>OZ024722.1:27934154-28534154 GCA_964016875.1 Fallopia convolvulus
AAGTATTTTAAGGGCCAATCCAGACTCAATAGGCGACATGCAAGATGGGTTGAATTTATGGAGACCTTTCCTTACGTTGTAAAGCATAAGAAAGGCAAAGAGAATGTGGTAGCCGACGCCCTTTCTCGTAGGTACGTTGTCTTGAACCAATGTGATGTGAAAATCCTTGGATTTGCAATGATTAAGGAGTTGTATGCTAGTGATCCTCACTTTGCTGAAATTTACAAGAATTGCATGTCTAGGGGTGAAATAGATTCCTACTTTATTGATGATGGTTATTTGTTTAAGGCTGGAAAATTATGCATACCTTCATCTAGTATACGTAGGCTTCTAACTAAAGAGGTTCATGAAGCAAGAGGACATAGAGGGATAGAAAAGACTTTAGAAGGCTTAAAAGAACACTACTATTGGCCAAAAATGAGTAACTATGTGCTTAGTTTGTCAAAAGTTGTGTTGTATGTGCTAAATCTAAATCTAGACTAAACCCTCATGGCTTGTACCATCCCTTGCCTATTCCTAATTCACCTTGGGAGGACATTTCTATGGACTTCATTGTTGGATTGCCTAGAACTAGGAAAGGTGGAGACTGTATTTTTGTGGTTGTATACCGTTTTTCTAAAATGGCTCATTTCATTCCATGTCACATGACTGATGATGTTGTGCATATTGTTGATTTGTTCTTTAGAGAAGTTGTTAGATTGCATGGCATTCCTTGTTCTATAGTTTTAAATCGTGATGCTATGTTTTTGAGTTATTTTTGGGAAAGTTTATGGTCTAAGTTGGGAACTAAGTTGTTATTTTCTACCTCATGTCATCCACAAACTGATGGGCAAACTGAAGTTACTAATAGAACGTTAGGGGTTTTACTTAGAACTATGCTTAAAGCTAACCTCAAATGTTGGGAAGATGTTTTGCCTTTTGTTGAGTTTGCTTATAACAGGTCAATCCATTCAGCTACAAAAATGACCCCTTTTGAGGTTGTTTATGGGTTGAATCCAAGGACGCCAGTGGACTTGACGCCTCAGCCATGCAAGGGAAAAGAAAGCTTTGAAGCTGACAAGAGGGCGAGTTTGTAAAGAAGTTGCATGAGAGAACCAAAATGCACTTGGAGAGGAAATCCATGAAGTACAAGGCCCATGCTGACAAGGGGCGAAAACAAGTGATCTTTGAAGAAGGAGATCTTGTTTGGGTGCATCTTAGGAAGGAGAGGTACCCACACCAAAGGAAGAATAAGTTAGATCAGCGTGGAGATGGACCGTTTAAGATCATCAGGAGAATCGACCCTAATGCATAACAAATTGACATGCCTGGTGAGTATAATGTCCATCCAACGTTTAATGTGGCTGATCTATCTCTTTATGTGCCAGATTTTGATTCCGTCGTCGAATCAAAGACGATTCGAGCTCAAGTGGAGGAGAATGATGCAGTGAAGCCAACCATGTCTCATACCGACGTCGAAGAGTTGATTCAAGTGCCATCTGATGGACCAATTACTAGGAGTCGGGCTAAGAAGATTGCTCAAGGCACAACATCGATCTTGGTTCGATTGGGAGCAATTGTTGAAGGGTCCACAAAGACAAGATGGATCACTTGCATTCGTAATCAACTAAGCCCGGATTCAATGGATTAAAAAGGGTCGAGTTTCACACTATTTCCTTATTTAAAAACATGTATTAGCTTATCTCACTTTAGGGCTGAATTTAGTAAGTGACCGGGTGAAATAAGTTGTTACATGGGTCAAACTCAACCCTTTGACTTGACCAATCTAAATATGGGAAAATATCAGTTTTATATCTTTATTTGTGTGGGACGATTTTATTGTTAGTTTGTTAGAGATATTTTCAATCAATAGGCTTATGTTAATTGGTTGATAATCTCTCTCATATGTTTTTATTATCTTTTAGATATTTTAAGTTTGTTAGGATATTTTCCTTAAATAAATAAATCAGCCATGATTTATTTTATTTAAGGGATATCTAGTTAGTTAAGCTTTAGATATTTTATTATATCTTTGGAAGCAAGACATGGGCCAAATCAATTTATTAGGGCCGGCCATGTGATGCCTTGTTCTCCAAGTAAGACTCTTTTGTATTCTACTATTTATACTTTGCAATTTCATTAATAAAAATCAACTTGAGAGAGATTAAACCCAAATTGGTTTAATCTATCTCTTGGGCCAAAAAAGAAAAATACACACGTGTTTGATCAGCATTCTAGTTCATTCAATCGATCAAACAACTTCATCAATCTGCGAGCTCCAAATCCTCTCATTCTCTTCGTGTTTGTTGAATTGGTTTATTGACTTAGTCAATTGTGGTTGTTCTAGATTTGGTTGTTAAAGATCAATCTAGTTAATCAATCAGATTTAGCGTTAGAGCCAATCTGATTGAACTATCAAATTGAATGTTTCAATTTATCAATTGTTTGTGTTCGTTCATATTCAAGATTGATCTTTTCGTTACTTGTTTTACCAGCGATTAACTTTGACATCAATTTCAGGTTGGAAACAAGTTTACAAGGCAAGATCGGGATCTGTTGGGTTAACTAAGAGATTTCTGAGCATTCCGAGGCAATCAAATATCAAAATGTCCATGCAAATGTTAATCGTAAACGTGGCATTCGGTTTCTAGGTTCGAATTTTTGCTTTTATTCGATACGTCTTGATTTTGTAGTGTAGAATGTGCTTATTGGATTGATACTATCCTCATTCTTTATGCTTATGTATAGATGTCTTTAAAGTTCACTTGTTTTTTCTCATTTTGCCTTTAAAATTTGACTTGTGATCTAACATTGCACGCTTAGTGTTCGATGAAATGTCCATGTAAATGTCACTCATAAATGTGGCATTCGGTTTCTAGGTTCGAATTTATGCTTTTATTCGATCGGTCTTGATTTTGTAGTGCAGAATGTGCTTTTTGGCTTGTTACTATTCTCATTCTTTATGCTTATGCTTAGATGTCTTTACAGTTCACTTGTTTTTTCTCCTTCTGCCTTTAAAATTTGACTTGTGATCTAACATTGCACATCCAGGGTTCGATGAAATGTCCATGTAAATGTCACTCCTAAATGTGGCATTCGGTTTCTAGGTTCGAATTTATGTTTTTATTTGATTGGTCTTGATTTTGTAGTGAAGAATGTGTTTATTGGCTTCATAGTATACTCATTTGTATGCTTATGCCTAGATGTCTTTAAAGTTCACTTGTTTTTTTTCTCATTTTTCCTTTAAAATGACTAGTTATCTAACATTGCACGCCAAGTGTTCGATTAAATATCCATGTAAATGTCACTCCTAAATGTGGCATTCGGTTTCTAGGTTCGAATTTATGCTTATACTCTATCGGTCTTGATTTTGTAATGTAGAACATGCTTATTGGCTTGATACTATCCTCATTCTTTATGCTTATGCCTAGATGTCTTTAAAGTTCACTTGTTTTTTCTACTTTTGCCTTTAAAATGACTTGTGCTCTAAACTTGTAGGCCAAATGTTCGATAAAATGTCCATGTAAATGTCACTCCTAAATGTGGCATTCGGTTTCTAGGTTCGAATTTATGCTTTAATTCGATCGGTCTTGATTTTGTAGTGCAGAATGTGCTTATTGGCTTGTTACTATTCTCATTCTTTATTCTTATGCCCAGATGTCTTTAAAGTTCACTTGTTTTTTCTTCTTTTTCCTATAAAAGGACTTGTGATCTAACATTGCACACCAAGTGTTTGATGAAATGTCCATGTAAATGTCACTCCTAAATTTCGTATTCGGTTTCTAGGTTCGAATTTATGCTTTTATTCGATCGGTCTTGATTTTTTAGTGTAGAATGTGCTTATTGGCTTGATACTATTCTCATTCTTTATGCTTATGCCTACATGTCTTTAAAGTTCACTTGTTTTTTCTCCTTTTGCCTTTAAAATTTGACTTGTGATCTAACATTGCACATCAAGGGTTCGATGAAATGTCCATGTAAATGTCACTCCTAAATGTCGCATTCGGTTTCTAGGTTCGAGTTTATGTTTTTATTCGATTGGTCTTGGTTTTGTAGTGTAGAATGTGTTTATTGGCTTCATAGTATACTCATTTGTATGCTTATGCCTAGATGTCTTTAAAGTTCACTTGTTTTTTTTCTCATTTTTCCTTTAAAATGACTTGTTTTCTAACATTGCACGCCAAGTGTTCGATTAAATGTCCATGTAAATGTCACTCGTAAATATCGCATTCGGTTTCTAGGTTCGAATTTATGCTTTTACTCTATCGGTCTTGATTTTGTAGTGTAGAACGTGCTTATTGGCTTGATACTATCCTCATTCTTTATGCTTATGCCTAGATGTCTTTAAAATTCACTTGTTTTTTCTAGTTTTGCCTTTAAAATGACTTGTGCTCTAAACTTGCAGGCCAAGTGTTTGATGAAATGTCCATCTAAATGTCATTCCTAAATGTGGTATTCTGTTTCTAGGATCGAATTTATGCTTTTTGTTCGATCGGTCTTGATTTTGTAGTGCAAAATGTGCTTATTGGCTTGTTACTATTCTCATTCTTTATTCTTATGCCCAGATGTCTTTAAAGTTCACTTGTTTTTTCTTCTTTTTCCTATAAAAGGACTTGTGATCTAACATTGCACACCAAGTGTTTGATGAAATGTCCATGTAAATGTCACTCCTAAATGTCGTATTCGGTTTCTAGGTTCGAATTTACGCTTTTATTCGATCGGTCTTGATTTTTTTGTGTAGAATGTGCTTATTGGCTTGATACTATTCTCATTCTTTATGCTTATGTTTAGATGTCTTTAAAGTTCACTTGTTTTTTCTCCTTCTGCCTTTAAAATTTGACTTGTGATCTAACATTGCACATCAAGGGTTCGATGAAATGTCCATGTAAATGTCACTCCTAAATGTGGCATTCGGTTTCTAAGTTCGAGTTTATGTTTTTATTCGATTGGTCTTGATTTTGTAGTGAAGAATGTGTTTATTAGCTTCATTGTATACTTATTTGTATGCTTATGCCTAGATGTCTTTAAAGTTCACTTGTTTTTTTTTCTCATTTTTCCTTTAAAATGACTTGTTATCTAACATTGCACGCCAAGTGTTCGATTAAATGTCCACGTAAATGTCACTCCTAAATGTGGCATTTTGTTTCTAGGTTCGAATTTATGCTTTTAGACTATGGTCTTGATTTTGTATTGTAGAACGTGCTTATTTGCTTGATACAATCCTTATTCTTTATGCTTATGCCTAGATGTCTTTAAAGTTCACTTTTTTTTTCTACTTTAACCTTTAAAATGACTTGTGCTCTAAACTTGCAGGCCAAGTGTTCGATGAAATGTCCATGTAAATGTCACTCCTAAATGTGGCATTCGGTTTCTAGGTTCGAATTTATGCTTTTATTCGATCGGTCTTGATTTTGTAGTGCAGAATGTGCTTATTGGCTTGTTACTATTCTCACTCCTTATTCTTATGCCCAGATGTCTTTAAAGTTCACTTGTTTTTTCTTCTTTTTCTTATAAAAGGACTTGTGATCTAACATTGCACACCAAGTGTTCGTTGAAATGGCCATGTAAATGTCACTCCTAAATGTCGCATTCGTTTTCTAGGTTCGAATTTATGCTTTTATTCGATCGGTCTTGATTTTTTAGTGTAGAATGTGCTTATTGGCTTGATACTATTCTCATTCTTTATGCTTATGCCTAGATGTCTTTAAAGTTCACTTGTTTTTTCTCCTTCTGCCTTTAAAATTTGACTTGTGATCTAACATTGCACATCAAGGGTTGGATGAAATGTCCATGTAAATGTCACTCCTAAATGTGGCATTCGGTTTCTAGGTTCGAATTTATGTTTTTATTCGATTGGTCTTGATTTTGTAGTGAAGAATGTGTTTATTGGCTTCATAGTATACTCATTTGTATGCTTATGCCTAGATGTCTTTAAAGTTCACTTGTTTTTTTTCTCATTTTTCCTTTAAAATGACTTGTTATCTAACATTGCACGCCAAGTGTTGATTAAATGTCCATGTAAATGTCACTCCTAAATGTGGCATTCCGTTTCTAGGTTCGAATTTATGCTTTTACTCTATCGGTCTTGATTTTGTAGTGTAGAACGTGCTTAATTGCTTGATACTATCCTCATTCTTTATGCTTATGCCTAGATGTCTTTAAAGTTCACTTGTTTTTTTCTACTTTTTCCTTTAAATGACTTGTGCTCTAAACTTGCAGGCCATGTGTTCGATGAAATGTCCATGTAAATGTCACTCTTAAATATGACATTCGGTTTCTAGGTTCGAATTTATGCTTTAATCTGATTGGTCTTGATTTTGTAGTGCAGAATGTGCTTATAGGCTACTATCCTCATTCTTTATACTTATGCATAGATGTCTTTAAAGTTCTCTTATTTTTTCTCAATTTGCCTTAAAAATGACTTTTGATCTAACATTGCACGCCAAGTGTTCGATAAAATGTCCATTTAAATGTCACTCCTAAATGTGGCATTCGGTTTCTCGGTTTGAATTTATGCTTTTATTTGATGGATCTTGATTTTGTAGTGCAGAACGTGTTTATTGGCTTGATACTATCTGATGTGTCCCATCCTAGGCCACATCATGATTTGATGCCGATGCCACCTCTTCTTGGACCCATTACAAGAAGCCGTGCTAGACTCCTCATGGACCACCTCCAAGCTGGATTAGCCACCATGGCTGCGCCACCAAGCCACCAAGAGACCGTGATCACATCGCTTCAAGTTGATGTCTCACTTGGTGCATTGAACGCACTTAAGGACCCCTTCCAAGTGGCTCAATTACTCC
Source organism: Fallopia convolvulus (assembly GCA_964016875.1). Classification (NCBI taxonomy): domain Eukaryota; kingdom Viridiplantae; phylum Streptophyta; class Magnoliopsida; order Caryophyllales; family Polygonaceae; genus Fallopia; species Fallopia convolvulus. Next base: position 27,940,940 of record OZ024722.1, read on the forward strand.
ACCATAATCAAAGTTCATCTTCCATTAATGCAAGCAGCCAAGAAAGTGATCAAAACTCTTCATAAATCAGCCGTCTCTTCACCTACTCCATTCAAGTGAAGACTCTTCAATTTTCCCTCTTAATGGCCGAATTTAGGAGCCTTTTGGCTGGCATTTCGTGGCCTATATTAAGCTATAGTTCCTATGTATTATCAGATCATCTTTTGCTTGAAACTCTAGAACTAAAGTCGAGTCTTTGGCTTGCAATTGCTTGGGGCGTCCAACCAAGTGACCTTTCTCCTTTGTGTGTTTATCAAAGGATTGGCCAGATTCGTTGGGTGTGTTTATCTCATTCGAATTTGCCTTTGTTTGGTTTTTGTTTGGTGAGTTTATCCACACAAACATCAAACACTTATCCCATCAATAAAACTACAAAAAGTCAGTTTGTTTTATCTTTGAATTTGCGGGATTCTACAACCAACTTCACTTGTTCGAACTTGGAGCAATCAAAGGAGTCAATTTTATCTTCACATCCACTCATTCGAACCAGTTGCAAGGCGATCCAAGTCGGGACTCATCATGTGGTATCAGAGCTAGTCGAGTGAGTTCCTCAAGTTGTGGAGGTACGAATTGCTTTCTCTCCTTTTGGTTTATGGTTGCTCATTTGTGCCTTTCTTTAAGCCAGCCAAAAACCCATGAATTTTCCTTGAGATGTTGTTGCATTTTGTTGCTGGAAACTGAAATTTTGAATGCTTCAATATCATTCATCATGGCCGAAAATAATGTGGGGGAAGACAGCACCCCTTTAATGCAGCAGCTTGATTGCAACCTTTCCTTTCCATGCATTCAATTCAACTTGAGTGCTCTTAAAAATCAGCTGAATAAATGCAACTCTTCTTTTCCTGCTTTTAATTCTCTTGGCTGTTGAATTATCACCTGATTTATAGCCACTTTATTACCGAATTTAATCAGGAGATGTGTAGTGAAAAGCCACGGTTAAATTTGTAAAAGGCCACCGATTATTTCTGAGTGTTTAAGTTCGAATTTTAACAGCCTATTTTCGAACTTAAAAAAAAAAAAAAAAAAAAAAAAAAAAAAAAAGGAGAAAAGTTCGTTTCGGATTATTAAAAAAAAAAATCAGTTGTGTTCTCTAGATCAAAGGTATTCTTGTTCCTTGTTGTTCACTTGCTGAGTTACTCTTGTTTTGTTGATCCTTTCTAGCCAAACCTTTGAGCAACTAAGACTGAATTGGGGGTTTGCAAATACTCGTCCACAAGCTCACTTGGCTTGTCTTTGATTGCTACCTCTGTTTTGTCTCGAATTTGTGGTTGACTCTTGTATTTCTAATTGTGTTTTGTGCTTGGCAGATTGCAACTCCCTTGTGTGTGTGTGAGACGAGTGCCACAAAAAGTGTCAAACACGAGTCAGTCCGATTACTTATTTACTTGCTTTGAGTGTGAGTGGGAGACATTGTGTGAGGTTTGAAAACTTGATTGAACCACCCGGTGTCTTTCAAGTTAACAGAGGGAGTTTTGGAGCTGTGTGAACGGAGTGTACAAACTAAACACATTGTGTGACGAGGGTGACATTTGGTGAGGCTACAAGTTGTTCTTTCCCCTGGAAAGTTCAGCAAACGAGGGAGTTGAAGTTGTGAATGAGCCTCAAAGATTTTTGTCTTTCTTGAGTCAAACACAAGTGTGTCTTTAGCTTTCACTAACACTCACTTTTTCCTTGTTTCTTAGCTTTGTTATAACGCAGACTTTAGCACAAGAAAAGACAAGGAAATGAATGAGGAGGAGACAAGTCGTCCCATTACTTTGGGAGATTTGCAACGTATGTTTACTCAAGTTCGGGAGGAGAGCAAATCTGATGTCAAGGAAGCTTATGAACATGCCCGGACTGAGTTGCTTCGGGTGCTTGACGAAAGACTTGAGCAAAGATTAGGAAGCACTCAAGTGCAAGTTGATACCTCAGGAAATAGCGTGGAGGTTGGCCAACACACGCCTCCAACCGTTGTTCCTACAGCCCCGGAAGGCCACCCTCATTTTGAGGTTGGACAACCCTCTAACCAAGTAGAATTGCCACCGGTTTCTATGGCCAACGTCACCAGCGACATGGCACATCTTGGGGTAAGACATGGTCCATCTTATCTTGGAGATAACCCAAATGATAGCCCTTACTATGGGTACCAAGGTATGCATCCTCCTAACTTTCAAGCAAGGCGTAATTTAGTGCGCCAAAATCCAGCACAAGCTGCACCATTGCATGTGCCGCGCCGTGTGCTTAATTTGCCTAATGCGCGCCAAGATCAAGGGCGTTATCTTGATCAAATGCAACAGAACTACGATTACGATGACCGTAGACAACAACCGAGGGATCACCATTATGGTGTTAAGCTCAACATCGAGCCCTTCGCTGGCACATCCGATGCCGAAATCTATCTAGATTGGGAGTCAAAAACTGAGGCTATCTTTGATTATTATAACTATCATGATGCACAAAGAGTGGCCGTAGCTACCATTCATTTTACAGATTTTGCATACTCATGGTGGCAAGAAGAGAAATCCGAGAGGGAATATGTGGGTGAGCAACTCATTACCACTTGGGCTGAGCTTAAAGATGCCATGCGCCAACGGTTTGTGCCCGAGGACTACCTTGATCGTGTCCAAGTCAAACTGGAGCGTGTGAGACAAGGAGCTCGAACACCCGATGAGTATTACAAGGAGCTGCGCCAGTTAGTGTACCGTTCCCGAGTACGTTTTCCGGAGAGGTATGTGGTTTCCAAATTCATAGGTGGTCTCAATTTGGATTTGGCTACTTATGTGGAAATGCAGAGATTTGGAACTAGCGCACCTATAGAGGACGTTCTTCACTACACCAACCAAGTTTACCACAACTTGCAAAAGAGGAAGGGAGGTGGAAGTGGACGAGTGTGGGGCCAAGGCACAACTGGTTCTTCACAACCCTACAAGAAGAGTGAGTCCCGAGACTCCAAAAATGAGGTCAGCCGAGTACCACCCAAGAAAGAGGCGTCTTATACTCCAGCCAAACCCAAAGATGAAGATAGCACGCGCACCCGCGACGTAAAGTGTTATAAGTGCTTGGGAAGAGGCCATTATGCTCGTGATTGTCCCACAAAGAAGCAAGTGCTTCTCAACAAAGTAGGAGAGTACGAATCTGAGGATGAGGAGCAAGTCGAGGACGAAGGAAACAACGACATCAATGAAGAAGAGATTGATCTGGTTCCCGTAACCGGTGAGTGTTTTGTTGTTCAACGTACTCTTCTTAATTGTGAAATTCCTAACGTACCTTCGCAGCGAGAGAACATCTTTCACACACGATGCTTCATCCAAGGCAAAGTGTGTAGCGTGATAATTGATGGAGGGTCGTGTAGTAACTTGGTTGATTCTGAAGTGGTGAGACGTTTCAACCTCAAAACCCAACCTCGTAAGGTTCACTACTCATTGCATTGGCTGAATTCCAACGAACCCGTCATGGTGAAGGAGCAAGTCAAGCTCAAGTTTTCCATTGGACAATATGAGGATGAAGTTCTTTGTGATGTGGTTTCCATGACAGCGTGCCATCTACTACTTGGCCGTCCTTGGCAATACGATAGGGCTGTGATTCATCAAGGCGTTTCTAATGAGTATCTCTTTCACATGGAAGGCAAAAAGTACACTCTTCATCCTTTGGCTCCTCATGAAGTAACGGCTGATCAAGAAGCTAATGAGCTAAGGAGAAGGAGCAACAACAAGAAGATGGAGTTAAAGGCGTTTGAGGGAAGCTCCAAGCATTTAATGGTGGCTCGAGGCAAAGAGATCACCAAGGCAATTCAGGGAAGGCAAATGTGTTTAATTCTCCTTTTTAAGGATCATCTTTTTGTTGACAATGATTTGGTTGATCTACCTCCTAGTGTGTCTTCTTTATTGCAGGAATTTGAAGACGTCTTCCCCGAGGATATTCCAAGTGGGCTTCCGCCTATACGTGGAATAGAACATCAAATCGACTTTGTGCCCGGAGCCACACTGCCCAACCGAGTTGCATACCGCACCAATCCAGCCGAGGCCAAAGAATTGCAAAAGCAAGTGCAAGACCTCTTAGACAAGGGATACGTGAGGGAAAGCTTGAGCCCATGCGCAGTTCCGGTGATTTTGGTGCCAAAAAAAGATGGGAGCTGGCGCATGTGTGTAGATTGTCGTGCCATCAACAACATCACCGTCAAATACCGCCACCCCATTCCGAGGCTTGACGACATGTTGGATGAGCTACATGGGTCCAACCTCTTCTCCAAGATTGATTTGAAGAGTGGATACCATCAGATTCGAATGAAGGAGGGCGACGAGTGGAAAACTGCGTTTAAGACCAAACAAGGACTTTACGAATGGTTAGTCATGCCCTTTGGTTTAACGAATGCACCTAGTACCTTTATGAGACTCATGAATCATGTTCTTAGAGCTTTTATTGGTCGTTTTGTTGTGGTTTATTTTGATGATATTCTGATATATAGCCGCACACTTGATGACCATGTTATGCATATTAAACAAGTTCTAGAGGTGCTTAGGAAGGAAAAGCTTTATGCTAACTTTGGCAAGCGCCATTTTTGCTCCGACCATGTTGTGTTTCTTGGTTTTGTTGTAAGTAAATCAGGTGTGCATGTTGATGAAGCCAAGGTGAATGCCATACGAGAATGGCCCACGCCAACCTCAATGACACAAGTAAGGAGTTTTCTTGGGTTGGCCAGCTTTTATAGGCGTTTTGTGAGGGATTTTAGCACCCTCGCATCACCCTTAAGTGAACTTACAAAGAAGAATGTACCCTTCCAATGGGGCGTCTCCCAAGAGCAAGCTTTCAATGCTCTTAAAGAGAAACTCACCAACGCTCCTTTGCTGGTTTTGCCCGACTTCTCCAAGACCTTTGAAGTAGAGTGTGATGCTTCGGGAGTTGGCTTAGGAGGAGTACTTCTGCAAGAAGGCCGCCCCATTGCATATTTTAGTAGGAAGCTGAGCGGTGCCGAGCTGAGATATCCCACGTATGATCAAGAGCTTCTAGCCTTGGTTCGAGTGCTCAAGACATGGGAGCATTACTTGTTACCCAAGGAGTTTGTCATACACTCCGATCACGAGGCTCTCAAGTACCTTCGCGGTCAAGCGAAACTGAACAAGCGTCATGCCAAATGGGTTGAGTACATCGAGTCATTTCCTTATGTAATCAAGCACAAGAAAGGGAGGGACAATGTGGTGGCTGATGCTCTCTCTAGAAGGTACACTCTAATTTCATCTTTAGATGCTCGCATGCTAGGTTTTACATTCATGAGGGATTTATATGCTACTGATTTGGATTTTGGTGAAACTTATCTTGCATGCTCTAAGGAAGGTAGTAAAGATCGATACTTTATCCATGATGGCTACCTATTTAAGGGTGATAAGTTGTGTATACCGAGTAGTTCTACTCGTAGATTACTTGTGCATGAGGCCCATGGGGGAGGGTTAATGGGACACTTTGGCATTTCTAAAACTTTGACCATGCTTAAAGAACATTTCTATTGGCCACGCATGCATAAAGATGTTGAGAAATTTTGTGCTTCTTGTGTTGTATGTTTGCGTGCTAAGTCTAAGTTGAATCCTCATGGCTTATACACCCCACTTCCTATCCCACACGAGCCTTGGGAAGACATTTCCATGGATTTCGTGCTTGGATTGCCTCGTTCAAAAAGGGGGCGTGATTCTATTTTTGTGGTGGTCGATCGGTTCTCTAAAATGGCACATTTCATTGCTTGCCATAAGACCGACAATGCCGCCCATGTGGCTGATTTATTTTTCAATGAAGTCGTGCGGCTTCATGGCGTCCCTAAGACCATTGTGTCCGATCGGGATGCCAAATTTCTGAGTCACTTTTGGAAAACTTTGTGGGCTAAAATGGGCACTAAGTTGTTATTTTCCACTTCATGTCACCCCCAAACGGATGGACAAACTGAAGTTGTGAATCGTACTTTAGGTGCTTTGCTTCGTTCTTTGTTGCGAGCTAACTTGCGCAGGTGGGAGGAATGTTTAGCTTTCATTGAGTTCGCATACAATCGTTCAGTCCATTCAGCCACAAAGAAGTCTCCCTTTGAAGTTGTTTATGGCAAGAACCCCACCACTCCTTTAGATCTTGTCCCACGCACCATCAAAGACAAAGAGAGTGTGGATGGAACTACACAAGCTGAGAAGATCAAAGCCCTTCATAAAGCTACTCGTGAGCAAATCGAGAAAAGAACGTCTCAATATGTTAAGAACGCCAATAAGGGGCGTAAGGAGCTGATTCTAGAGCCTGGGGATCTTGTTTGGGTACACCTTCGCAAAGATCGATTTCCTACTCTCCGTGACTCCAAATTAAAACCTAGAGGCGATGGTCCTTTTCAAGTGCTTGAGCGAATCAACAACAATGCATATCGCCTTGAATTGCCTAGTGAGTATGGTGTGCATGATGTTTTTAATGTTTCGGATTTATCTCCATTTGTTTCAGGTGAAGGCATTTCCGACGATGAAGATTCGAGGTCGAATCCTTTTCAAGGGGGAGGGGATGATGTGTCCCAACCTAGGCCACATCATGATTTGATGCCGATGCCACCTCTTCTTGGACCCATTACAAGAAGCCGTGCTAGACTCCTCATGGACCACCTCCAAGCTGGATTAGCCACCATGGCTGCGCCACCAAGCCACCAAGAGACCGTGATCACATCGCTTCAAGTTGATGTCTCACTTGGTGCATTGAACGCACTTAAGGACCCCTTCCAAGTGGCTCAATTACTCCACCATAATCAAAGTTCATCTTCCATTAATGCAAGCAGCCAAGAAAGTGATCAAAACTCTTCATAAATCAGCCGTCTCTTCACCTACTCCATTCAAGTGAAGACTCTTCAATTTTCCCTCTTAATGGCCGAATTTAGGAGCCTTTTGGCTGGCATTTCGTGGCCTATATTAAGCTATAGTTCCTATGTATTATCAGATCATCTTTTGCTTGAAACTCTAGAACTAAAGTCGAGTCTTTGGCTTGCAATTGCTTGGGGCGTCCAACCAAGTGACCTTTCTCCTTTGTGTGTTTATCAAAGGATTGGCCAGATTCGTTGGGTGTGTTTATCTCATTCGAATTTGCCTTTGTTTGGTTTTTGTTTGGTGAGTTTATCCACACAAACATCAAACACTTATCCCATCAATAAAACTACAAAAAGTCAGTTTGTTTTATCTTTGAATTTGCGGGATTCTACAACCAACTTCACTTGTTCGAACTTGGAGCAATCAAAGGAGTCAATTTTATCTTCACATCCACTCATTCGAACCAGTTGCAAGGCGATCCAAGTCGGGACTCATCACTATCCTCATTCTTTATGCTTGTGCCTAGATGTCTTTAAAGTTTACTTGTTTTTTCTCCTTTTGCCTTTAAAAATTGACTTATGATCCAACATTGCATGCCAAGTGTTCGATGAAATGTCCATATAAATGTCACTCCTAAATGGGCCAATTCGGTTTCTAGGTTCGAATTTTTGCTTTTATTCGATACCTCTTGAGTTTGTTGTGCAGAATGTGCTTATTGGCTTGATACCATCCTTATTCTTTATGCTTATGCCTAGATGTCTTTAAAGTTCACTTGTTTTTTCTCCTTTTGCCTTTAAAATTTGAATTGTGATCTAACATTGCACGCTTAGTCTTCGATGAAATGTCCATGCAAATGTCACTCCTAAATATGGCATTCGGTTTCTAGGTTCGAATTTTAGCTTTTATGATGTAGTGAAGCCTGACATGTCTCCAACCGACGTCGATGAGTTGATTCGAGGGCCTTCTGACGGACCAATTACAAGAAGTCGAGCTAAGAAGATTGCTCAATGCACAACAACAATCTTGGTTCGATTGGCAGCTGTTCTTGATGAGCCTAGCAAGACGAAGTGGGTCTCGTGCATTCGACATCAATTGAGTCCGGATTCCATGGACTGACTGAAGAGGGCCGAAAATCATCATTTCTTTATTTAGAAACATGTATTAGTTTGTCTCACTTTAGGGCTGAATTTAGTAAGTGACCGGCTGAGATAAATTGGTACATGGGTCAAAGTCACCCTTTGACTTGACCAATTCTAAGTAGAGAAAATATCTTCTTTTATTTTATTATAGGCGTGTCATTTAATTAAATAATGAAGAGAAATCAGCCAATAGGCTTATGTTAGTTGGTTGATCTTCTCTCTCTTGGTTGTTGTAGATATTTATAGATATTTTATAGTAGTTAGGATATTTTCCTTAAGTAAATAAATCAGCCATGATTTATTTTATTTAAGGGAGATCTATATAAATTTAATTAGATATTTTATTATATCTTGGGAAGCAAGATAAGGCATTTTAATCTCCCTAGGGCCGGGCATGTAACCTTGCCTTGCTCCCCAAGCCATAGCTTTGTATTCTCTATTTATACTTTGCAATTTCCATTCAATAAAATTATCTTGAGATTAGATAAACCCTAATAAAGGTTTATCTAGTCTTTGGGCTCAAAAACACACGTGTGAGAGTTCTTATTTTCAGCAATTGCAATCGTTCATCACCATCGTCGAACATCATCATCATCATTCTCGATTTCTCTCTCTTTGTTGTTTGATTGATTTGATTAAGTTAGATTGTTCTAGAATTGATTATTAAAGATCATTCTAGTTAATCAATTGGATTTAGCGATCGAGCCAATCCAATTGAACTATCGAAATTTGATCCTTTCAGTTATCCAACTCGTTCTTCAATCATTCAGTTTGCGTTCTTTGTGTTACTTGATCTACAAGGCATTAACTTTGTTAGCAAATTCAGGTTGATTCAAGGATTACTAGGCAAGATCGGGACTTGTGTGGATCATATACGAGGTTTCTGAGGAGTCATCCGAGGCAATCACGTATCAAGTGGTATCATAATCCAGCGTCTCGCCAAGTAATTGTTTCTTTCCTTAATTTGCTTTCTAGTTGATTTGATTCAGTTTTTGATCCCAAAAATCCCGCCTTTAACCAAAGTTGAAATTTTTGAGACCAAAGCTGAAATTTTTCCACCACCACCATCTAATTTCAGCCAACCACCACCTTGCATCACCAACCTACACCCACATCTGGTGTCGCTCTAGGGCATCGCACCACCCCTCACCACCGTTCGAACCCACCCCCACAAACCCTACCTAATTCGGAAACCCTAACCCTAGAATCGCCCATTGAACCCTAACCCTAACCCTAATTCTCAAATGAGAATTCCCAAACCCTAACCCTAAATTTCGGTAACCCTAATCCGAAACCCTAACCCTAGGATCGAACCCTACCAATTTCCCAAACCCTAGAACCGAACCCTAACCCCCCAAACCCTAATCCAGCCATGACCTTCCAAACCCTAAATCCCTTAGTTGTTACTTGCCCTTCAAGCAATTATCCAATTAGGAGATTTTTATGGGATTTGTGCATGTTTATTGGCTGAATTGGTTGAGTTGTGTTGCAATATAGATTAGCAATTGTATTCCTACAATTTTTATGAGTTTTTATTGCATGTTGCATGATCAATAGAGATTCATATTGCTTGTTGATATTTGCTGATTTTTGCTATTGCATCCTATCAATTCGACCTACCCCTATCTTCTTTTTTTAATTTGGCTTCTAGTTGGTTTCATTGGTAGTTTAAAGTCACTTAGTTAAAAAAAAAATCAGTCTAGTTGTTTTTCGTTTCTGCCCTATTGCATTGATTATTGCATTGCTTTGTTGTTATTTCATTCTAGCACAAGAGTAGTTTGTGCATAAAGTAAAAAAAAATCAGAAAAGAAAAGTGATCTACCCCAGCTAGTTTTAAGTCACTTTCAACCCTAGTGACAGCTTGCTTAAAAATAGTTAAGTAGAAATCACTTTGAAGGAAACGAGCGACGAAATAGAAGTCACTTTAGCCAACCATATTTCTGTCCTTGCATGCTTAAATTTGGCTTTATTAACTTGCATAGAGTCAATTGAGAGATTGCAGGTGTTTTGAAGCTCATAGAGGGATTATTTGCATTGCTTGTCTTATTGCATACTTGCCATTTGCTTAAGCTGCATATTTCCTTTATTTATCATTAGTAGACCATATCTACACCATATCTACCCATTTACTCCCTCAATTTAACCCAAAAATTGAATTAAGTTGATTGGATTGCTTTGAGGCACGTTTTGGCTTGATTAAGGTGTGGTATAGCTTGTTGTGATTTGCTTTAGAACACACTACTCTCTCTACTTTCTTGCTTGTTTCAGGAACAATGGTGATTCCATCTGAGCCTAACTCGGCTGAATTGAATCTTACTAAGGAGGCAATCGATTTCATTAGGTTGTAGTGATAGTGTACGAGATGGCCAGGCTCGAGATGTAGAGTTGGCCACGGCTGCATTGGCCCCACAAATGCAGCGTCTTGAGGAGCAACTTGCCACATTGATTGAATCATCTCAAGCAAGTCATAAAAGTGCCCCTCCAATAGAGCTTACAAGTGACCCAAATCAAGCCTCAGCTAGCGACCAAGGCAAGCAACAAGCAGTTGATGAAGAGCATGAAATGCTTGCTAGCTACAAAGATCATGATCTCCCGGCTCACTATTCCCCCACAGCAGGCCGAGGTAGAGGAAGAGGTTTTGGGGCGAGAACTACACCGGTTACTCATCAACAATTCTATAATCAGCAAGCTAATCGGTATCCTTAAGCCACTCATCAAGAACATCAACAATACAACAATTCTTTTGATGATGTGACTTATGGGTATCCCGGAGAAGAAAGGCGCCCATGGCATCCTCCCCTTGATGATTTCTATAACCAAACTGAGGTTGTAGATGATATTCCACCAGCTTATGGAGTACAGAGGCCGAACAACAACAACACCGCTAACCAACAAGTCAATCAGATTGGTAAGCGTAATATTAAGATCAAGATAGAGCCATTCAGTGGAGAGCTCAATCCGGAGAAGTATCTAGAGTGGGAACAAGCTACAAACTTTATTCTAGATCACATGGGCTATGAAGAATGGGAGAAAGTTGCAGTTGTTGTTATTCACTTCGTTGGGACCGCTAGAAATTGGTGGTTCAGAATGAAGGAAGATAGAATCAGAAAGGCCTTACCACCAATAGAAACTTGGGGGCCAGCTGAAGTTTGTAATGAGAAAGAAATATGTGCCCGAAGAGCATACCGAGCACATGAGGCTGAAAGTTGTCACATGCAAACAAGGCACCAAGTCTCCAACCGAATACTTCAATGAGCTAGAGGATCTGAGTTTTAAAGCGGGAATTCATCATTCCCAACGGTCTCTAAGGACCCAATTCATGGTTGGACTGAATCAAAGCATCAATGACACATTGGAGATTCAACAAATCAAGGATCTCAATGCCTTAGTACATTCAGCCCAACTACTTTATGAACAGTAACAAAGGAAGAAGAAGGAAGCTTGGAATGCTCCAAAAAGGTATGTTCCTAATTCTAGTGCTAATTCCAATTCTTATTCTTCTAACCCTTCTTTGTAGCAAAAGGGAGCTTCTAGCTCACCTAAACCCACAGGTTTTCAAGGCCAAAGACGTCCAAACAATGCACCTCCAAACCAGCCAAGGGCACAAGATTTAGTATGCTATAAATGTCAAGGAAGAGGTCATTATGCCAAGGATTGTCCAAATCAGAAACAAGTGCTACTCACCACCAATGGAGGATATGTGAGTGATGAAGATATACCTCCAAATCAAGTGGAGGAGGAGAGCAATGGACAAGAAGAAGAGGGCATGGAGACCATTGAACCAGATTGCACCGAACAGCCTCTAACTTTGGTAACAATGCGTACTCTTACTTTACAAGAAACACCTAGGCTAGATCAAAGGGAAAATATTTTTCATACTAGGTGTACTGTGAAGAATCAAGTGCTATGCATGATAATTGATAGTGGTAGCTGCTGTAACATTATTAATGCTAAGGTAGTTGATCACTTGCAATTAAAAACTCAACCTAGGGCTACTAGTTATGGTCTTAATGGCATTAATGATTCAGATGGTCCTAATCTTGTTACTCATCAGTGTTTAGTCCGTGTTTCCATAGGCAATTATGTTGATGATATCATGTGTGATGTGGTAAACATGGAATGCACTCATATCTTGTTAGGTAGACCATGGTTATTCGATAGGAGAGTTATATATGATGGCATGCTTAATACCTATTCGTTTAACTATGACGGGAGGAGAGTTTCTCTTCTACCATTGTCACCCAACAAGTTTTACAGGACTAGGTACGCAGAGACCAAGCTAGGGCACTTAGGCGTGCCAAGGAAGAGAAAGAAGAGGCCGAATCGGCGGCCAAAGCAGCGGCACGGCGCTTAGCGCCCGACGCACCTACCAAGACAAGCGGCGTTTCCCAGTCTCCACCCGGGCGTTTTGGATCAAATTTTAGGACGAAAAATGCCAAGAGAATGTCCCTAAATCAAGCACAAGTGGAGCTACTGTTTGGGATGAAAAACGCCGAGAGAATGTCCCTAAATCGTCCAAAGTGCCGAGCAACACTTCCAGCAGTGCACCTGAGACGAAAACGGGGCTATCTCCCAAACCACTTGAGCGTTTTGGCTCAAATTTTGGGAGCAATTCAGAGACTCAGAGAGCTACAGATCTGGTAAAAGAACGCCTATAGAAAGAGCTAAAAATCAGCTTAAAAGGCAGTGTAGAAAAGCGCTCTCTAGTTACTCAGTCTAGTGTTTCTTTCCCTAACTCCTTTTGCTTACTTCTTATGAGGAAAAAGATACTTATTATAGGAGTTTGAAGATGTGATGCCTGAAGAGTTGCCACAAGGCCTTCCACCAATTAGAGGCATTGAGCATCAAATTGATTTGGTGCCCGACGCTTCTTTACCAAACCGTGCAGCCTATAGAGCAAGTCCAGAGGAGACCGCTGAGCTTCAAAGACAAGTGCAAGAGCTCATGGACAAAGGCTATGTGCGTGAATCCCTTAGCCCATGCGCGGTTCCGGTGATTTTGGTGCCAAAGAAGGATGGCACTTGGAGAATGTGTGTTGATTGCAGGGCGATCAACCAAATAACAGTTAAGTACCGTCATCCCATTCCTAGATTAGATGATATGCTTGATGAATTGCATGGTGCTAATTTCTTTTCAAAGATTGATTTAAGAAGTGGGTACGATCAAATTAGGATAAGGGAAGGGGACGAATGGAAAACTGCTTTTAAGACTAAGTATGGTTTATATGAATGGTTAGTAATGCCTTTTGGATTAACTAATGCACCTAATACTTTCATGAGGCTTATGAACCATGTTCTAAGAAGATACTTAGGTAAATTTGTTGTAGTCTACTTTGATGATATCTTAATCTATAGCAAAACCTTGCATGAACATGTAGATCATCTTAGGGCTGTTTTGGACACTTTGAGGTTAGAAAAGCTTTATGAATCAAGAGGTTCATGAATCAAGAGGACCTTCATCTAGTATACGTAGGCTTCTAACTAAAGAGGTTCATGAATCAAGAGGACATAGGGGTCCAGAAAAGACTTTAGAAGGTTTAAAAGAACACTACTATTGGCCTAAGATGAGTAATTATGTGCTTAGATTTGTCAAGAGTTCTGTTGTGTGTGCTAAAGGTAAGTCTAGACTTCACCCTCATGGCTTGTACCAGCCCTTGCCTATTTCTAGTTCACCTTGGGAGGACATTTCTATGGACTTCATTGTTGGATTGCCTAGAACTTTATTCCATGTCACATGACTGATGATGCTGTGCATATTGCTGATTTGTTCTTTAGAGAAGTTGTTATATTGCATGGCATTCCTTATTCTATTATTTCAGATCGTGATGCTAAGTTTTTGAGTTATTTTTGGAAAAGGTTATGGTCTAAGTTGGGAACTAAGTTGTTGTTTTCTACCTCATGTCACCCACAAACTGATGGGCAAACTGAAGTTACTAATAGAACGTTAGGGGTTTTACTTAGAACTATGCTTAAAGCTAACCTCAAACGTTGGGAAGATGTTTTGCCTTTTGTGGAGTTTGCTTATAACAGGTCAATCCATTCAGCTACAAAAATGACCCCTTTTGAGGTTGTTTATGGGCTGAATCCGAGGACTCCAATGGACTTGACACCTCAGCCATACAAGGGAAAAGAGAGCTTTGAAGTTGACAAGAGGGCTGAGTTTGTGAAAAAGCTAAATGAGAGAACTAAGATGCACTTTGAGAGGAAATCAATGAAGTATAAGGCCATGCTGATAATGGTGACAAATAGGTTATCTTTGAAGAAGGTGATCTTGTTTGGGTGCATTTTAGGTAGGAGAGGTTCCCAAATCAGAGGAAGAATAAGCTAGATCAGCGTGGAGATGGACCATTCAGAATTCTCAGAGAATCGGCCCTAATGCTTACCATGTCGACTTGCCTGGTGAGTATAATGTCCATCCAACGTTTAATGTGGCTGATCTATCTCTTTATGTGCCAGATTTTGATTCCGACGTCGAATCAGAGACGATTCGAGCTTAAGTGGAGGAGAATGATGCAGTGAAGCCAGCCATGTCTCCTACCGATGTTGATGAGTTGATTCGAGTGCCTTCTGACGGACCAATTACAAGGAGTCGAGCTAAGAAGATTGCTCAAGGCACAACAACAATCTTGGTTCGATTGGCAGCTGTTCTTGAAGAGCCTAGCAAGACGAAGTGGGTCTCGTGCATTCGACATCAATTGAGCCCGGATTCCATGGATTAAGTCAAGAGGGCCGAAATTCCCATTATTTCTTTATTTAGAAACATGTGTTAGTTTGTCTCACTTTAGGGCTGAATTTAGTAAGTGACCGGGTGAGATAAATTGGTATATGGGTCAAAGTCAACCCTTTGAGTTGACCATTCTAAGTAGAGAAAATATCTATTTATTATTATTATTATAGGTATGTTTTCTATTTTAATAATGTAGGGAAATCAATCAATAGGCTTATGTTAGTTGGTTGATATTCTATCTCTTGGTTGTTAGAGATATTTTAAGATATTTTGAGTTTGTTAGGATATTTCCTTAAATAAATAAATCAGCCATGATTTATTTTATTTAAGGGAATCTAGATAGATTTATTTTAGATATTATATTATATCTTGGGAAGCAAGAAAAGGTCACAACTACCCCTCTAGGACCGGCCATGATTCTCCCTTGCTCCCCAAGTAATAGCTTTGTATTCTACTATTTAAACTCTTGTCTTTCATTAATAAAAAACAGCTTGAGATGAGATAAACCCTAAGAAAGGTTTATCTCGTCCTTGGGCTCAAAATAACGAGTTGTCTATGCTTGCAAGTTCGATCAACATCAATCCGAGATCATCATCATCACCGAATTCTCATTCTCTCTTCTCTTGTTGTTTAAGTTTGTTTGATTGATTTATTCAATAGAGATTGTTCTAGAATTGATTGTTAAAGATCATTCTAGCTAATCAATCAGATTTAGCGTTAGAGCCAATCTGATTGAACTATCAAAATTGAGTCTTTCAATTTATCAAACTCGTTCTTCTCATCAATTGTTCATTTCAGTTTCGTTATTCCTTGCGCAACAAGTAATCTAATTTTGAAAGCTTTTGTAGGATTGAATTTGTTTACTGGCAAGATCGGGATCGTGTGGGTCATATACGAGATTATCAAGGAGGATTCTGAGGCAATCACGTATCAGCTGAGTTCGTGAAGAAGCTACATGAGAGAACCAAGATGCACTTAGAGAGGAAATCCATGAAGTACAAGGCCCATCCTGACAAGGGTCGAAAACAGGTTATCTTTGAAGAAGGTGATCTTGTTTGGGTGCATCTTAGGAAGGAGAGGTTCCGACATCAAAGGAAGAATAAGCTAGATTAGCGTGGAGATGGTCCATTTCGAGTCATCAGGAGAAACGGCCCAAATGCATATCAAGTTGACATGCCTAGTGACTCGGCCTAGGTCGTTATGCCAAGAACAAAGATAATTAACCATAATACAAGCTAGTATAGCGAGTAAGTCGGGGTCGTACCCTAGAGAACTTGCGGCTTCTATTATCAATATTTTTATTAACTAAAGACAGGGGGAAATCAAGAGAAAGATATAAACTAAACTAAACTAAGAAACAAATAACAAACAATCAAACACAACAATAGAGAAACAAGTTTATTCAAAAGATCCACTCTGAAATAATCATTCAATCACAAATTCATCCACTGATTTCTTTTATACCTATGGTTAATTCCTATCCTAATCATTAGCAATCGCAAGACCACGGTCCAAGCAATTCTTTAACCCTAGGCAAGGACACTTAACCTAGAATTAGCATAGAGAACCAGGATATGCAGGATACAAGTGAAGACAACCAAGCTACGAGTCGACTGAAAGAACAAACAATCAAATCTCTTTCTCAATTCCTAGTCCACGGTCTTAGAAATTAAGTTGTTTCATAGATCAAGTAAGATCACATAGACAATTATTCAAACCTAATCAAACTCTAGAATATCAATCAAATTCAACAAGTTGCGCACCAAGTGAAATCAATTGATAATCATGAAATTAAGCACAAAGAGAAAATATATTAATCAAAGGATAGATATCAATTACCAAAACCTCACGAGTTCATACATCACAGCTTCACCTTCAAACAAACCCCAAAGGGTTTAGTTCTCCATAAAAACTGAAATAATCTCTAGGTTAAACTAAAAGAAGGCTCTCCTCCAAAACTCACGAAACTAGGTCTTAAATACTAAAAACATCTGAATAAAATAACTAAAATAATATAAAACATAAGATAAGAAAAAATGAAGTCGGCGCTGAAAACAGGCCACCCGCGAGCACGGGTGCACAGCCGCAGGCGCGGTTCCTTTGACTTCTCAGCCTCGCAGATCTTGGTCTCCCCGCGGTCGCGGGTCTTTTGACAACTTCCTGGTGTCAACTTTGGAGGTGGTTTTGACCCACTTAGAGTTGGAATTTCAACTCGCCGTGAAAACATGAATTGTAGCTCTTCGAGTTAGCTTTCCAATGATACCAATTTCAGCTTCATCCGATCACCGTAGCTCCCTATCGATGCGTCAAAAGAAAATGGCGGCAAAACAACTATAAATCAACACTTGTCTTCAAAACTCTTGCAATTCTTCAAATCATGTCTTCGGTTTTCATATTACAATTATGCTCAAAACTATCCTAAAAACACTCAAATCATGCCTAAAATACAAGAGATAGCCATACTAATCTAGAGCGTATCAAATTCCCGCATACTTAAAACCTTACTCGTCCTCGAGTAAGCTCAAAATAAATCTAACAATCAATCCTATCAAGGTTTAAAACATAGTACTAGGGAAGACAAATCACTCACCTCACTAACCCGAACCCAAAATAGAGTAATAGTGAGCAACAACATGATAGCTCAAGCACACACCTCACATAGTTACATAGTCAATAAGCTCTCAAGCTCTAAAAATTGTAGAGCATCCTAGGATCTACCCGGCATCTAAAATGTAATCCCCAAGTCCCAAAGTAGAATGAAATCCTAAACACTCCAATTTTTCCACTCAATTCTACTTAGGCGTCCTTTTGGGTTTTCACCAAATCACTCATTTCATTTTTCTTCATAGGTGTGCTTACATATGCTCACATCTCTCATAAACCTCATATTACCCCAGCCTATTGCTGGTCCGGGTTACCTGCTATTACCTGAGCCGCCCTTCGGGTTTTGGACTCATCCAAGGATTTTATATGCCTTTTTTTGATTTTTTTATGGCTTTTTCAACTTTTTTTTAATTTTGTAATTTTGTAATTTTTTTTAAAATTTTCTCTATACAAAAAATGGAACAAAAATCCCATAAAAATAATGAAAAATAAACTGAAATGCAACTATCTACGATAGGCGTAGCGAGTACTTCCTCCCCCATACTTAAATCCTTCATTGTCCTCAATGAAGTAAAGAGAAAGGAATTAAGCATAGAAGAGGAAAATCAAAAGACTCACATACGAAAGAAGAGATGTGGAAAGGAAGAACTCTTCAAAGGCATGGATCTGCAGCTCGGAAATCTTCAAATGGGCTTTCTGCAGCCAAACTGCGGACGCGATGGCCAAGCCGCGGTTTTAGCTCGTGGAGAAAAATTTGATTCTTAAAGACGAAGATTCCCCCATACTTGAAGATGACCATGGGCGGACATAAAAATCTCCGAAGAGGATGGATAGAATAAATAGAAGAAGATGGAAAAGATAGAAGGATGAAAAATAGAAGGTAGAATCTCTTTTCTTTTCTGATTTTCGAATTTTTTTTTTTGAAAAGCAAACGGGAGTCTAGTACATGTTCGTCGGGATGGGTTCTGGGCTCAACCGCGAGCGCGGTTTTTTACCAGAATCGTCCTTTCGGACCTAGTACCTGCACGTTAGTTCACAAACCAAAAACAAACTAAGCTAATAAAAAGAAGACAAAGGTGGAAGAAAATCTATCTAACCTTGGGTTGCCTCCCAAGCAGCGCCTTTGTTTAACGTCGTTGGCTCGACGTGTTTATGATCGGACATTGTCAACGCCCTGAGAAGTCTATCAAAATCCTGCGAGCAACTGTCATGCAGGCAAATATAGCACAATGATAACTTGAAACTGAATAATATAGCATTCAAACACCGTTTCAGTTTATCAAACCCACTAGAAAAGTCATGGTTAGATGGTTTAGGATAGAACCAATTGAGAGAATAAGGTAGTTTTTCAAAATATAAATCAAGAGTAATGATTTTCATGTTAACACTACCACCCTTAAAACTTGATACCATTTTTATTCTTTATTCTTATGCCTAGATGTCTTTAAAGTTCACTTGTTTTTTTCTCTTTTTGCCTTTAATTGCATTCGTGATCTAACATTGCACGCCAAGTGTTCGATGAAATGTTCATGTAAATGTCACTCCTAAATGTGGCATTCCGTTTCTAGGTTCGAATTTTTGCTTTTATTCGATACGTCTTGGTTTGTAGTGCAGAATGTGCTTATTGGCTTGATACCATCCTTATTCTTTATGCTTATGCCTAGATGTCTTTAAAGTTCACTTATTTTTTCTCCTTTTGCCTTTACTTTGACTTGTGATCTAACGTTGCACGCCAAGTGTTCGATGAAATGTCCATGTAAATGTCACGTCTAAATGTGGCATTCGGTTTCTAGGTTCGAATTTTTGCTTTTATTCCATACGTCTTGAGTTCGTAGTGCAGAATGTGCTTATTGGCTTGATACCATCCTTATTCTTTATTCTTATGCCTAGATGTCTTTAAAGTTTACTTGTTTTTTCTCTTTTTGCCTTAAATTTGACATGGGATCTAACATTACACGCCAAGTGTTCGATGAAATGTCCATGTAAATGTCACTCCTAAATATGGCATTCGGTTTTTAGGTTCGAATTTTTGCTTTTATTCGATATGTCTTGAGTTTGTTGTGCAGAATGTGCTTATGGGCTTGATACTATCCTCATTCTTTATGTTTATGACCAAATGTCTTTAAAGTTCACTTGTTTTTTCTCCTTTTGCCTTTAAAATTTGACTTGTGATCTAACATTGTACGCCAAGTGTTCGATTAAATGTCCGTATAAATGTCAATCTTAAACATGGCATTCGGTTTCTAGGTTCGAATTTTTGCTTTTATTCGATACATTTTGATTTTTTAATGAAGAATGTGCTTATTGGCTCGATACTATCCTCATTCTTTATGCTTATGCCTAGATGTCTTTAAAGTTCACTTGTTTTCTCTCTTTTTGCCTTTAATTTGACTTGTGAACTAACATTGCACGCCAAGTGTTCGATGAAATGTCCATGAAAATTTCACTCCTAAATGTGGCATTCGGTTTTTAGGTTCGAATTTTTGCTTTTATTCGATACGTCTTGAGTTTGTAGTGCAGAATGTTCTTATCGGCTTGATACCATCCTTATTCTTTATCCTTAAGCCTAAATATCTTTAAAGTTAACTTGTTTTTTCTCCTTTTGCCTTTAAAAATTGACTTGTGATCTAATACTGCATAACAAGTGTTCGATAAAATGTCCATGTAAATATCAATCCTAAATGTGGCATTCCGTATCTAGGTTCGAATTTTTGCTCTTATTCGATACGTCTTGATTTTGTAGTGTAGAATGTGCTTATTGGCTTGATACTATCCTCATTCTTTATGCTTATGCCTAGATGTCTTTAGAGTTCACTTGTTTTTTCTCCTTTTGCCTTTAAAATTTGACTTGTGATCTATCATTAATTGCACACTTAGTGTTCAATGAAATGTGCATGTAAATATCACTCCTAAATGTGGCGTTCGGTTTCTTGGTTCGAATTTATGTTTTTATTCGATCGGTTTTGATTTTGTAGTGCAAAATGTCCTTATTCGCTTGGTACTATTATAATTCTTTATGCTTATGCCTTGATGTCTTTAATGTTCTTTTTTTTTCACCTTTTGCCTTTAAAATTTTACTTGTGATCTAACATTGCACGCCAAGTGTTCGATGAAATGTCCATGTAAATGTCACTCCTAAATGTTGCATTCGGTTTCTAGGTTCGAAGTTATGCTTTTATTCGATCGGTCTTTATTTTGTAGTGTAGAATGTGTTTATTGGCTTCATAATACTCATTTTTATGCTTATGCCTAGATGTCTTTAAAGTTCACTTGTTTTTTCTTCTTTTGCCTTTAAAATGACTTGTGATCTAACATTACACGCCAAGTGTTCGATTAAATGTCCATGTAAATATCAATACTAAACGTGGCATTCGATTTCTAGGATCGAATTTTTGCTCTTATTCGATACGTCTTGAGTTTGTAGTTTAGAATGTGCTTATTGGCTTGATACTATCCTCATTCTTTATGCTTATGCCTAGATGTCTTTAAAGTTCACATGTTTTTTTTCCTTTTGCCTTTGAAATTTGATATGTGATCTATCATTAATTGCACGCTTAGTGTTCGATGAAATGTCCATGTAAATGTCAATCCTAAATGTGGCATTCGGTTTCTAGGTTCGAATTTATGCATTTATTCGATGGGTCTCGAGTTTGGAGTGCAGAATGTGCTTATTGGTTTGATACCATCCTTATTCGTTATGCTTATGCCTATATGTCTATAAAATTCACTTATTTTTTCTCATTTTTCATTTAATTTGACTTGTGATCTAACATTGCACGCCAAGTGTTCGATGAAATGTCCATGTAAATGTCACTCCTAAATGTGGCATTCGGTTTCTAGGTTCGAATTTTTGCTTTTATTCCATACGTCTTGGGTTTCTAGTGCAGAATGTGCTTATTGGCTTGAAACCATCCTTATTCTTTATTCTTATGCCTAGATGTCTTTAAAGTTCACTTGTTTTTTCTCCTTTTGCCTTTAAAAACTGACTTGTGATCTAACATTGCACGCCAAGTGTTCGATGAAATGTCCATGTAAATGTCACTCCTAAATGTGGTATTCGATTTTAGGTTCGAATTTTTGCTTTTATTTGATACGTCTTGAGTTTGTAGTGCAGAATTTGCTTATTGGGTTGATACCATCCTTATTCTTTATGCTTATGCCTAAATGTCTTTAAAATTAACTTGTTTTTTCTCCTTTTTCCTTTAAAAATTGACTTGTGATCTAACATTGCACGTCAAGTGTTCGATTAGATGTCCATGTAAATGGCACTCATAAATGTGGCATTCGGTTTCTAGGTTTGAATTTTTGCTTTTATTCCATACGTCTTGAGTTCGTAGTGTAGAATGTGCTTATTGGCTTGATACGATCCTTATTATTTATTCTTATGCCTAGATGTCTTTAAAGTTCACTTGTTTTTTCTCTTTCTGCCTTTAATTTGACATGTGATCTAACATTACACGCCAAGTGTTCGATGAAATGTCCATGTAAATGTCACTCCTAAATGTGGCATTCGGTTTCTAGGTTCGAATTTTTGCTTT
The DNA here is from genome assembly GCA_964016875.1 of Fallopia convolvulus. NCBI lineage: Eukaryota > Viridiplantae > Streptophyta > Magnoliopsida > Caryophyllales > Polygonaceae > Fallopia > Fallopia convolvulus. The sequence goes on from OZ024722.1 coordinate 27,962,780, forward strand.
TCTTCGATACTTCTTGAGTTTGTAGTGCAGAATGAGCTTATTGGCTTGATACCATCCTTATTCTTTTTTCTCATGCCTAGATGTCTTTAAAGTTCACTAGTTTTCTCTCTTTTTTCCTTTAATTTGACTTGTGATATAACATTGCACGCCAAGTGTTCGATAAAATGTCCATGAAAATGTCACTCCTAAATGTGGCATTCGGTTTTTAGGTTCGAATTTTTTCTTATTCGATACGTCTTGAGTTTGTAGTGCAGAATTTGCTTATTAGGTTGATACCATCCTTATTCTTTATGCTAATGCCTAATTGTCTTTAAAGTTAACTTGTTTTTTCTCCTTTTGCTTTTTAAAATTGACTTGTGATCTAACATTGCACACCAAGTGTTCGATAAATTTTCCATGTAAATATCAATCCTAAACGTGGCATTCGGTATCTAGGTTCGAATTTTTGCTCTTATTCGATATGTCTTGATTTTGTAGTGTAGAATGTGCTTATTGGCTTGATACTATCCTCATTCTTTATGCTTATGCCTAGATGTCTTTAAAGTTCTCTTGTTTTTTCTCCTTTTGGCTTTAAAATTTGACTTGTGATCTATCATTAATTGCACGTTTAGTGTTCGATGAAATGTCCATGTAAACTGAGATGTGGTAAATATATAGAAGAGAGGGGGAAAAACAAATACAAAACACCCTTGACCCATAAAGTCAAGGTGAAAAAACAAACAGCTCCAACCTCGGATACGCGATCCGGTCAAAAATGCCCTACGGGCCTAACAAAAGCGGGTCTAGGACCCTACAACCAAGAAAGAGGGGTTACCAACATTTACAAGTCAAACAAGAACAAGCAATCCTACGAGAAGCACGTGTCCCAAACCAAACAAAAGCCAAGTCAATCGACCCAAACCAGTGAAGTGCCCAGATGGCATGCAAACTCACGTGTTTAGCCCTTGTCTCCAAGTGGGGCAAAAGAGTTTGTGCCACCTTTATCAACTCTCATCCAACGCTCCTCTTCATTGTCCTTGGAGTAGGCGTGAATGTGTCGCTTTGCTCTTTGTCGTGGTGTAATCCACCCGCTCTCCGAGGCCCCCTCCCCCGATATCCCCTTACCTTTATCATGTCTTTCCTCACTTGGCGTCTTGTTGGGTAGTATCTTAGGAGGAGGGTGGTTTATCTTTGGCGTGTCCTTTGGAGCGGGGGGTGGCACGGAACCTTTTGTAGCCACTAAAGCCGGTTGTCTTACCTTTTGAACCCATATTCCTTCCTTAGGTCTAGTCCTTCGTGGGACCTTGTCTATCCATGCCTTCGGCTGAACCGTCATTGGCCCCGGTGTTTCCTTTGGAGTAGGTGGTTGTCTTACCATTCTTCCACGACTGCAAAAATGCGAGGCATGACCAAAAACATGACATATCTCACAACTCCGAGGCGTCCATTCAAAAACCACCTTATGTTTGTAGATGGTGCCATTATAACTCTCTAGCACGACGTCAGTTCTCTTAAGCTCCTCCGGGGTGACTTCCACAAGAAGGCGTGCATAAGATAATTTATCCACTCCATTTGCAATACCATCCACACTAATAGGTTTGCCAATCATATTGCCCATAACTTCCACCATATGTTTCGAGGAGAGTAACATTGGGTCTATGTCAACAATCTTGACCCATACCGGTACCGATTGGAAACTTGACCAGTCTATGGCCATACCAGTTTCCCACTTCTTAAGGATCAAGGTTTTATTTCCATCTACCAGCCACGGTCCCTTCTCCAACACCCAAAGACAATCCTCCTTCGAAATGAATTTGAAGACCATAACCCCATTTTCCTTGATGTAGAGCTTTGGAGCTGGGACTTTCCAATGCTCATTCATGAACTCAGTAATTATCTTACGAGGTAATTTGCTTCCTACTAACACTCCGATGAGAGTGGCACACCACTCTTGTTCCACATCAGCCACCTCCTCAAGGGAAAATTTATAGATGTCTTTAGGAATATTAGGTAAGACATTTAACTTAACCTCTTCAGTTAAGCGTCTATTGCCCATGTAAGTTGCTGTCAAATGTTGCCCCTCTTTAGTCACATCATTTGCTCCATCAGGTTCACTTGTTGGACTGACAGATTGCATTAGAATTGGTCCAACACCTGCAACCGACTGGTTCTGTGCAATAGTTGCAGCAGCAGCATTATTTAACTCAGCTGCATCATGTGAATCAGCATCAGTTGTGGCAGCTACATCAGTAGAGGAACTCAACAAATTTCGATTGGCATCTTTCTCATCATTTTTTGTAGCAGCATCAGCAGCACAATCCACATTCCCCGATTTTTGAAAATTGTCTGCAGCATCAGCGGAGTAACCAACCAGTAGCACATTTTTGACACCATTAGTCCCATTTGGTTGTGCACTATTCCCGTTCAATGCGTCAGCAACTTGTGCATCAGCACCAGCAGGCTGGATTCTAGGGAGAACATCAGCAGGTGGGTGAATGGTCCCAACCACAAGCTGTCTACATTCGATCAAGGGATTCTGTGCAACCGTTTCACTAGCAAAAATGCACCCACCAGTGGCCTCAAGACATGACTCAATTTGTTGCACATTTTCAACATCAGCGAGGCCATTAACATGCTCATTACTCACATTCTGCTGTTGTTTTGAACCAGCGAATCCAGTTGCAGCACTTGTAAGAGAGGAACCAAGACCAGTACCTGGCGCATTCAGCTTGGCAGTAGGAGTATTAAATCCACTCCCATCTGCAAGTGGCTCGATTTCTCCAACCATGGTTGTTTCAGCTTGATTTGGCATAATTTCGGCCCTGATTGTCCCGTCAAGACCATGATTCAGCATCTCCTGGGCCCTTATCTGTTGGGGGTCACCATTATCCAACTCAAGGGAACTTGATTCAGTCTTGGCTTCTTCAATAGCTCGAAGCCCAGCTTGTGACAGAAAAGAAGAGGGTGTAATATCCCCCAGATCGTTGAAAGAGTTTGGTACACCCAGATCCGCACCTATTGAGCCTGACCTCGAAGCATCAACCTGCTCCAAATTCAAGGGCTCAGCTACCTTTGAAAGTTCTTTCTTTAACAGCCCTAAAAATTTACGTTTTGACATGAAATCTCCATTATCAGATCCAGGATTCGCGTCTTCATCTTCCTCGGACTCAGATTCAGATCTATCTTTCAACTGTTCAGCAAGCTTACGCATCATGTCTTCATAAGCTTCTTTTCCTAGTGCAGCTGCTGTGAAGACGAACTCTCTCGCATCCTCATTTCCTTCTTCATTCAAAAACTCTAGAAGCCAGCTCGGGATTTCTACTAGGGCCGACTCTCTACGCCCATCTGTGATATCGAGTGTCGCTTTGCTCTTCTCCTGGTCCTCTAGGGTTCCATTTTCAGATCCACTCACCTGGAGCTTAGATCCCTTCTCATCGCAGCTAGTGTAGCAGTCCATTGGAGGGTCTTCTCCCCAAGCTGGGTCAGCACAGTGCGCTCGAGCATACCTTCGCAGAAAAGAGTACAAGACATCTTCGCCCTTTGCTTCGAGGTCATCGATGAGTTGTTGGCCTTCAGGACTATCGTTCCTGAGCAGATCTCTCAATCCCCAGAGATTTCTAGGGTAGACAACCTGGGTGTTCGATGGAGACTCATCTAGATTCAGATCTGGACAAACCGCCATCGAACTTGGTTTCTTCGAGTTTTGCGCATGGACAACAATCTTTTTCCCCTTCCTTCCTTTCGATCCAGACTTAGCCCCTGCCATGTTGATCGCCACCGTCAGAACGACCAATGAGAGGGCCTCCGACGGCCGGCCCAGCCTGTGGCCGGTCAAACTCAAACCCAAGCTCGGTCAAACTAGGTCAAGAAAGAGTGAAATGTGATATGTCCTTGTAAATGTCACCCCTAAATGTGGGATTCAAATGTCACTCCTAAATTTGGCATTCGGTTTCTAGATTCGAATTTATGCTTTTATTCGATCGGTCTTGATTTTGTAGTGCACAATGTGCTTATTGGCTTGATACTGTTCTCATTCTTTATTCTTATGCTTAGATGTCTTTAAAGTTCTCTTGTTTTTTCTCCTTTTGCCTTTAAAATTTTACTTGTGATCTAACATTGCACGCCAAGTGTTCGATGAAAAGTCCATGTAAATGTCTCTCCTAAATGTGGCATTCAGTTTCTAGGTTCGAATTTATGCTTTTATTCGACCGGTCTCGATTTTGTAGTGTAGAATGTGTTTATTGGCTTCATAGTATACTCATTTTTATGCTTATGCCTAGATGTTTTTAAAGTTCACTTGTTTTTTCTCCTTTTGCCTTTAAAATGACTTGTGATCTAACATTGCACGCCAAGTGTTCGATTAAATGTCCATGTAAATGTCACTCCTAAATGTGGCATTCGGTTTCTAAGTTCGAATTTTTGCTTTTATTCCATATGTATTGAGTTTGTAGTGCAAAATGTGCTTATTGGCTTGATACTATCCTTATTCTTTATTCTTATGCCTAGATGTCTTTAAAGTTCACTTGTTTTTTCTCTTTTTGCCTTTAATTTGACATGTGATCTAACATTACATGCCAAGTGTTCGATGAAATGTCCATGTAAATGTCACTCCTAAATGTGATATTCGGTTTTTAGGTTCGATTTTTTGCTTTTATTCGATACGTCTTGAGTTTGTAGTGCAGAATTTGCTTATTGGGTTGATACCATCCTTATTCTTTATGCTCATGCCTAAATGTCTTTAAAGTTAACTTGTTTTTTCTCCTTTTTCCTTTAAAAATTGACTTGTGATCTAACATTGCACACCAAGTGTTCGATAAAATGTCCTTGTATATATCAATCCTAAACGTGGCATTCGGTTTCTAGGTTCGAATTTTTGCTCTTATTCGATATGTCTTGATTTTGTAGTGTAGAATGTGCTTATTGGCTTGATACTATCCTCATTCTTTATGCTTATGCCTAGATGTCTTTAAAGTTCACTTGTTTTTTCTCCTTTTGGCTTTAAAATTTGACTTGTGATCTATCATTAATTGCACGTTTAGTGTTCGATAAAATGTCCATGTAAATGTCACTCCTAAATTTGGCATTCGGTTTCTAGGCTCGAATTTATGCTTTTATTCGATCGGTCTTGATTTTGTAGTGCACAATGTGCTTATTGGCTTCATACTATTCTCATTCTTTATTCTTATGCTTAGATGTCTTCAAAGTTCTCTTGTTTTTTCTCCTTTTGCCTTTAAAATTTTACTTGTGATCTAACATTGCACGCTAAGTGTTCGATGAAATGTAAATGTCAATGTCACTCCTAAATGTGGCATTCAGTTTCTAGGTACGAATTTATGCTTTTATTTGATCGGTTTCGATTTTGTAGTGTAGAATGTGTTTATTGGCTTCATAGTATACTCATTTTTATGCTTATGCCTAGATGTTGTTAAAGTTCACTTGTTTTTTCTCCTTTTGCCTTTAAAATGACTTGTGATCTAACATTGCACGCCAAGTGCTCGATTAAATGTCCCTGAAAATGTCACTCCTAAATGTGGCATTCCGTTTTTAGGTTCGAATTTTTGCTTTTATTCGATAAATCTTGAGTTTGTAGTGCAGAATTTGCTTATTGGGTTGATACCATCGTTATTCTTTATGCTTATGCATCAATGTCTTTAAAGTTAACTTGTTTTTTCTCCTTTTGCCTTTAAAAATTGACTTGTGATCTAACATTGCACGCCAAGTGTTCGATGAAATGTCCATGTAAATGTCACTCCTAAATGTGGCATTCAGTTTCTAGGTTAGAATTTATGCTTTTATTCGATCAGTCTCGATTTTGTAGTGTAGAATGTGCTTATTGGCTTGATACTATCCTCATTCTTTATGCTTATGCCAAGATGTCTTTGAAGTTCATTGGTTTTTTCTCCTTTTGCCTTTGAAATTTGATGTGTGATCTATCATTAATTGCACGCTTAGTGTTCGATGAAATTTTCATGTAAATGTCACTCCTAAATGTTGCATTCGGTTTCTAGGTTCGAATTTATGCTTTTATTCGATGGGTCTCGAGTTTGTAGTGCCGAATGTGCTTATTGGCTTGATACCATCCTTATTCTTTATGCTTATGCCTATATGTCTTTAAAATTCACTAATTTTTTCTCATTTTGCCTTTAATTTGACTTGTGATCTAACATTGCACGCCAAGTGTTCGATGAAATGTCCATGTACATGTCACTCCTAAATGTGGCATTCGGTTTCTAGGTTCGAATTTTTGCTTTTCTTCGATACGTCTTGAGTTTGTTGTGCAGAATGAGCTTATTGGCTTGATACCATCCTTATTCTTTATTCTCATGCCTAGATGTCTTTAAAGTTCAATTGTTTTCTTTCTTTTTTTCCTTTAATTTGACTTGTGATCTAACATTGCACGCCAAGTGTTCGATGAAATGTCCATGAAAATGTCACTCCTAAATGTGGCATTTGGTTTTTAGGTTCAAATTTTTGCTTTTATTCGATACGTCTTGAGTTTGTAGTGCAGAATTTGCTTATTGGGTTGATACCATCCTTATTCTTTATGCTTATGCCTAAATGTCTTTAAAGTTAACTTGTTTTTTTCTCCTTTTGCCTTTAAAAATCGACTTGTGATCTAATATTGCACGCCAAGTGTTCGATAAATTGTCCATGTAAATATCAATCCTAAACGTGCCATTCGGTTTCTAGGTTCGAATTTTTGCTCTTATTCGATATGTCTTGATTTTGTAATGCACAATGTGTTTATGGGCTTGATACTATTCTCATTCTTTATGCTTATGCTTAGATGTCTTTAAAGTTCTCTTGTTTTTTCTCCTTTTGCCTTTAAAATTTTACTTGTGATATAACAATGCACACCAAGTGTTCGATGAAAAGTCCATGTAAATGTCACCTCTAAATGTGGCATTCAGTTTCTAGGTTCGAATGTATGCTTTTATTTGATCGGTCTCGATTTTGTAGTGTAGAATGTGTTTATTGGCTTCATAGTATACTCATTTTTATTCTTATGCCTAGATGTTTTTAAAGTTCACTTGTTTTTTCTCCTTTTGCCTTTAAAATGACTTGTGATCTAACATTGCACGCCAAGTGTTCGATTAAATGTCCATGTAAATGTCACTCCTAAATGTGGCATTCGGTTTCTAGGTTCGAATTTTTGCTTTTATTCCATACGTCTTGAGTTTGTCGTGCAGATAGTGCTTATTGACTTGTGATCTATCATTAATTGCAGGTTTAGTGTTCGATGAAATGTCCATGTAAATGTCACTCCTAAATTTGGCATTCGGTTTCTAGGTTCGAATTTATGCTTTTATTCGATCGGTCTTGATTTTGTAGTGCACAATGTGCTTATTGGCTTGATACTATTCTCATTCTTTATGCTTATGCTTAGATGTCTTTAAAGTTCTCTTGTTTTTCTCCTTTTGCCTTTAAAATTTTACTTGTGATGTAACAATGCACGCCAAGTGTTCGATGAAAAGTCCATGTAAATGTCACTCCTAAATGTGGCATTCAGTTTCTAGGTTCGAATGTATGCTTTTATTCGATCGGTCTCGATTTTGTAGTGTAGAATGTGTTTATTGGCTTCATAGTATACTCATTTTTATTCTTATGCCTAGATGATTTTAAAGTTCACTTGTTTTTTTTCTCTTTTTGCCTTTAATTTGACATGTGATCTAACATTACACGCCAAGTGTTCGATGAAATATCCATGTAAATGTCACTCCTAAATGTGGCATTCGGTTTTTAGGTTCGAATTTTTGCTTTTATTCGATACGTATTGAGTTTGTATTGCAGAATTTGCTTATTGGGTTGATACCATCCTTATTCTTTATAGTTATGCCTAAATGTCTTTAAAGTTAACTTGTTTTTTCTACTTTTGCCTTTAAAAATTGACTTGTGATCTAACATTGCACACCAAGTGTTCGATAAAATGTCCATGTAAATGTCAATCCTAAACTTGGCATTCGGTTTCTAGGTTCGAATTTATGTTTGTATTCGATCGGTCTTGATTTTGTAGTGCTCAATGTGCTTATTGGCTTGATACTATTCTCATTCTTATGCTTATGCTTAGATGTCTTTAAAGTTCTCTGGTTTTTTCTCTTTTTGCCTTTAAAATTTTACTTGTGACCTAACATTGCACGCCAAGTGTTCGATGAAAAGTCCATGTAAATGTCACTCCTAAATGTGGCATTCAGTTTCTAGGTTCGAATTTATGCTTTTATTCGATCGGTCTCGATTTTGTAGTGTAGAATGTTTTTATTGACTTCATAGTATACTCATTTTTATGCTTATGCCTAGATGTTTTTAAAGTTCACTTGTTTTTTCTCCTTTTGCCTTTAGAATGACTTGTGATCTAACATTGCACGCCAAGTGTTCGATTAAATGTCCATGTAAATGTCAATCCTAAATGTGGCATTCGGTTTCTAGGTTCGAATTTTTGCTTTTATTCGATAAGTCTTGATTTTGTAGGGCAGAATGTGCTTATTGGCTTGATACTATCCTTATTCTTTATGCTTATGCCCAGATGTCTTTAAAGTTCACTTGTTTTTTCTCTTTTGGCCTTTAAAAATTGACTTATGTTCTAACATTGCACGCCAAGTGTTCGATGAAATATCAATGTAAATGTCAATCCTAAACGTGGCATTTGTTTTCTAGGTTCGAATCTTTGCTTTTATAGATACGTCTTGATCTTGTTTTGCAGAATGTGCTTATGGGCTTGATACTATCCTCATTCTTTATGCTTATGCCCAGATGTCTTTAAAGTTCACTTGTTTTTTCTCCTTTTGCCTTTGAAACGACTTGTGATCTAGCATTGCACGCCAAGTGTTCGATGAAATGTCCATGTAAATCTCACTCCTAAATGTGGCATTCGGTTTCTAGGTTCGAATTTTTGCTTTTATTCGATCGGTCTTGATTTTGTAGGGCGGAATATGCTTATTGGTTTGATACTATCCTTATTCTTTATGCTTATGCCCAGATGTCTTTAAAGTGCACTTGTTTTTTCTCTTTTTGCCTATAAAAATTGACTAATGTTCTAACATTGCACGCCAAGTTTCGATTAAATGTCCATGTAAATGTCACTCCTAAATGTGGCATTTGTTTTCTAGGTTCGAATTTTTGCTTTTATCGATACGTCTTAAGTTTGTAGTGCAGAATGAGCTTATTGGCCTGATACCATCCTTATTCTTTATTCTCATGCCTACATGCCTTTAAAGTTCACTTGTTTTTTATCCTTTTGCCTTTAAAATGACTTGTGATCTAACATTGCACGCCAAGTGTTCGATGAAATGTCCATGTAAATGTCACCCCTAAATGTGGCATTTGGTTTCTAGGTTCGAATTTTTGCTTTTATTCGATACGTCTTGATTTTGTAGGGTAGAATGTGCTTATTGACTTGATACTATCCTTATTCTTTATGCTTATGCCCAGATGTCTTTAAAGTTCATTTGTTTTTTCTCTTTTTGCCTTTAAAAATTGACTTATGTTCTAAAATTGCACGCCAAGTGTTCGATGAAATATCAATGTAAATGTCAATCCTAAACGTAGCATTTGTTTTCTAGGTTCGAATTTTTGCTTTTATCGATACGTCTTGATCTTGTTGTGCAGAATGTGCTTATGGGCTTGATACTATCCTCATTCTTTATGCTTATGCCCAGATGTCTTTAAAGTTCACTTGTTTTTTCTCCTTTTGCCTTTGAAACGACTTGTGATCTAACATTGCACGCCAAGTGTTCGATGAAATGTCGATGTAAATGTCACTCCTAAACGTGGCATTCGTTTTCTAGGTTCGAATTTTTGCTTTTATTCGATACGTCTTGATTTTGTTGTACAGAATGTGCTTATGGGCTTGATACTATCCTCATTCTTTATGCTTATGCCCAAATGTCTTCAAAGTTCACTTGTTTTTTTTCCTTTTGTCTTTAAAATTTGACTTGTAATCTAACATTGCACGCTTAATGTTTGATGAAATGTCCAAGTAAATATGACTACTAAATGTGGCATTCGGTTTCTAGGTTCGAATAAATACTTTTATTCGATCACTGTTGATTTTGTAGTGCAAAATGTGTTAATTGGCTTCATAGTATACTCATTTTTATGCTGATGCCTAGATTCCTTTAAAGTTCACTTGTTTTTTCTCTTTTTGCCTTTAATTTGACTTGTGATCTACATTGGACGCCAAGTGTTCGATGAAATGTCCATGTAAATGTCACTCTTAAATTTGGCATTCGGTTTCTAGGTTAAAATTTATGCTTTAATTCGATCGGTCTTTATTTTGTAGTGCAGAATGTGCTTATTGGCTTCATAGTTTACTAATTTTTATGCTTCTGCCTATATGTCTTTAAAGTTCACTTGTTTTTTCTCTTTTTGCCTTTAATTTGACTTGTGATCTAACATTGCACGCCTAATGTTCTATGAAATGTCCATGTAAATGTCACTTCTAAATGTGACATTCGATTTCTAGGATCGAATTTATGCTTTTATTCGATCGGTATTGAGTTTGTAGTGCAGAATGTGTATATTGGCTTCAGAGTATAATCATTTTTATGTTTATGCCTAGACGTTTTTAAAGTTCACTTATTTTTTCTCCTTTTGCCTTTAAAATGACTTGTGATCTAACATTGCACGCCAAGTGTTCGATGAAATGTCCATGTAAATGTCACTCCTAAATATGGCATTCGGTTTTTAGGTTCGAATTTTTGCTTTTATTCGATACGTCTTGAGTTTGTAGTGCAGAATGTGCTTATTGGCTTGATACCATCTTTATTCTTTATGCTTTTGCCTAGATGTCTTTAAAGTTCACTTGTTTTTTGTCCTTTTGCCTTTAAAAATTGACTAGTGATCTTACATTGCACGCCAAGTGTTCGAATAAATATCAATGTAAATGTCAATCCTAAATGTGGCATTCGGTTACTAGGTTCGAATTTTTGCTTTTATTCGATACGTCTTGATTTTATCGTGCAGATAATGCTTATTGGCTTGATATTATCCTTATTCTTTATGCTTATGCCTTGCTGTCTTTAAAGTTCACTTGTTTTTCTCCTTTTGCCTTTAAAATTTGACTTGTGATCTCAAATTGCACACCAAGTGTTCGATGAAATGTCCATGTAAATGTCACTCCTATGTGTGCCATTTGGTTTCTAGGTTCGAATTTATGCTTTTATTCGATCGGTCTCGATTCTGTAGTGCAGAATGTGTTTATTGGCTTCATAGTATACTCATTTTTATGCTTATGCCTAGATGTCTTTAAAGTTCACTTGTTTTTTCTCCTTTTTGCTTTAAAATTTGACTTGTGATCTATCATTAATTGGACGTTTAGTGTTCGATGAAATGTCCATGTAAATGTCACTCCTAAATTTGGCATTCGGTTTCTAGGTTCGAATTTATGCTTTTATTCGATCGGTCTTGATTTTGTAGTGCACAATGTGCTTATTGGCTTGATGCTATTCTCATTCTTTATGCTTATGCTTAGATGTCTTTAAAGTTCTCTTGTTTTTTCTCCTTTTGCCTTTAAAATTTTACTTGTGATCTTACAATGCATGCCAAGTGTTCGATGAAAAGTCCATGTAATTGTCACTCGTAAATGTGGCATTCAGTTTCTAGGTTCGAATTTATGCTTTCGATCGGTCTCGATTTTGTAGTGTAGAATGTGTTTATTGCTTCATAGTATACTCATTTTTATGCTTATGCCTAGATGTTTTTAAAGTTCACTTGTTTTTTCTCCTTTTTCCTTTAAAATGACTTGTGATCTAACATTGCACGCCAAGTGTTCGATTAAATGTCCATGTAAATGTCACTCCTAAATGTGGCATTCCGTTTCTAGGTTCGAATTTTTGCTTTTATTCCATACGTCTTGAGTTTGTAGTGTAGAATGTGCTTATTGGCTTGATACCATCCTTATTCTTTATTCTTATGCCTAGATGTGTTTAAAGTTCACTTGTTTTTTCTCTTTTTGCCTTTAATTTGACATGTGATCTAACATTACACGCCAAGTGTTCGATGAAATGTCCATGTAAATGTTACTCCTAAATGTGGCATTCGGTTTCTAGGTTCGAATTTTTGCTTTTATTCCATACGTCTTGGGTTTCTAGTGCAGAATGTGCTTATTGGCTTGAAACCATCCTTATTCTTTATTCTTATGCCTAGATGTCTTTAAAGTTCACTTGTTTTTTCTCCTTTTGCCTTTAAAAACTGACTTGTGATCTAACATTGCATGCCAAGTGTTCGATGAAATGTCCATGTAAATGTCACCCCTAAATGTGGCATTTGGTTTCTAGGTTTGAATTTTTGCTTTTATTCGATACGTGTTGATTTTGTAGGGCAGAATGTGCTTATTGGCTTGATACTATCCTTATTCTTTATGCTTATGCCCAGATGTCTTTAAAGTTCATTTGCTTTTTCTCTTTTTGCTTTTAAAAATTGACTTATGTTCTAAAATTGCACGCCAAGTGTTCGATGAAATATCAATGTAAATGTCAATCCTAAACGTGGCATTTGTTTTCTAGGTTCGAATTTTTGCTTTTATCGATACGTCTTGATCTTGTTGTGCAGAATGTACTTAAGGGCTTGATACTATCCTCATTCTTTATGTTTATGCTCAGATGTCTTTAAAGTTTACTTGTTTTTTCTCCTTTTGCCTTTGAAACGACTTGTGATCCAACATTGCACGCCAAGTGTTCGATGAAATGTCCATGTAAATGTCACTCCTAAACGTGTCATTCGTTTTCTAGGTTCGAATTTTTGCTTTTATTCGATACGTCTTGATTTTGTTGTACAGAATGTGCTTATGGGCTTGATACTATCCTCATTCTTTATGCTTATGCCTAGATGTCTTCAAAGTTCACTTGTTTTTTTTCCTTTTGTCTTTAAAATTTGACTTGTGATCTAACATTGCACGCTTAATGTTTGATGAAATGTCCAAGTAAATATGACTACTAAATGTGGCATTCGGTTTCTAGGTTCGAATAAATACTTTTATTCGATCACTCTTGATTTTGTAGTGCAAAATGTGCTAATTGGCTTCATAGTATACTCATTTTTATGCTGATGCCTAGATGCCTTTAAAGTTCACTTGTTTTTTCTCTTTTTGCCTTTAATTTGACTTGTGATCTAACATTGGACGCCAAGTGTTCGATGAAATGTCCATGTAAATGTCACTCTTAAATTTGGCATTCGGTTTCTAGGTTAAAATTTATGCTTTAATTCGATCGGTCTTTATTTTGTAGTGCAGAATGTGCTTATTGGCTTCATAGTTTACTAATTTTTATGCTTCTGCCTATATGTCTTTAAAGTTCACTTGTTTTTTCTCTTTTTGCCTTTAATTTGACTTGTGATCTAACATTGCACGCCTAATGCTCTATGAAATGTCCATGTAAATGTCACTTCTAAATGTGACATTCGGTTTCTAGGATCGAATTTATGCTTTTATTCGATCGGTATTGAGTTTGTAGTGCAGAATGTGTATATTGGCTTCAGAGTATAATCATTTTTATGTTTATGCCTAGACGTTTTTAAAGTTCACTTATTTTTTCTCCTTTTGCCTTTAAAATGACTTGTGATCTAACATTGCACGCCAAGTGTTCGATGAAATGTCCATGTAAATGTCACTCCTAAATATGGCATTCGGTTTTTAGGTTCGAATTTATGCTTTTATTCAATCGGTCTTGATTTTGTAGTGCACAATGTGCTTATTGGCTTGATGCTATTCTCATTCTTTATGCTTATGCTTAGATGTCTTTAAAGTTCTCTTGTTTTTTCTCCTTTTGCCTTTAAAATTTTACTTGTGATCTAACAATGCATGCAATGTGTTCGATGAAAAGTCCATGTAATTGTCACTCCTAAATGTGGCATTTAGTTTCTAGGTTCGAATTTATGCTTTTATTCGATCGGTCACGATTTTGTAGTGTAGAATGTGTTTATTGCTTCATAGTATACTCATTTTTATGCTTATGCCTAGATGTTTTTAAAGTTCACTTGTTTTTTCTCCGTTTTCCTTTAAAATGACTTGTGATCTAACATTGCACGCCAAGTGTTCGATTAAATGTCCATGTAAATGTCACTCCCAAATGTGGCATTCCGTTTCTAGGTTCGAATTTTTGCTTTTATTCCATACGTCTTGAGTTTGTAGTGCAGAATGTGCTTATTGGCTTGATACCATCCTTATTCTTTATTCTTATGCCTAGATGTGTTTAAAGTTCACTTGTTTTTTCTCTTTTTGCCTTTAATTTGACATGTGATCTAACATTACACGCCAAGTGTTCGATGAAATGTCCATGTAAATGTTACTCCTAAATGTGGCATTCGGTTTCTAGGTTCGAATTTTTGCTTTTATTCCATACGTCTTGGGTTTCTAGTGCAGAATGTGCTTATTGGCTTGAAACCATCCTTATTCTTTATTCTTATGCCTAGATGTCTTTAAAGTTCACTTGTTTTTTCTCCTTTTGCCTTTAAAAACTGACTTGTGATCTAACATTGCACGCCAAGTGTTCGATGAAATGTCCATGTAAATGTCACCCCTAAATGTGGCATTTGGTTTCTAGGTTGGAATTTTTGCTTTTATTCGATACGTCTTGATTTTGTAGGGCAGAATGTGCTTATTGGCTTGATACTATCCTTATTCTTTATGCTTATGCCCAGATGTCTTTAAAGTTCATTTGCTTTTTCTCTTTTTGCTTTTAAAAATTGACTTATGTTCTAAAATTGCACGCCAAGTGTTCGATGAAATATCAATGTAAATGTCAATCCTAAACGTGGCATTTGTTTTCTAGGTTCGAATTTTTGCTTTTATCGATACGTCTTGATCTTGTTGTGCAGAATGTACTTATGGGCTTGATACTATCCTCATTCTTTATGCTTATGCCCAGATGTCTTTAAAGTTCACTTGTTTTTTCTCCTTTTACCTTTAAAATGACTTGTGATCTAACATTGCACGCCAAGTGTTCGATGAAATGTCCATGTAAATGTCACTCCTAAATATGGCATTCGGTTTTTAGGTTCGAATTTTTGCTTTTATTCGATACGTCTTGAGTTTGTAGTGCAGAATGTGCTTATTGGCTTGATACCATCTTTATTCTTTATGCTTTTGCCTAGATGTCTTTAAAGTTCACTTGTTTTTTCTCCTTTTTGCTTTAAAATTTGACTTGTGATCTATCATTAATTGGACGTTTAGTGTTCGATGAAATGTCCATGTAAATGTCACTCCTAAATTTGGCATTCGGTTTCTAGGTTCGAATTTATGCTTTTATTCAATCGGTCTTGATTTTGTAGTGCACAATGTGCTTATTGGCTTGATGCTATTCTCATTCTTTATGCTTATGCTTAGATGTCTTTAAAGTTCTCTTGTTTTTTCTCCTTTTGCCTTTAAAATTTTACTTGTGATCTAACAATGCATGCAATGTGTTCGATGAAAAGTCCATGTAATTGTCACTCCTAAATGTGGCATTCAGTTTCTAGGTTCGAATTTATGCTTTTATTCGATCGGTCACGATTTTGTAGTGTAGAATGTGTTTATTGCTTCATAGTATACTCATTTTTATGCTTATGCCTAGATGTTTTTAAAGTTCACTTGTTTTTTCTCCGTTTTCCTTTAAAATGACTTGTGATCTAACATTGCACGCCAAGTGTTCGATTAAATGTCCATGTAAATGTCACTCCCAAATGTGGCATTCCGTTTCTAGGTTCGAATTTTTGCTTTTATTCCATACGTCTTGAGTTTGTAGTGCAGAATGTGCTTATTGGCTTGATACCATCCTTATTCTTTATTCTTATGCCTAGATGTGTTTAAAGTTCACTTGTTTTTTCTCTTTTTGCCTTTAATTTGACATGTGATCTAACATTACACGCCAAGTGTTCGATGAAATGTCCATGTAAATGTCACTCCTAAATATGGCATTCGGTTTTTAGGTTCGAATTTTTGCTTTTATTCGATACGTCTTGAGTTTGTAGTGCAGAATGTGCTTATTGGCTTGATACCATCTTTATTCTTTATGCTTTTGCCTAGATGTCTTTAAAGTTCACTTGTTTTTTGTCCTTTTGCCTTTAAAAATTTACTAGTGATCTTACATTCCACGCCAAGTGTTCGAATAAATATCAATGTAAATGTCAATCCTAAATGTGGCATTCGGTTTCTAGGTTCGAATTTTTGCTTTTATTCGATACGTCTTGATTTTATCGTGCAGAATATGCTTATTGGCTTGATACTATCCTTATTCTTTATGCTTATGCCTTGCTGTCTTTAAAGTTCACTTGTTTTTCTCCTTTTGCCTTTAAAATTTGACTTGTGATCTCAAATTTCACACCAAGTGTTCGATGAAATGTCCATGTAAATGTCACTCCTAAATGTGGCATTCGGTTTCTAGGTTCGAATTTATGCTTTTATTCGCTCGGTCTCGATTTTGTAGTGTAGAATGTGTTTATTGGCTTCATAGTATACTCATTTTTATGCTTATGCCTAGATGTCTTTAAAGTTCACTTGTTTTTTCTCCGTTTTGCTTTAAAATTTGACTTGTGATCTATCATTAATTGGACGTTTAGTGTTCGATGAAATGTCCATGTAAATGTCACTCCTAAATTTGGCATTCGGTTTCTAGGTTCGAATTTATGCTTTTATTCAATCGGTCTTGATTTTGTAGTGCACAATGTGCTTATTGGCTTGATGCTATTCTCATTCTTTATGCTTATGCTTAGATGTCTTTAAAGTTCTCTTGTTTTTTCTCCTTTTGCCTTTAAAATTTTACTTGTGATCTAACAATGCATGCAATGTGTTCGATGAAAAGTCCATGTAATTGTCACTCGTAAATGTGGCATTCAGTTTCTAGGTTCGAATTTATGCTTTTATTCGATCGGTCACGATTTTGTAGTGTAGAATGTGTTTATTGCTTCATAGTATACTCATTTTTATGCTTATGCCTAGATGTTTTTAAAGTTCACTTGTTTTTTCTCCGTTTTCCTTTAAAATGACTTGTGATCTAACATTGCACGCCAAGTGTTCGATTAAATGTCCATGTAAATGTCACTCCCAAATGTGGCATTCCGTTTCTAGGTTCGAATTTTTGCTTTTATTCCATACGTCTTGAGTTTGTAGTGCAGAATGTGCTTATTGGCTTGATACCATCCTTATTCTTTATTCTTATGCCTAGATGTGTTTAAAGTTCACTTGTTTTTTCTCTTTTTGCCTTTAATTTGACATGTGATCTAACATTACACGCCAAGTGTTCGATGAAATGTCCATGTAAATGTCACTCCTAAATGTGGCATTCGGTTTTTAGGTTTGAACTTTTTCTTTTATTCGATACGTCTTGAGTTTGTAGTGCAGAATTTTCTTATTGGGTTGATACCATCCTTATTCTTTCTGCTTATGCCTAAATGAATTTAAAGTTAACTTGTTTTTTCTCCTTTTGCCTTTAAAAATTGACTTGTGATCTAACATTGCACACCAAGTGTTCGATAAAATGTCCATGTAAATATCAATCCTAAACGTGGCATTCGGTTTCTAGGTTCGAATTTTTGCTCTTATTCGATATGTCTTGATTTTGTAGTGTAGAATGTGCTTATTGGTTTGATACTATCCTCATTCTATATGCTTATGCTTAGATGACTCTGAAGTTCACTTGTTTTTTGTCCTTTTGGCTTTAAAATTTGACATGTGATCTATCATTAATTGCACGTTTAGTGTTCGATGAAATGTCCATGTAAATGTCACTCCTAAATTTGGCATTCGGTTTCTAGGTTCGAATTTATGCTTTTATTCGATCGGGGTCTTGATTTTGTAGTGCACAATGTGCTTATTGGCTTGATACTATTCTCATCCTTTATGCTTATGCTTAGATGTCTTTAAAGTTCTCTTGTTTTTTCTCCTTTTGCCTTTAAAATTTGTGATCTAACATTGCACGCCAAGTGTTCGATGAAATGTCCATGTAAATGTCACTCCTAAATGTGGCATTCAGTTTCTAGGTTCGAATTTATGCTTTTATTCGACGGTCTCGATTTTGTAGTGTAGAATGTGTTCATTGGCTTCATAGTATGCTCATTTTTTTGCTTATGCCTAGATGTTTTTAAAGTTCACTTGTTTTTTTCTCTTTTTGCCTTTAAAAATTGACTTGTGATCTAACATTGCACGCCAAGTGTTCGATGAAATGTCCATGTAAAAGTCACTCCTAAATGTGGCATTCAGTTTCTAGGTTCAAATTTATGCTTTTATTCGATCGGTCTCGATTTTGTAGTGTAGAATGTGCTTATTGGCTTGATACTATCCTCATTTTTTATGCTTATGCCTAGATGTCTCTGAAGTTCACTTGTGGGCTGTTTATGTGACAGTTCAGTCACTGCATTAGAATGATGCACTTGATGGGGCTGTTTTATAGGTGAGGACCCTGAATTCATAATATTCTGTTGCAAATTTGTCATACTAGTCAACAACGCTTTAGTTGGTTCAGCCCTTTCTGAAGCAAGGGTGTTTTCCTCTGGAATTACACTCAATAATTACACACCAGCATCTTTTACAAAAGAACCAGCCTCCTGAATTTCCCCTGTAGCAGCAAACTCAGTAGCACCAGTAGCTGGTGTATCAAATCCACCCAAACCTCCGTCTTTAGCACAATTATTGATTTTGCAAAGGGAACCATTTTTTCCATTAAGCATTTCACCAGCAACAGCTTTAGAATCTACATTTGTTGCTGAAATAAATTCACCAGCTGCAGCTTTAGCACTCACACCAGTTGCTGAATTAAATTCACCTTGTTCATGTTGGACATCAACATGTGCCAGACTTAGATGGTTCTAGGATTTCATTGCAGCAACATCAACCATAGGGCAAGTCTGGTTTTTCGGATCAACATCAGCATCACATACATAGACTGAATTAAGCTTTCTACCAGCCTCACACTCACCTTTGCACCCCAGAAGTTTGTTTTCCAGTTCAGCAGCTGATACTTGTGATTTTCTCTCAACCTCAGCCTTTGTCCCCTTGTTGAACTGATCAACACAAGTAAAATCATCTAGCTCTTGTTCAAGTGACATTTCAGAATCAGCATTTTCTACTAAATCACCGCTAGCCTCAGATAAAAAATCCAGAAAATCCACACCATGGCAAGCGTACAAAACAGGTTCAGACTTGGACTTTCTCAAAGCAGCAAAATCAAGGGCGCTAATGTTATCAAGCACATTTCCATCAGAACAGTCGACATCTAGACTTGAGCATACCTGGTTTATTGCCTTCTGACATGTAGGTGTTGATTCATCCATGGGTTGTCCAGCTGTAGCAACTATTGAGGCTTGAATGGCTCGTGTTCCAGCTTTCGAGACGAAATTTGACGGAGAATACTCTAGTAGGCCCTCCAACGAGGTGGGAATGGCTGGAGATTGATGTTCTTTCAATGGTGGCTCACGAGAAACGCCTCGCACATCTCTCACATGTCCATCTCCCAGATCCGAGTTCGCAACTGGTGTAGCAGGGAGTCTCTGGCTCCATTTCTCCTCCACGACCAATGGCTTGCCGTTTGCATATTCTTTAGGGTTCAGAGATCCCTTATCCGCGCTCAAAGGTGGTGGTGAGGGCGACTCCTGGTGGTTGAGCTCGCTGTCTCTTTCGCGTTCCCTCTTCCGTTCAGATCTGATAATACCTTCAATCCTACTTAGGAACGCATCTAGGGCATCTTGGCCCTTGGCTGCAACACTCATGATAATCTCTCGAACTTCTGGTTTTTCAACCTCCATGATTTGTAACCAAGAAGGTGGAATGACGACCGGTTGAACAGATTCCATCTCAAAATCCGACTCTTCTAAAGTGAAATCGTTGTTGCGCGAGGTTGATTTCCTCCTAGCCTTTGATTTCCCCATCTCAGCAGCGTTCACCGGACAAGACGAGGGCCCGCCAGTCGCCGGGAAGGCAGGCCGCCGCCGGTGGCACCAAACAAAACCCTAAATCGCCCCTCACTAGGCCCCCTTTCAATATAGCGAAATGTCCATGTTGAAATGTCCATGTAAATGTCACTCCTGAAATGTCCATGTAAATGTCACTCCTAAATGTGGCATTCGGTTTCTAGGTTCGAAATTTTGCTTTTATTCGATACGTCTTAATTTTGTAGTGCAGAATCAGGGGTGAGCAAAAATGCCCGATCCGTTAATCCGATCCGCCGATCCGGCCTATCCCAACCGAAAAAATCCGAATCCGAATGGATCACAAATTTTTTTTTCCGTATCCGATCCGATCCGGGGTTTTTTTTCCGAATATCCGAACCGGATACGGATCGAGGTTTTCAAGCAACCGTATATCCGATACTATATATATATTTTTTAGAAAATACACATTAATACTAAGTAGAATAGATGTTTAAATGACTATTTTGTAAAATTTCAACTCATCAAGTGTTCAATTCTCCTCAACCATGTAAACTCTCAATTAAAATTTAAACGGATCGATGGATATCCGATTCCGATATCCGTCAATCATGCGTATTAATTGGGCCTAAGTCAAAAATAGTAGAAATATTTTTCAAAACGGATAGTTCGGATATCCGCTACCGGATATCGGCTCCAAACTGATATTTCTTACCGGATATCCGGCAATTAACGGATCGGATACGGATTGAGGTTTTAAGGAAAAATATTACCGGATATTCGGTATACCGGATCGGATCGGATCGGATATATCCGTTTGCTCAGCCCTAGCAGAATGTGCTTATTGGCTTGATATTATCATTATTCTTTATGCTTATGCCTAGATATCTTTAAAGTTCACTTGTTTTTTCTCCTTTTGCCTTTAGAAATTAACCTGTGATCTAACATTACACGTCTAGTGTTCGATGAAATGTCCATGTAAGTGTCACTCCTAAATGTGGCATTCGGTTTCTAGGTTCGAATTTATGCTTTTATTCGATCGGTCCTGATTTTGATGTGTAGAATGTGCTTATTGGCTTGATACCATCCTTATTCTTTATTCTTATGCCTAGATGTGTTTAAAGTTCACTTGTTTTTTCTCTTTTTGCCTTTAATTTGACATGTGATCTAACATTACACGCCAAGTGTTCGATGAAATGTCCATGTAAATGTCACTCCTAAATGTGGCATTCGGTTTCTAGGTTCGAATTTTTGCTTTTATTCCATACGTCTTGAGTTTCTAGTGCAGAATGTGCTTATTGGCTTGATACCATCCTTATTCTTTATTCTTATGCCTAGATGTATTTAAAGTTCACTTGTTTTTTTCTCTTTTTGCCTTTAATTTGACATGTGATCTAACATTACATGCCAAGTGTTCGATTAAATGTCCATGTAAATGTCACTCCTAAATGTGGCATTCGGTTTCTAGGTTCGAATTTTTGCTTTTCTTCGATAAGTCTTATGTTTGTTGTGCAGAATGAGCTTATTGGCTTGATACCATCCTTATTCTTTATTCTTATGCCTAAATGTCTTTAAAGTTCACTTGTTTTTTTTCTCTTTTTGCCTTTAATTTGACATGTGATCTAACATTACACGCCAAGTGTTCGATGAAATGTCCATGTAAAAGTCACTCCTAAATGTGGCATTCAGTTTCTAGGTTCAAATTTATGCTTTTATTCGATCGGTCTCGATTTTGTAGTGTAGAATGTGCTTATTGGCTTGATACTATCCTCATTTTTTATGCTTATGCCTAGATGTCTCTGAAGTTCACTTGTTTTTTCTCCTTTTGGCTTTAAAATTTGACTTGTGATCTATCATTAATTGCACATTTAGTGTTTGATGAAATGTCCATGTAAATGTCACTCCTAAATTTGGCATTCGGTTTCTAGGTTCGAATTTATGCTTTTATTCGATCGGTCTTGATTTTGTAGTGCACAATGTGCTTATTGGCTTGATACTATTCTCATCCTTTATGCTTATGCTTAAATGTCTTTAAAGTTCTCTTGTTTTTTCTCCTTTTGCCTTTAAAATTTGTGATCTAACATTGCACGCCAAGTGTTCGATGAAATGTCCATGTAAATGTCACTCCTAAATGTGGCATTCAGTTTCTAGGTTCGAATTTATGCTTTTATTCGATCGGTCTCGATTTTGTAGTGTAGAATGTGTTTATTGGCTTCATAGTATGCTCATTTTTATGCTTATGCCTAGATGTTTTTAAAGTTCACTTGTTTTTTCACTTTTTGCCTTTAATATGACTTGTGATCTAACATTGCACGCCAAGTGTTCGATGAAATATCCATGTAAATGTTACTCCTAAATATGGCATTCGGTTTTTAGGTTCGAATTTTTGCTTTTATTCGATACGTCTTGAGTTTGTAGTGCAGAATGTGCTTATTGGCTTGATACCATCCTTATTCTTTATGCTTGTGCCTAGATGTCTTTAAAGTTCACTTGTTTCTTCTCCTTTTGCCTATAAAAATTGACTTGTAATCTAACATTGCACGCCAAGTGTTTGATGAAATGTCCATGTAAATGTCACTCCTAAATGTGGCATTCGGTTTCTAGGTTCGAATTTATGCTTTTATTCGATCGGTCTCGATTTTGTAGTGTAGAATGTGCTTATTGGCTTGATACTATCCTTATATGTCTTTAAAGTTCACTTGTTTTTTCTCTTTTTACCTTTAATTTGGCTTGTGATCTAACATTGCACGCCAAGTGTTTGATGAAATGTCCATGTAAATTTTACTCCTAAATATGGAATTCGGTTTTTAGGTTCGAATTTTTTCTTTTATTCGATACGTCTTGAGTTTGTAGTGCAGAACGTGTTTATTGGCTTAATACCATCGTTACTCTTTATGCTTGTCCCTAGATGTCTTTAAAGTTCACTTGTTTTTTGTCCTTTTGCCTATAAAAATTGACTTGTGATATAATATTGCACGCCAAGTGTTTGATGAAATGTCCATTTAAATGTCACTCCTAAATGTGGCATTCGGTTTCTAGGTTCGAATTTATGCTTTTATTCGACCGGTCTATATTTTGTAGTGTAGAATGTGTTTATTAGCTTCATAGTATACTCATTTTTATGTTTATGCCTAGATGTCTTTAAAGTTCACTTCTTTTTTCTCCTTTTGCCTTTAAAAAGACGTGTGATCTAACATTGCACGCCAAGTGTTCGATGAAATGTCCATGTAAAAGTCTCTCCTAAATGTGGCATTCGGTTTCTAGGTTCGAATTTTTGCTTTTATTCGATTCGTCTTGATTTTGTTGTGCAGAATGTGCTTATTGGCTTGATACTATCCTTATTTTTTATGCTTATGCTTAGATGTCTTTAAAATTCACTTGTTTTTTCTTCGTTTTCCTTTAAAAATTAAATTGTGATCTAACATTGCACGCCAAGTGTTCGATTAAATGTCAATGTAAATGTCAATCCTAAACGTGGCATTCGGTTGCTAGGTTCGAATTATTGCTTTTATTCGATACGTCTTGATTTTGTAGTGCAGAATGTGCTTATTGGCTTGATAATATCCTCATTGTTTATGCTAATACCCAGATGTCTTTAAAGTTCACTTGTTTTTTCTACTTTTGCCTATAAAATTTGACTTGTGCTCTAACATGGCACGCTTAGTGTTCGATGAAATCTTCATGTGAATGTCACTCCTAAATGTGGCATTCGGTTTCTAGGTTCGAATTTATGCTTTTATTCGATCGGTCTTTATTTTGTAGTGTAGAATGTGCTTATTGGCTTCATAGTATACTAATTTTTATGCTTATGCCTATATGTCTTTAAAGTTCACTTGTTTTTTCTCTTTTTGCCTTTAATTTGACTTGTGATCTAACATTGCACGCCCAATGTTCTATGAAATGTCCATGTAAATGTCACTCCTAAATGTGACATTCAGTTTCTAGGATCGAATTTATGCTTTTATTCGATCGGTCTTGAGTTTGTAGTGCAGAATGTGTATATTGGCTTCAGAGTATACTCATTTTTATGCTTATGCCTAGATGTCTTTAAAGTTCATTTATTTTTTCTCCTTTTGCCTTTAAAATGACTTGTGATCTATCATTGCACGCCAAGTGTTCGATGAAATGTCCATGTAAATGTCACTCCTAAATATGGCATTCAGTTTTTAGGTTCGAATCTTTGCTTTTATTCGATACGTCTTGGGTTTGTAGTGCAGAATGTGCTTATTGGCTTGATACCATCCTTAATCTTTATGCTTATGCCTAGATGTCTTTAAAGTTAACTTGTTTTTTGTCCTTTTGCCTTTAAAAATTGACTTGTGATCTAACATTGTACGCCAAGTGTTCGATGAAATATCAATGTAAATGTCAATCCTAAATGTGGCATTCGGTTTCTAGGTTCGAATTTTTGCTTTTATTCGATACGTCTTGATTTTTTCGTGCAGAATGTGCTTATTGGCTTGATACTATCCTTATTCTTTATGCTTATGCCTAGCTGTCTTTAAAGTTTACTTGTTTTTCTCCTTATGCTTTTTAAATTTGACTTGTGATCTAAAATTGCACGCCAAGTGTTCGATAAAATGTCCATGTAAATGTCACTCCTAAATGTGGCATTCAGTTTCTAGGTTTGAATTTTTTCGTTTATTCGATACGTCTTGATTTTGTAGTGCAGAATATTCTTATGGGCTTGATACTATCCTCATTCTTTATGCTTATGCCCAAATGTCTTTAAAGTTCACTTGTTTTTTCTCCTTTTACCTTTAAAATTTGACTTGTGGTCTAACGTTGCACGCTTAGAGTTTGATGAAATGTCCATGTAAATGTTACTCTTGAATATGGCATTCGGTTTCTAGGTTCGAATTTATGCTTTTATTCGATCGGTCTTGATTTTGTAGTGTAGAATGTGCTTATTGGCTTCATAGTATACTCATTTTTATGCTTATGCGTAGATGCCTTTAAAGTTCACTTGTTTTTTCTCCTTTTCCTTTAATTTGACTTGTGATCTAACATTGCACGCCAAGTGTTCGATGAAATATCCATGTAAATGTCACTCCTAAATGTGGCATTCGGTTTCTAAGTTCGAAATTTTGCTTTTATTCGATACGTCTTGATTTTGTAGTGCAGAATCAAGGGTGAGCAAAAATGTCCGATCCGTTAATCCGATCCGCCGATCCGGCCTATCCCAACCGAAAAAATCCGGATCCGAATGGATCACAATTTTTTTTTTCGTATCCGATCCGATCCGGGGTGTTTTTTTCGAATATCCAGACCGGATACGGATCGGGATTTTCAAGCAACCGTATATCCGGTACTATATATATATTTTTTAGAAAATACACATTAATACTAAGTAGAATAGTTGTTTAAATGACTATTTTGTAAAATTTCAACTCATCAAGTGTTCAATTCTCCTCAACCATGTAAACTCTCAATTAAAATTTAAACGGATCGATGGATATCCGGTTCCGATATCCGTCAATCATGCGTATTAATTGGGCCTAAGTCAATAATAGTAGAAATATTTTTCAAAACGGATAGTTCGGATATCCGCTACCGGATATCGGCTCCAAACGGATATTTCTTACCGGATATCCGACAATTAACGGATCGGATACGGATTGAGGTTTTAAGGAAAAAAAATTACCGGATATTTGGTATACCGGATCGGATCGGATCGGATATATCCGTTTGCTCAGCCCTAGCAGAATGTGCTTATTGGCTTGATATTATCATTATTCTTTATGCTTATGCCTAGATGTCTTTAAAGTTCATTTGTTTTTTCTCCTTTTGCCTTTAGAAATTGACCTGTGATCTAACATTGCACGTCAAGTGTTCGATGAAATGTCCATGTAAATGTCACTCCTAAATGTGGCATTCGGTTTCTAGGTTCGAATTTATGCTTTTATTCGATCGGTCCTGATTTTGTAGTGTAGAATGTTCTTATTGGCTTGATACTATCCTTATTCTTTATGCTTATTTCTATATGTCTTTAAAGTTCACTTGTTTTTTCTCCTTTTGCCTTTAAAAATTGACTTTTGATCTAACATTGCACGCCAAGTGTTCGATGAAATGTCCATGTAAATGTCACTCCTAAATGTGGCATTCGGTTTTTAGGTTCGAATTCTTGCTTTTATTCGATACGTCTTGAGTTTGTAGTGCAGAATGTGCTTATTGGCTTGATACCATCCTTATTCTTTATGCTTATGCCTAGATGTCTTTAA
Source organism: Fallopia convolvulus (assembly GCA_964016875.1). Lineage (NCBI taxonomy): Eukaryota > Viridiplantae > Streptophyta > Magnoliopsida > Caryophyllales > Polygonaceae > Fallopia > Fallopia convolvulus. Next base: position 27,988,810 of record OZ024722.1, read on the forward strand.
AGTTCACTTGTTTTTTCTCCTTTTGATACGTGATTGCCTCAGAATGCTCCTTAGTAATCTCGTATATGACCCACACGAGTCCCGATCTTGCCTTGTAACGTATTCAACCTACAAAAGCTTTCGAATCAGATTGCTTATGATGCAAGTAACAACAAAACTGAATTGATTGAATGGTGAAAGATACGAGTTTGATAAATTGAAAGATTCAAGTTTGATAGTTCAATCAGATTGGCTCTAACGCTAAATCTGATTGATTAAATAGAATGATCTTTAATAATCAGTTCTACAACAATCTCTATTGATTAAATCAATGGATCAAACTTAAACAAACACAACATAAATTCAGTTGAGAGAGAGAGTGGAGTTCGAATGATGTTGATGGGGATCTCGTGAATTATAAACAATATCAATAGCCACACGTGTGATTTTTGGAGCCCAAGAGATAGACTAAACCAATTGGGTTTAATCTCTCTCAAGCTGATTTTTCATTAAGCAAATTGCAAAGTATAAATAGTAGAATACAAGAGTCTTCCTTGGAGAGCAAGGCATATGGAGGCCGACCCTAGGAGAAACAAAATAGCCTCATATCTTGCTTCCAAAGATATAATAAAATATCTAGACCTATAACAAACTAGATTCTCTTAAATAAAATAAATCATGGCTGATTTATTTATTTAAGAAAATATCCTAACAAACTCAAAATATCTATAACAAACAAGAGAGAGAATATCCAACCAACTAACATCTGCCTATTGATTGAATTCTCTACATTATTTAAAATAAAAACACGACTATAATAAAATTAATAAAGCTGGTATTTTCTCTACTTAGATTGGTCAAGTCAAATGGTAGACTTTGACCCATGTAACAACTTATCTCACCCGGTCATTTACTAAATTCGGCCCTAAAGTGAGACAAGCTAATACATGTTTCTAAATAAAGAAATAGTGAATTTTCGGCCCCTATAATCAATCCATGGAATCCGGGTTTAGTTGATGACGAATGCACGAGACCCATTTCATCTTGCTTGGCTCTTCAAGAACAGCTGCCAATCGAACCAAGATTGCTATTGTGCCTTGAGCAATCTTCTTAGCTCGACTCCTTGTGATTGGTCCGTCAGAAGGCACTCGAATCAACTCATCGACGTCGGTAGGAGACATGGTTGGCTTCACTGCATCATTCTGCTCCACTTGAGCTCGAATCGTCTCTGATTCGACGTAGGAATCAAAATTTGGCACATAAAGTGAAAGATCAGCCACATTAAACGTCGGATGGACATTATACTCACCAGGCATGTCAACTTGATATGCATTTTGGCCGATTCTCCTGATGACTCGAAATGGACCTTCTCCACTGATACGTGACTGCCTCGGAATCCTCCTTAGAAATCTCGTAGTGAACCTACAAATTCCCGATCTTGCCAGTAATCGAAAAATCCAACCTGAATTCACTTTCAATGTTAATTCCTTGCGAGACAAGTAATCAAACAAACTGAATTGTAAACGAACGAGACTAATCTGAATTATTGAGATATTCAACTTGATATTTCAAACGGATTGGCTCTAACGCTAAATCCGAATGATTAACTAACTATGATCTTTAACAATCAACTTAGAACAATCTAATTGATCAAACAATAAATCAGATTTGAAGTAAAGAGAGAAGAGAGTTCGATGATGATGATGACGAATGAGAACAATCGAAATCTCCAATAGCATACACATGTGTGGTTATTTTTGGCCAAAGAGATAGATTAAACCAATTGGGTTTATTCTCTCTCAAGCTGATTTTTATTGAATGAAATTGCAAAGTATAAATAGTAGAATACAAGAGTCTTCCTTGGAGAGCAAGTTATTGCCTTGGTCGGCCCTAGAGGGGTAGATTTGGCCTTTACTTGCTTCCCAAGATATAATAAAATATCTATAACTATATCTATCTAGATCTTCCTTAAATAAAATAAATCATGGCCGATTTATTTATTTAAGGAAAATATCCTAACAACTCAAAATATCTATAAAAAACAAGAGAGAAAATTTTCAACCAACTAACATCAGTCTATTGATTGAATTCTCTACATTATGGGAGATAGCCCCGTTTTCGTCTCAGCTGCCCTGTTTGAAGTAGCACTCGGCACTTTTGACGAATTACGCACTTTTTCTCGGCGTTTTTCATCCAAATTAGTATCTCCTTTTGTGCTTGATGTTCCCCTAAAATTTGAGCCAGAACGCCCAGGTGGAGATTGGGAAACGCCGGTGTGGTTTGTAGATGCATCGGGCCCCGAGCGGTGCGCCGCCGCCTTGGCCGCAGCTTCGGCCTCTTCCTTCTCTTCCTTGGCACGCCTAAGTGATACATGATTGCCTCGGAATCCTCCTTAGAAATCTCGTAGTGAACCCACAAAGTCCCGATCTTGCCAGTAAACAACTCCAATCCTACAAAAGCTTTCAATTTTAGATTCCTTGTGACACAAGTCGTACGAAACTGAATTGAATGAATATGAAAGAAGACGATCTGAATTATTGATATTCAACTTTGATAGTTCAAGCGGATTGGCTCTAACGCTAAATCCGAATGATTAACTAGTTTGATCTTTAACAATCACAACTAGAACAATCTAATTGAATGAACTATAACTCAGATTCGAACAAAGAGAATGAAGAGATCTTGAGATGATGATGATCGAACTCCAATTGCAAGAACACACAAATCGTTGTTTTTGAGCCCAAGAGATAGATTAAACCAATTTGGGTTTAATCTCTCTCAAGCTGATTTTTATTAATGAAAAACAAGAGTTTAAATAGTAGAATACAAAGCTAAGACTTGGGAGCAAGGAAGGAAGGTGGCCGACCCTAAGGAGGGTAAAAGGGACCTTTTCTTGCTTCCCAAGATATAATAAAATATCTATAATAAATCTACCTAGATTCCCCTTAAATAAAATAAATCATGGTTGATTTATTTATTTAAGGAAAATATCCTAACAAATATAAAATATCCAAAACAAACTAAAAATATCTCTAACAACCAGGAGAGAGAATATCAACCAACTAACATAAGCCTATTGATTGATTTTCTCTACATTATTAAATAAGAAACACGCCTATATTAAATATAATAGAGATATTTTCTCTACTTAGAATGGTCAAGTCAAAGGGTTGACTTTGACCCATATACCAATTTATCTCACCCGATCACTTACTAAATTGAGCCCTAAAGTGAGACAAATTAATACATGTTTCTAAATAAAGAAATAATATGAATTTCGGCCCTCTTGAATTAATCCATGGAATCCGGGCTCAATTGATGTCGAATGCACGAGACCCATTTCTGCTTGGTTGGCTCTTCAAGAACTGCTGCCAATCGAACCAAGATTGTTGTTGTGCCTTGAGCAATCTTCTTAGCTCGACTTCTTGTGATTGGTCCGTCAGAAGGCACTCGAATAAACTCATCGACGTCGGTAGGAGACATGGCTGGCTTCATTGCATCACTAAGTGCCCTAGCTTGATCTCGTCGTACTTGGTCCTGTAAAACTTGTTGGGGCGACAATGGTAAAAGAGACACTCTCCTCCCGTCATAGTTAAACGAATAGGTATTAAGCATGCCATCATAAATAAGTCTTCTATCGAATAACCACGGTCTACCTAACAAGATATGAGTGCATTCCATGTTTACCATATCACACATGATATCATCAACATAATTACCAATGGAAACACGGACTAAACACTGATGAGTAACAAGATTAGAACCATCTGTATGATTAATACCATTGAGACCATAACTAGTAGCCCTAGGTTGAGTTTTTAATTGTAAGTGATCAACTACCTTAGCATTTATAATGTTACAGCAGCTACCACTATCAATTATCATGCATAACACTTGATTCTTCACAGTACACCTAGTACGAAAAATATTTTCCCTTTGATCTAGCCTAGGTGTGTCTTGTAATGTAAGAGTACACATGGTTACCAAGGTTAAAGGCTGTTCGGTGCAGTCCGGTTCGATGGCCTCTACGTCCTCTTCTTCTTGTCCATTGCTCTCCTCCTCCACTTGATTTGGAGGTATTTCTTCATCACTCACATATCCTCCATTAGTGGTAAGGAGCACTTGTTTCTGATTTGGACAATCCTTGGCATAAGGACCTCTTCCTTAGCATTTTAACACACTATGTCACGTGCCCTTGCTTGTGTTTGAGGTGCATTTGTAGGACGTCTTTGGCCTTGAGGACCTGCTGGTTTAGGTGAGCTAAAAGCTAAGGGTTAGAAAAATAAGAAGTGGAATTTAAACTAGGATTAGAATTATACCTTTTTGGTGCGTTCCAAGCTTCCTTCTTCTTCCTTTGTTGCTGCTCATAAAGTAGTTGGGCTGAATGTACCAATGCATTGAGATCCTTTATTTGTTGAATATCAAGTGTGTCTTTAATGGATTGATTCAGTCCAACCATGAATTGGGTCCTTAGAGACCTTTGGGAATGGTGAATTCCAGCCTTGAAGCTCAAATCTTCAAGCTCATTGAAGTACTCGGTTGGAGACTTGGTACCTTTTTTTGCATGTGACAACTTTAAGCCTCATGTGCTCGGTGTATTCATCTGGCACATACTTCTTTCTCATGACAAACTTCAGCTGGCCCCAAGTTTCAATAGGTGGCAATGCCTTTCTAATTCTATCCTCCTTCATTCGGAACCACCAATTTCTAGCGGTCCCAACAAAGTGAATAACAACAACAACAACAACTTTCTCCCATTCTTCATAGCCCGTGTGATCGAGAATGAAGTTTGTAGCTTGTTCCCACTCTAGATAGTTCTCCGGATTGAGCTCTCCGCTGAATGGCTCTGTCTTGATATTTATATCACGCTTACCAATTTAGTTCACGTTCTGATTGGCGTTGTTATTGTTGGCTGGCCGTTGTACTCCATAAGCCGATGGAATATCTTCTACAACCTCAGCTTGGTTGTAAAATCATCCAGGGGAGGATGCCATAGGCGCCTTTCTTCCTCGGGATAGCCATAAGTTACATCATCAAAAGGATTGTTGTATTGTTGTTGTTGATGATGAGTAGCTTGAGGAAACCGAGCCGATTGCTGAGTATAGAATTGTTGGTGTGTAACCGGTGGTTGTCTCGTTCCCATGCCTCTTCATCTACCTCGGCTGGCCGTGGGTGAATATTGGCCAGGTAGATCTTGTTCTTTGTTGTAGCTAGCAAGCACATCATGCTCTTCATCTACCACCTGCTGTTTGCCTTTGTTGCTAGCTGATGCATTATTCGGGTCACTAGAAAGCTCAACTGCAGGAGCAACTTTTTGACTTGATTGAGATGATTCAATTAACATTGCAAGTTGCTCCTCAATACCCTGCATTCTCGGGTTTAAGGCCGCAGTTGCAACCTGTGCAGCTCGTTGCTGCCCTTCCCTTATGCTCTCACTAATGGACAACCTAATGAAGTCGATTGCCTCCTTAGTAAGATTCAATTCAGCCGGGTTAGGCTCAGTTGGGATCACCATTGTTCCTGAAACAAGAAAGAAACAAGAGAGAGTAGTGTGTTCTAAAGCAAATCACAACAAGCAATACCACACCTTAATTAAGCCAAAACTTGCCTCAAAGCAATCCAATCAACTAATTCAGTTTTTGGGTTGAAATGAGGGAGTAAAGGTGTAGATATGGTGTAGATATGGTATACTAATGATAATTAAAGGAAATATGCAGTTCAAGCAAATAGCGAGTATGCAATAAGACAACCAATGCAAATTATCCCTTTATAAGCTTTTAAACACATGCAATCTCTCAATTGGCTCTATGCAAGTTAATAAAGACAAATTTAAGCATGCAAGGACGGAAATATGGTAGGCTAAAGTGACTTTTATTTCGTCACTAATTTTTTTTCAAAGTGATTTTACTTAACTACTTTTCTAGCAAGCAATCACTAGGTGTGAAAGTGGCTTGAAACTAGCTGGGGTAGATCACTTCTTTTTCTGATTTATTTTTTTTGACTTTATGCACAATCCACTCTTGTGCTAGAATGAACAAACAAGCAAAGCAAGCAACTAATGCAAAACGAAACTAGGGAAGAACGAAACTGATTTTTTTTTAACTAAGTGACTTTAAACTTCCAATGAAACCAACTAGAAGCCAAAATAACAAAGAAGAATAGGGCTGTCGAATTGATAGGATGCAATAGCAAAAATCAACAAATATTAAACAAGCAATATGAATCTCTTTCAATCATGAAATATGAATAAAAAACTCATGAACTGTAGGAACTTATGCCTAGATGTCTTTAAAGTTCTCTTGTTTTTTCTCATTTTTCCTTAAAATGAATTGTTATCTAACATTGCACGCCAAGTGTTCGATGAAATGTCCATGTAAATGTCACTACTAAATGTGACATTCGGTTTCTAGATTCGAATTTATGCTTTTATTTGATCGTACTTGATTTTATAGTGCAGAATGTGCTTATTGGCTTGATACTATCTTCATTCTTTATGCTTATGCCTAGATGTCTTTAAAGTTCACTTGTTTTTTCTGCTTTTGCCTTTAAAAATTGACATGTGATGTAACATTGCACACCAAGGGTTCGATGAAATGTCCATGTAAATGTTACTCCTAAATGTGGCATTCGGTTTCTAGGTTTGAATTTTTGCTTTTATTCGATACATCTTTATTTTGTAGTGGAGACTGTGCTTATTGCCTTGATACTATCCTCATTCTTTATACTTATGCCTAGACGTCTTTAAAGTTCGCTTGTTTTTCTCCTTTTGCCTTTAATTTGACTTGTGAGCTAACATTGCACGACAAGTGTTCGATGATATGTCCATGTAAATGTCAGTCCTAAATGTGGCATTCGGTTTCTAGGTTCGAATTTATGCTTTTATCCGACCGGTCTTGATTTTGTAGTGCAGAACGTGCTTATTGGCTTGATACTATCCTCATTCTTTACGCTTATGCGTAGATGTCTTTAAAGTTCTCTTGTTTTTTCTCATTTGCCTTAAAAATGACTTGTTATCTAACATTGCACGCCAAGTGTTTGATGAAATGTCCATGTTGTCACTACTAAATGTGACATCCGAATTCTAGGTTCGAATTTATGCTTTTATTCGATCGTACTTGATTTTATAGTGCAGATTGTGCTTATTGACTTGATACTATCCTCAATCTTTATGCTTATGAGTAGATGTCTTTAAAGTTCACTTGTTTTTTCTCATTTGCCTTAAAAATGACTTGTTATCTAACATTGCACGCCAAGTGTTTGATGAAATGTCCATGTAAATGTCACTACTAAATGTAACATCCGGTTTCTAGGTTCGATTTTATGCTTTTATTCGATCGTACTTGATTTAATAGTGCACATTGTGCTTATTGGCTTGATACTATCATCACTCTTTTTGCTTATGCCTAGATGTCTTTAAAGTTCACTTGTTTTTTCTACTTTTGCCTTTAAAATTTGACTTGTGATCTAACATTGCACGCTTAGTGTTCGATGAAATGTCCATGTGAATGTAATTCCTAAATGTGGCATTCGGTTTCTAGGTTCGAATTTATGCTTTTATTCTATCGGTCTTGATTTTGTAGTGCAGAATTTGCTTATTGGCTTTGTTACTATTCTCATTCTTTATGCTTATTCCTAGATGTCTTTAAAGTACACTTGTTTTTTTTTCTCCTTTTCCCTTTAAAATGACTTGTGATCTAACATTGCACGTCCAATGTTTGATGAAATGTCTATGTAAATGTCAACTCCTAAATGTGGCATTCGGTTTCTAGGTTTGAATTTATGCTTTTAGTCGATACGTCTTGATTTTGTAGTGCAGAATGTGCTTATTGGCTTGATACTATCTTCATTCTTTATGCTTATGCCAAGATGTCTTTAAAGTTCACTTGTTTTCTCCTTTTGCCTTTAATATGACTAGTGATCTAACATTGCACGCCAAGTGTTCGATGAAATTTCCATGTAAATGTCAACTCCTAAATGTGGCATTCGGTTTCTAAGTTCGAATTTTTTCTTTTATTCGATACGTCTTGATTTTGTAGTGCAGACTGTGCTTATTGGTTTGATAATATCCTCATTCTTTATGCTTATGCGTAGACGTCTTTAAAGTTCAGTTGTTTTTTTCTACTTTTGCCTTTAAAAATTGACATGTGATGTAACATTGCACGCCAAGGGTTCGATGAAATGTCCATGTAAATGTCACTTCTAAATGTGGCATTCGGTTTCTAGGTTCGAATTTTTGCTTTTATTCGATACGTCTTGAATTTGTTGTGTAGAATGTGCTTATTGGCTTGATACTATCCACATTCTTTATGGTTATGCCTAGATGTCTTTAAAGTTAGCTTATTGTTTCTCCTTTTGCCTTAAAAAATTGACTTGTGATCTAACATTGGACACCAAGTGTTCGATGAAATGTCCATGTAAATGTCAATCCTATATGTGGCATTCGGTTTCTAGGTTCGAATTTTTGCTTTTATTTGACTGGTCTTGATTTTGTAGTGCAGACTGTGCTTATTGGCTTGATACTATCCTCATTGTTTATCCTTATGCGTAGATGTCTTTAAAGTTTAGTTGTTTTTTCTTCTTTTGCCTTTAAAATGACTTGTGATATAACATTGCACGCCAAGTGTTCGATGAAATATCCATGTAAATGTCACTACTAAATGTGACATCCGATTTTTAGATTCGAATTTATGCCTTTATTCGATCGTACTTGATTTTATGGTGCAGAATGTGCTTATTGGCTTCATAATATCCTCATTATTTATGCTTTTGCCTAGATGACTTTAAAGTTCACTTGTTTTTTCTCCTTTTGCCTTTAAAATGACTTGTGATCTAACCTTGCACGTCCAATGTTCGATTAAATGTCCATGTAAATGTCACTCATAAATGTGGCATTCGGTTTCTAGGTTCGGATTTATGCTATTATTCGATACGTCTTGATTTTTTATTGCAGAATGTGTTTATTGGCTTGATACTATCCTCATTTTTTATGCTTATGCCTAGATGTCTTTAAAGTTCACTTGTTTTTCTCCATTTGCCTTTGAACTGACTTGTGATCTAACATTGGACACCAAGTGTTCGATGAAATGTCCATGTAAATGTCACTACTAAATCTGACATTCGGTTTCTAGATTCGAATTTATGCTTTTATTCGATCGTAGTTGATTTTGTAGTGTAGAACGTGCTTATTGGCTTGATACTATCCTCATTCTTTATGCTTATGCCTAGATGTGTTTAAAGTTCACTTGTTTTTTCTCCTTTTGCCTTTAAAATTTGACTTGTGATCTAACATTGCATGCTTAGTGTTCGATGAAATATCCATGTAAATGTCACTCCTAAATGTGGCATTCGGTTTCTAGGTTCGAATTTATGCATTTATTCGACCGGTCTGTATTTTGTAGTGCAGAACGTGCTTATTTGTTTGATACTATCCTCATTCTTTATGCTTATGCCTAGATGTCTTTAAAGTTCTCTTGTTTTTTCTCATTTTGCCTTAAAAATGACTTGTTATCTAACATTGCACACCAAGTGTTCGATTAAATGTCCATGTAAATGTCACTACTAAATGTAAAATCCGGTTTCTAGATTCGAATTTATGCTTTTATTCGATCGTACTTGATTTTATAGTGCAGAATGTGCTTATTGGCTTGATAATATCCTATTCTTTATGCTTATGCCTAGATGTCCTTAAAGTTTATTTGTTTTTTCTCCTTTTGTTTTTAAACGTTGAACGCCTAGTATTCAATGAAATGTCCATGAAAATGTCACTTCTAAAAGTGGCATTCGGTTTCTAGGTTTAAATTTATGCTTTTATTCGAACGGTATAGATTTTGTAGTGTAGAATGTGCTTATTGGCTTCATACTATCCTCATTCTTTATGCTTATGCCAAGATGTCTTTAAAGTTCACTTGTTATTTCTCCTTTTGCCTTTAAAATGACTTGTGATCTAACATTGCACGTCCAATGCTCGATCAAATGTCCATGTAAATGTCACTCCTAAATGTGGCATTCGGTTTCTAGGTTCGAATTTATGCTTTTATTCGATAAGTCTTGATTTTGTAGTGCAGAATGTGCTTATTGGCTTGATCCTATCCTCATTCTTTATTCTTATGCCTAGATGCCTTTAAAGTTCACTTCTTTTTCTCCTTTTGTCTTTAATATGACTTGTGATCTAACATTGCACACCAAGTGGTCGGTGAAATTTCCATGTAAATGTCAACTCCTAAATGTGGCATTCGGTTTCTAGGTTCGAATTTTTTCTTTTATTCGATACGTCTTGATTTTGTAGTGTAGAATGTGCTAATTGGCTTGATACTATCCTCATTATTTATCCATATGCAAAGATGTCTTTAAAGTTCACTTGTTTTTCTCCTTTTTTCTTTAAAATCACTTTTGATCTAACATTGCACGCCAAGTGTTCAATTAAATGTCCATGTAAATGTCACTTCTAAATGTGGCATTCGGTTTCTAGGTTCGAATTTTTGCTTTTATTCGATACATCTTGAGTTTGTAGTGAAGAATGTGCTTATTGGCTTGATACTATCCACATTCTTTATGCTTATGCCTAAATGTCTTTAAAATTAGCTTGTTTTTTCTCCTTTTGCCCTAAAAAATTGACTTGTGATCTAACATTGGACACCAAGTGTTTGATGAAATGTCCATGTAAATGCCACTCCTAAATGTGGCATTCGGTTTCTAGGTTCGAATTTATGCTTTTATCCGACCGGTCTTGATTTTGTAGTGCAGAACGTGCTTATTGGTTTGATACTATCCTCATTCTTTATGCTTATGCTTAGATGACTTTAAAGTTCTCTTGTTTTTTCTCATTTTGCCTTAAAAATGACTTGTTATCTAACATTGCACGCCAAGTGTTCGATGAAATGTTCATGTAAATGTCACTACTAAATGTGACATTCGGTTTCCAGATTCGAATTTATGCTTTTATTCGACCGTACTTGATTTTATAGTGGAGAACATGCTTATTGGCTTGATACTATCCTCATTCTTTATGCTTATGCCTAGATGTCCTTAAAGTTCATTTGTTTTTTCTCCTTTTGTCTTTAAACATTGCACGCCAAGTGTTCAATGAAATGTCCATGAAAATGTCACTCCAAAATGTGGCATTCGATTTCTAGCTTTTAATTTATGCTTTTATTCGAACGATATTGATTTTGTAATGCAGAATGTGCTTATTGGCTTCATACTATCCTCAATCTCTATGCTTATGCCTAGATGTCTTTAAACTTCACTGGTTTTTTCTCCTTTTGCCTTCTAAATGATTTGTGATCTAACATTGCACGGCAAGTGTTAGACGAAATGTCCATGTAAATGTCACTCCTAAATGTGGCATTCGGTTTCTAGATCGAATTTATGCTTCTATTCGATCAGTCTTGGTTTTGTGGTGCAGAATGTGCTTATTGGCTTGATACTATCATCATTCTTTATGCTTATTCCTAGATGTCGTTAAAGTTTACTTGTTTTTTCTCCTTTTACCTTGAAAATGATTTGTGATCTAGCATTGCACGCCAAGTGTTTGACGAAATGTCTATGTAATTGTCACTCCTAAATGTGGCATTCGGTTTCTAGGTTCGAATTTATGCTTCTATTCGATCGGTCTTGGTTTTGTAGTGCTGAATGTTCTTATTGGCTTGATACTATCCTCATTCTTTATGCTTATGCCTAGATGTCTTTAAAGTTCACTTGTTTTTTCTCCTTTTGCCTTTAAAATGATTTGTGATCTAACATTGCACGCCAAGTGTTTGACGAAATGTCTATGTAATTGTCACTCCTAAATGTGGCATTCGGTTTCTTGGTTTGAATTTATGCTTCTATTCGATCGGTATTGGTTTTGTAGTGTATAATGTACTTATTGGTTTGATACTATCCTCATTCTTTATGCTTATGCTTAGATGTCTTTAAAGTTCACTTGTTTTTTCTCCTTTTGCCTTTAAAATGATTTGTGATCTAACATTGCACGCCAAGTGTTTGACGAAATGTCCATGTAAATGTCACTCCTAATGTGGCATTCGGTTTCTACCTTCGAATTTATGCTTCTATTCGATCGTTCTTGGTTTTGTAGTGCAAAATGTGCTTATTGGCTTGATACTATCAACATTCTTTATGATTATGCCTAGATGTCTTTAAAGTTCACTTGTTTTTTCTCCTTTTTCCTTTAAAATTATTTGTGATCTAACATTGCACGCCAAGTGTTTGACGAAATGTCTATGTAATTGTCACTCCTAAATGTGGCATTCGGTTTCTAGGTTCGAATTTATGCTTCTATTCGATCGGTCTTGGTTTTGTAGTGCCGAATGTTCTTATTGGCTTGATACTATCCTCATTCTTTATGCTTATGCCTAGATGTCTTTAAATTTTACTTGTTTTTTCTCCTTTTACCTTGAAAATGATTTGTGATCTAACATTGCACGCCAAGTGTTTGACGAAATGTCTATGTAACTGTCACTCCTAAATGTGGCATTCGGTTTCTAGGTTTGATTTTATGCTTCTATTCGATCGGTATTGGTTTTGTAGTGCAGAATGTGCTTATTGGTTTGATACTATCCTCATTCTTAATGCTTGTGCCTAGATGTCTTTAAAGTTCACTTGTTTTTTCTCCTTTTGCCTTTAAAATGATTTGTGATCTAACATTGCACGCCAAGTGTTTGACGAAATGTCCATGTAAATGTCACTCCTAAATGTGGCATTCGGTTTCTAGGTTCGAATTTGTGGTTCTATTCGATCGTTCTTTGTTTTGTAGTGCAAAATGTGGTTATTGGCTTGATACTATCATCATTCTTTATGATTATGCCTAGAGGTCTTTAAAGTTCACTTGTTTTTTCTCCTTTTGCCTTTAAAATTATTTGTGATCTAACATTGCACGCCAAGTGTTTGACGAAATGTCCATGTAAATGTCACTCCAAAAAGTAGCATTCGGTTTCTAGGTTTGAATTTATGCTTCTATTCGATCGATCTTGGTTTTGTTGATGTGATTCCATCTACCGAGTCATGGCCCCATGAGTTGAGTGAAGATTCCATCCCTAAAGACAAGCCCAATGTGCACGATAAAGGGGAGCCAATACTTGGACAAGTAACCAAAGACGATGTTCGAGGCGCTAAGAAGCCGAGTCAAGGAGCCATGCCCTACCTTGGGCGCATCACACGAGCCCTAGCTAAGTCTATACTAGACAAAATCATGGAGGAGCTCATGGCTCATAAGTTTCCGAAGGCTAATGACGGTGAAGGTTGGAGTTTTATTGTGCTTCACGGTTCTAAGTGACATTTCTACGGTTAAGGACACTTTATAAGTTTTCGGGATTTCAGGTTAATTTATGTAATTTCCTTAAGTGAGGGGGTTGATTTTGTAAGGCTTTGTGTTAGGTTTAAGGTCGGCCTCCTCCTCCTCATTTCTGGAGATTGGACGAAAATACTCTCTTGTTGCTTACTTTCCTTTGCAATTTCAATTCAAGTTCTTGTTCTTGTTTTCGTTCGTTCAATTCTCGTTGTTCAAGTTGTTGGTGAGTAATATCCGACAATTTGGGCATCTTAGTTTGTTTTAGAGCTTGGTGAGTCATATCCAAGTTGTCAAGCATCCATATCCCCTTGTTCTCTCCATTTCGAACCATCATCCATCTCGGTAGTTTCTGCACCACCTCAGTAAAATCGGCATAACTTTCAATCCACTCATCATCTTGCTCTCATATTTTGAGGACTTCAACTCGACTCATAGATCTCACTTCTGGATTTGGAATCACTCAATTCCGAGTTCGGACAAGGAAGATCCAGCCATTTGAAGACGGGTCAGCTGCATGGTATTTGTTGTCGGAATTCCTTGGATTCTCGTGGCGATCTCTTTGCACCATCAACCCTTCCATCGATCCGGCCATCAAGGCTTGATGGCAGGATCGATGGAGGGGATGATGGTGCAAAGAGATCGCCACGAGAATCCAAGGAATTCCGACAACAAACACCACGCAACTGACCCGTCTTCAACGGGCTGGATCTTCCTCGTCCGAATTCGGAATTGAGTGATTCCAATTCGAGAAGTTAGATCTCTGAGTCTAGTTTAATCCCTCAAAATTTCAGACCTAGATGATGAGTGGATTGAAAGATATGTCAATTTTACAGAGGGGGTGCAGAAACCACCGAGATGGATGATGGATCGAAATGGGGAGAACAAGGGGATATGGATGCTTGACAACTTGGATATGACTCACCAAGCTCTAAAACAAACTAAGATGCCCAAATTGTCGGATATTACTCACCAACAACTTGAACAACTAGAATTGAACGAACGAAAACAAGAAAAAGAACTTGAATTGAAATTGCAAGGGAAAGTAAGCAACAAGAGAGTATTTTCGTCCAATCTCCAGAAATGAGGAGGAGGAGGCCGACCTTAAACCTAACACACAGCCTTACATAATCAACCCCCTCACTTAAGGAAATTACATAAATTAACCCGAAATCCCGAAAACTTATAAAGTGTCCTTAACCGTAGAAATGTCACTTAGAACCGTGAAGCACAATAAAACTCCAATCTTCACTGTCATTAGCCTTCAGAAACTTATGAGCCATGAGCTCCTCCTTGATTTTGTCTAGTATAGACTTAGCTAGGGCTCGTGTGATGCACCCAAGATAGGGCATGGCTCCTTGACTCGGCTTCTTAGCGCCTCGAACATCGTCTTTGGTTGCTTGTCCAAGTATTGGCTCCCCTTTATCGTGCAGATTGGGCTTGTCTTTAGGGATGGAATCTTCACTCAACTGATGGGGCCATGACTCGGTAGATGGAATCACATCATTTGTAGTGCAAAATGTGCTTATTGGCTTGATACTATCCTCATTGTTTATACTTATGTCTAGATGTCTTTAAAGTTCACTTGTTTTTTCTCCTTTTGCCTTTAAAAATTAACATGAGATCTAACATTATACGGCAAGTGTTCGATGAGATGTCCATGTAAACGTCACTCATAAACGTGGCATTCGGTTTCTAGGTTCGAATTAATGCTTCTATTCTATCGGTCTTGGTTTTGTAGTCCAGAATGTGCTTCTTGACTTGATTCTATCCTCATTCTTTATGCTTATGCCTAGATGTCTTTATACTTCACTTGTTTTCTTCTCCTTTTTCCTTTAAAATGATTTAAATTCTAACATTGCACGCCAAGTGTTTGACGAAATGTCCATGTAAATGTCACTCCTAAACGTGGAATTCGGTTTCTAGATCGAATTTATGCTTCTATTCGATCGGTCTTGGTTTTGTGGTGAAGAATGTGCTTATTGGCTTGATACTATCAACATTCTTTATGCTTATGCCTAGATGTCTTTAAAGTTTACTTGTTTTCTTCTCCTTTTGCCTTTAAAATGAATTAAATTCTAACATTGCACGCCAAGTGTTTGACGAAATGTCCATGTAAATGTCACTCCTAAATGTGGCATTCGGTGTCTAGGTTCGAATTTATGCTTCTATTCATTCGGTCTTGGTTTTGTAGTGCAGAATGTTCTTATTGGCTTCATACTATCCTCGTTCTTTATGCTTATGCCTAGACGTCTTTAAAGTTTACTTGTTTTTTCTACTTTTGCCTTTAAAATGATTTGTGATCTAACATTGCACGCCAAGTGTTTGACGAAATGTCCATATAAATGTCACTCCTAAATGTGGCATTCGGTTTCTAGATCGAATTTATGCTTCTATTCGATCGGTCTTGGTTTTGTGGTGCGGAATGTGCTTATTGGCTTGATACTATCATCAATTTTTATGCTTATGCCTAGATGTCTTTAAAGTTTACTTGTTTTTTCTCCTTTTACCTTAAAAATGGTTTGTGATCTATCATTGCACGCCAAGTGTTTGACGAAATGTCTATGTAATTGTCACTCCTAAATGTGGCATTCGGTTTCTAGGTTCGAATTTATGCTTCTATTCGATCGTTCTTGGTTTTGTAGTACAGAATGTTCTTATTGGCTTGACATTATCCTCATTCTTTATTCTTATGCCAAGATGTCTTTAAAGTTCACTTGTTTTCTTCTCCTTTTTCCTTTAAAATGATTTAAATTCGTTGCACGCCAAGTGTTCGATGAGATGTCCATGTAAATGTCACTCATAAACGTGGCATTCGGTTTCTAAGTTCGAATTTATGCTTCTATTCTATCGGTCTTGGTTTTGTAATTCAGAATGTGCTTATTGGCTTGATATTATCCTCATTCTTTATGCTTATGCCTAGATGTCTTTTAAATTCACTTGTTTTTCTCCTTTTGCTTTCTAAATGATTTGTGATCTAACATTGCACGCCAAGTGTTTGACAAAATGTCCATGTAAATGTCACTCCTAAATGTGGCATTCGGTTTCTAGATTCGAATTTATTCTTCTATTCGATCGGTCTTGGTTTTGTAGTGCAGAATGTTGTTTTTGGCTTGATACTATCCTCATTCTTTATTCTTATGCCAAGATGTCTTTAAAGTTCACTTGTTTTTTTCTCCATTTGCCTTTAAAATGATTTATAATCTAACATTGCACGCCAAGTGTTTGACAAAATGTCCATGTAAATGTCACTCCTAAATGTGGCATTCGGTTTCTAGATTCGAATTTATGCTTCTATTCGATCGGTCTTGGTTTTGTAGTGCAGAATGTTGTTTTTGGCTTGATACTATCCTCATGCTTTATTCTTATGCCAAGATGTCTTTAAAGTTCACTTGTTTTTTTCTCCATTTGCCTTTAAAATGATTTATAATCTAACATTGCACGCCAAGTGTTTGACGAAATGTCCATGCAAATGTCACTCCTAAATGTGGCATTCGGTTTCTAGGTTCGAATTTATGCTTCTATTCATTCGGTCTTGGTTTTGTAGTGCAGAATGTTCTTATTGGGTTGATACTATCCTCATTCTTTATGCTTATGCCTAGATGTCTTCAAAGTTTATTGGTTTTTTCTCCTTTTGCCTTTAAATTGATTTGTGATCTAACATTGCACACCAAGTGTTTGACGAAATGTCTATGTAATTGTCACTCCTAAATGTGGCATTCGGTTTCTAGATCGAATTTATGCTTCTATTCGATCGGTCTTGGTTTTGTGGTGCAGAATGTGCTTATTGGCTTGATACTATCCTCATTCTTTATGCTTATGTCTAGATGTCTTTAAAATTCACTTGCTTTTTCTCCTTTTGCCTTCTAAATAATTTGTGATCTAACATTGCACGCCAAGTGTTTGACGAAATGTCCATGTAAATGTCACTCCTAAATATAGCATTCGGTTTCTAGATCGAATTTATGCTTCTATTCGATCGGTCTTGGTTTTGTGGTGCAGAATGTGCTTATTGGCTTGATACTATCATCATTCTTTTTGCTTATGCCTAGATGTCTTTAAAGTTTTCATGTTTTTCACCTTTTGCCTAAAAAATGATTTGTGATCTAACATTGCACGCCAAGTTTTTGACGAAATATCTATGTAATTGTCACTCCTAAATGTGGCATTCGGTGTCTAGGTTCGAATTTATGCTTCTATTCGATCGGTCTTGGTTTTGTAGTGCAGAATGTTCTTTTTGGCTTGATACTATCCTCATTCTTTATTCTTATGCCAAGATGTCTTTAAAGTTCACTTGTTTTTTCCTCCATTTGGCTTTAAATTGATTTATAATCTAACATTGCACCCCAAGTGTTGGACGAAATGTCCGTGCAAATGTCACTCCTAAATGTGGCATTCGGTTTCTAGGTTCGAATTTATGCTTCTATTCATTCGGTCTTGGTTTTGTAGTGCAGAATGTTCTTATTGGGTTGATACTATCCTCATTCTTTATGCTTATGCCTAGATGTCTTCAAAGTTTATTGGTTTTTTCTCCTTTTGCCTTTAAAAGGATTTGTGATTTAACATTGCACGCCAAGTGTTTGACGAAATGTCTATGCAATTGTCACTCCTAAATGTGGCATTCGGTTTCTAAGTTTGAATTTATGCTTCTATTCGATCGGTATTGGTTTTGTAGTACAGAATGTGCTTATTGGTTTGATACTATCCTCATTCTTTATGCTTACCCCTAGATGTCTTAAAAGTTCACTTGTTTTTTCTTCTTTTGCCTTTAAAAATTAACATGAGATCTAACATTTCACTCCAAGTGTTCGATGAGATGTCCATGTAAATGTCACTCATAAATGTGGCATTCGGTTTCTAGGTTCGAATTTATGCTTCTATTCTATCGGTCTTGGTTTTGTAATGCAGAATGTGCTTATTGGCTTGATACTATCCTCATTATTTATGCTTATGCCTAGATGTCTTTAAAGTTCACTTGTTTTTTCTCATTTTGCCTTCTAAATGATTTGTGATCTAACATTGCACGCCAAGTTTTAGACGAAATGTCCATGTAAATGTCACTCCTAAATGTGGTATTCGGTTTCTAGATCGAATTTATGCTTCTATTAGATTGGTCTTGGTTTTGTGGTGCAGAATGTGCTTATTGGCTTGATACTATCATCATTCTTTATGCTTATGCCTAGATGTCTTTAAAGTTTACTTGTTTTTTCTCCTTTTCCCTTAAAAATGGTTTGTGATCTAATATTTCACGCCAAGTGTTTGACGAAATGTCTATGTAATTGTCACTCCTAAATGTGGCATTCGGTTTCTAGGTTTGAATTTATGCTTCTATTCGATTGGTCTTGGTTTTGTAGTGCAGAATGTTCTTATTGGCTTGATACTATCCTCATTCTTTTTTCTTATGCCAAGATGTATTTAAAGTTCACTTGTTTTTTTCTCCTTTTGCCTTTAAAATGATTTATAATCTAACATTGCACGCCAAGTGTTTGACGAAATTTCCATGTAAATAGCACTCCTAAATGTGGCATTCAGTTTCTAGGTTTGAATTTATGCTTCTATTCGATTGGTCTTGGTTTTGTAGTGCAGAATGTTCTTACTGGCTTAATAATATCCTCAATCTTTATTCTTATGCCAAGATGTCTTTAAAGTTCAGTTGTTTTTTTTCTCCTTTTGCCTTTAAAATGATTTGTGATCTAACATTGCACGCCAAGTGTTTGATGAAATGTCCATGTAAATGTCAATCCTATATGTGGCATTCGGTTTCTAAATCGAATTTATGCTTCTATTCGATCGGTCTTTGTTTTGTGGTGCAGAATGTGCTTATTGTCTTGATACTATCATCATTCTTTATGCTTATGCCTAGATGTCCTTAAAGTTACTTGTTTTTTCTCCTTTAGCCTTTAAAATGATTTGTCATCTAACATTGCACGCCAAGTGTTTGACGAAATATCTATGTAATTGTCACTCCTAAATGTGGCATTCGGTTTCTAGGTTCGAATTTATGGTTCTATTCGATCGGTCTTGGTTTTGTAGTGCAGAATGTTCTTATTGGCTTGATACTATCCTCATTCTTTATTCTTATGCCAAGATGTCTTTAAAGTTCACTTGTTTTGTTTCTCCTTTTGCCTTTAAAATGATTTATAATCTAACATTGCACACCAAGTGTTTGACGAAATGTCCATGTAAATGTCACTCCTAAATGTGTCATTCCGTTTCTAGGTTCGAATTTATGCTTCTATTCATTCGGTCTTGGTTTTGTAGTGCAGAATGTTCTTTTTGGCTTGATACTATCCTCATTCTTTATGCATATGCCTAGATGTCTTTAAAGTTTACTTGTTTTTTCTCCTTTAGCCTTTAAAATGATTTGTGATCTAACATGGCACGCTAAGTGTTTGAAGAAATGTCCATGTAAATGTCACTCCAAAATGTGGCATTCGGTTTCTAGATCGAATTTATGCTTCTATTCGATCGGTCTTGGTTTTGTGGTGCAGAATGTGCTCATTGTCTTGATACTATCATCATTCTTTATGCTTATGCCTAGATGTCTTTAAAGTTTACTGGTTTTTTCTCCTTTTGCCTTTAAAATCATTTGTGATCTAACATTGCACACTAAGTGTTTGACGAAATGTCCATGTGAATGTCAATCCTAAATGTGGCATTCGGTTTCTAGATCGAATTTATGCGTCTATTCGATCGGTCTTGGTTTTGTGGTGCTGAATGTGCTTATTGTCTTGATACTATCATCATTCTTTATGCTTATGCCTATATGTCTTTAAAGTTTACTTGTTTTTTCTTCTTTAGCCTTTAAAATGATTTGTGATCTAACATTGCACGCCAAGTGTTTGACGAAATGTCTATTTAATTATCACTCCTAAATGTGGCATTCGGTTTCTAGGTTCGACTTTATGTTTCTATTCGATCGGTAGGTTTTGTAGTGCAGAATGTTCTTATTGGCTTGATACTATCCTCATTCTTTATTCTTATGCCAAGATGTCTTTAAAGTTCACTTGTTTTTTTCTCCTTTTTCCTTTAAAATGATTTATAATCTAACATTCCACGCCAAGTGTTTGGCGAAATGTCCATGTAAATGTCACTCCTAAATGTGGCATTCGGTTTCTAGGTTCGAATTTATGCTTCTATTCGATCGGTCTTTGTTTTGTAGTGCAGAATGTTCTTATTGGCTTGATACTATCCTCATTCTTTATTCTTATGGCAAGATGTCTTTAAAGTTCACTTGTTTTTTTCTCCTTTTGCTTTTAAAATGATTTATATTCTAACATTGCGCGCCAAGTGTTTGACGAAATGTCCATGTAAATGTCACTCCTAAATTTGGCATTCAGTTTCTAGGTTCGAATTTATGCTCTTGGTTTTGTAGTGCAGAATGTTCTTTTTGGGTTGATACTATCCTCATGTTTTATGCTTATGCCTAAATGTCTTTAAAGTTTACTGGTTTTTTCTCCTTTTGCCTTTAAAATCATTTGTGATCTAACATTGCACGCCAAGTGTTTGACGAAATGTCCATGTAAATGTCAATCCTAAATGTGGCATTCGGTTTCTAGATCGAATTTATGCTTCTATTCGATCAGTCTTGGTTTTGTGGTGCAGAATGTGCTTATTGGCTTGATACTATCATCATTCTTTATGCTTATGCCTAGATGTCTTTAAAGTTTACTTGTTTTTTCTCCTTTTGCCTTAAATATGATTTGTGATCTAACATTGCACGCCAAGTGTTTAACGAAATGTCTATGTAATTGTCACTCCTAAATGTGGCATTCAGTTTCTAGGTTTGAATTTATGCTTCTATTCGATTGGTCTTGGTTTTGTAGTGCAGAATGTTCTTACTGGCTTAATAATATCCTCAATCTTTATTCTTATGCCAAGATGTCTTTAAAGTTCAGTTGTTTTTTTTCTCCTTTTGCCTTTAAAATGATTTGTGATCTAACATTGCACGCCAAGTGTTTGATGAAATGTCCATGTAAATGTCAATCCTATATGTGGCATTCGGTTTCTAAATCGAATTTATGCTTCTATTCGATCGGTCTTTGTTTTGTGGTGCAGAATGTGCTTATTGTCTTGATACTATCATCATTCTTTATGCTTATGCCTAGATGTCCTTAAAGTTACTTGTTTTTTCTCCTTTAGCCTTTAAAATGATTTGTCATCTAACATTGCACGCCAAGTGTTTGACGAAATATCTATGTAATTGTCACTCCTAAATGTGGCATTCGGTTTCTAGGTTCGAATTTATGCTTCTATTCGATCGGTCTTTGTTTTGTAGTGCAGAATGTTCTTATTGGCTTGATACTATCCTCATTCTTCATTCTTATGGCAAGATGTCTTTAAAGTTCACTTGTTTTTTTCTCCTTTTGCTTTTAAAATGATTTATAATCTAACATTGCGCGCCAAGTGTTTGACGAAATGTCCATGTAAATGTCACTCCTAAATTTGGCATTCAGTTTCTAGGTTCGAATTTATGCTCTTGGTTTTGTAGTGCAGAATGTTCTTTTTGGGTTGATACTATCCTCATGTTTTATGCTTATGCCTAAATGTCTTTAAAGTTTACTGGTTTTTTCTCCTTTTGCCTTTAAAATCATTTGTGATCTAACATTGCACGCCAAGTGTTTGACGAAATGTCCATGTAAATGTCAATCCTAAATGTGGCATTCGGTTACTAGATCGAATTTATGCTTCTATTCGATCAGTCTTGGTTTTGTGGTGCAGAATGTGCTTATTGGCTTGATACTATCATCATTCTTTATGCTTATGCCTAGATGTCTTTAAAGTTTACTTGTTTTTTCTCCTTTTGCCTTAAATATGATTTGTGATCTAACATTGCACGCCAAGTGTTTAACGAAATGTCTATGTAATTGTCACTCCTAAATGTGGCACTCAGTTTCTAGGTTCGAATTTATGCTTTAATTCGATCGGTCTTGGTTTTGTAGTGCAGAATGTGCTTATTGGCTTGATACTATCCTCATTATTTATGCTTATGCCTAGATGTCTTTAAAGTTCACTTGTTTTTTCTCATTTTGCCTTCTAAATGATTTGTGATCTAACATTGCACGCCAAGTGTTAGACGAAATGTCCATGTAAATGTCACTCCTAAATGTGGTATTCGGTTTCTAGATCGAATTTATGCTTCTATTAGATTGGTCTTGGTTTTGTGGTGCAGAATCTGCTTATTGGCTTGATACTATCATCATTCTTTATGCTTATGCCAAGATGTCTTTAAAGTTTACTTGTTTTTTCTCCTTTTCCCTTAAAAATGGTTTGTGATCTAATATTTCACGCCAAGTGTTTGATGAAATTTCTATGTAATTGTCACTCCTAAATGTGGCATTCGGTTTCTAGGTTTCAATTTATGCTTCTATTCGATTGGTCTTGGTTTTGTAGTACAGAATGTTCTTATTGGCTTGATACTATCCTCATTCTTTTTTCTTATGCCAAGATGTATTTAAAGTTCACTTGTTTTTTTCTCCTTTTGCCTTTAAAATGATTTATAATCTAACATTGCACGCCAAGTGTTTGACGAAATTTCCATGTAAATAACACTCCTAAATGTGCCATTCAGTTTTTAGGTTTGAATTTATGCTTCTATTCAATTGGTCTTTGTTTTGTAGTGCAGAATGTTCTTACTGGCTTGATAATATCCTCATTCTTTATTCTTATCCCAAGATGTCTTTAAAGTTCAGTTGTTTTTTTTTCTTCTTTTTCCTTTAAAATGATTTGTGATCTAACATTGCACACCAAGTGTTTGACGAAATGTCCATGTAAATGTCACTCCTAAATGTGGCATTCGGTTTCTAGATCGAATTTATGCTTCTATTCGATCGGTCTTGGTTTTGTGGTGCAGAATGTGCTTATTGGCTTGATACTATCATCATTCTTTATGCTTATGCCTAGATGTCTTTAAAGTTTTCATGTTTTTCACCTTTTGCCTAAAAAATGATTTGTGATCTAACATTGCACGCTAAGTGTTAGACGAAATGTCCATGTAATTGTCACTCCGAAATGTGGCATTCCGTTTCTAGGTTCGAATTTATGTTTCTATTCGATCGGTAGGTTTTGTAGTGCAGAATGTTCTTATTGGCTTGATACTATCCTCATTCTTTATTCTTATGCCAAGATGTCTTTAAAGTTCACTTGTTTTTTTCTCCTTTTTCCTTTAAAATGATTTATAATCTAACATTGCACGCCAAGTGTTTGACGAAATGTCCATGTAAATATCACTCCTAAATGTGGCATTCGGTTTCTAGGTTCGAATTTATGCTTCTATTCGATCGGTCTTGATTTTGTAGTGCAGAATGTTCTTATTGGCTTGATATTATCCTCATTCTATATGCTTATGCCAAGATGTCTTTAAAGTTCACTTGTTTTTTTCTCCTTTTTCGTTTAAAATGATTTATAATCTAACATTGCGCGCCAAGTGTTTGCGAAATGTCCATGCAAATGTCACTCCTAAATGTGGCATTCGGTTTCTAGGTTCGAATTTATGCTCTTGGTTTTCTAGTGCAGAATGTTCTTTTTGGGTTGATACTATCCTCATATTTTATGCTTATGCCTAAATGTCTTTAAAGTTTACTGGTTTTTTCTCCTTTTGCCTTTAAAATCATTTGTGATCTAACATTGCACGCCAAGTGTTTGACGAAATGTCCATGTAAATATCAATCCTAAATGTGGCATCCGGTTTCTAGATCGAATTTATGCTTTTATCCGATCGGTCTTGGTTTTGTCGTGCAGAATGTGGGCTTATTGGCTTGATACTATCATCATTCTTTATGCTTATGCCTAGATGTATTTAAAGTTTACTTGTTTTTTCTCGTTTTGCCTTAAATATGATTTGTGATCTAACATTGTACGCCAAGTGTTGACGAAATGTCTATGTAATTGTCACTCCTAAATGTGGCATTCGGTTTCTAGGTTCAAATTTATGCTTCTATTCGATCGGTCTTGGTTTTGTAGTGCAAAATGTTCTTATTGGCTTGATAGTATCCTCATTCTTTATTCTTATGCCAAGATGTCTTTAAAGTTCACTTGTTTTTTTTCTCCGTTTGCCTTTAAAATGATTTATAATCTAACATTGCACACCAAGTGTTTGACGAAATGTCCATGTAAATGTGACTCCTAAATGTGTCATTCTGTTTCGAGGTTCAAATTTATGCTTCTATTCATTCGGTCTTGGTTTTGTAGTGCAGAATGTTCTTATTGGCTTGATACTATCCTTATTCTTTATGCTTATGCCTAGATGTCTTTAAAGTTTACTTGTTTTTTCTCCTTTAGCCTTTAAAATGAGTTGTGATCTAACATTGCACGCCAAGTGTTTGACGAAATGTCCATGTAAATGTCAGTCCTAAATGTGGCATTCGGTTTCTAGATTGAATGTATGCTTCTATTCGATCGGTCTTGGTTTTGTGGTGCAGAATGTGATTATTGTCTTGATACTATCATCATTCTTTATGCTTATGCCTAGATGTCTTTAAAGTTTACTTGTTTTTTCTCCTTTTGCCTTAAATATGATTTTGGATCTAACATTGTATGCCAAGTGTTTGACGAAAAATCTATGTAATTGTCACTCCTAACTGTGACATTCGGTTTCTAGGTTCGAATTTATGCTTCTACTCGATTGGTCTTGGTTTTTTAGTGCAGAATGTTCTTATTGGCTTGATACTATCCTCATTCTTTATTCTTATGCCAAGATGTCTTTAAAGTTCACTTGTTTTTTTTCTCCTTTTGCCTTTAAAATGATTTATAATCTAACATTGCACGCCAAGTGTTTGACGAAATGTCCATGTAAATGTCACTCCTAAATGTTTCATTCTGTTCGAGGTTCGAATTTATGCTTCTATTCATTCGGTCTTGGTTTTGTAGTGCAAAATGTTCTTATTGGCTTGATACTATCCTCATTCTTTATGCTTATGCCTAGATGTCTTTAAAGTTTACTTGTTTTTTCTCCTTTAGCCTTTAAAATGATTTGGGATCTAACATTGCACGCCAAGTGTTTGACGAAATGTCCATATAAATGTCACTCCTAAATGTGGCATTCGGTTTCTAGATCGAATTTATTCTTCTATTCGATCGGTCTTGATTTTGTGGTGCAGAATGTGCTTATTGTCTTGATACTATCATCATTCTTTATGCTTATGCCTAGATGTCTTAAAAGTTTACTGGTTTTTTCTCCTTTTGCCTTTAAAATCATTTGTGATCTAACATTGCACGCCAAGTGTTTGACGAAATGTCCATGTAAATGTCAATCCTAAATGTGGCATTCGGTTTCTAGATCGAATTTATGCTTCTATTCGATCGGTCTTGGTTTTGTGGTGCAGAATGTGCTTATTGTCTTGATACTATCATCATTCTTTATGCTTATGCCTACATGTCTTTAAAGTTTACTTGTTTTTCACCTTTTGCCTATAAAATGATTTGTGATCTAACATTGCACGCCAAGTGTTTGACGAAATGTCTATTTAATTGTCACTCTTAAATGTGGCATTCGGTTTCTAGGTTCGACTTTATGTTTCTATTCGATCGGTAGGTTTTGTAGTGCAGAATGTTCTTATTGGCTTGATACTATCCTCATTCTTTATTCTTATGCCAAGATGTCTTTAAAGTTCACTTGTTTTTTTCTCCTTTTTCCTTTAAAATGATTAATAATCTAACATTCCACGCCAAGTGTTTGGCGAAATGTCCATGTAAATGTCACTCCTAAATGTGGCATTCGGTTTCTAGGTTCGAATTTATGCTTCTATTCGATCGGTCTTGGTTTAGTAGTGCAGAATGTTCTTATTGGCTTGATACTATCCTCATTCTTTATTCTTATGCCAAGATGTCTTTAAAGTTCACTTGTTTTTTTCTCCTTTTGCGTTTAAAATGATTTATAATCTAACATTGCGCGCCAAGTGTTTGACGAAATGTCCATGTAAATGTCACTCCTAAATTTGGCATTCGGTTTCTAGGTTCGAATTTATGCTCTTGGTTTTGTAGTGCAGAATGTTCTTTTTGGGTTGATACTATCCTCATTTTTTATGCTTATACCTATATGTCTTTAAAGTTTACTGGTTTTTTCTCCTTTAGCCTTTAAAATCATTTGTGATCTAACATTGCACGCCAAGTGTTTGACGAAATGTCCTTGTAAATGTCAATCCTAAATGTGGCATTCGGTTTCTAGATCGAATTTATGCTTCTATTGGATCGGTCTTGGTTTTGTGGTGCAGAATGTGTGCTTATTGGCTTGATACTATCATCATTCTTAATGCTTATGCCTAGATGTCTTTAAAGTTTACTTGTTTTTTCTCCTTTAGCCTTTAAAATGATTTGTGATCTAACATTGCACGCCAAGTGTTTGACGAAATGTCCATGTAAATGTCACTCCTAAATGTGGCATTCGGTTTCTAGATCGATTTATGCTTCTATTCGATCGGTCTTGGTTTTGTGGTGCAGAATTTGCTTATTGGCTTGATACTATCATCATTCTTTATGCTTATGCCTAGATGTCTTTAAAGTTTACTTGTTTTTTCTCCTTTTGCATTAAAAATGATTTGAAATCTAACATTGCACGCCAAGTGTTTGACGTAATGTTTATGTAATTGTCACTCCTAAATGTGGCATTCGGTTTCTAGGTTCGAATTTATGCTTCTATTCGATCGGTAGGTTTTGTAATGCAGAATGTTCTTATTGGCTTGATACTATCCTCATTCTTTATTCTTATGCCAAGATGTCTTTAAAGTTCACTTATTTTTTTTCTCCTTTTTCCTTTAAAATGATTTATAATCTAACATTGCATGCCAAGTGTTTGACGAAATGTCCATGTATATGTCACTCCTAAATGTGGCATTCGGTTTCTAAGTTCGAATTTATGCTTCTATTCGATCGGTCTTGGTTTTGTAGTGCAGAATGTTCTTATTGGCTTGATACTATCCTCATTCTTTATTTATATGCCAAGATGTCTTTAAAGTTCACTTGTTTTTTTCTCCTTTTGCGTTTAAAATGATTTATAATCTAACATTGCTCGCCAAGTGTATGACAAAATGTCCATGCAAATGTCACTCCTAAATGTGGCATTCGATTTCTAGGTTTGAATTTATGCTTCTATTCATTCGGTCTTGGTTTTGTAGTGCAGAATGTTCTTATTGGCTTGATACTATCATCATTCTTTATGCTTATGCCAAGATGTCTTTAAAGTTTACTTGTTTTTTCTCCTTTTGCCTTAAAAATGATTTGTGATCTAACATTGCACGCCAAGTGTTTGAGGAAATTGTCCATGTAAATGTCAATCCTAAATGTGGCATTCGGTTTCTAGATCGAATTTATGCTTCTATTCGATCGGTCTTGGTTTTGTGGTGCAGAATGTGTGCTTATTGGCTTGATACTAGCATCATTCTTTATGCTTATGCCTAGATGTCTTTAAAGTTTACTTGTTATTTCTCCTTTTGCCTTAAATATGATTTGTGATCTAACATTGCACGCCAAGTGTTTGACGAAATGTCCATGTAAATGTCACTCCTAAATGTGGCATTCGGTTTCTAGATCGAATTTATGCTTCTATTCGATCGGTCAAGGTTTTGTGGTGCAGAATGTGCTTATTGGATTGATACTATCATCATTCTTTATGCTTATGCCTAGATGTCTTTAAAGTTTACTTTTTTTTTTCTCCTTTTGCATTAAAAATGATTTGTGATCTAACATTGCACGCCAAGTGTTTGACGTAATGTTTATGTAATTGTCACTCCTAAATGTGGCATTCGGTTTCTAGGTTCGAATTTATGCTTCTATTCGATCAGTAGGTTTTGTAATGCAGAATGTTCTTATTGGCTTGATACTATCCTCATTCTTTATTCTTATGCCAAGATGTCTTTAAAGTTCACTTGTTTTTTTTCTCCTTTTTCCTTAAAAATGATTTGTGATCTAACATTGCACGCCAAGTGTTTGAGGAAATTGTCCATGTAAATGTCAATCCTAAATGTGGCATTCGGTTTCTAGATCGAATTTATGCTTCTATTCGATCGGTCTTGGTTTTGTGGTGCAGAATGTGCTTATTGGCTTGATACTATCATCATTCTTAATGCTTATGCCTAGATGTCTTTAAAGTTTACTTGTTTTTTCTCGTTTTGCCTTAAAAATAAGTTGTGATCTAACATTGCACGTCAAGTGTTTGACGAAATGTCTATGTAATTGTCACTCCTAAATGTGGCATTCAGTTTCTAGGTTCGAATTTATGCTTCTATTCGATCGGTCGGTTTTGTAGTGCAGAATGTTCTTTTTGGCTTTATACTATCCTCATTCTTTATTCTTATGCCAAGATGTCTTTAAAGTTCACTTGTTTTTTTCTTCTTTTGCCTTTAAAATGATTAATAATCTCACATTTCACGCCAAGTGTTTCACGAAATGTGCATGTAAATGTCACTCCTAAATGTGGCATTCGATTTCTAGATCGAATTTATGCTTCTATTCGATCGGTCTTGGTTTTGTGGTGCAGAATGTGCTTATTGGCTTGATACTATCTTCATTCTTTATGCTTATGCCTAGATGTCTTTAATGTTTACTTGTTTTTTCTCCTTTTGCCTTAAAAATGATTTGTGATCTAACATTGCATGCAAAGTGTTTGACGAAATGTCTATGTAATTGTCACTCCTAAATGTGGCATTCGGTTTCTAGGTTCGAATTTATGCTTCTATTCGATCGGTAGGTTTTGTAGTGCAGAATGTTCTTATTGGTTTGATACTATCCTCATTCTTTATTCTTATGTCAAGATGTCTTTAAAGTTCACTTGTTTTTTTCTCCTTTTTCCTTTAAAATGATTTATAATCTAACATTGCGCGCCAAGTGTTTGACAAAATGTTAATGCAAATGTCACTCCTAAATGTGGCATTCGATTTCTAGGTTTGAATTTATGCTTCTATTCATTCGGTCTTGGTTTTGTAGTGCAGAATGTTCTTATTGGCTTGATACTATCATCATTCTTTATGCTTATGCCAAGATGTCTTTAAAGTTTACTTGTTTTTTCTCCTTTTGCCTTAAAAATGATTTGTGATCTAACATTGCACGCCAAGTGTTTGAGTAAATGTCCATGTAAATGTCAATCCTAAATGTGGCATTCGGTTTCTAGATCGAATTTATGCTACAATTCGATCGGCCTTGGTTTTGTGGTGCAGAATGTGTGCTTATTGGCTTGATACTATCATCATTCTTAATGCTTATGCCTAGACGTCTTTAAAGTTTACTTGTTTTTTCTCCTTTTGCCTTAAATATGATTTGTGATCTAACATTGCACGCCAAGTGTTTGACGAAATGTCTATGTAATTGTCACTCCTAAATGTGGAATTCGGTTTCTAGGTTCGAATTTATGCTTTTATTCGATCGGTCTTGGTTTTGTAGTGCAAAATGTTCTTATTGGCTTGAAACTATCCTCATTCTTTATTCTTATGCCAAGATGTGTTTAAAGTTCACTTGTTTTTTTTTTCTCCTTTTGCCTTTAAAATGATTTATAATCTAACATTGCACGCCAAGTGTTTGACGAAATGTCCATGGAAATGTCCCTCCTAAATGTGTCATTTCGTTTCTAGGTTCGAATTTATGCTTCTATTCATTCGGTCTTGGTTTTGTAGTGCAAAATGTTCTTATTTGGTTGATACTATCCTCATTTTTTATGCTTATGCCTAGATGTCTTTAAAGTTTACTGGTTTTTTCTCCTTTTGCCTTTAAAATCATTTGTGATCTAACATTGCACGCCAAGTGTTTGACGAAATGTCCATGTAAATGTCAATCCTAAATGTGGCATTCGGTTTCTAGATCGAATTTATGCTTCTATTCGATCGATCTTGGTTTTGTGGTGCAGAATGTGCTTATTGGCTTGATACTATCATCATTTTTTATGCTTATGCCTAGATGTCTTTAAAGTTTACTTGTTTTTTCTCCTTTTGCCTTAAATATGATTTGTGATCTAACATTGCACGCCAAGTGTTTGACGAAATGTCTATGTAATTGTCACTCCTAAATGTGGCACTCGGTTTCTAGGTTCGAATTTCTGCTTCTATTCGATCGGTCTTGGTTTTGTAGTGAAGAATGTTCTTATTGGCTTGATACTATCCTCATTCTTTATTCGTATGCCAAGATGTCCTTAAGGTTCACTTGTTTTTTTTTTCTCCTTTTGCCTTTAAAATGATTTATAATCTAACATTGCACGCCAAGTGTTTGACGAAATGTCCATGTAAATGTCACTCCTAAATGTGTCATTCCGTTTTTGGGTTCGAATTTATGGTTCTATTCATTCGGTCTTGGTTTTGTAGTGCAGAATGTTCTTATTGGCTTGATACTATCCTCATTCTTAATGCTTATGCCTAGATGTCTTTAAAGTTTACGTGTTTTTTCTCCTTTAGCCTTTAAAATGATTTGTAAACTAACATTGCACGCCAAGTGTTTGACGAAATGTCCATGTAAAAGTCACTCCTAAATGTGGCATTCGGTTTCTAGATCGAATTTATGCTTCTATTCGATCGGTCTTGGTTTTGTGGTGCAGAATGTGCTTATTGGCTTGATACTATCATCATTCTTTATGCTTATGCCTAGATGTCTTTAAAGTTTACTTATTTTTTCTCGTTTTCCCTTAAAAATAATTTGTGATCTAACATTGCACACCAAGTGTTTGACGAAATGTCTATGTAATTGTCACTCCTAAATGTGGCATTCGGTTTCTAGGTTCGAATTTATGCTTTTATTCGATCGGTAGGTTTTGTAGTGCAGAATGTTCTTATTGGCTTGATACGATCCTCATTGTTTATTCTTATGTCAAGATGTCTTTAAAGTTCACTTGTTTTTTTCTCTTTTTGCCTTTATAATGATTAATAATCTAACATTGCACGCCAAGTGTTTGACGAAATGTCCATGTAAATGTCACTCCTAAATGTGTCATTCCGTTTTTGGGTTCGAATTTATGCTTCTATTCATTCGGTCTTGGTTTTGTAGTGCAGAATGTTCTTATTGGCTTGATACTATCCTTATTCTTTATGCTTATGCCTAGATGTCTTTAAAGTTTACTTGTTTTTTCTCCTTTAGCCTTTAAAATGAGTTGTGATCTAACATTGCACGCCAAGTGTTTGACGAAATGTCCATGTAAATGTCAGTCCTAAATGTGGCATTCGGTTTCTAGATTGAATGTATGCTTCTATTCGATCGGTCTTGGTTTTGTGGTGCAGAATGTGATTATTGTCTTGATACTATCATCATTCTTTATGCTTATGCCTAGATGTCTTTAAAGTTTACTTGTTTTTTCTCCTTTTGCCTTAAATATGATTTTGGATCTAACATTGTATGCCAAGTGTTTGACGAAAAATCTATGTAATTGTCACTCCTAACTGTGGCATTCGGTTTCTAGGTTCGAATTTATGCTTCTACTCGATTGGTCTTGGTTTTTTAGTGCAGAATGTTCTTATTGGCTTGATACTATCCTCATTCTTTATTCTTATGCCAAGATGTCTTTAAAGTTCACTTGTTTTTTTTCTCCTTTTGCCTTTAAAATGATTTATAATCTAACATTGCACGCCAAGTGTTTGACGAAATGTCCATGTAAATGTCACTCCTAAATGTTTCATTCTGTTCGAGGTTCGAATTTATGCTTCTATTCATTCGGTCTTGGTTTTGTAGTGCAAAATGTTCTTATTGGCTTGATACTATCCTCATTCTTTATGCTTATGCCTAGATGTCTTTAAAGTTTACTTGTTTTTTCTCCTTTAGCCTTTAAAATGATTTGGGATCTAACATTGCACGCCAAGTGTTTGACGAAATGTCCATATAAATGTCACTCCTAAATGTGGCATTCGGTTTCTAGATCGAATTTATTCTTCTATTCGATCGGTCTTGATTTTGTGGTGCAGAATGTGCTTATTGTCTTGATACTATCATCATTCTTTATGCTTATGCCTAGATGTCTTAAAAGTTTACTGGTTTTTTCTCCTTTTGCCTTTAAAATCATTTGTGATCTAACATTGCACGCCAAGTGTTTGACGAAATGTCCATGTAAATGTCAATCCTAAATGTGGCATTCGGTTTCTAGATCGAATTTATGCTTCTATTCGATCGGTCTTGGTTTTGTGGTGCAGAATGTGCTTATTGTCTTGATACTATCATCATTCTTTATGCTTATGCCTACATGTCTTTAAAGTTTACTTGTTTTTCACCTTTTGCCTATAAAATGATTTGTGATCTAACATTGCACGCCAAGTGTTTGACGAAATGTCTATTTAATTGTCACTCTTAAATGTGGCATTCGGTTTCTAGGTTCGACTTTATGTTTCTATTCGATCGGTAGGTTTTGTAGTGCAGAATGTTCTTATTGGCTTGATACTATCCTCATTCTTTATTCTTATGCCAAGATGTCTTTAAAGTTCACTTGTTTTTTTCTCCTTTTTCCTTTAAAATGATTAATAATCTAACATTCCACGCCAAGTGTTTGGCGAAATGTCCATGTAAATGTCACTCCTAAATGTGGCATTCGGTTTCTAGGTTCGAATTTATGCTTCTATTCGATCGGTCTTGGTTTAGTAGTGCAGAATGTTCTTATTGGCTTGATACTAT
This sequence comes from Fallopia convolvulus, assembly GCA_964016875.1. Lineage (NCBI taxonomy): Eukaryota > Viridiplantae > Streptophyta > Magnoliopsida > Caryophyllales > Polygonaceae > Fallopia > Fallopia convolvulus. The sequence continues at coordinate 28,021,640 of OZ024722.1, forward strand.
CCTCATTCTTTATTCTTATGCCAAGATGTCTTTAAAGTTCACTTGTTTTTTTCTCCTTTTGCGTTTAAAATGATTTATAATCTAACATTGCGCGCCAAGTGTTTGACGAAATGTCCATGTAAATGTCACTCCTAAATTTGGCATTCGGTTTCTAGGTTCGAATTTATGCTCTTGGTTTTGTAGTGCAGAATGTTCTTTTTGGGTTGATACTATCCTCATTTTTTATGCTTATACCTATATGTCTTTAAAGTTTACTGGTTTTTTCTCCTTTAGCCTTTAAAATCATTTGTGATCTAACATTGCACGCCAAGTGTTTGACGAAATGTCCTTGTAAATGTCAATCCTAAATGTGGCATTCGGTTTCTAGATCGAATTTATGCTTCTATTCGATCGGTCTTGGTTTTGTGGTGCAGAATGTGTGCTTATTGGCTTGATACTATCATCATTCTTAATGCTTATGCCTAGATGTCTTTAAAGTTTACTTGTTTTTTCTCCTTTAGCCTTTAAAATGATTTGTGATCTAACATTGCACGCCAAGTGTTTGACGAAATGTCCATGTAAATGTCACTCCTAAATGTGGCATTCGGTTTCTAGATCGATTTATGCTTCTATTCGATCGGTCTTGGTTTTGTGGTGCAGAATTTGCTTATTGGCTTGATACTATCATCATTCTTTATGCTTATGCCTAGATGTCTTTAAAGTTTACTTGTTTTTTCTCCTTTTGCATTAAAAATGATTTGTGATCTAACATTGCACGCCAAGTGTTTGACGTAATGTTTATGTAATTGTCACTCCTAAATGTGGCATTCGGTTTCTAGGTTCGAATTTATGCTTCTATTCGATCGGTAGGTTTTGTAATGCAGAATGTTCTTATTGGCTTGATACTATCCTCATTCTTTATTCTTATGCCAAGATGTCTTTAAAGTTCACTTGTTTTTTTTCTCCTTTTTCCTTTAAAATGATTTATAATCTAACATTGCATGCCAAGTGTTTGACGAAATGTCCATGTATATGTCACTCCTAAATGTGGCATTCGGTTTCTAAGTTCGAATTTATGCTTCTATTCGATCGGTCTTGGTTTTGTAGTGCAGAATGTTCTTATTGGCTTGATACTATCCTCATTCTTTATTTATATGCCAAGATGTCTTTAAAGTTCACTTGTTTTTTTCTCCTTTTGCGTTTAAAATGATTTATAATCTAACATTGCGCGCCAAGTGTATGACAAAATGTCCATGCAAATGTCACTCCTAAATGTGGCATTCGATTTCTAGGTTTGAATTTATGCTTCTATTCATTCGGTCTTGGTTTTGTAGTGCAGAATGTTCTTATTGGCTTGATACTATCATCATTCTTTATGCTTATGCCAAGATGTCTTTAAAGTTTACTTGTTTTTTCTCCTTTTGCCTTAAAAATGATTTGTGATCTAACATTGCACGCCAAGTGTTTGAGGAAATTGTCCATGTAAATGTCAATCCTAAATGTGGCATTCGGTTTCTAGATCGAATTTATGCTTCTATTCGATCGGTCTTGGTTTTGTGGTGCAGAATGTGTGCTTATTGGCTTGATACTAGCATCATTCTTTATGCTTATGCCTAGATGTCTTTAAAGTTTACTTGTTATTTCTCCTTTTGCCTTAAATATGATTTGTGATCTAACATTGCACGCCAAGTGTTTGACGAAATGTCCATGTAAATGTCACTCCTAAATGTGGCATTCGGTTTCTAGATCGAATTTATGCTTCTATTCGATCGGTCAAGGTTTTGTGGTGCAGAATGTGCTTATTGGATTGATACTATCATCATTCTTTATGCTTATGCCTAGATGTCTTTAAAGTTTACTTTTTTTTTTCTCCTTTTGCATTAAAAATGATTTGTGATCTAACATTGCACGCCAAGTGTTTGACGTAATGTTTATGTAATTGTCACTCCTAAATGTGGCATTCGGTTTCTAGGTTCGAATTTATGCTTCTATTCGATCAGTAGGTTTTGTAATGCAGAATGTTCTTATTGGCTTGATACTATCCTCATTCTTTATTCTTATGCCAAGATGTCTTTAAAGTTCACTTGTTTTTTTTCTCCTTTTTCCTTAAAAATGATTTGTGATCTAACATTGCACGCCAAGTGTTTGAGGAAATTGTCCATGTAAATGTCAATCCTAAATGTGGCATTCGGTTTCTAGATCGAATTTATGCTTCTATTCGATCGGTCTTGGTTTTGTGGTGCAGAATGTGTGCTTATTGGCTTGATACTAGCATCATTCTTTATGCTTATGCCTAGATGTCTTTAAAGTTTACTTGTTTTTTCTCCTTTAGCCTTTAAAATGATTTGTAAACTAACATTGCACGCCAAGTGTTTGACGAAATGTCCATGTAAATGTCACTCCTAAATGTGGCATTCGGTTTCTAGATCGAATTTATGCTTCTATTCGATCGGTCATGGTTTTGTGGTGCAGAATGTGCTTATTGGATTGATACTATCATCATTCTTTATGCTTATGCCTAGATGTCTTTAAAGTTTACTTTTTTTTCTCCTTTTGCATTAAAAATGATTTGTGATCTAACATTGCACGCCAAGTGTTTGACGTAATGTCTATGTAATTGTCACTCCTAAATGTGGCATTCGGTTTCTAGGTTCGAATTTATGCTTTTATTCGATCAGTCTTGGTTTTGTAGTGCAGAATGTTCTTTTTGGCTTGAAACTATCCTCATTCTTTAATCTTATGCCAAGATGTCTATAAAGTTCACATGTTTTTTTTTCTCCTTTTGCCTTTAAAATGATTTATAATCTAACATTGCACGCCAAGTGTTTGACGAAATGTCCATGTAAATGTCACTCCTAAATGTGTCATTCCGTTTCTAGGTTTGAATTTATGCTTCTATTCATTCGGTCTTGGTTTTGTAGTGCAGAATGTTCTTATTGGATTGATACTATCCTCATTTTTTATGCTTATGCCTAGATGTCTTTAAAGTTTACTGGTTTTTTCTCCTTTTACCATTAAAATCATTTGTGATCTAACATTGCACGCCAAGTGTTTGATGAAATGTCCATGTAAATGTCAATCCTAAATGTGGCATTCGGTTTCTAGATCGAATTTATGGTTCTATTCGACCGGTCTTGGTTTTGTGGTGCAGAATGTGCTTATTGGCTTGATACTATCATCATTCTTTATGCTTATGCCTAGATGTCTTTAAAGTTTACTTGTTTTTTCTCCTTTTGCCTTAAATATGATTTGTGATCTAACATTGCACGCCAAGTGTTTGATGAAATGTCTATGTAATTGTCACTCCTAAATGTGGAACTCGGTTTCTAGGTTCGAATTTATGCTTCTATTCGATCGGTCTTGGTTTTGTAGTGCAGAATGTTCTTATTGGCTTGATACTATCCTCATTCTTTATTCGTATGCCAAGATGTCTTTAAAGTTCACTTGTTTTTTTTCTTCTTTTGCCTTTAAAATGATTTATAATCTAACATTGCACGCCAAGTGTTTGAAGAAATGTCCATGTAAATGTCACTCCTAAATGTGGCATTCGGTTTCTAGATCGAATTTATGCTTCTATTCGATCGGTCTTGGTTTTGTGGTGCAGAATGTGCTTATTGGCTTGATACTATCATCATTCTTAATGCTTATGCCTAGATGTCTTTAAAGTTTACTTGTTTTTTCTCGTTTTGCCTTAAAAATAAGTTGTGATCTAACATTGCACGTCAAGTGTTTGACGAAATGTCTATGTAATTGTCACTCCTAAATGTGGCATTCAGTTTCTAGGTTCGAATTTATGCTTCTATTCGATCGGTCGGTTTTGTAGTGCAGAATGTTCTTTTTGGCTTTATACTATCCTCATTCTTTATTCTTATGCCAAGATGTCTTTAAAGTTCACTTGTTTTTTTCTTCTTTTGCCTTTAAAATGATTAATAATCTCACATTTCACGCCAAGTGTTTCACGAAATGTGCATGTAAATGTCACTCCTAAATGTGGCATTCGATTTCTAGATCGAATTTATGCTTCTATTCGATCGGTCTTGGTTTTGTGGTGCAGAATGTGCTTATTGGCTTGATACTATCTTCATTCTTTATGCTTATGCCTAGATGTCTTTAATGTTTACTTGTTTTTTCTCCTTTTGCCTTAAAAATGATTTGTGATCTAACATTGCATGCAAAGTGTTTGACGAAATGTCTATGTAATTGTCACTCCTAAATGTGGCATTCGGTTTCTAGGTTCGAATTTATGCTTCTATTCGATCGGTAGGTTTTGTAGTGCAGAATGTTCTTATTGGTTTGATACTATCCTCATTCTTTATTCTTATGTCAAGATGTCTTTAAAGTTCACTTGTTTTTTTCTCCTTTTTCCTTTAAAATGATTTATAATCTAACATTGCGCGCCAAGTGTTTGACAAAATGTTAATGCAAATGTCACTCCTAAATGTGGCATTCGATTTCTAGGTTTGAATTTATGCTTCTATTCATTCGGTCTTGGTTTTGTAGTGCAGAATGTTCTTATTGGCTTGATACTATCATCATTCTTTATGCTTATGCCAAGATGTCTTTAAAGTTTACTTGTTTTTTCTCCTTTTGCCTTAAAAATGATTTGTGATCTAACATTGCACGCCAAGTGTTTGAGTAAATGTCCATGTAAATGTCAATCCTAAATGTGGCATTCGGTTTCTAGATCGAATTTATGCTACAATTCGATCGGCCTTGGTTTTGTGGTGCAGAATGTGTGCTTATTGGCTTGATACTATCATCATTCTTAATGCTTATGCCTAGACGTCTTTAAAGTTTACTTGTTTTTTCTCCTTTTGCCTTAAATATGATTTGTGATCTAACATTGCACGCCAAGTGTTTGACGAAATGTCTATGTAATTGTCACTCCTAAATGTGGAATTCGGTTTCTAGGTTCGAATTTATGCTTTTATTCGATCGGTCTTGGTTTTGTAGTGCAAAATGTTCTTATTGGCTTGAAACTATCCTCATTCTTTATTCTTATGCCAAGATGTGTTTAAAGTTCACTTGTTTTTTTTTCTCCTTTTGCCTTTAAAATGATTTATAATCTAACATTGCACGCCAAGTGTTTGACGAAATGTCCATGGAAATGTCCCTCCTAAATGTGTCATTTCGTTTCTAGGTTCGAATTTATGCTTCTATTCATTCGGTCTTGGTTTTGTAGTGCAAAATGTTCTTATTTGGTTGATACAATCCTCATTTTTTATGCTTATGCCTAGATGTCTTTAAAGTTTACTGGTTTTTTCTCCTTTTGCCTTTAAAATCATTTGTGATCTAACATTGCACGCCAAGTGTTTGACGAAATGTCCATGTAAATGTCAATCCTAAATGTGGCATTCGGTTTCTAGATCGAATTTATGCTTCTATTCGATCGATCTTGGTTTTGTGGTGCAGAATGTGCTTATTGGCTTGATACTATCATCATTTTTTATGCTTATGCCTAGATGTCTTTAAAGTTTACTTGTTTTTTCTCCTTTTGCCTTAAATATGATTTGTGATCTAACATTGCACGCCAAGTGTTTGACGAAATGTCTATGTAATTGTCACTCCTAAATGTGGCACTCGGTTTCTAGGTTCGAATTTCTGCTTCTATTCGATCGGTCTTGGTTTTGTAGTGAAGAATGTTCTTATTGGCTTGATACTATCCTCATTCTTTATTCGTATGCCAAGATGTCCTTAAGGTTCACTTGTTTTTTTTTTCTCCTTTTGCCTTTAAAATGATTTATAATCTAACATTGCACGCCAAGTGTTTGACGAAATGTCCATGTAAATGTCACTCCTAAATGTGTCATTCCGTTTTTGGGTTCGAATTTATGGTTCTATTCATTCGGTCTTGGTTTTGTAGTGCAGAATGTTCTTATTGGCTTGATACTATCCTCATTCTTAATGCTTATGCCTAGATGTCTTTAAAGTTTACGTGTTTTTTCTCCTTTAGCCTTTAAAATGATTTGTAAACTAACATTGCACGCCAAGTGTTTGACGAAATGTCCATGTAAATGTCACTCCTAAATGTGGCATTCGGTTTCTAGATCGAATTTATGCTTCTATTCGATCGGTCTTGGTTTTGTGGTGCAGAATGTGCTTATTGGCTTGATACTATCATCATTCTTTATGCTTATGCCTAGATGTCTTTAAAGTTTACTTATTTTTTCTCGTTTTCCCTTAAAAATAATTTGTGATCTAACATTGCACACCAAGTGTTTGACGAAATGTCTATGTAATTGTCACTCCTAAATGTGGCATTCGGTTTCTAGGTTCGAATTTATGCTTTTATTCGATCGGTAGGTTTTGTAGTGCAGAATGTTCTTATTGGCTTGATACGATCCTCATTGTTTATTCTTATGTCAAGATGTCTTTAAAGTTCACTTGTTTTTTTCTCTTTTTGCCTTTATAATGATTAATAATCTAACATTGCACGCCAAGTGTTTGACGAAATGCCCATGTAAATGTCACTCCTAAATGCGGCATTCGGTTTCTAGGTTCGAATTTATGCTTCTATTCATTCGGTCTTGGTTTTGTAGTGCAAAATGTTCTTATTGGGTTGATACTATCCTCATTTTTTATGCTTATGCCTAGATGTCTTTAAAGTTTACTGGTTTTTTCTCCTTTTGCCTTTAAAATCATTTGTGATCTAACATTGCACGCCAAGTGTTTGACGAAATGTCCATGTAAATGTCAATCCTAAATGTGGCATTCGGTTTCTAGATCGAATTTATGCTTCTATTCGATCGGTCTTGGTTTTGTCGTGCAGAATGTGCTTATTGGCTTGATACTATCATCATTCTTTATGCTTATGCCTAGATGTCTTTAAAGTTTACTTGTTTTTTCTCGTTTTGCCTTAAAAATAATTTGTGATCTAACATTGCACGTCAAGTGTTTGACGAAATGTCTATGTAATTTTCACTCCTAAATGTGGCATTCGGTTTCTAGGTTCGAATTTATGCTTCTATTCGATCGGTTGGTTTTGTAGTGCAGAATGTTCTTTTTGGCTTTATACTATCCTCATTCTTTATTCTTATGCCAAGATGTCTTTAAAGTTCACTTGTTTTTTTCTCCTTTTGCCTTTAAAATGATTAATAATCTCACATTTCACGCCAAGTGTTTCACGAAATGTGCATGTAAATGTCACTTCTAAATGTGGCATTCGATTTCTAGATCGAATTTATGCTTCTATTCGATCGGTCTTGGTTTTGTGGTGCAGAATGTGCTTATTGGCTTGATACTATCTTCATTCTTTATGCTTATGCCTAGATGTCTTTAAAGTTTACTTGTTTTTTCTCCTTTTGCCTTAAAAATGATTTGTGATCTAACATTGCATGCAAAGTGTTTGACGAAATGTCTATGTAATTGTCACTCCTAAATGTGGCATTCGGTTTCTAGGTTCGAATTTATGCTTCTATTCGATCGGTAGGTTTTGTAGTGCAGAATGTTCTTATTGGTTTGATACTATCCTCATTCTTTATTCTTATGTCAAGATGTCTTTAAAGTTCACTTGTTTTTTTCTCCTTTTTCCTTTAAAATGATTTATAATCTAACATTGCGCGCCAAGTGTTTGACAAAATGTTAATGCAAATGTCACTCCTAAATGTGGCATTGGATTTGTAGGTTTGAATTTATGCTTCTATTCATTCGGTCTTGGTTTTGTAGTGCAGAATGTTCTTATTGGCTTGATACTATCATCATTCTTTATGCTTATGCCAAGATGTCTTTAAAGTTTACTTGTTTTTTCTCCTTTTGCCTTAAAAATGATTTGTGATCTAACATTGCACGCCAAGTGTTTGAGTAAATGTCCATGTAAATGTCAATCCTAAATGTGGCATTCGGGTTCTAGATCGAATTTATGCTACAATTCGATCGGCCTTGGTTTTGTGGTGCAGAATGTGTGCTTATTGGCTTGATACTATCATCATTCTTAATGCTTATGCCTAGATGTCTTTAAAGTTTACTTGTTTTTTCTCCTTTTGCCTTAAATATGATTTGTGATCTAACATTGCACGCCAAGTGTTTGACGAAATGTCTATGTAATTGTCACTCCTAAATGTGGAATTCGGTTTCTAGGTTCGAATTTATGCTTTTATTCGATCGGTCTTGGTTTTGTAGTGCAAAATGTTCTTATTGGCTTGAAACTATCCTCATTCTTTATTCTTATGCCAAGATGTCTTTAAAGTTCACTTGTTTTTTTTTCTCCTTTTGCCTTTAAAATGATTTATAATCTAACATTGCACGCCAAGTGTTTGACGAAATGTCCATGGAAATGTCCCTCCTAAATGTCTCATTTCGTTTCTAGGTTCGAATTTATGCTTCTATTCATTCGGTCTTGGTTTTGTAGTGCAAAATGTTCTTATTTGGTTGATACTATCCTCATTTTTTATGCTTATACCTAGATGTCTTTAAAGTTTACTGGTTTTTTCTCCTTTTGCCTTTAAAATCATTTGTGATCTAACATTGCACGCCAAGTGTTTGACGAAATGTCCATGTAAATGTCAATCCTAAATGTGGCATTCGGTTTCTAGATCGAATTTATGCTTCTATTCGATCGGTCTTGGTTTTGTGGTGCAGAATGTGCTTATTGGCTTGATACTATCATCATTCTTTATGCTTATGCCTAGATGTCTTTAAAGTTTACTTGTTTTTTCTCCTTTTGCCTTAAATATGATTTGTGATCTAACATTGCACGCCAAGTGTTTGACGAAATGTCTATGTAATTGTCACTCCTAAATGTGGCACTCGGTTTCTAGGTTCGAATTTCTGCTTCTATTCGATCGGTCTTGGTTTTGTAGTGAAGAATGTTCTTATTGGCTTGATACTATCCTCATTCTTTATTCGTATGCCAAGATGTCCTTAAGGTTCACTTGTTTTTTGTTCTCCTTTTGCCTTTAAAATGATTTATAATCTAACATTGCACGCCAAGTGTTTGACGAAATGTCCATGTAAATGTCACTCCTAAATGTGTCATTCCGTTTTTGGGTTCGAATTTATGCTTCTATTCATTCGGTCTTGGTTTTGTAGTGCAGAATGTTCTTATTGGCTTGATACTATCCTCATTCTTAATGCTTATGCCTAGATGTCTTTAAAGTTTACGTGTTTTTTCTCCTTTAGCCTTTAAAATGATTTGTAAACTAACATTGCACGCCAAGTGATTGACGAAATGTCCATGTAAATGTCACTCCTAAATGTGGCATTCGGTTTCTAGATCGAATTTATGCTTCTATTCGATCGGTCTTGGTTTTGTGGTGCAGAATGTGTGCTTATTGGCTTGATACTATCATCATTCTTAATGCTTATGCCTAGATGTCTTTAAAGTTTACTTGTTTTTTCTCCTTTAGCCTTTAAAATGATTTGTGATCTAACATTGCACGCCAAGTGTTTGACGAAATTTCCATGTAAATGTCACTCCTAAATGTGGCATTCGGTTTCTAGATCGATTTATGCTTCTATTCGATCGGTCTTGGTTTTGTGGTGCAGAATTTGCTTATTGGCTTGATACTATCATCATTCTTTATGCTTATGCCTAGATGTCTTTAAAGTTTACTTGTTTTTTCTCCTTTTGCATTAAAAATGATTTGTGATCTAACATTGCACGCCAAGTGTTTGACGTAATGTTTATGTAATTGTCACTCCTAAATGTGGCATTCGGTTTCTAGGTTCGAATTTATGCTTCTATTCGATCGGTAGGTTTTGTAATGCAGAATGTTCTTATTGGCTTGATACTATCCTCATTCTTTATTCTTATGCCAAGATGTCTTTAAAGTTCACTTGTTTTTTTTCTCCTTTTTCCTTTAAAATGATTTATAATCTAACATTGCATGCCAAGTGTTTGACGAAATGTCCATGTATATGTCACTCCTAAATGTGGCATTCGGTTTCTAAGTTCGAATTTATGCTTCTATTCGATCGGTCTTGGTTTTGTAGTGTAGAATGTTCTTATTGGCTTGATACTATCCTCATTCTTTATTTATATGCCAAGATGTCTTTAAAGTTCACTTGTTTTTTTCTCCTTTTGCGTTTAAAATGATTTATAATCTAACATTGCGCGCCAAGTGTATGACAAAATGTCCATGCAAATGTCACTCCTAAATGTGGCATTCGATTTCTAGGTTTGAATTTATGCTTCTATTCATTCGGTCTTGGTTTTGTAGTGCAGAATGTTCTTATTGGCTTGATACTATCATCATTCTTTATGCTTATGCCAAGATGTCTTTAAAGTTTACTTGTTTTTTCTCCTTTTGCCTTAAAAATGATTTGTGATCTAACATTGCACGCCAAGTGTTTGAGGAAATTGTCCATGTAAATGTCAATCCTAAATGTGGCATTCGGTTTCTAGATCGAATTTATGCTTCTATTCGATCGGTCTTGGTTTTGTGGTGCAGAATGTGTGCTTATTGGCTTGATACTAGCATCATTCTTTATGCTTATGCCTAGATGTCTTTAAAGTTTACTTGTTATTTCTCCTTTTGCCTTAAATATGATTTGTGATCTAACATTGCACGCCAAGTGTTTGACGAAATGTCCATGTAAATGTCACTCCTAAATGTGGCATTCGGTTTCTAGATCGAATTTATGCTTCTATTCGATCGGTCAAGGTTTTGTGGTGCAGAATGTGCTTATTGGATTGATACTATCATCATTCTTTATGCTTATGCCTAGATGTCTTTAAAGTTTACTTTTTTTTTTCTCCTTTTGCATTAAAAATGATTTGTGATCTAACATTGCACGCCAAGTGTTTGACGTAATGTTTATGTAATTGTCACTCCTAAATGTGGCATTCGGTTTCTAGGTTCGAATTTATGCTTCTATTCGATCAGTAGGTTTTGTAATGCAGAATGTTCTTATTGGCTTGATACTATCCTCATTCTTTATTCTTATGCCAAGATGTCTTTAAAGTTCACTTGTTTTTTTTCTCCTTTTTCCTTAAAAATGATTTGTGATCTAACATTGCACGCCAAGTGTTTGAGGAAATTGTCCATGTAAATGTCAATCCTAAATGTGGCATTCGGTTTCTAGATCGAATTTATGCTTCTATTCGATCGGTCTTGGTTTTGTGGTGCAGAATGTGTGCTTATTGGCTTGATACTAGCATCATTCTTTATGCTTATGCCTAGATGTCTTTAAAGTTTACTTGTTTTTTCTCCTTTAGCCTTTAAAATGATTTGTAAACTAACATTGCACGCCAAGTGTTTGACGAAATGTCCATGTAAATGTCACTCCTAAATGTGGCATTCGGTTTCTAGATCGAATTTATGCTTCTATTCGATCGGTCATGGTTTTGTGGTGCAGAATGTGCTTATTGGATTGATACTATCATCATTCTTTATGCTTATGCCTAGATGTCTTTAAAGTTTACTTTTTTTTTCTCCTTTTGCATTAAAAATGATTTGTGATCTAACATTGCACGCCAAGTGTTTGACGTAATGTCTATGTAATTGTCACTCCTAAATGTGGCATTCGGTTTCTAGGTTCGAATTTATGCTTTTATTCGATCAGTCTTGGTTTTGTAGTGCAGAATGTTCTTTTTGGCTTGAAACTATCCTCATTCTTTAATCTTATGCCAAGATGTCTATAAAGTTCACATGTTTTTTTTTCTCCTTTTGCCTTTAAAATGATTTATAATCTAACATTGCACGCCAAGTGTTTGACGAAATGTCCATGTAAATGTCACTCCTAAATGTGTCATTCCGTTTCTAGGTTTGAATTTATGCTTCTATTCATTCGGTCTTGGTTTTGTAGTGCAGAATGTTCTTATTGGATTGATACTATCCTCATTTTTTGTGCTTATGCCTAGATGTCTTTAAAGTTTACTGGTTTTTTCTCCTTTTACCATTAAAATCATTTGTGATCTAACATTGCACGCCAAGTCTTTGATGAAATGTCCATGTAAATGTCAATCCTAAATGTGGCATTCGGTTTCTAGATCGAATTTATGGTTCTATTCGATCGGTCTTGGTTTTGTGGTGCAGAATGTGCTTATTGGCTTGATACTATCATCATTCTTAATGCTTATGCCTAGATGTCTTTAAAGTTTACTTGTTTTTTCTCGTTTTGCCTTAAAAATAAGTTGTGATCTAACATTGCACGTCAAGTGTTTGACGAAATGTCTATGTAATTGTCACTCCTAAATGTGGCATTCGGTTTCTAGGTTCGAATTTATGCTTCTATTCGATCGGTCGGTTTTGTAGTGCAGAATGTTCTTTTTGGCTTTATACTATCCTCATTCTTTATTCTTATGCCAAGATGTCTTTAAAGTTCACTTGTTTTTTTCTTCTTTTGCCTTTAAAATGATTAATAATCTCACATTTCACGTCAAGTGTTTCACGAAATGTGCATGTAAATGTCACTCCTAAATGTGGCATTCGATTTCTAGATCGAATTTATGCTTCTATTCGATCGGTCTTGGTTTTGTGGTGCAGAATGTGCTTATTGGCTTGATACTATCTTCATTCTTTATGCTTATGCCTAAATGTCTTTAATGTTTACTTGTTTTTTCTCCTTTTGCCTTAAAAATGATTTGTGATCTAACATTGCATGCAAAGTGTTTGACGAAATGTCTATGTAATTGTCACTCCTAAATGTGGCATTCGGTTTCTAGGTTCGAATTTATGCTTCTATTCGATCGGTAGGTTTTGTAGTGCAGAATGTTCTTATTGGTTTGATACTATCCTCATTCTTTATTCTTATGTCAAGATGTCTTTAAAGTTCACTTGTTTTTTTCTCCTTTTTCCTTTAAAATGATTTATAATCTAACATTGCGCGCCAAGTGTTTGACAAAATGTTAATGCAAATGTCACTCCTAAATGTGGCATTCGATTTCTAGGTTTGAATTTATGCTTCTATTCATTCGGTCTTGGTTTTGTAGTGCAGAATGTTCTTATTGGCTTGATACTATCATCATTCTTTATGCTTATGCCAAGATGTCTTTAAAGTTTACTTGTTTTTTCTCCTTTTGCCTTAAAAATGATTTGTGATCTAACATTGCACGCCAAGTGTTTGAGTAAATGTCCATGTAAATGTCAATCCTAAATGTGGCATTCGGTTTCTAGATCGAATTTATGCTACAATTCGATCGGCCTTGGTTTTGTGGTGCAGAATGTGTGCTTATTGGCTTGATACTATCATCATTCTTAATGCTTATGCCTAGACGTCTTTAAAGTTTACTTGTTTTTTCTCCTTTTGCCTTAAATATGATTTGTGATCTAACATTGCACGCCAAGTGTTTGACGAAATGTCTATGTAATTGTCACTCCTAAATGTGGAATTCGGTTTCTAGGTTCGAATTTATGCTTTTATTCGATCGGTCTTGGTTTTGTAGTGCAAAATGTTCTTATTGGCTTGAAACTATCCTCATTCTTTATTCTTATGCCAAGATGTGTTTAAAGTTCACTTGTTTTTTTTTCTCCTTTTGCCTTTAAAATGATTTATAATCTAACATTGCACGCCAAGTGTTTGACGAAATGTCCATGGAAATGTCCCTCCTAAATGTGTCATTTCGTTTCTAGGTTCGAATTTATGCTTCTATTCATTCGGTCTTGGTTTTGTAGTGCAAAATGTTCTTATTTGGTTGATACTATCCTCATTTTTTATGCTTATGCCTAGATGTCTTTAAAGTTTACTGGTTTTTTCTCCTTTTGCCTTTAAAATCATTTGTGATCTAACATTGCACGCCAAGTGTTTGACGAAATGTCCATGTAAATGTCAATCCTAAATGTGGCATTCGGTTTCTAGATCGAATTTATGCTTCTATTCGATCGATCTTGGTTTTGTGGTGCAGAATGTGCTTATTGGCTTGATACTATCATCATTTTTTATGCTTATGCCTAGATGTCTTTAAAGTTTACTTGTTTTTTCTCCTTTTGCCTTAAATATGATTTGTGATCTAACATTGCACGCCAAGTGTTTGACGAAATGTCTATGTAATTGTCACTCCTAAATGTGGCACTCGGTTTCTAGGTTCGAATTTCTGCTTCTATTCGATCGGTCTTGGTTTTGTAGTGAAGAATGTTCTTATTGGCTTGATACTATCCTCATTCTTTATTCGTATGCCAAGATGTCCTTAAGGTTCACTTGTTTTTTTTTTCTCCTTTTGCCTTTAAAATGATTTATAATCTAACATTGCACGCCAAGTGTTTGACGAAATGTCCATGTAAATTTCACTCCTAAATGTGTCATTCCGTTTTTGGGTTCGAATTTATGGTTCTATTCATTCGGTCTTGGTTTTGTAGTGCAAAATGTTCTTATTGGCTTGATACTATCCTCATTCTTAATGCTTATGCCTAGATGTCTTTAAAGTTTACGTGTTTTTTCTCCTTTAGCCTTTAAAATGATTTGTAAACTAACATTGCACGCCAAGTGTTTGACGAAATGTCCATGTAAATGTCACTCCTAAATGTGGCATTCGGTTTCTAGATCGAATTTATGCTTCTATTCGATCGGTCTTGGTTTTGTGGTGCAGAATGTGCTTATTGGCTTGATACTATCATCATTCTTTATGCTTATGCCTAGATGTCTTTAAAGTTTACTTATTTTTTCTCGTTTTCCCTTAAAAATAATTTGTGATCTAACATTGCACACCAAGTGTTTGACGAAATGTCTATGTAATTGTCACTCCTAAATGTGGCATTCGGTTTCTAGGTTCGAATTTATGCTTTTATTCGATCGGTAGGTTTTGTAGTGCAGAATGTTCTTATTGGCTTGATACGATCCTCATTGTTTATTCTTATGTCAAGATGTCTTTAAAGTTCACTTGTTTTTTTCTCTTTTTGCCCTTATAATGATTAATAATCTAACATTGCACGCCAAGTGTTTGACGAAATGCCCATGTAAATGTCACTCCTAAATGCGGCATTCGGTTTCTAGGTTCGAATTTATGCTTCTATTCATTCGGTCTTGGTTTTGTAGTGCAAAATGTTCTTATTGGGTTGATACTATCCTCATTTTTTATGCTTATGCCTAGATGTCTTTAAAGTTTACTGGTTTTTTCTCCTTTTGCCTTTAAAATCATTTGTGATCTAACATTGCACGCCAAGTGTTTGACGAAATGTCCATGTAAATGTCAATCCTAAATGTGGCATTCGGTTTCTAGATCGAATTTATGCTTCTATTCGATCGGTCTTGGTTTTGTCGTGCAGAATGTGCTTATTGGCTTGATACTATCATCATTCTTTATGCTTATGCCTAGATGTCTTTAATGTTTACTTGTTTTTTCTCGTTTTGCCTTAAAAATAATTTGTGATCTAACATTGCACGTCAAGTGTTTGACGAAATGTCTATGTAATTTTCACTCCTAAATGTGGCATTCGGTTTCTAGGTTCGAATTTATGCTTCTATTCGATCGGTTGGTTTTGTAGTGCAGAATGTTCTTTTTGGCTTTATACTATCCTCATTCTTTATTCTTATGCCAAGATGTCTTTAAAGTTCACTTGTTTTTTTCTCCTTTTGCCTTTAAAATGATTAATAATCTCACATTTCACGCCAAGTGTTTCACGAAATGTGCATGTAAATGTCACTTCTAAATGTGGCATTCGATTTCTAGATCGAATTTATGCTTCTATTCGATCGGTCTTGGTTTTGTGGTGCAGAATGTGCTTATTGGCTTGATACTATCTTCATTCTTTATGCTTATGCCTAGATGTCTTTAAAGTTTACTTGTTTTTTCTCCTTTTGCCTTAAAAATGATTTGTGATCTAACATTGCATGCAAAGTGTTTGACGAAATGTCTATGTAATTGTCACTCCTAAATGTGGCATTCGGTTTCTAGGTTCGAATTTATGCTTCTATTCGATCGGTAGGTTTTGTAGTGCAGAATGTTCTTATTGGTTTGATACTATCCTCATTCTTTATTCTTATGTCAAGATGTCTTTAAAGTTCACTTGTTTTTTTCTCCTTTTTCCTTTAAAATGATTTATAATCTAACATTGCGCGCCAAGTGTTTGACAAAATGTTAATGCAAATGTCACTCCTAAATGTGGCATTGGATTTGTAGGTTTGAATTTATGCTTCTATTCATTCGGTCTTGGTTTTGTAGTGCAGAATGTTCTTATTGGCTTGATACTATCATCATTCTTTATGCTTATGCCAAGATGTCTTTAAAGTTTACTTGTTTTTTCTCCTTTTGCCTTAAAAATGATTTGTGATCTAACATTGCACGCCAAGTGTTTGAGTAAATGTCCATGTAAATGTCAATCCTAAATGTGGCATTCGGTTTCTAGATCGAATTTATGCTACAATTCGATCGGCCTTGGTTTTGTGGTGCAGAATGTGTGCTTATTGGCTTGATACTATCATCATTCTTATTGCTTATGCCTAGATGTCTTTAAAGTTTACTTGTTTTTTCTCCTTTTGCCTTAAATATGATTTGTGATCTAACATTGCACGCCAAGTGTTTGACGAAATGTCTATGTAATTGTCACTCCTAAATGTGGAATTCGGTTTCTAGGTTCGAATTTATGCTTTTATTCGATCGGTCTTGGTTTTGTAGTGCAAAATGTTCTTATTGGCTTGAAACTATCCTCATTCTTTATTCTTATGCCAAGATGTCTTTAAAGTTCACTTGTTTTTTTTTCTCCTTTTGCCTTTAAAATGATTTATAATCTAACATTGCACGCCAAGTGTTTGACGAAATGTCCATGGAAATGTCCCTCCTAAATGTCTCATTTCGTTTCTAGGTTCGAATTTATGCTTCTATTCATTCGGTCTTGGTTTTGTAGTGCAAAATGTTCTTATTTGGTTGATACTATCCTCATTTTTTATGCTTATACCTAGATGTCTTTAAAGTTTACTGGTTTTTTCTCCTTTTGCCTTTAAAATCATTTGTGATCTAACATTGCACGCCAAGTGTTTGACGAAATGTCCATGTAAATGTCAATCCTAAATGTGGCATTCGGTTTCTAGATCGAATTTATGCTTCTATTCGATCGGTCTTGGTTTTGTGGTGCAGAATGTGCTTATTGGCTTGATACTATCATCATTCTTTATGCTTATGCCTAGATGTCTTTAAAGTTTACTTGTTTTTTCTCCTTTTGCCTTAAATATGATTTGTGATCTAACATTGCACGCCAAGTGTTTGACGAAATGTCTATGTAATTGTCACTCCTAAATGTGGCACTCGGTTTCTAGGTTCGAATTTCTGCTTCTATTCGATCGGTCTTGGTTTTGTAGTGCAGAATGTTCTTATTGGCTTGATACTATCCTCATTCTTAATGCTTATGCCTAGATGTCTTTAAAGTTTACGTGTTTTTTCTCCTTTAGCCTTTAAAATGATTTGTAAACTAACATTGCACGCCAAGTGATTGACGAAATGTCCATGTAAATGTCACTCCTAAATGTGGCATTCGGTTTCTAGATCGAATTTATGCTTCTATTCGATCGGTCCTGGTTTTGTGGTGCAGAATGTGCTTATTGGCTTGATACTATAATCATTCTTTATGCTTATGCCTAGATGTCTTTAAAGTTTACTTATTTTTTCTCGTTTTGCCTTAAAAATAATTTGTGATCTAACATTGCACACCAAGTGTTTGACGAAATGTCTATGTAATTGTAACTCCTAAATGTGGCATTCGGTTTCTAGGTTCGAATTTATGCTTTTATTCGATCGGTAGGTTTTGTAGTGCAGAATGTTCTTATTGGCTTGATACGATCCTCATTGTTTATTCTTATGCCAAGATGTCTTTAAAGTGCACTTGTTTTTTTCTCTTTTTGCCTTTATAATGATTAATAATCTAACATTGCACGCCAAGTGTTTGACGAAATGCCCATGTAAATGTCACTCCTAAATGCGGCATTCGGTTTCTAGGTTCGAATGTATGCTTCTATTCATTCGGTCTTGGTTTTGTAGTGCAAAATGTTCTTATTGGGTTGATACTATCCTCATTTTTTATGCTTATGCCTAGATGTCTTTAAAGTTTACTGGTTTTTTCTCCTTTTGCCTTTAAAATCATTTGTGATCTAACATTGCACGCCAAGTGTTTGACCAAATGTCCATGTAAATGTCAATCCTAAATGTGGCATTCGGTTTCTAGATCGAATTTATGCTTCTATTCGATCGGTCTTGGTTTTGTGGTGCAGAATGTGCTTATTGGCTTGATACTATCATCATTCTTTATGCTTATGCCTAGATGTCTTTAAAGTTTACTTGATTTTTCTCCTTTTGCCTTAAATATGATTTGTGATCTAACATTGCACGCCAAGTGTTTGACGAAATGTCTATGTAATTGTCACTCCTAAATGTGGCACTCGGTTTCTAGGTTCGAATTTCTGCATCTATTCGATCGGTCTTGGTTTTTTAGTGAAGAATGTTCTTATTGGCATGATACTATCCTCATTCTTTATTCGTATGCCAAGATGTCCTTAAGGTTCACTTGTTTTTTTTTCTCCTTTTGCCTTTAAAATGATTTATAATCTAACATTGCACGCCAAGTGTTTGACGAAATGTCCATGTAAATGTCACTCCTAAATGTGTCATTCCGTTTTTGGGTTCGAATTTATGCTTCTATTCATTCGGTCTTGGTTTTGTAGTGCAGAATGTTCTTATTGGCTTGATACTATCCTCATTCTTAATGCTTATGCCTAGATGTCTTTAAAGTTTACTTGTTTTTTCTCCTTTAGCCTTTAAAATGATTTGTAAACTAACATTGCATGCCAAGTGTTTGACGAAATGTCCATGTAAATGTCACTCCTAAATGTGGCATTCGGTTTCTAGATCGAATTTATGCTTCTATTCGATCGGTCTTGGTTTTGTGGTGCAGAATGTGCTTATTGGCTTGATACTATCATCATTTTGTATGCTTATGCCTAGATGTCTTTAAAGTTTACTTGTTTTTTCTCGTTTTGCCTTAAAAATAATTAGTGATCTAACATTGCACACCAAGTGTTTGAGGAAATGTCTATGTAATTGTCACTCCTAAATGTGGCATTCGGTTTCTAGGTTCGAATTTATGCTTTTATTCGATCGGTAGGTTTTGTAGTGCAGAATGTTCTTATTGGCTTGATACGATCCTCATTCTTTATTGTTATGCCAAG
This sequence comes from Fallopia convolvulus, assembly GCA_964016875.1. Taxonomy (NCBI): domain Eukaryota; kingdom Viridiplantae; phylum Streptophyta; class Magnoliopsida; order Caryophyllales; family Polygonaceae; genus Fallopia; species Fallopia convolvulus. Next base: position 28,040,648 of record OZ024722.1, read on the forward strand.
ATGTCTTTAAAGTTCACTTGTTTTTTTCCCTTTTTCCCTTTATAATGATTTATAATCTAACATTGCACGCCAAGTGTTTTACGAAATGTCCATGTAAATGTCACTCCTAAATGTGTCATTCCGTTTTTGGGTTCGAATTTATGCTTCTATTCATTCGGTCTTGGTTTTGTGGTGCAGAATGTGCTTATTGGCTTGATACTATCATCATTCTTAATGCTTATGCCTAGATGTCTTTAAAGATTACTTGTTTTTTCTCTTTTTGCCTTAAAAATGATTTGTGATCTAACATTGCACGCGAAGTGTTTGACGAATTGTCCATGTAAATGTCAATCCTAAATGTGGCATTCGGTTTCTAGATCGAATTTATGCTTCTATTCGATCGGTCTTGGTTTTGTGGTGCAGAATGTGTGCTTATTGGCTTGATACTATCATCATTCTTTATGCTTATGCCTAGATGTCTTTAAAGTTTACTTGTTTTTTCTCCTTTTGCATTAAAAATGATTTGTGATCTAACATTGCAAGCCAAGTGTTTGACGAAATGTCCATGTATATGTCACTCCTAAATGTGGCATTCGGTTTCTAAGTTCGAATTTATGCTTCTATTCGATCGGTCTTGGTTTTGTAGTGCAGAATGTTCTTATTGGCTTGATACTATCCTCATTCTTTATTTATATGCCAAGAGGTCTTTAAAGTTCACTTGTTTTTTTTCTCCTTTTGCGTTTAAAATGATTTATAATCTAACATTGCGCGCCAAGTGTTTGACGAAATGTCCATGCAAATGTCATTCCTAAATGTGGCATTCGGTTTCTAGGTTCGAATTTATGCTTCTATTCATTCGGTCTTTGTTTTGTAGTGCAGAATGTTCTTATTGGGTTGATACTATCCTCATTTTTTATGCTTATGCCTAAATGTCTTTAAAGTTTACTGGTTTTTTCTCCTTTTACCTTTAAAATCATTTGTGATCTAACATTGCACGCCAAGTGTTTGACGAAATGTCCATGTAAATGTCAATCCTAAATGTGTAATTCGGTTTCTAGATCGAATTTATGCTTCTATTCGATCGGTTTTGGTTTTGTGGTGCAGAATGTGTTTATTGGCTTGATACTATCTTCATTCTTTATGCTTATGCCTAGATGTCTTTAAAGTTTACTTGTTTTTCTCCTTTTACCTTAAAAATTATTTGTGATCTAACATTGCAAGCCAAGTGTTTCACGAAATGTCTATGTAATTGTCACTCCTAAATATGGCATTCGGTTTCTAGGTTGGAATTTATGCTTTTATTCGATCGGTCTTGGTTTTGTAGTGCAAAATGTTCTTATTGGCGTGATACTATTTTCATTCTTTATTCTTATGCCATGATGTCTATAAAGTTCACTTGTTTTTTTCTCCTTTTTCCTTTAAAATGATTTATAATCTAATATTGCACGCCAAGTGTTTGACGAAATGTCCATGTAAATGTCACTCCTAAATGTGTCATCCATTTCTAGGTTTGAATTTATGCTTCTATTCATTCGGTCTTGGTTTTGTAGTGCAGAATGTTCTTATTGGGTTGATACTATCCTCATTTTTTATGCTTATGCCTAGATGTCTTTAAAGTTTACTGGTTTTTTCTCCTTTTGCCTTTAAAATCATTTGTAATCTAACATTGCACGCCAAGTGTTTGACGAAATGTCCATGTAAATGTCAATCCTAAATGTGGCATTCGGTTTCCAGATCGAATTTATGCTTCTATTCGATCGGTCTTGGTTTTGTGGTGCAGAATGTGCTTATTGGCTTGATACTATCATCATTTTTTATGCTTATGCCTAGATGTCTTTAAAGTTTACATGTTTTTTCTCGTTTTGCCTTAAAAATAATTTGTGATCTAACATTGCACGCCAAGTGTTTGACGAAATGTCTATGTAATTGTCACTCCTAAATGTGGCATTCGGTTTCTAGGTTCGAATTTATGCTTCTATTCGATCGGTAGGTTTTGTAGTGCAGAATGTTCTTATTGGCTTGATACTATCCTCATTCTTTATTCTTATGCCAAGATGTCTTTAAAGTTCACTTGTTTTTTTCTCCTTTTGCCTTTAAAATGATTAATAATCTCACATTGCACGCCAAGTGTTTCACGAAATGTCCATGTAAATGTCACTCCTAAATGTGGCATTCGATTTCTAGATCGAATTTATGCTTCTATTCGATCGGTCTTGGTTTTGTGGTGCAGAATGTGCTTATTGGCTTGATACTCTCATCATTCTTTATGCTTATACCTAGATTTCTTTAATGTTTACTTTTTTTTCTCCTTTTGCCTAAAAAATGATTTGTGATCTAACATTGCACGCCAAGTTTTTGACGAAATGTCCATGTAAATGTCACTCCTAAATCTGGCATTCGGTTTCTAGATCGAATTTATGCTTCTATTCGATCGGTCTTGGTTTTGTGGTGCAAAATGTGCTTATTGGGTTGATACTATCATCATTCTTTATGCTTATGCCTAGATGTCTTTAAAGTTTACTTGTTTTTTCTCGTTTTGTGTTAAAAATAATTTGTGATCTAACATTGCACGCCAAGTGTTTGAAGAAATGTCTATGTAATTGTCACTCCTAAATGTGGCATTCGGTTTCTAGGTTCGAATTTATGCTTCTATTCGATCGGTAGGTTTTGTAGTGCAGAATGTTCTTTTTGGCTTTATACTATCCTCATTCTTTATTCTTATGCCAAGATGTCTTTAAAGTTCACTTGTTTTTTTCTCCTTTTGCCTTTAAAATGATTAATAATCTCACATTGCACGCCAAGTGTTTCACGAAATGTCCATGTAAATGTCACTCCTAAATGTGGCATTCGATTTCTAGATCGAATTTATGCTTCTATTCAATCGGTCTTGGTTTTGTGGTGCAAAATGTGCTTATTGGCTTGATACTATCATCATTTTTTATGCTTATGCCTAGATTTCTTTAATGTTTACTTTTTTTTTCTCCTTTTGCCTAAAAAATGATTTGTGATCTAACATTGCACGCCAAGTGTTTGACGAAATGTCCATGTAAATGTCACTCCTAAATGTGGCATTCGGTTTCTAGATCGAATTTATGCTTCTATTCGATCGGTCTTGGTTTTGTGGTGCAGAATGTGTTTATTGGCTTGATACTATCTTCATTCTTTATGCTTATGCCTAGATGTCTTTAAAGTTTACTTGTTTTTTCTCCTTTTGCCTTAAAAATTATTTGTGATCTAACATTGCACGCCAAGTGTTTCACGAAATGTCTATGTAATTGTCACTCCTAAATATGGCATTCGGTTTCTAGGTTGGAATTTATGCTTTTATTCGATCGGTCTTGGTTTTGTAGTGCAAAATGTTCTTATTGGCATGATACTATTTTCATTCTTTATTCTTATGCCAAAATGTCTTTAAAGTTCACTTATTTTTTTCTATTTTTTCCTTTAAAATGATTTATAATCTAATATTGCACGCCAAGTGTTTGACGAAATGTCCATGTAAATGTCACTCCTAAATGTGTCATCCATTTCTAGGTTTGAATTTATGCTTCTATTCATTCGGTCTTGGTTTTGTAGTGCAGAATGTTCTTATTGGGTTGATACTATCCTCATTTTTTATGCTTATGCCTAGATGTCTTTAAAGTTTACTGGTTTTTTCTCCTTTTGCCTTTAAAATCATTTGTGATCTAACATTGCACGCCAAGTGTTTGACGAAATGTCCATGTAAATGTCACTCCTAAATGTGGCATTCGGTTTCTAGATCGAATTTATGCTTCTATTCGATCGGACTTGGTTTTGTGGTGCAGAATGTGCTTATTGGCTTGATACTATCATCATTCTTTATGCTTATGCCTAGATGTCTTTAAAGTTTACTTGTTTTTTCTCGTTTTGCCTTAAAAATAATTTGTGATCTAACATTGCACGCCAAGTGTTTGACGAAATGTGTATGTAATTGTCACTCCTAAATGTGGCATTCGGTTTCTATGTTCGAATTTATGCTTCTATTCGATCGGTAGGTTTTGTAGTGCAGAATGCTCTTTTTGGCTTGATACTATCCTCATTCTTTATTCTTATGCCAAGATGTCTTTAAAGTTCACTTGTTTTTTTCTCCTTTTGCCTTTAAAATGATTAATAATCTCACATTGCACGCCAAGTGTTTTACGAAATGTCCATGTAAATGTCACTCCTAAATGTGGCATTCGATTTCTAGATCGAATTTATGCTTCCATTCGATCGGTCTTGGTTTTGTGGTGCAGAATGTGCTTATTGGCTTGATACTATCATCATTCTTTATGCTTATGCCTAGATTTCTTTAATGTTTACTTTTTTTTTCTCCTTTTGCCTAAAAAATGATTTGTGATCTAACATTGCACGCCAAGTGTTTGACGAAATGTCCATGTAAATGTCACTCCTAAATGTGGCATTCGGTTTCTAGATCGAATTTATGCTTCTATTCGATCGGTCTTGGTTTTGTGGTGCAGAATGTGTTTATTGGCTTGATACTATCTTCATTCTTTATGCTTATGCCTAGATGTCTTTAAAGTTTACTTGTTTTTTCTCCTTTTGCCTTAAAAATTATTTGTGATCTAACATTGCACGCCAAGTGTTTCACGAAATGTCTATGTAATTGTCACTCCTAAATATGGCATTCGGTTTCTTGGTTGGAATTTATGCTTCTATTCGATCGGTCTTGGTTTTGTAGTGCAAAATGTTCTTATTGGCGTGATACTATTTTCATTCTTTATTCTTATGTCAAGATGTCTTTAAAGTTCACTTGTTTTTTTCTCCTTTTTCCTTTAAAATGATTTATAATCTTACATTGCACGCCAAGTGTTTGACGAAATGTCCATGTAAATATCACTCCTAAATGTTGCATTCGGTTTCTAGGTTCGAATTTATGCTTCTATTCATTCGGTCTTGGTTTTGTAGTGCAGAATGTTTTTATTGGCTTGATACTATCCTCATTTTTTATGCTTATGCCTAGATGTCTATAAAGTTTACTTGTTTTTTCTCCTTTTTCCTTTAAAATGATTTAAGATCTAACATTGCACGCCAAGTGTTTGACGAAATGTCTATGTAATTGTCACTCCTAAATGTGGCATTCGGTTTCTAGGTTTGAATTTATGCTTCTTTTCGATCGGTATTGGTTTTGTAGTGCAGAATGTGCTTATTGGTTTGATAATATCCTCATTCTTTATGCTTATGCCTAGATGTCTTTAAAGTTCACTTGTTTTTTCTCCTTTCGCCTTTAAATTGATTTGTGATCTAACATTGCACGCCAAGTGTTTGACGAAATGTCCATGGAAATGTCACTCCAAAAAGTGGCATTCGGTTTCTAGGTTTGAATTTACGCTTCTATTCGATCGATCTTGGTTTTGTAGCGAAAAATGTGCTTATTGGCTTGATACTATCCTCATTCTTTATGCTTATGCCTAGATGCCTTTAAAGTTCGCTTGTTTTTTCTCCTTTTGCCTTAAAAAATTAACATGACATCTAACATTGCACTCCAAGTGTTCGATGAGATGTCCATGTAAATATCACTCATAAACGTGGCATTCGGTTTCTAGGTTCGAATTTATGCTTCTATTCTATCGGTCTTGGTTTTGTAGTGCAGAATGTGTTTATTGGCTTGATACTATCATCATTCTTTATGCTTATGCCTAGATGTCTTTATAGTTTATTTGTTTTTTCCTCTTTTGCATTACAAATGATTTGTGATCTATCATTGCACGCCAAGTGTTTAACGTAATGTCTATGTAATTGTCACTCCTAAATATGGCATTCAGTTTCTAGGTTTGATGTGGCATTAGGTTCTAGGTTGAAATTTATGCTTGTATTCGACCGGTCTTTGTTTTGTAGTGCTGAATGTGCTTATTGGCTTGATACTATCCTTATTCTTTATGCTTATGCTTAGACGTCTTTAAAGTTCACTTGTTTTTTCTCCTTTTTCCTTTAAAATGATTTGTGATCTAATATTGAACGCAAAATGTTTGAAGAAATGTCCAAATAAATGTCACTCCTAATTGTGGCATTCGGTTTCTAGGTTCGAATTTATGCTTCTATTCGAACGGCCTTTGTTTTGTAATGTAGAATGTGCTTATTGGCTTGATAGTATCCTCATTCCTTATGCTAATGCCTAGATGTCGTTAAAGTTCACTTGTTTTTTCTCCTTTTGCCTTTAAAATTGACTTGAGATCTAACATTGCACACCAAGTGTTCGATGAAATGTCAATTTAAATTTCACTCCTAAATGTGGCATTCGGTTTCTAGGTTCAAATCTATGCTTCTAAACAACCGGTCTGGGTTTTGTAGTGCAAAAGGTGCTTATTGGCTTCATACTATCCTCATTCTTTATGATTATGCCTTGATGTCTTTAAGGTTCACTTGTTTTTTCTCGTTTTGCCTTTAATAATTGATTGGAGATCTAACAATGCACACGAAGTGTTCGATGAAATGTCCATTTAATTTCACTCCTAAATGTGGCATTCGGTGTCTAGTTTCGAATTTTTTCTTCTATTCGATCTGTCTTGGTTTTGTAGTGCAGTATGTGCGTATTGGCTTGATACTATCCCCATTCTTTATACTTATGCTGAGATTTCTTTAAAGTTCACTTGTTTTTTCTCCTTTTGACTTTAAAAATTGACTTAAGATCTAACATTGCACGCCAAGTGTTCGACGAAATGTCCATCTAAATGTCGCTCCTAAATGTGGCATTCGGTTTCTAGGTTCGAATTTATGCTTTTATTCATTCGGTCTTGGTTTCGTAGTGCAGAATCTGCTTATTGGCTTGATACTATCCTCATTCTTTATGCTTATACCTAGATCTCGTTAAAATTTCCTTGTTTTTTCTCCTTTTGCCTTTAAAAATTGGCTTGAGATCTAACATTGCACGCCAAGTGTTCGATGAAATGTCCATGTAAATGTAACTCCTAAATGTGGCATTCGGTTTCTAGGTTCGAATTTATACTTCTATTCAATCGGTCTTGGTTTTGTAGTGTAGAGTGTGCTTATTGGCTTGATACTATCCTCATTCTTTATGCTTGTGCCTAGACGTCTTTAAAGTTCACTTGTTTTTTCTCCTTTTGCCTTTAAAAATTGGCTTGAGATCTAACATTGCACGCCAAGTATTCGATGAAATGTCCAAGCAAATGTCACTCCTAAATGTGGCATTCGGTTACTAGGTTCGAATTTATGTTTCTATTCGTTCGGTCTTGGTTTCGTAGTGCAGAATGTGCTTATTGGCTTGATACTATCCTCATTCTTTATGCTTATACCTAGATGTCTTTAAAGTTAACTCATTTTTTCTCCTTTTGCTTATATAATGATTTGTTATCTAACATTGCACGCCAAGTGTTTGACAAAATGTCCATGTAAATTTCACTCCTAAATGTGGCATTTAGTTTCTATGTTCGAATTTATGTTTCTGTTCGATCGGACTTGGTTTTGTAGTGCAAAATGTGCTAATTGGCTTGATACTATCCTCAGTCTTTATGCTTATTCCTAGATGTCTTTAAAGTTCACTTGTTTTTTCTATTTTTGCCTTTAAAAATTGACTTGAGATCTAACATTGCACCCAAGTGTTCGATGAAATGTCCATGTAAATGTAACTCCTAAAAGTGGCATTAGGTTTCTAGGTTGAAATTTATGCTTGTATTCAACCGGTCTTTGTTTTGTAGTGCTGAATGTGCTTATTGCCTAGATCTCTTTAAAGTTCACTTTTTTTTTCTCCTTTTCCCTTTAAAATGATTTGTGATATAATATTGCACGCCAAGTGTTTGACGAAATGTCCAAATAAATGTCACTCCTAATTGTGGCATTCGGTTTCTAGGTTCGAATTTGTGCTTCTATTCGAACGGTCTTTGTTTTTGTAGTGTAGAATGTGCTTATTTCCTTGATACGATCCTCATTCTTTATGCTTATGCGTAGATGTCTTTAAAGTTCACTTGTTTTTTCTCGTTTTGCCTTTAAAAATTGACTTGAGATCTAACAATGCACGCCAAGTGTTTGATGAAATGTCCATGTAAATGTCAGTCCTAAATGTGGCATTTGGTGTCTAGGTTCGAATTTTTTGTTCTATTCGATCTTTCTTGCTTTTTTAGTGCAGAATGTTCTTATTGGCTTGATAATTTCCTCATTCTATGTGCTTATGCCTAGATGTCTTTAAAGTTCACTTGTTTTTTCTCCTTTTGCCTTTAAAAATTCACTTGTGATCTAACATTGCACGCCAAGTGTTCGATGAAATGTCCATGTAAATGTCACTCCTAAATGTGGCATTCGGTTTCTAGGTTCGAATTTATGCTTCTATTCGATTGGTCTTGGTTTTGTAGTGCAGAATGTGCTTATTGGCTTGACAGTATCCTCATTCTTTATGCTTATGCCTAGATGTCTTTAAAGTTCACTCGTTTTTTCTTCTTTTGCCTTTAAAATGATTTGTGTACGCCAAGTGTTTGACGAAATGTACATGTAAATTTCACTCCTAAATTCGGCATTTAGTTTCTATGTTCGAATTTATGTTTCTGTTCGATCGGTCTTGGTTTTGTAGTGCAAAATGTGCTTATTGGCTTGATACTATCCTCAGTCTTTATGCTTATTCCTAGATGTGTTTAAACTTCACTTGTTTTTTCTCTTTTTGCCTTTAAAAATTGACTTGAGATCTAACATTGCACCCAATGTTCGATGAAATGTCCATGTAAATGTAACTCCTAAATGTGGCATTCGGTTTCTAGGTTCGAATTTATACTTCTATTCGATCGGTCTTGGTTTTGTAGTGTAGAATGTGCTTATTGGCTTGATACTATCCTAATTCTTTATGCTTGTTCCTAGACGTCTTTAAAGTTCACTTGTTTTTTCTTCTTTTGCCTTTAAAAATTGACTTGAGATCTAACATTGCACGCCAAGTGTTTGATGAAATGTCCAAGTAAATGTCACTCCTAAATGTGGCATTCGGTTTCTAGGTTCAAATTTATGTTTCTATTCGTTCGGTCTTGGTTTCGTAGTGCAGAATGTGCTTATTGGCTTGATACTATCCTCATTCTTTATGCTTATACCCAGATGTCTTTAAAGTTCACTCGTTTTTTCTCCTTTTGCTTATAAAATTATTTGTTATCAAACATTGCACGCCAAGTGTTTGACGAAATGTCCATGTAAATTTCACTCCTAAATGTAGCATTTAGTTTCTATGTTCGAATTTATGTTTCTGTTCGATCGGTCTTGGTTTTTTAGTGCAAAATGTGCTTATTGGCTTGATACTATCCTCAGTCTTTATGCTTATTCCTAGATGTCTTTAAAGTTCACTTGTTTTTTCTCTTTTTGCCTTTAAAAATTGACTTGAGATCTAACATTGCACCCAAGTGTTCGATGAAATGTCCATGTAAATGTAACTCCTAAATGTGGCATTAGGTTTCTAGGTTGAAATTTATGCTTGTATTCGACCAGTCTTTGTTTTGTAGTGCTGAATGTGCTTATTGGCTTGATACTATCCTCATTCTTTATGCTTATGCCTAGACCTCTTTAAAGTTCACTTGTTTTTTCTCCTTTTGCCTTTAAAATGATTTGTGATCTAATATTGCACGCCAAGTGTTTGACGAAATGTCCAAACAAATGTCACTCCTAATTGTGGCATTCGGTTTCTAGGTTCGAATTTGTGCTTCTATTCGAACGGTCTTTGTTTTGTAGTGTAGAATGTGCTTATTGCCTTGATATTATCCTCATTCTTTAAGCTTATGCCTAGATGTCTTTAAAGTTCACTTGTTTTTTCTCGTTTTGCCTTTAAAAATTGACTTGAGATCTAACATTGCACGCCAAGTGTTCGATGAAATGTTCATGAAAATGTCACTCCTAAATGTGGCATTCGGTGTCTAGGTTCGAATTTTTTGTTCTATTCGATCTTTCTTGGTTTTGTAAAGCACAATGTTCTTATTGGCTTGATAATATCCTCATTCTATATGCTTATGCCTAGATGTCTTTAAAGTTCACTTGTTTTTTTCTCCTTTTGCCTTTAAAAATTCACTTGTGATCTAACAATGCACGCCAAGTGTTCGATGAAATGCCCATGGATATGTCACTCCTAAATGTGGCATTAGGTTTCTAGGTTGAAATTTATGCTTCTATTCGATTGGTCTTGGTTTTGTAGTGCAGAATGTGCTTATTGGCTTGATAGTATCCTCATTCTTTATGCTTATGCCTAGATGTCTTCAAAGTTCACTCATTTTTTCTCCTTTTGCCTTTAAAATGATTTGTGATCTAACATTGCACGCCAAGTGTTTGACGAAATGTCCATGTAAATTTCACTCCTAAATTCGGCATTTAGTTTCTATGTTTGAATTTATGTTTCTGTTCGATCGGTCTTGCTTTTGTAGTGCAAAATGTGCTTATTGGCTTGATACTATCCTAAGTCTTTATGCTTATTCCTAGATGTCTTTAAAGTTCACTTGTTTTTTCTCTTTTTGCCTTTAAAAATTGACTTGAGATCTAATATTGCACCCAACTGTTCGATGAAATGTCCATTTAAATGTAACTCCTAAATGTGGCATTAGGTTTCTAGGTTGAAATTTATGCTTCTATTCGACCGGTCTTTGTTTTGTAGTGCTGAATGTGCTTATTGGCTTGATATCATCCTCATTCTTTATGCTTATGCCTAGACCTCTTTAAAGTTCACTTATTTTTACTCCTTTTGCCTTTAAAATGATTTGTGATCTAATATTGCACGCCAAGTGTTTGACGAAATGTCCAAATAAATGTCACTCCTAATTGTGGCATTCAGTTTCTAGGTTCGAATTTATGCTTCTATTCGAACGGTCTTTGTTTTGTAGTGTAGAATGTGCTTATTGCCTTGATACTATCCTCATTCTTTATGCTTATGCCTAGATGTCTTTAAAGTTCACTCGTTTTTTCTCGATTTGCCTTTAAAAATTGACTTGAGATCTAACATTGCACGCCAAGTGTTCGATGAAATGTCCATGTAAATGTCACTCCTAAATGTGGCATTCGTTGTCTAGGTTCGAATTTGTTGTTCTATTCGATCTTTCTTGGTTTTGTAGTGCAGAATGTTCTTATTGGCTTGATAATATCCTCATTCTATATGCTTATGCCTAGATGTCTTTAAAGTTCCCTTGTTTTTTCTCCTTTTGCCTTTAAAAATTCACTTGTGATCTAACATTGCACGCCAAGTGTTCGATGAAATGTCCATGTAAATGTCACTCCTAAATGTGGCATTCGGTTTCTAGGTTCGAATTTATGCTTCTATTCGATTGGTCTTGGTTTTGTAGTGTAGAATGTGCTTATTGGCTTGATAGTATCCTCATTCTTTATGCGTACGCCTAGATGTCTTCAAAGTTCGCTCATTTTTTCTCCTTTTCCCTTTAAAATGATTTGTGATCTAACATTGCACGCCAAGTGTTTGACGAAATGTACATGTAAATTTCACTCCTATATTCGGCATTTAGTTTCTATGTTCGAATTTATGTTTCTGTTCGATCGGTCTTGGTTTTGTAGTGCAAAATGTTCTTATTGGCTTGATACTATCCTCAGTCTTTATGCTTATTCCTAGATGTCTTTAAAGTTCACTTGTTTTTTCTCTTTTTGCCTTTAAAAATTGACTTGAGATCTAACATTGAACCCAAGTGTTCGATGAAATGTCCATGTAAATGTAACTCCTAAATGTGGCATTAGGTTTCTAGGTTGAAATTTATGCTTCTATTCGACCGTTCTTTGTTTTGTAGTGCTGAATGTGCTTATTGGCTTGATAGTATCCTCATTCTTTATGCGTATGTCTAGATGTCTTCAAAGTTCACTCATTTTTTCTCCTTTTTCCTTTAAAATGATTTGTGATCTAACATTGCACGCCAAGTGTTTGACGAAATGTCAATGTAAATTTCACTCCTAAATTCGGCATTTAGTTTCTATGTTCGAATTTATGTTTCTGTTCGATCGGTCTTGGTTTTGTAGTGCAAAATGTGCTTATTGGCTTGATACCATCCTCAGTCTTTATGCTCATTCCTAGATGTCTTTAAAGTTCACTTGTTTTTTCTCTTTTTGCCTTTAAAAATTGACTTGAGATCTAACATTGCACCCAAGTGTTCGATCAAATGTCCATGTAAATGTAACTCCTAAATGTGGCATTTGGTTTCTAGGTTGAAATTTATGCTTCTATTCGACCGGTCTTTGTTTTGTAGTGCTGAATGTGCTTATTGGCTTGATACTATCCTCATTCTTTATGCTTATGCCTAGACCTCTTTAAAGTTCACCTATTTTTTCTCCTTTTGCCTTTAAAATGATTTGTGATCTAATATTGCACGCCAAGTGTTTGACGAAATGTCCAAATAAATGTCACTCCTAATTGTGCCATTCGATTTCTAGGTTCGAATTTATGCTTCTATTCAAACGGTCTTTGTTTTGTAATGTAGAATGTGCTTATTGCCTTGATACTATCCTCATTCTTTATGCTTATGCCAAGATGTCTTTAAAGTTCACTTGATTTTTCTCTTTTTGCCTTTAAAAATTGACTTGAGATCTAACATTGCACCCAAGTGTTCGATCAAATGTACATGTAAATGTTACTCCTAAATGTGGCATTAGGTTTCTAGGTTGAAATTTATGCTTCTATTCGACCGGTCTTTGTTTTGTAGTGCTGAATGTGCTTATTGGCTTGATACTATCTTCATTCTTTATGCTTATGCCTAGACCTCTTTAAAGTTCACCTATTTTTTCTCCTTATGCCTTTAAAATGATTTGTGATCTAATATTGCACGCCAAGTGTTTGACGAAATGTCCAAATAAATGTCACTCCTAATTGTGCCATTCGGTTTCTAGGTTCGAATTTATTCTTCTATTCAAACGGTCTTTGTTTTGTAATGTAGAATGTGCTTATTGCCTTGATACTATCCTCATTCTTTATGCTTATGCCAAGATGTCTTTAAAGTTCACTTGTTTTTTCTCCTTTTTCCTTTAAAAATTGACTTGAGATCTAACATTACACGCCAAGTTTTCGATGAAATGTCCATGTAAATGTAATTCCTAAATGTGGCATTCGGTTTCTAGGTTCCAATTTATACTTCTATTCGACCGGTCTTGGTTTTGTAGTGTAGAATGTGCTTATTGGCTTGGTACTATCCTCATTCTTTATGCTTATGCCTAGACATCTTTAAAGTTCACTTGTTTTTTCTCCTTTTGCCTTTAAAAGTTGACTTGATATCTAACATTGCACGCCAAGTGTTCGATGAAAATGTCAATGTAAATGTCACTCCTAAATGTGGCATTCGGTTTCTAGGTTCGAATTTATGCTTCTATTCGTTCGGTCTTGGATTCGTAGTGCAGAATGTGCTTATTGGCTTGATACTATCCTCTTTCTTTATGCTTATGCCTAGACGTCTTTAAAGTTCACTTGTTTTTACTCCTTTTTGCCTTTAAAATGATTTGTGATCTAACATTGCACGCCAAGTTTTCGATTAAATGTCAATGTAAATGTCACTCCTAAATGTGGCTTCGGTTTCTAGGTTCGAATTTATGCTTCTATTCGACCGGTCTTGGTTTTGTAGTGCAGAAGGTGCTTATTTGCTTCATACTATCCTCATTCTTTATGCTTATGTCTTGATGTCTTTAAGGTTCACTTGTTTTTTCTCCTTTTAACTTTAAAAATTGATTTGAGATCTAACAATGCACGCCAAGTGTTCAATGAAATGTCCATGTAAACTGAGATGTGGTAAATATATAGACAGAGGGGGAAGAAAGTAAGAACAAGCCACACTTGACCTAGAACGATCAAGGTGAAAAAACCGACAAACATCAAACACGGATCAGCGATCCGATCGAGAACGCCCTGCGGGCCTAACAAAAACGGGTCTAAGACCCACCAACCAACCAAAAGACGCCAAAAGGAAACTATAAAGATCAAAAACAGATCCGAACAAAGATCCACCAACCTCTAAAAACCCAACTGCACTCCCAAAAAGCCAGCCCGCGGCATGTCAACATAACGGACAAAAAGAATATAAAAATCTGCCCTTGTCCATAATGAACAATATGAACGTAATGAATGTAAAATTCATCCCTTGTCCACTATGATCTCAAACGAATTTTTTCCTTCTGAGGATTCCTTATGACTCACCTTGTTTGCGGCACATTCAATTGACTTTGTTTTTGATTTTTGTTTTGGGATAGTCCAGCCTTCGTCCATAGTGTTCGTTCTTTGGATAAGCCTATCATCCTCAACTTTTTCCTTTTCCTTCTCTTGTCTTGAGATGCATGGCCTCTCTTTGTTGCTTCCTTTCCCATCAGTCGCGGGCTGGAATGTTAAGTCATTGCTCACCATTGGTTTAGGAGTAGGGAGAAGCCCCTTCCCTCTATATCCAACTTGATTTGAAAGTGTATGGGGCTGCTGGTTTTTCTTTCTCCATATCCACTTTTCTTTAGCTTGTTTATTGCTCGGACCTTGTGCCATTTTCTCCCCAACTCTTGAATTTAGAGCTTGCTCATTCAGGATATCCTTGTCAGTCTTAGAGCTCTCATCCAATGCATCTTTATAAGTCTTAGGTCGCCAAGCTCCAGCCCCTCTCTTAGCCTTTACCAATTCCTTTGGAGGATCTCTCAACACACATTGTGATTTTGTGTGTCCAAATGTTCTACTCTCATCACGGCACCAAGGGAGCCATTCAAACTCCACTTTATGCTTGTAGATAGTGCCATTGTAGCTCTCTAACACTACTTCCCGTCTCAAGCTTTCTTCCAAGGTTACTTCAACAAGGATGCGAGCATAGGAAATTTTTTCCACCCCATTGGTTATTCTATCTCTGCTTATGGGCTTCCCGATCATGTTTCCTATAACCTCAATCATGTGAGTCGAGGACAAAAGCATGGGGTCTAGGTCCATAATTTTTGCCCAAACCGGGATCGAAGTGAAACTGGACCAATCAATAGCCATACCGGTTTGCCATTCCTTCAAGACTAGCGTTATATTACCTCCAACTTGCCATGGCCCATTTTCCAAGACCCACAGACGATCTTTTGCTGCGCTAAATTTGAACACCATTACTCCATTATCTTTGATGAAGAGCTTGGGCTGGGGGATATGCCAATGGGTCTTCATGTACTCAATAACAAAGTGATAAGGAGCTGTTCCTCCGATTAGTACACCTATAAGGGTTGCACTCCATTCAACCTCTACATCCGCAACCTCCTCAGCTGAAAATTTATAAATATCTCTAGGGATGTTGGGGATGTAATTCAGACGGACCTCATTGGTAATGGAACGGTTCCCACTTGTTGCACGGCTCCCTAAAGTTTGGACCTTTTCTTGATCAATACCATTTTTTCCAATTGTCTTTCCTGCAAAAGGCTCAACTGGTGCATTTGATCTGATTTCTGTGTGTGACTCCGAAGCCAGCTGAGCTGTAGATGGCCGTTCACCATAGTCTTCTAAAGTCTCACCATCCTCCAATATTGGTAGTCCAAGAAGCTTGCCAACAGACAAGCCTTCCTGAATTTTTAATACAGCAGAATTCTCAGTAGATGAACCAGCTTCTATTTTTGAATCAGCAGCAAATGCATCATCTTGGTTGCAGTGTGATTGTTCCCAATCTGAAATATTCAGAACATCATCCGTATGAGCAACTACATATTCAGCAAAATCCGCCTTGTTTTTCATTTTTTCAACTAGGCAATCTGACATCAACTCTTTGCTTGAAATAGAATCTGAACTTGGTTCTCCCTTTTTGGGATTATCGACTCGACAGATTTCGGCAACATCAGCTACATCCATAATACAGTTCGAGGCATCACCCACATCATCAGCTAAACCACTACCATCACTTATATCTTTCACAACCGACTGATTCAAAAGAGACTGGCTATTGACCTTGTTTTGTGAACCATCCACTACACCGTGACCAACAGACCCTTTTCATTCAGCTGGTTTACCATAAAATCAGGATCTGGGCAAAGTGGTTGTAAATGGTGTGATTCAAGGTGGCCATTATCATTATAAGATTGTTCAACACCATCAACATTACGTTTTTGGGACAATGTCACTATTTCCGTCTCAGCATCCCGGTTAGGGCTTTCTTGAAGCAACAAGGCTCTCTTCCCCGCATCTGAGATGAATTGTGAGGGTGAGGTAGCAATAAGCTTACCTGGAGAATCGATCGAGCCCTCCAACTCAGTCAGATTTACACCTGGTTCTGAATGGCTGCTCATGGAACTCTCATCCAGATTCGCGTCGGTGAACACCAGCTCGGATTTTGTTTCGCTCAGATCTGGGCTTGAATCGTCGATATCAGTCTCCTCCGGGGGGTCCTCCGCCCAAGCCGGATCTGCACAGTGGTTTCGAGCGAACCACTTCAAGAAATCCTTCAAAGCATCGCCTCCTAGTGCATCTAACCCTTCCAGATATTCTCGAGCTGAAGGGCCATCTGCTCTCAAAAGTTCTTCAAGGCTCTTTAGATTTTTCGTACGTACCACTGGGGATGAGTTTCCTCTTCGTTTCAGATCTGGATCTGGTTTTTGCTCGAGAGGATTTTGTGGTGGCTGCTCAACATCCGACTCCTCTAGACGGAACCCCTTAGAACTCGGGTTAGATTTTCTCCTAGCCTTCGATTTACGCATATCTACGTAGTGCACCTGGTTCGCCGGAGTGGGTAGAGGTCAGACGGCCGCCGGTCAGGCAGGCAGCCGCCGGGAGCTTCACCTTAGCCCCAAAACCCTACCTAAAATTTAGAGTAAATGTCACTCCTAAAATGTCCATGTAAATGTCACTCCTAAATGTGTCATTTGGTGTCAAGGTTCGAATTTTTTCTTCTATTCGATTTGTCTTGGTTTTATTGTGCAGTATGTGCTTATTGGCTTGATACTATCCCCATTCTTTATACTTATGCCGGTATTTCTTTAAAGATCACTTGTTTTTTATCCTTTTGCCATTAAAAATTGATTTAAGATCTAACATTGGACGCCAAGTGTTCGACGAAATGTCCATGTAAATGTCACTCCTAAATGTGGCATTCGGTTTCTAGGTTCGAATTTATGCTTCTATTCGTTCGGTATTGGCTTCGTAGTGCAAAATGTGCTTATTGGCTTGATACTATCCTCATTCTTTATGCTTATACCTAGATCTCGTTAAAGATCACTTGTTTTTTCTCCTTTTGCCTTTAAAAATTGACTTGAGATCTAACATTACAAGCCAAGTGTTCGATGAAATGTCCATGTAAATTTAACTCCTAAATGTGGCATTCGGTTTCTAGGTTCGAATTTATACTTCTATTCGACCGGTCTTGGTTTTGTAGTGTAGAATGTGCTTACTGTCTTGATATTATCCTCATTCTTTATGCTTATGACTAGAAGTCTTTAAAGTTCACTTGTTTTTTCTCCTTTTGCCTTTAAAAATTGACTTGAGATATAACATTGCAAGCCAAGTGTTCGATAAAAATGTCAATGTAAATGTCACTCCTAAATGTGGCATTCGGTTTCTAGGTTCGAATTTATGCTTCTATTCGATCGGTCTTTGTTGAATAGTGCAGAATGTGCTTATTGGCTTGATACTATCCTCATTCTTTATGCTTATGCCTAGACGTCTTTAAAGTTCACTTGATTTTTCTCCTTTTGCCTTTAATAAATTGACTTGAGATCTAACATTGCACGCCAAGTTTCAATCAAATGTCCAATTAAATGTCACTCCTAAATGTGGCATTCGGTTTCTAGGTTCGAATTTATGTTTCTATTCGTTCGGTCTTGGTTTCGTAGTGCAAAATGTGCTTATTGGCTTGATACTATCCTCATTCTTTATGCTTATACCTAGATGTCGCTAAAGTTCACTTGTTTTTTCTCCTTTTACCTTTAAAATTGACTTGAGATCTAACATTGCACGCCAAGTGTTCGATGAAAATGTCAATGTAAATGTCACTCCTAAATGTGGCATTCGGTTTCTAGGTTCGAATTTATGCTTCTATTCGATCGGTCTTGCTTTAATAGTGCAGAATGTGCTTATTGGCTTGATACTATCCTCATTCTTTATGCTTATGCGTAGATGTCTTTAAAGTTCACTTGTTTTTTCTCCTTTTGCCTTTAAAATGATTTGTGATGTAACATTGCACGTGAGGTGTTCATGTAAATGTAACTCCTAAATGTGGTATTTGGTTTCTAGGTTCGAATTTATGCTTCTATTTGACTGGTCTTGGTAATGTAGTGCAGAATGTGCTTATTGGCTTGATACTATCCTCATTCTTTATGCTGATGCCTAGATGTCTTTAAAGTTCACTTGTTTTTTATCCTTTTGCATTTAAAATGATTTGTGATCTAACATTGCACGCCAAGTGCCTGACGAAATGTCCATGTAAATGTCACTCCTAAATGTGGCATTCGGTGTCTAGGTTCGAATTTTTTCTTCTATTCGATCGGTCTTGGTTTTGTAGTGCAGTATGTGCTTACTGGCTTGATACTATCCCCATTCTTTATACTTATACCGAGATTTCTTTAAAGTTCACTTGTTTTTTTTCCTTTTGAGTTTAAAAATTGACTTAAGATCTAGCATTGCAGATCTAACATTGCACGCCAAGTGTTCGAAGAAATGTCCATGTAAATGTCACTCCTAAATGTGGCATTCGGTTTCCAGGTTCGAATTTATGTTTCTATTCGATCGGTCTTGGTTTCGTAGTGTAGAATGTGCTTATTGGCTTGATACTATCCACATTCTGTATGTTTATACCTAGATGTCGTTAAAGTTCACTTGTTTCTTCTCCTTTTGCCTTTAAAATTGACTTGAGATCTAACATTGCACGCCAAGTGTTCGATGAAATGTACATGTAAATGTCACTCCTAAATGTAGCATTCGGTGTCTAGGTTCGAATTTTTTCTTCTATTCGATCGGTCTTGGTTTTGTAGTGTAGTATGTGCTTACTGGCTTGATACTATCCCCATTCTTTATACTTATGCCGAGATTTCTTTGAAGTTCACTTGTTTTTTTCTCCTTTTGCCTTTAAAAATTGAATTAAGATCTAACATTGCACGCCAAGTGTTCGATGAAATGTCCATGTAAATGTCACTCCTAAATGTGGCATTCAGTTTCTAGGTTCGAATTTATGCTTCTATTCGATCGGTCTTGGTTTAATAGTGCAGAATGTGCTTATTTGCTTCATACTATCCTCATTCTTTATGCTTATGCCTTGATGCCTTTAAGGTTCACTTGTTTTTTCTCCTTTTGCCTTTAAAAATTGATTAGAGATCTAACAATGCACGCCAAGTGTTCGATGAAATGTCCATGTAAATGTCACTCCTAATTGTGGCATTTGGTGTCTGGGTTCGAATTTTTTCTTCTATTCGATCTGTCTTGGTTTTGTTGTGCAGTATGTGCTTATTGGCTTGATACTAGCCCCATTATTTATACTTATGCCGAGATTTCTTTAAAGGTCACTTGTTTTTTCTCCTTTTGCCTTTAAAATCATTTTTGATCTAACACTGAACACCAAGTGTTTGACAAAAGGTCCATCTAAATGTCACTCTTAAAAGTGGCATTCGGTTTCTAGGTTCGAATTTATGCTTCTATTCGATCGGTCTCGGTTTTGTAGTGTAGAATCTGCTTATTGGCTTGATACTATCCTCATTCTTTATGCTTATTCCTAGAAGACTTTAAAGTTCACTTGTTTTTTCTCCTTTTGCCTTTAAAATAATTTGTGATCTAATATTGCACGCCAAGTGTTCGATGAAATGTCCATGTAAATGTCAATCCTAAATGTGGCATTCGATTTCTAGGTTCGAATTTATGCTTCTATTTGATCGGTCTTTGTTTTGTAGTGCAGACTGTGCTTATTGGCTTGATACTATCCTCATTCTTGATGCTTATGCCTAGATGTCTTTAAAGTTCACTTG
Source organism: Fallopia convolvulus (assembly GCA_964016875.1). Classification (NCBI taxonomy): domain Eukaryota; kingdom Viridiplantae; phylum Streptophyta; class Magnoliopsida; order Caryophyllales; family Polygonaceae; genus Fallopia; species Fallopia convolvulus. The sequence continues at coordinate 28,060,475 of OZ024722.1, forward strand.
TTTTTTCTCGTTTTGCCTTTAAAAATTGACTTGAGATCTAACATTGCACGCCAAGTGTTCGATGAAATGTCCAAGTAAATGTCACTCCTAAATGTGGCATTCGGTTTCTAGGTTCGAATTTATGCTTCTATTTGATTGGTCTTGGTTTTGTAGTGCAGAATATTCTTATTGGCTTGATAGTATCCTCATTCTTTATGCTTATTCCTAGATGTCTTTAAAGTTCATTGGTTTTTCTCCTTTTGCCTTTAAAAACTGACTTGAGATCTAACATTGCACCCTAGTGTTCGATGAAATGTCCATGTAAATGTAACTCATAAATGTGGAATTCGGTTTCTTGGTTCAAATTTATGCTTGTATTCGACCAGTCTTTGTTTTGTAGCGCTGAAAGTGCTTATTGGCTTGATACTATCCTCATTCTTTATGCTTATGCCTATATGTCTTTAAAGTTCACTTGTTTTTTCTCCTTCTGCCTTTAAAATGACTTGTGATATAGCATTGCACACCAAGTGTTCTATGATATGTCCATGTAAATGTCACTCCTAAATGTGGCATTCATTTTCTAGGTTCGAATTTATGCTTTTATTCGATCGGTCTTGATTTTATAGTGTAGAATGCGCTTAATTGGTTGATACTATCCTCATTCTTTATGCTTATGCCTAGATGTCTTTAAAGTTCACTTGTATTTTCTCCTTTTGCCTTTAAAATGATTTGTGATCTAACATTGCACTCCAAGTGTTCGATGAAATGTCCATGTAAATTTCACTCCTAAATGTGGCATTCTGTGTCTAGGTTCGAATTTTTTCTTCTATTCGATCGGTCTTGGTTTTGTTCTGTAGTATGTGCTTATTGGCTTGATACTATCCCCATTCATTATTCTTATGCCGAGATTTCTTTAAAGTTCACTTGTTTTTTCTCTTTTTGCCTTTAAAAATTGACTTAAGATCTAACATTGCACGCCAAATGTTTGACGAAATGTTCATGTAAATGTAACTCCTAAATTTGGCATTCGGTTTCTAGGTTCGAATTTATGCTTTTATTCGATCGGTCTTGGTTTAATAGTTCAGAATGTGCTTATTCGCTTGATACTATCCTCATTCTTTATGCTTATGCATAGATGTCTTTAAAGTTCACTTGTTTTTTCTCCTTTTGCCTTTAAAATGATTTGTGATCTAACATTGCACACCAAGTTTTTGACGAAATGTTCATGTAAATGTAACTCCTAAATGTGGCATTCGGTTTCTAGCTTCGAATTTATGCTCTATTCGATCGGTCTTCGTTTTGTAGTGCAGATGGTGCATATTGGCTTCTTACTATCCTCATTCTTTATGCTTATGCCCAGATGTCTTTAAAGTTCACTTGTTTTTTCTCCTTTTGCCTTTAAAAATTGACTTGAGATCTAACATTGCACGCCAAGTGTTTGACGAAATGTCCATGTCAATGTCACTCCTAAATGTGGCATTCGGTTTATAGGTTCGAATTTATGCTCTATTCGACCGGTCTTCGTTTTGTAGTGCAGAAGGTGCATATTGGCTTGATACTATCCTCATTCTTTATGCTTATGCCCAGATGTCTTTAAAGTTCACTTGTTTTTTCTCCTTTTGCCTTTAAAAATTGACTTGAGATCTAACATTGCACGCCAAGTGTTTGACGAAATGTCCATGTAAATGTCACTCCTAAATGTGGCATTCTGTGTCTAGGTTCGAATTTTTTCTTCTATTCGATCGGTCTTGGTTTTGTTGTGTAGTATGTGCTTATTGGCTTGATACTATCCTCATTCTTTATGCTTATGCCCAGATGTCTTTAAAGTTCACTTGTTTTTTCTTCTTTTGCCTTTAAAAATTGACTTGAGATCTAACATTGCACGCCAAGTGTTTGACAAAATGTCCATGTAAATGTAACTCCTAAATGTGGCATTCGGTTTCTAGCTTCGAATTTATGCTCTATTCGACCGGTCTTCGTTTTGTAGTGCAGAAGGTGCATATTGGCTTGATACTATCCTTATTCTTTATGCTTATGCCCAAATGTCTTTAAAGTTCACTTGTTTTTTCTCCTTTTGCATTTAAAAATTGACTTGAGATCTAACATTGCACGCCAAGTGTTTGACGAAATGTCCATGTAAATGTCACTCCTAAATGTGGCATTCTGTGTCTAGGTTCGAATTTTTTCTTCTATTCGATCGGTCTTGGTTTTGTTGTGTAGTATGTGCTTATTGGCTTGATACTATCCCCATTCTTTATTCTTATGCCGAGATTTCTTTAAAGTTCACTTGTTTTTTCTCCTTTTGCCTTTAAAAATTGACTTAAGATCTAACATTGCACGCCAAATGTTTGACGAAATGTTCATGTAAATGTAACTCCTAAATGTGGCATTCGGTTTCTAGGTTCGAATTTATGCTTCTATTCGATCGGTCTTGGTTTAATAGTGTAGAATGTGCTTATTGGCTTGATACTATCCTCATTCTTTATGCTTATGCGTAGATGTCTTTAAAGTTCACTTGTTTTTTCTCCTTTTGCCTTTAAAATGATTTGTGATCTAACATTGCACGCCAAGTGTTTGACGAAATGTTCATGTAAATGTAACTCCTAAATGTGGCATTCGGTTTCTAGCTTTGAATTTATGCTCTATTCGACCGGTCTTCGTTTTGTAGTGCAGAAGGTGCATATTGGCTTGATACTATCCTCATTCTTTATGCTTATGCCCAGATGTCTTTAAAGTTCACTTGTTTTTTCTCCTTTTGCCTTTAAAAATTGACTTGAGATCTAACATTGCACGCCAAGTGTTTGACGAAATGTCCATGTCAATGTCACTCCTAAATGTGGCATTCGGTTTATAGGTTCGAATTTATGCTTCTAATCGATTGGTCTTGGTTTTATAGTGCAGAATGTGCTTATTGGCTTCATACTATACTCATTCTTTATGCTTATGCCTAGATGTCTTTAAAGTTCACTAGTTTTTTCTCATTTTGCATTTAAAATTATTTGTGATCTAACATTGCACGCCAAGTATTTGACGAAATATCCATGTAAACTGAGATGTGGTAAATATATGAACGAGAACCTGTACAAAAGCTCCTTAACCAAAAAGGGGTTAAGGCGCAAAAGTGAGGCATGACTGATCAACATGATCCGACATGATCCTCAAAAATCCAAGGCGAACAAACACCCCTAGAGGAGGACTAGGGGTAACAAACACCCGAAGGGGTCCTATACACATCAAACTAGCCCCAAAAATCCCTAGAAGTGAACTAGGGGTAACAAAACGAGCGAGCCAAGCAAAGGTGCCTAAAAGACCAACCAAGCGACAAGGCAAAAGCCAACAAGTCAACCAAGGCAAAAGCCAACCAAGTGAACAATGCGCCTATCAAGGCATCCGCAAGTCAAAATGACATCAATGCAAGGAATGGAAGAAAGTGAGAGGCCTTACGTGCGGAAGAGCCTTCGAAGTCTTGCACCTTTCTTTCCACAAGTTTTGCAAGTGAAGGGGATCCTTGTTTTGCAAGCATGGATTGTTTTGAGGGCGCAATCAATGGCGTTCGGTGTGGCCCCTCGAAAATAAGCATCATTCCTAGCGTCCCAAGTGTGGTAGACGATACCAAGAAGGGTGACTAGTCTTGCTTTGAAGATGTGGGAGTCTTGTCTTGGGGACCTCAAAAACCACTCAACCCATTCTTGTAGGCTTGACTTCCTAGTTTGGATACCATGCGACGTCCAAACACTTTCCATGACCTCTTGAACAAAGTTGCAATTCCCCCAAAGGTGATCGGTGGTCTCATTATCATTTCCACAAAGGACACAAGTGTCATTATGTAGGAGGCCACGATCCTTGAGCCGGCTTAACGTGGGGAGTCTCCCTTGGTATGCTAGCCAAAATCTGAAGCTCCACTTCTTGGCTCTTACACGAGTCCAAATCAGCTCGCTCCAAGCAAGAGTGGGGCCACGATCGCGGAGCAAATCATAGAGGGCTCTCGCATCAAGGTGACCATCCGGCTTGGTGATGGTAGTAAGGCCGGTCGGGTCCTCATTTGTTGCCCTTGTAAGAACCGCTTCAATCACCGGTTCCCGTAGCTTGAGAAGTGATTTCCAAATCCAAGAGTCGGTGCTTTTAACTCTCAAATTCCAGAAATTGGCCCTTCTCGTGTGATTTTGAGTAACCCAATTCGTCCAAAGCGACGGTTTGTTCATGTGTATCTCATGGCCAAGCTTGAAGAGGATCGATTGGTTCCAAGCAAGGAGCTCTTTGATATTGAGGCCGCCTTCCTCATAGGGCCTAGTCACTTTTTTCCAAGAGACAAGTGCTTTCTTCCCCTCTATTTTTCCACTCCAAAGGAAGGAGCGGCAAAGTGCTTCTATGCGTTTGAGTACCTTTCTTGGGATGATGGTAGATTTGACCCAAAAGGAGAGGAGACCCTCGAGCATAGAGCGAATTACTTGAGCTCGCCCTTCATAGGAGAGCATTCGTGCCCCACATCTATTGATGACCCCGGTGATCTTGTTGAGGAGTGGCCCATAGTCCCCTACTTTGAGCTTGTCGGAATGAAGTGGCATTCCCAAATAGCGGACCGGGAAGGTTCCAATCTCAAACCCCATAATTGCCGCAAGAGAGGGTTGATCATCGAGTGCCACTCCGCCAAAAAAGATTCGGCTTTTGTGGTTATTGGCTATAAGCCCCGAGGATCTTCCAAAAGAGACAAGGCATGTTTTTATGGAATTGAGGGTAGAGATGGTGGGTTTGCAAAAGATGAGGAGGTCATCGGCAAAGGTGATGTTTGTGAGCTTGATACGGTGGCATTTGGGGTGAAAGGCAAAGCCTCGGTTGGTGCTAGCCTTTTGAAGATTCCGGCTAAGGATTTCCATAATCAAGACGAAGAGGAAGGGTGAGAGAGGATCACCTTGGCGGAGGCCTCTTTTGCCCGGAAAGAAGCCTTTGGCCTCACCATTAATGAGGATGGAGTATCTTGGGGTAGTGACATCTTGTAAGATGAGTTGGATTAGCCAAGGTGGGAAGCCAAAGTAATGGAGAGTTTTCTCTAGGAAGCCCCAATCAACACAATCAAAAGCTTTTTGGAGGTCCACTTGCATGAGGCACCTATTTGAGGTGCGCCTTTTTTCATAGGTGGCAACTAATTCTTGGGCAACCGCGACGTTGTGGGAAATGGAGCGGCCCGGGACAAAAGCACCTTGCCCCACCGAGACAATCTTGTCAAGGAGGGGTCGAATTCGGCTCACTAGGATTTTGGAGATGGCTTTTAGGAAGGTATTGCAACAAGAGATGGGTCGAAAGTCTTTTATGTGGAAAGGATTGTCAACTTTGGGTATAAGGCTCACAAACGTGTTATTCCAATCTCTAAGCAATCTCCCGGATTGAAAGAATTCTTGCACCGCTTTGACCACATCAAATTTCACTATGCTCCAACATTCTTTGAAGAAGTGGCTACTAAAGCCATCGGGCCCCGGGGATTTGTTGGATCCAATGCCCACAAAAGCTTTCTTTATCTCTTCTTCACAATGCATGAGGGTGAGGTTGACCACATCTCCTTGATTGAGGGTTGGCCCTTTGAGTTGGTTGAAGTCAAAAGCTTGTGTTGGAACTAGTGTGCCAAAAATCTTCTCATAGAACCCTACAACTTCGTTCACAATGTCACGGGGTTCATCAATCTTGTTACCATTTTCATCCTCAAGCATCCGGATGGTGTTGCCCTCCCTCCTCTCTTTAATCCTATTGAAAAAGAAGGATGATGTCTCCTCTCCCATGCTCATCCAATCTAGCTTGGCTCTTTGGGTTGTAGCACTCAACAAAATTTTCACATTGAGTTCAACTTCTTTCTTAGCTTCGGTAACGACTCTTTGTTTTTCAAGGTTCCCAAAGTCATCATGGAGAGCTTGTTGTGCTTGCTTCAACTTTTCCACACTTGCTTCCGCTTGTGCCTCAAGATTCCTGAACTTGGTGCGGTGCCAAGCTTTTAAAGCCCCCTTCAATTTGGAGAGCTTGGAGAAGAGGATGAATTGAGCCGACCTACTATGTGCTCATCCCAAACATGGCTCACCAAGGTTTCAAATTCGGGATCTTCGGTCCAAAAATTGTAGAACCGGAAGGGAATTTTTCGGATAGTGTTTGTGGGGTTTATGTGAACAAGGCTGGGTGAGTGGTCGGAAAGGTTTGGGTCTCCGAAAAAGGCAAAGGATTGCCTAAAAGTGGCTTCCCAAAGGGGATTAACAAGGGCACGGTCAATTTTTGTGGCTACTCGGGAGGTACCCAATTGTTGATTAGACCAAGTGTATTTGGCTCCGGAGTAGGTAAGGTCATGGAGGTCACAATGGCCAAGGGCATTGGCTAGCTCATCCGGCTCATCATCATCATTAGTGTTTCTCAAAGAGAATCTCTCCGTAGAGTCAAGCAAACAATTCCAATCACCCATCACAAGCCATGGTGCATTCATCCCCCCGGCAAGGGTTCTCAACAAGTTCCACAAAGGTTTTCTTTCCCTAGGATAATTGAAAGCATAGACAAAGGTTAGATAGAAGCTTAAACATGAGTTTTTGTCACTAACCTTGCAATGGATTGCTTGGGTAGTGTTCAACAAGACTTCCAAATGCACAACTTGGGGGTTCCAAGCTATTCTCATGCGACCTCTCTCTTGGGTGCTAACATTGATGCAATATTCCAACCTCTTAGCAAGCAAAAGGCGAGTAGGTCTTCCCTAGATCTTAGAGTCTTGGTTTCTAAAATGCCCATCACACTAACTCGGTTTTTATGGACAAAGTTATTGACCATATTTATTTTAGAGGGGTCACTACTCCCTCTCACATTCCAACAACCAACTTTGAGCTCAGTCATGGGCCACCCTTTTTAGGGCTACTACAACCCTCTATTAGTCCCTCGAGAAGGCCCTCAAAAATATTGTAACTTTTGTTGCAAGCTTTTGAATTTGAGGCCGAAGTGTGATGGCTTTGAGTAGATTCCTTTGGAGGGCTAAAGGTATGCTTCTTCTTTGGAAATTTGAAGTAAAGTTGGGCCTCTTTCTCTAAGTCACGAGCCTTGACAGCTAGGATTGTGTTTTGCTCATTTTACATTATCTTCGGCGAGGCATGCTTTAGGCGGTGCTTCAAGGTCATCCCCTCGACAAAGGCTAGAAGTTGTGGGTGGGGATTGTGGGGGCACATTAACGGCCAACCCCTTTGTGGTTGGTTGGGAGAGAGGAGGATTTTCAACAATCATCCCTTCTTTTGGAGTTACAAGGGACGAGAGGCACGACCCATGAGTGTCAAGATCCGCATTTGGCTTGTCCTTTGGGACATTCTCAAGGTGGGTGCATGGTTCTTGGCAGCCCGGGTTTTTGGCATGGATAGGGGCGCGTCTAGGAGCATGACTAGGGGTAACTTTGGCACGCCACACTCGGGTAGTCATTCTCGGTTTACTCTTGTGTTGCATACGAAGGCGCTCTTGCTCATGCTCTTGCTCATGAGTGCAAAATTGTTTGGTGTGGCCGAAGTTCTTGCATAGAGTGCATCTCCATGGCATCCACTCAAATTCGACATTATATTCAAATTTTTTGCCACATTTTCTTGCCAACTTGACCATTCTCCTGTTGGCTTCCTCGATAGTGATTTCAACAAGCAACCGAGCATAAGAGATCTTCTCCAATGAAGAGGTGATCCGATCAACACAAATTGGTGTGCCAATCATGTTGCCAATGACACTAAGCATATGCTTGGAAGAAAGGAGAATGGGATCCAAGTCTAGAATCTTTACCCAAACCGGAATGGAGGCAAAACTAGTCCAATCAATCGCCATGCCCATCTCCCATTCCTTCAAGACTAGCGGTTTGTTGCCATGTATGAGCCATGGGCCATTGTGGAGTACCCATGCTCGATCTTCTAGCTTTGCAAAGCTTAACAAGAACACTCCATTCTCTTTCATGTAGACCTTGGGGGCTGGAATTTCCCATGAGCATTCAAAGTAGGCAAGGAGATTGTGTAGAGTAGTTTGCGCCCCAGCCACGAACCTAATGAGCGAAGCACTCCAAGACTCTTGTTCTTTAGCAACATCATTCAAGTCAAACTCAAAGACATCTCTGTTCTCCAAGACCATGTGCTCAAGCCGTTCACAATTTTTTATGGCTCTATTCCCATCGCTAGCTTGCTTATATGATGTATCACGGAGTTTAGGCTTTGGTTTGCTAGTTGGTTGGCCACTTGGGTGGCTCAAGTCAGCCTTGGAAGCGTGGATGGGTGGGGATAGGCGGCTGAAAACCGAGGCCTTGGCCAAGGGGAAAGAACTTGGAAGAAGGGTTTTTTGTGGTTCAATGGCTAAAGGGGTGTTGTTGTTAGTGTATTGGGTGGTAATGGCTATGGAGGAAGGATGTTGGGTGATTGTGGCTGACGAAGAAGCCTTGTCTCCATTTATGACAAGGTTTTTTGAAGATTCACCCAAAGGAGAATGGTCTACCACCCTCTTTTCATTAGCCTTGCTTCCATTTATGGCTAAAGGAGAACATGTGATTTCTTGAGGAGTGGGGACCGAAACCCTAGCTGACTTTTCAGGACAAGTCCCTTTCACCATCAGATCTGAGCTGTCCAAGGAGGAAGCTTCCTCCATTTGTGCTGTTAGAAGCATCTCCCCAAGCAAAGGCGCCGGCGTTGCATCTCCGGTCGCACCCGACAACGGTAGCGGCGCGCCGTTCTCCAAATTCATGGCTGCTTGTGTGGATTTGGAGAGGGTCTTCATGAAGTTGGGAGTTTTTTCCGGATCGATTTCACCATTAGCAAAGTCAGATGCCCCAGCTTCACTTGTCACCGGTGATGAATCCAAAATCGGCGCGCCGCTGCGCACCTTCGGCGCGTCTCTGCTCGTCTTTAGCTCGCCACCGCCCGTCTTCGGCGCGCCCACACTCCTCTGGCTCGAACAAGATTCAAGTGAAGGTTGCAAGATAGACTTGTGTCGGTTCCCTCTAGATCCCGCCATAGAGCCTTGAAGATTTCAAACTAGTGACAAGAAAACCCTAAAGCTATGAATTTTGTGCGCTCTAACTCACAAGCTTCTACTCCCTCACGTATTTGGTCAAGCTCCAAGTGGATCTTGCCAAATTTCAACCTCACTAGACACCACCTACTCTCACTCTCACAAGGGTCACCGGAAAGAGCCGCCGGAGACATCTTGAAACCCGTGTTTACCCTCAACCTCACCGCTCCAAGCTCCCTCCGGTACACCTGGCCGCCAAGGGAGGCCCCAACGGTGTTTCTTCCTCACACTAGGTCACCGACACTCACACTCCCCACCCCCCAAGCCAGTGAGTGGCTGGTGGCGCCGCTAGGAAGGAGGCGCTCTAGAAAACCCTAGAGAAAAGAGAGAGAAGAGAGAGTGAAATGTTCATGTAAATGTCACTCCTAAATTCGAAATATCCATGTAAATGTCAATCCTAAATGTGGCATTCGGATCTAGGTTCGAATTTATGCTTCTGTTCGATGGGTCTTTGTTTTGCAGTGCAGAATGTGCTTATTGGCTTGATTCTATCCTCATTCTTTATGCTTACGCCTAGATGTCTTTAAAGTTCACTTGTTTTTTCTCCTTTTGCCTTTAAAAATTGAGTTGAGATCTAACATTGCACGCCAAGTGTTTGATGAAATGTCCATGTAAATGTCACTCCTTAAAATGACTTGTGATCAAACATTGCACGCCCAATGTTCGATGATATGTCCATGTAAATGTCACTCCTAAATGTGGCATTCGGTTTCTAGGTTCGAATTTATGCATTTATTCGATCGGTCTTGATTATGTAGTGATGAATACGCTTATTGGCTTGATACTATCCTCATTCTTTATGCTTTTGCCTAGATGTCTTTAAAGTTGACTTGTTTTTTCTCCTTTTGCCTTTAAAATGACTTGTGATCTAACATTGCACGCCAAGTGTTCGATGAAATGTCCATGTAAATGTCACTACTAAATGTGGCATTCGGTTTCTAGGTTCGCATTTTCGCTTTTATTCGATCGGTATTGATTTCATAAAGCAGAATGTGCTTATTGGCTTGATACTATCCTCATTCTTTATGCTTGTGACTAGATGTCCTCAAAGTTTACTTGTTTTTTCTCCTTTTGCCTTTAAAATGACTTCTGATCTAACATTGCACGCCAGGTGTTCGATGAAATGTCCATGAAAATGTCACTCCTAAACATGGCATTCGGTTTCTAGGTTCGAATTTATGATTTTATTTGATCGGTCTTGTTTTTATAGTGAGAATATGCTTATTGGCTTGATACTATCCTCATTCTTTATGCTTATGCCTAGATGTCATTAAAGTTTACTTGTTTTTTCTCCTTTTGCCTTTAAAATGACTTGTGGTCTAAAATTGCACGCCAAGTGTTCGATGAAATGTCCATATAAATGTCACTCCAAAATGCGGCATTCGGTTTGTGGGTTCGAATTTATGCTTTTATTCGATCGGTCATGATTATGTAGTGCACAATGTGCTTATTGGCTTGATACTATCCTCATTCTTTATGCTTATGCCTAGATGTCTTTATAGGTCACTTGTTTTTTCTCCTTTTGCCTTTAAAATGACTTGTGATCTAACATTGCACGCCAAGTGTTCGATGAAATGTCCATGTAAATGTCACTCCTAAATGTGGCATTCGGTTTCTAGGTTCGAATTTATGCTTTTATTCGATCGGTCTTGGTTTTATAGTGCCGAATATGCTTATTGGCTGGATACTATCCTCATTCTTTATGCTTGTGCCTAGATGTCATTAAAGTTCACTTGTTTTTCTCGATTTGCCTTTAAAATGACTTGTGATCTAATATTGCACGCCAAGTGTTCGATGAAATGTCGATGTAAATGTCACTCTTAAATGTGGCATTCGGTTTCTAGGTTCGATTTTATGATTTTATTCGACCGGTCTAGGTTTTATAGTGCAGAATGTGCTTATTGGCTTGATACTATCCTCATTCTTTATGCTTATGCCTAGATATCATTAAAGTTCACTTGTTTTTTCTCCTTTTGCCTTTAAAATGACATGTGATCTAAAATTGCACGCCAAGTGTTCGATGAAATGTCCATGTAAATGTCACTCCCAAACGTGGCATTCGGTTTCTAGATTCGAATTTATGCTTTTATTCGATCGGTCATGATTATGTAGTGCACAATGTGCTTATTGGCTTGATACTATCCTCATTCTTTATGCTTATGCCTAGATGTCTTTATAGGTCACTTGTTTTTTCTCCTTTTGCCTTTAAAATGACTTGTGATCTAACATTGCACGCCAAGTGTTCGATGAAATGTCCATGTAAATGTCACTCCTAAATGTGGCATTCAGTTTCTAGGTTCGAATTTATGCTTTTATTCGATCGGTATTGATTTCTTAGATCAAAATGTGCTTATTGGTTGGATACTATCCTCATTCTTTATGCTTATGACTAGATGTCCTTAAAGTTGACTTGTTTTTTCTCCTTTTGCCTTTAAAATGACTTGTGATCTAACATTTCACTCCTAAATGTGGCATTCGGTTTCTAGTTTCGAGTTTATGCTTTTATTCGATCGATCTTGATTTTGTAGTGCAGAATGTGCTTATTTGCTTGATACTATCCTCATTCTTTATGTTTATGCCTAGATGTCCTTAAATTTCACTTTTTGTTTCTCCGTTTGCCTTTAAAATGACTAGTGATCTAACATTGCACGCCTAGTGTTCGATGATATGTCCATGTAAATGTCACTCCTAAATGTGGCATTCGGTTTCTAGGTTCGAATTTATGATTTTATTCGAACGGTCTTGATTTTATATTGCAGAATGTGCTTATTGGCTTGATACTATCCTCATTCTTTATGCTTATGCCTAGATGTCATTAAAGTTCACTTGTTTTTTCTCCTTTTGCCTTTAAAATGACTTGTGATCTAAAATTGCACGCCAAGTGTTTGATGAAATGTCCATATAAATGTCACTCCTAAATGCGGCATTCGGTTTCTAGGTTCGAATTTATGCATTTATTCGATCGGTCTTGATTATGTAGTGCAGAATGTGCTTATTGGCTTGATACTATCCTCGTTCTTTATGCTAATTCCTAGGTGTCTTTAAAGTTCACTTGTTTTTTCACCTTTTGCCTTTAAAATGACTTGTGATCTAACATTGCACGCCAAGTGTTCGATGAAATGTCCGTGTAAATGTCACTACTAAATGTGGCATTCGGTCATAGGTTCGAATTTTCGCTTTTATTCGATCTGTATTGATTTCTTAGAGCAGAATGTGCTTATTGGCTTGATACTATCCTCATTCTTTATGATTGTGACTAAATGTCCTTAAAGTTCACATGTTTTTTCTCCTTTTGCCTTTAAAATGACTTGTGATCTAACATTTCATGCCAAGTGTTCGATGAAATGTCCATGAAAATGTCACTCCTAAATGTGGCATTAGGTTTCTAGGTTCGAATTTATGATATTATTCGATCGGTCTTGGTTTTATTGTACAGAATGTGCTTATTGGCTGGATACTATCCTCATTCTTTATGCTTATGCCTAGATGTCATTAAAGTTCACTTGTTTTTCTCCATTTGCCTTTAAAATGACTTGTGATCTAACATTGTACGCCAAGTGTTTGATGAAATGTCGTTGTAAATGTCACTCCTAAATGTGGCATTCGGTTTCTAAGTTCGAATTTATGATTTTATTCGAACGGTCTTGATTTTATATTGCAGAATGCGCTCATTGGCTTGATACTATCCTCATTCTTTATGCTTATGCCTAGATGTCATTAAAGTTCACTTGTTTTTTCTCCTTTTGCCTTTAAAATGACTTGTGATCTAAAATTGCACGCCTAGAGTTTGATGAAATGTCCATATAAATGTCACTCCTAAAAGCGGCATTCGGTTTCTAGGTTCGAATTTATGCATTTATTCGACCGGTCTTGATTATGTAGTGCTGAATACGCTTATTGGCTTGATACTATCCTCATTCTTTATGCTTATGTCTAGATGTCGTTAAAGTTCACTTGTTTCTTCTGCTTTTGCCATTAAAATGACTTGTGATCTAAAATTGCACGCCAAGTGTTCGATGAAATGTCCATATAAATGTCACTCCTGAATGCGGCATTTGGTTTCTAGGTTCGAATTTATGCATTTATTCGATCGGTCTTGATTATGTAGTGCAGAATGTGCATATTGGCTTGATACTATCCTCGTTCTTTATGCTAATGCCTAGGTGTCTTTAAAGTTCACTTGTTTTTTCTCCTTTTGCCTTTAAAATGACTTGTGATCTAACATTGCACTCCAAGTGTTCGATAAAATGTCCATGTAAATGTCACTCCTAAATTTGGAATTCGATTTCTAGGTTCGAATTTATGCTTTTATTTGATCGGTATTGATTTCTTAGAGCAGAATCTGCTTATTGGCTTGATAATATCATCATTCTTTATGCTTATGACTAGATGTTCTCAAAATTCACTTGTTTTTTCTCCTTTTTCCTTTAAAATGACTTGTGATCTAACATTGCACTCCAGGTGTTCGATGAAATGTCCATGAAAATGTCACTCCTAAACTTGGCATTCGGTTTCTAAGTTCGAATTTATGATTTTATTCGATCGGTCTTGATTTTGTAGTGCAGAATGTTCTTATTGGCTTGATACTATCCTCGTCCTTTATTCTTATAACTAGATGTCTTTAAAGTTCACTTGTTTTTTCTCCTTTTGCCTTTAAAATTACTTGTGATCTAACATTGCACGCCATGTGTTCGATGAATTGTCTATGTAAATGTCACTCCTAAATGTGGCATTCGGTTTCTAGGTTCGAATTTATGCATTTATTCGACCGGTCTTGATTATGTAGTGCTGAATACGCTTATTGGCTTGATACTATCCTCATTCTTTATGCTTATGCCTAGATGTCTTTATAGTTCACTTGTTTTTTCTCCTTTTGCTTTTAAAATGACTTGTGATCTAACATTGCACGCCAAGTGTTCGATGAAATGTCCATGTAAATGTCACTCCTAAATGTGGCATTCGGTTTCTAGGTTCGAATTTATGCTTTTATTCGATCGGTATTGATTTCTTAGATCAAAATGTGCTTATTGGTTGGATACTATCCTCATTCTTTATGCTTATGAATAGATGTCCTTAAAGTTGACTTGTTTTTTCTCCTTTTGCCTTTAAAATGACTTGTGATCTAACATTGCACGCCAAGTGTTCGATGAAATGTCCATGAAAATGTCACTCCTAAATGTGGCATTCGGTTTCTAGTTTCGAGTTTATGCTTTTATTCGGTCGATCTTGATTTTGTAGTGCAGAATGTGCTTATTTGCTTGATACTATCCTCATTCTTTATGCTTATGCCTAGATGTCCTTAAATTTCACTTTTTGTTTCTCCGTTTGCCTTTAAAATGACTAGTGATCTAACATTGCACGCCTAGTGTTAGATGATATGTCCATGTAAATGTCACTCCTAAATGTGGCATTCGGTTTCTAGGTTCGAATTTATGATTTTATTCGAACGGTCTTGATTTTATATTGCAGAATGTGCTTATTGGTTTGATACTATCCTCATTCTTTATGCTTATGCCTAGATGTCATTAAAGTTCATTGTTTTTTCTCCTTTTGCCTTTAAAATGACTTGTGATCTAAAATTGCACGCCAAGTGTTCGATGAAATGTCCATATAAATGTCACTCCTAAATGCGGCATTCGGTTTCTAGGTTCGAATTTATGCATTTATTCGATCGGTCTTGATTATGTAGTGCAGAATGTGCTTATTGGCTTGATACTATCCTCGTTCTTTATGCTAATGCCTATGTGTCTTTAAAGTTCACTTGTTTTTTCACATTCTGCCTTTAAAATGACTTGTGATCTAACATTGCACGCCAAGTGTTCGATGAAATGTCGGTGTAAATGTCACTACTAAATGTGGCATTCGGTCATAGGTTCGAATTTTCGCTTTTATTCGATCGGTATTGATTTCTTAGAGAAGAATGTGCTTATTGGCTTGATACTATCCTCATTCTTTATGATTGTGACTAGATGTCCTTAAAGTTCACATGTTTTTTCTCCTTTTGCCTTTAAAATGACTTGTGATCTAACATTTCACGCCAAGTGTTCGATGAAATGTCCATGAAAATGTCACTCCTAAATGTGGCATTAGGTTTCTAGGTTCGAATTTATGATTTTATTCGATCGGTCTTGGTTTTATAGTACAGAATGTGCTTATTGGCTGGATACTATCCTCATTCTTTATGCTTATGCCTAGATGTCATTAAAGTTCACTTGTTTTTCTCCATTTGCCTTTAAAATGACTTGTGATCTAACATAGTACGCCAAGTGTTCGATAAAATGTCGATGTAAATGTCACTCCTAAATCTGACATTCGGTTTCTAGGTTCGAATTTATGATTTTATTCGAACGGTCTTGAATTTATATTGCAGAATGTGCTTATTGGCTTGATACTATCCTCGTTCTTTATGCTTATAACTAGATGTCTTTAAAGTTCACTTGTTTTTTCTTCTTTTGCCTTTAAAATTACTTGTGATCTAACATTGCACGCCATGTGTTCGATGAATTGTCTATGTAAATGTCACTTCTAAATGTGGCATTCGGTTTCTAGGTTCGAATTTATGCATTTATTCAACCGGTCTTGATTATGTAGTGCTGAATACGCTTATTGGCTTGATACTATCCTCATTCTTTATGCTTTTGCCTAGTTGTCTTTAAAGTTCACTTGTTTTTTCTCCTTTTTCCTTTAAAATGACTTGTGATCTAACATTGCACGCCAAGTGTTCGATGAAATGTCGATGTAAATGTCACTCCTAAATGTGGCATTCGGTTTCTAGGTTCGAATTTATGATTTTATTCGACCGGTCTTGATTTTATAGTGCAGAATGTGCTTATTGGCTTGATACTATCCTCATTCTTTATGCTTAAGCCTAGATGTCATTAAAGTTCACTTGTTTTTTCTCCTTTTGCCTTTGAAATGACTTGTGGTCTAAAATTGCACGCCAAGTGTTTGATGAAATGTTCATATAAATGTCACTCCTAAATGCGGCATTCGGTTTCTAGGTTCGAATTTATAGATTTATTCGATCGGTCTTGATTATGTAGTGCAGAATGTGCATATTGGCTTGATAATATCCTCGTTCTTTATGCTAATGCCCAGATGTCTTTAAAGTTTACTTGTTTTTTCTCCTTTTGCCTTTAAAATGACTTGTGATCAAACATTGCACGCCGAATGTTCGATGATATGTCCATGTAAACTGAGATGTGGTAAATATATGAACGAGAACCTGTACAAAAGCTCCTTAACCAAAAGGGGTTAAGGCGCAAAAAGTGAGGCATGACTGATCAACATGATCCGACATGTACTCAATAGCCCACTGCAAATAAGGCGCCCCTAGAGGAGGACTAGGGGTAACAAGACACATCAAACTAGCCCCAACGAACCCTAGAGATGGACTAGGGATCTATACACATCAAACTAGCCCCAAAAATCCCTAGAGGAGGACTAGGGGTAACAAAACGGGCCGGTATAGCAAGGGTGCCTAAAAGGCAAACAAGCAAGGCATCAAAACAACCAAGGCAAGAGCCATCAAAGACAACAAATCGCCTATCAAGCCAGCCACAATCCAAAATGACAACAATACAACGGAAGAGAGGAGGTGAGAGGCCTTACGTGCTAATGAGCCTTCGGAGTCTTGCACCTTTCTTTCCGCTAGTTTTGCAAGTGAAGGAGATCCTTGTTTTGCAAGCATGGATTGTTTTGAGGGCACAATCAATGGGGTTGGGTGTGGTGCCTCGGAAGTAAGCATCATTCCTAGCATCCCACGTGTGGTAGATTATACCAAGAAGGGTGACTAGTCTTGGGAGTCTTGTCTTGGGGACCTTAAGAACCACTCAACCCATTCTTGTAGGTTTGGCTTCCTAGTTTGGATTCCATGCCACGTCCAAACTCTATCCATGACCTCTTGGACAAAATTGCAATTCCCCCAAAGGTGATCGGAGGTTTCATTGTCATTCCCACAAAGGACACAAGTGTCATTATTTAAGAGACCACGATCCTTGAGCCGGCTTAGCGTGGGGAGTCTCCCTTGGTAAGCTAACCAAAATCTAAAGCTCCACTTCTTGGCTCGTACACGAGTCCAAATCATCTCACTCCAAGGAAGAGTGGGGCCACGGTCACGGAGTAAATCATAGAGGGCTCTCGCATCAAGTTGGCCATTCGGCTTTGTGATGGTATTAAGACCGGTTGGGTCCTCGTTTGTTGCCCTTGTAAGAACCGCTTCAACCACCGGTTCTCTTAGCTTGAGGAGTGATTTCCAAATCCAAGAGTCGGTGCTTTTCACTCTCAAATTCCAGAAATTGGCCCTTCTTGTATGGTTTTGATTGACCCAATTCGTCCAAAGCGACGGTTTGTTCATGTGTATCTCATGGCCAAGTTTGAAGAGGATCGATTGGTTCCATGCAAGGAGCTCTTTGATATTGAGGCCACCCTCCTCGTAAGGTCTAGTCACTTTTTTCCAAGAAACAAGTGCTTTTTTCCCCTCAATTTTGCCACTCCAAAGGAAGGAGCGACAAAGTGCTTCTATGCGTTTGAGTACCTTCCTTGGGATGATGCTGGATTTAACCCAAAAGGAAAGGAGACCCTCAAGCATAGAGCGGATTACTTGAGCTCTCCCTTCATAGGAGAGCATTCGTGCACCGCATCTATTGATGACCCCGGTGATCTTGTTGAGGAGTGGCCCATAGTCCCCTACTTTGAGCTTGTCGGAGTGAAGTGGCATTCCCAAATAGCGGACCGGGAAGGTTCCAATCTCAAACCCCATAATTGCCGCAAGAGAGGCCCGGTCATCAAGTGCCACACCGCCAAAGAAGATGCGGCTTTTGTGGTTGTTGGCTATAAGCCCCGAGGATCTTCCGAATGAGACAAGGCAAGTTTTTATGGAGTTGAGGGTAGGGATGGTGGGCTTACAAAAAATGAGGAGGTCATCGGCAAAGGTGATATTTGTGAGTTTGAGGCGGTAGCATTTAGGGTGGAAGGCAAAGCCTCGGTTGGTACTATCTTTTTGAAGATTCCGGCTAAGGATTTCCATAATCAAGACGAAGAGGAAGGGTGAGAGGGGATCACCTTGGCGGAGGCCTCTCTTGCCGGGGAAGAAGCCCTTGGCCTCACCATTAATGAGGATGGAGTATCTTGGGGTGGTCACATTTTGTAAGATGAGTTGGGTTAGCCAAGGTGGGAAGCCAAAGTAGTGGAGAGTTTTTTCAAGGAAGTCCCAATCAACACAATCAAAAGCCTTTTGGAGGTCGACTTGAATGAGGCACCTTTTAGAGGTGCGCCTTTTCTCATAGGTGGCAACTAGTTCTTGAGCAACCGCGGCGTTGTGGGAGATGGAGCGGCCCGGGACAAAAGCACCTTGCCCAACCGAGACAATTTTGTCAAGGAAGGGCCGAATTCGGCTTACTAGGATTTTGGAGATGGCTTTAAGAAAGGTATTGCAACAAGAGATGGGTCGAAAGTCTTTTATGTGGAAAGGTTTGTCAACTTTGGGTATGAGGCTCACAAACGTGTTGTTCCAATCTCTAAGTAATCTCCCGGATTGAAAGAATTCTTGCACCGCTTTGACCACATCAAGTTTCACTATGCTCCAACATTCTTTGAAGAAGTGGCTATTAAATCCGTCGGGCCTCGGAGATTTGTTGGATCCAATGCCCACAAAAGCTTTTCTTATCTCTTTTTCACTAGGCATGAGGGTGAGGTTTGTCATATCCCCTTGAGTGAGAGTTGGCCCTTGAAGTTGATTAAAGTCAAAAGCTTGTGTTGGAGCAAGTGTGCCAAAAAGCTTCTCATAGAACCCCACCACTTCATTCACAATATCACGGGGATCTTCAATTTTATTGCCATCTTCATCCTCAAGTATTCGGATGGTGTTGCCTTCCTTCCTTTCCTTGATTCTATTGAAAAAGAAGGAGGAAGTCTCCTCTCCCATGCTCATCCAATCTAGCTTGGCTCTTTGTGTTGTGGCACTCAACAAAATTTTCATATTGAGCTCAACCTCTTTCTTGGCTTCGGTAACGGCTCTTTGTTTTTCAAGGCTCCCAAAGTCGTCATGGAGAGTTTGTTGTGCTTTCTTTAACTTTTCCACACTAGCCTCGGCTTGCGCCTCAAGATTCCTAAACTTAGTGCGGTGCCAAGCTTTTAGAGCCCCTTTCAATTTGGAAAGCTTGGAGAAGAGGATGAATTGAGCCGACCCTACTATATGCTCTCCCCAAATACGGCTCACCAAGGTTTCAAATTCGGGATCTTTGGTCCAAAAATTGTAGAACCGGAAGGGAATTTTTCGGATAGTGTTGGTGGGGTTAATGTGGACAAGGCCGGGTGAGTGGTCGGAAAGGTTTGGGTCCCCAAAAAAGGAAAATGATTGCCTAAAAGTGGCTTCCCAAATGGGGTTAACAAGGGCACGGTCAATTTTTGTGGCTACACGGGAGGTGCCCACTTGTTGGTTAGACCATGTGTATTTGGCTCCGGAGTAGGTAAGGTCATGAAGATCACAAGGGCCAAGGGCATTGGCTAGCTCATTTGGCTCATCATCATCATTGGTATTTCTCAAAGAGAATCTCTCCGTTGAGTCAAGCAAACAATTCAAATCACCCATCACAAGCCATGGTGCATTCATCCCCCCGGCAAGGGTTCTCAACAAGTTCCACAAAGGTTTTCTTTCCGTGGGATAATTGAAAGCATAGACAAAGGTGAGATAGAAGTTTAAACATGAGTTTTTGTCACTAACCTTGCAATGGATCACTTGGCTAGTGTTTAATAAGACTTCCAAATGCACAACTAGGGGGTTCCAAGCTATCCTCATACGACCCCTCTCTTGGTTGCCAACATCAGTGCAATAATTCCAACCTCTTAGCAAGCAATAAGCAAGTAGGTCTTCCCTAGATCTTAGGGTCTTGGTTTCCAAGATGCCCATCACACTAACTCGGTTTTTATGGACAAAGCTATTGACCATATTTATTTTAGAGGGGTCACTACTCCCTCTCACATTCCAACAACCGACTTTGAGCTCAGTCATGGATCACCCTTTTTAGGGCTACTACAACCCTCGATTAGTCCCTCAAGAAGGCCCTTAAACATGTTGGGACTTTTGTTGCAAGCTTTTGAATTTGAGGTCGAAGTGTGGTGGCTTAGGGAAGATATCTTTGGAGGGCTAAAGGTGTGTTTCTTCTTTGGAAATTTGAAGTGGTGGTGGGCCTCTTTTTCTAAGTCACGAGCTTGGAGAGCTAGGATTGCGTTTTGCTCATGCACCAAAGGTTCGGCTAGGGATGGTTTAGTTGGTGCTTTAGGTGGTGCTTCAAGGTCATCTTCTTTACGAGGGCTAGAGGTAGTGCATGGTGGATGTGGGGGCTCATCAATGGCTAGCTCCTTTGTGATAGTTTGGGTGGCAACAACAGAATTTTGCAATGGCTCTAGGTTCGAATTTATGCATTTATTCGATCGGTCTTGATTATGTAGTGCTGAATACGCTTATTGGCTTGATACTATCCTCATTCTTTATGCTTTTGCCTAGATGTCTTTAAAGTTCACTTGTTTTTTCTCCTTTTGCCTTTAAAATGACTTGTGATCTAACATTGCACGCCAAGAGTTCGATGAAATGTCCATGTAAATGTCACTCCTAAATGTGGCATTCGATTTCTAGGTTCGAATTTATGCTTTTATTCGATCGGTATTGATTTCTTAGAGCAGAATCTGCTTATTGGCTTAATACTATCATCATTCTTTATGCTTATGACTAGATGTCCTCAAAGTTCACTTGTTTTTTCTCGTTTTGCCTTTAAAATGACTTCTGATCTAACATTGCACTCCAAGTGTTCGATGAAATGTCCATGTAAATGTCACTCCCAAATGTGGCATTCGGTTTCTAGGTTTGAATTTATGCTTTTATTCGACCGGTCTTGATTTTGTAGTGCAGAATGTGCTTATTGGCTTGATACTATCCTCGTTCTTTATGCTTATAACTAGATGTCTTTAAAGTTCACTTGTTTTTTCTCCTTTTGCCTTTAAAATTACTTGTGATCTAACATTGCACGCCATGTGTTCGATGAATTGTCTATGTAAATGTCACTCCTAAATGTGGCATTCGGTTTCTAGGTTCGAATTTATGCTTTTATTCGATCGGTCTTGATTTTGTAGTGCAGAATGTGCTTATTGGCTTGATACTATCTGATGAAACCCGAAATAAACCGACGCTAGAAGACAAGATACGAGATTCTTTTATTCGACTGTGCAAACACTTGCTTTTTATTTATTATTTCTTTACAGCGATGTTACGAATCACGAGGTTACAAACAACGGGGTTTACACGTTAGACCTCCTACGAGTATTCGAGGTCTCGATCTAACAATGCTCGAGATCTCCTAATAGCTACGAGATTCTACAACCTACGGGGCGCTTGTCGGATTCTAGTGGCGAGGCCGAGCTTTGAGTTCGAGCGTGGTGATGAGGACTATCGAGATTATGTAGCGAGGTCTTTAGTGTGAGCGGAAGCTCTATGTGACTTGAAGTTTTTTTGTGAACTTCACTTGTCTATAGCGAGGTCTTTTGACGATGTTTCAAATCGTCGATCTTCAATGAGCAAGATAGTTCTTGAGTACAAGTTGTTTTTCGACCCCCCTCACTTACGAGGTTCTCCTCTATTTATAGAGAATTGGGGAGTCGAGTTTTGGTTATCATCCGATATGGGACGCCTGAGATCAGGGCTTCTGATTGGTCCTTAGGCGAGGCAGCCGGTGAATGGCTTGGGGGAGCGGCGCCAACTGAGTGGTCCGGATGGGCGGGCGTGTCGGTGGAGTCGGCAACGAGGTTTATACCTCGCTCCGAGGCTTCGGGACACCTCACGGGGATAGGAATTTTGTTTAATTAGAAGATGGGTGCGGTTGTGGGTCCCAGAATCAACCTTGGGAGCCCCGTCGGATCTGTTTATTCCTTGAGTCCCGGGCCCACGACCTTCTTTAACATTTTGGACACCATCACATCCCCATGGCTTGGGGACCTCGTCCCGAGGGACGCAGGTCACAAACACGAAGGGCATTCGGGTTCATCAAAACCGGGGCGCGGGGTCGCACTTCCTATGTTTGCAAGGTGCGAGGTTTTCAGAGATTGGGTGGACACGTTTGCGAGGAATTTTCTTGCGAGGCTCGACACTTAGGCTTTTCTCTCGTTCGTACGCGCGATGCTGCCTTGGCCTGCTCCCTCGAGTTTTGCTTAATGGGCCGTTAAGGTGGACCACGCCCAATAAGCCTTTCGGGAGCGAGGAGAGGCCCAAGCTTGCTTTTTATAAGGAGGCGTCTCTCACACGCCTCATTCTCATCTTCTTCGTTTGGTCATTTTCTCTCTCTCTTTCTCTCTCGTCTTTATAGATTTCGGTGAACGGTTTCCGACGACCTTCCGACTATGTTCCGACTTTTTCTAGGAGCGCCACCTCCTTTTCTACGCCAATTCTAAGCAAGTAAGTGCTCGACTCCCCCTCTCGTGTTTTCGATGTTCTTCGCCTTTCTCTCGCCGCCTTTTGTTCTCAACGGGATACAGATGCTCCCCCGCATTTCGCGCCGGTGTCACAGTGGCGAAACGGAGGGGGTGAGGGCGGCGCTCGCGTCTGCGCGACGCTTTCGATTTTCCATTTTTGTTCTTCCTCCGTTTCGTTCCCTAGGCGGGCGACGGTTCGTTCCTTGGTGTCTCGCGCCGCCGTCACGGTGGTGAGGCGGTGATGGTTAGGGCGGCGTGTGCTTATGCGCGGTGCCCTTGCCATCCTTTCTTTGTGTTTTCTCTTGTTTTGTTGTGTGCCCTAGTGGGCGACGGTTATTTTTTAGAGCTTCACGCCAGGGTCACGACGGCGAGACGGTGGGGCGAGGGTGGCGACGGCCATGCTCTTGAGCCCGCCGTTGGCCAGCAGACGGTTGAGTTTCTGCGACTTCTCGCCTTCTATCTTTCCTTTGAAATTCGAATTCCTCGGAAACCCAGGCGTCATGATGTCCGACTGACGAGACGCTTGGGCTTCCACCGCTGGCGTCCACTCCACTTTCTCTTTCCTCTCCATTGGCTCTTCACCTTCCGTCTTCTGTTTCCTCCTTTTGGCGCTTCACATTCCGCCTCAGCCGTTCTATCTGTTAGAGTAGTGTTAGGGCTCCATGTGGCTTTTCCCCGTTATCACCTCGCGTATTCTTTTTGTGGTTCTGTTCGATGTCTCAACCCTTTTTCTTTTCCAGGTGCTCGCCTCTCGTGGCCTTGACGTCGCTCTTTCATGCCTAGAGGAGCTTCTTTGAGCCCCCCACCAGGCTTCGTGTTTAAAGCTCAAGAGAGGTTCTACGAGGAGGTTTCCGAGTCAGTAGGGAGTGTAGAGACTAGTGACTCCCAGAACCCGAGGTCTCCCTCGTTGGTCTTCAGCGACCCTTCTTCCAGCGACTCTGTTGTTTCCATCAACTCGTGCTTCTCCCGACTTCGCGCATCGTCTGGTGTCGTAATGGCCTCGTCTTCGATCTCTGATGAGGAAGTTGCCGGCGTTATTGCAAGGTCGTCCGACTCCAACGAGCTCGCGAGCTTTTTTGCGGAGCACATCACCGATGCTGTGTCCAGCGTCCCACCCATCCTAGAGGAGAGGATACCCATGTCCCCGGACTTGGGAGAGACCTTCCTGTCCGAGGGGGTGCCTACGGACCTGGAACCTAAAGACCTCGCGGACATTGGCAAGGACTTCGCCGGGCCCAAGGGAGTCAAGCTAGCGCTCCCTGAAGGGGAGGGCTGCTCCTTGGGGCACTATGAAAGGTGCGTGGTTGTGCACCTGCACAGTCTCCAAGCTGGATTCAGGCTACCCCTGGCCCAACAAATCGTTGATTTCTTGTGGGCCATGCACGTTTGCCCCGCACAGCTGTTTCCCAATGCGTGGAGGTTGCTGTGTGCCTACACCGTTCGTAGCCGCGAGCTTGGCGATGGGCCGAATCTTGACATCATGTCGAGCCTATTACTAGCGAGGAGGGAACACGATTCCTGCCTCGTTAATCTTACCTTTTCGGGTATTAAACTCACCACGGCCCCTTCGAACGTCGGGCCGTGGAAGAAGAAATGGTTCCTCGTCCGAGACCCCACTAGGAGGTATCTCAACTTTCCCACGGCACCGGACAACTTCGTTGGGCCCAAGGGCGCACATAAAGCCACTGAACTTAGGGAACTCAAGGCCCGATATACCCCGGAGCATCAGAAATCGTTCCAGGAGTACTTGGCACACGGTCAGCTTGAGCGGGCCGGCCTGAGCCTCACCCTTCCACCCCGCGAGGGAAAAGAGGGTACTTAATTTCCCCCTTGTTGTTTGTTTTTGTTATTTGCCCTTGGTTTCAGGCAACGAGGTTGAAACCTCGCTTATCTAGTGATGACCACGGGCCTTCGCTCGAGTCATGCTAGCTTGACTCGCTGTCATGCCTCGTTTCTTGCTTTTTATCCAACTTTTGTTTATGTCTTCTTTTGATAGTGGACCTCTTCAACGCTCTAACCTCGAGGTCGCAGGGAAAGAAACCCGCGACCTCCACTTCCACCGCCCAGGCTCCTCGCGGCCAAAAGGGCATTGTTATAAAGGAACCGATCACGCTGGCGAAGCCACCCACCTCGCAACCGAAGGTGACACCCCCGCCGCCGAAGGCGCCCGGGGTGAAGACAACCGGGGGGGCCTCGTCTAAGGGGGATGTCGTGAGAACGTCTTCCCAAGCCTCCCGAGGATCCGGCGATGGAGCCGGGTCAAAGAGGAAAGGCGCGGAGATAAAAAGAACAAGCCCAGGAGGGACAGCCAGCGTGGTCCGCCGTGGAGGGAGATAATCCCCAGCATTAATTTTGAGGAACGGGCCCTCAACGTCGATGGTCCTTCTCCCGCGAAGTTCCACTGCCCCGGGCCGGCTCGGGGTACTTCTAGGAGCTGGAGTCGGGACGACTGGAAGGAAGAGGTCTCGTGGGCTAACAATCTCACCGAGGAGGCCCTTAATGATGAGGCCGCCAGCTATTCAACAATCGTACGTTCCGCTTCCATAAATCTCGTTTCTGTTTTGGATTTCGTGCCTCTCTTTTTTTTTTAACAACTTTGTGAATTTTCAGCATACCTTTTTTGCGAACTACAACCGCAACCGCCTCACCCTTCTCCAGACGAGGATGGATAAAATGGAGGCGGCACTTAAGGCCCGCACAGCGGAGTGTGCGAAGCACGAGAAGGACCTCGCCAAGGCCGGAAAGCGGATTAAAGCCGCGGAGGTTGCGGCGAAGGACGAGGCCAAGGCCGCGGCGAGGGCGAAGGAGGAGGAGAACAAGGCAAAGGCCCTGGTCGGGGTTTTACAGAGCGAGAATGAGGAGCTTCGGGGCAAACTCTCCGCTGAGCACAAATTCTTTAAAGAGAAGGAGGCGGAGTTGCTGAAGGCCGAGGAGGAGGTCACCAACCTGCGACAACGCGTCAGCGAGCTCAACGAGGAGGTGGTGGCTGCGGGGCCCAAGTATGTGGAGTCTGCGGAGTACAAGGAGGAGTTGGTGGGTAGCGTGAACAAGATGTTCCGCCAGACCGTCCGCATGGGGGTGAAGCAGGCGGTGGCGAAGCACGGGCAAATCGACCCCCGTATTTCCTTCTTCAACCCCAACTACACAGAGACTATGGGGGAGGAAACCGGGGAGGAGCCCGAGGGAGAATGTGAGTTCTTCCTTAACGAAGATGGGACAGTGGCCTCCGAGGCACTCCCGGCGAAGAACCTCGGCCAGGGAAGCCCTAACCCCGTCGGCGTGGATTCTCATCCCGCGACCGACGCGTCGAGCTCTCAAGCCGTTGTGATCTCTGACTCGGCCGTGCGTCAAGCTCCCACAGGACCCACCGCCGAGGCCCCGGAAGAAACCACCGCCGAGCCCCGAAAGAACCCCCCGCCGACGCCCCGAAAGAATGAAGGACGCCTCTGACCTTGTTTTTTTATTTTTGTTCTATTGGTGGCCCCGACGGGGTCTGTAAATAAATACTTCGGCCCTTGTGGCCTTATTTTTTGCAACATTTTCTTGTCTTATGGTTGTGTTTGTGTTTCTTGTTTTAATTTACTTGTATAAATATCCCGATCCAACCCCATGGCCCGAGTGGCACAATAGTTGTGGCACTTTCGGAACACATCGGGCGCTGGTCTTATGCCACTACCCCGAGCCGTGCTTGGATCACGCATAATTGTCTTAATGCCAAGATTACGAGCCTCGCTCGGATCTCGCATGATCACGAGCCTCGCTTGGATCTTGGACGATGATTATTGATGGTTTCCAACCCTAAATGGGAAACGAGGGACGGGCTTCACAACTTAAAACCGAGATTCTCCAACCCCAAGTGAGGAGTGGACTTAAACATAAGATTCTCCAACCCCAATCAAGAAGCGAGGAGTGGACTTAAACACGAGATTCTCCAACCCCAAGCGGGAAGCGAGGGGTGGACTTTGCAACTTAAAATCGAGATTCTCCAACCCCACGTGGGAAGCGAGGAGTGGGCCGAAACACGAGATTCTCCAACCCCAAGCGAGAAGCGAGGAGTGGACTTAAACACCAGATTTTCCAATCCCAAGCGGGAAGCGAGGGGTGGACCGAAACATGAGATTCTCCAAACCCAAGCGGGAAGCGAGGGGTGGACTTAAACACGAGGTTCTCCTACCCCAAGCGGGAAGCGAGGAGTAAACTTAAACACGAGATTCTCCAACCCGAAGCGGGAAGCGAGGAGTGGACTTAAACACGAGATTCTCCAACTCCAAGCGGGAAGCGAGGGGTGGACTTTGCAACTTCAAATCGATATTCTCCAACCCCAAGTGGGAAGCGAGGAGTGGGCCGAAACACAAGATTCTCCAACCCCAAGCGGGAAGCGAGGAGTGGGCCGAAACACAAGATTCTCCAACCCCAAGCGAGAAGCGAGGAGTGGACTTAAACACGAGATTCTCCAACCCCAAGCGGGAAGCGAGGGGTGGACCGAAACACGAGATTCTCCAACCGCAAGCGGGAAGCGAGGTGTGGACTTAAACACGAGGTTCTCCAACCCCAAGCGGGAAGCGAGGAGTGTACATAAACACGAGATTCTCCAACCCCAAGTGGGAAGCGAGGAGTGGACTTAAACACGAGATTCTCCAACCCCATGCGGGAAGCGATGGGTGGACTTTGCAGCTTAAAATCGAGATTCTCCAACCCCAAGCGGGAAGCGAGGAGTGGACATAAACACGAGATTCTCCAACCCCAAGCAGGAAGCGAGGAGTGGACTTAAACACGAGATTTTCATTTTAGAGAGAGATTTTGAAAATTCCACAACCCTTTATTCATAAAACTTGTGGGAAATAGCGGAGTTTAGAGAGTTTACACATAATATTTTTTGAGCCGATCGATGTTCCATGTTTTGCTCAGGGTACGTCCCTTTCTGTCTTTGAGCTTGAAAGCTCCGGGCGCGACCTCCTCGCCGATGAGGTATGGCCCCTCCTAGTTAGGGTCCAACTTGCCACCTTCGGTACGCCTCAAGACGATGCTACCTATAGCCAGGAACCGAGGTCTAACCCTCTTGTCGTGGTATATTGCCACGCGGCGCTTGTATTCCCTGGAGCGCAGGTCGGCCACCTCGCGCAGCTCGTCTCTGAATTGCTGTTCGACCTTAAGGTTGGCCTTGTTCTCTTTTTCATTGAAATCAAAAACCCTCGCCGATGGGACCAGGGTCTCCACGGGGACTAGCGCCTCCACCCCGTAAGTTAGAGCGAAAGGCGTTTCGCCCGTTGCGCGACGCGTGGTGGTGCGATATGTCCAGGGGACGAGTGGGAGAAACTCCGCCTGGCGCTTTTTCAAATCTGACAAGATGCGGGCATTGACGTTTTCCACCTGGCAGTTGGACTAGGGGTGGGCCACGGAGGAAAACTTGAGGGTTATTTCCAGGTCCGAGCAGAAAGTCTGAGTCTCCTCGCAGTCGAATTGAGGGCCATGGTCAGTCATGATGGTCATGGGGACGCCAAAGCGGCAGACGAGGTTCTTCCACAAGATGTCGCAGACCTTTGTCCTAGTGATTTTTGCCATGGCTTGCGCCTCGACCCACTTCGTGAAATAGTCGACGATGACCAAGATGTACCGCACCTGGCTAACGACCTTGGAAAAGAGGCCGAGGATGTCCATTCCCCACACTGCGAAGGGACATGGCGCGTGGATGGAGCGGAGATGCGAGGTCAGGGCGTGCTGGAGATTACCGTGCTTTTGACACCTGTCACACTTCTGGACGTAGGCCCTCGCGTCCTGCCTGAGAGTGGGCCAGAATTACCCCAAATGGGTGATTTTATGTGACAAGGCGCGCCACCCGAGGTGGCCGTCGCAGACCCCCTCATGTGCCTCGTACAGGATGTGACCCGTGGATTCGGTTGGCACACACAGCAAGTTAGGCTCAGCATAGCCTCGGCGATAGAGTCGGCCGCTGATGACGCAATAGCGGGCCGCCTGCATTTTCAGGTTCCTAGCATGTGCGGGGTCCTCTGGGAGGACACCGCTCTCCACGTATCGTGTTATCGGGATCCTCCAATCCTTAGTAGTAACAGAGAGAACCTTGCCGGTCACACTCCGCGAGAGTTTTCTTTCCACCATCACGCGATTCCCTACTTCCACGGGAAGGGCAGATCCCAACCTTGCGAGAGCGTTCGTTTTCGTGTTCGAGGTTTGCGGGATGGACTCCACCGTGAAGGTTTCTAGGCATGACACCAAGGCCTTAACCTTCTCTCGATACGCGGGCAGGAACCCCATTCTGGTGTCGTATTGCCCGTTAAGCTGACGCGCAACCAGCTCGGAGTCGGTGTAGACCCTGATTTTGCGGGCTCCACTGAGGAGCGCCATCTCAATCCCGGTAATCATGGCTTCATACTCGGCCTCGTTGTTGGTGGCTTCGAAGGCGAAGTTAAGGGCATATTCCGTCTCGATCGAGGGTCCAGCGAGGAAACCGCCAGCCCCGCCACCGGCATCACATCGTGAGCCATCAACGAATACCTTCCACTCCTCCGAGCTTGTGTCAGTTTCGGGGAAGGTGACCTCCTCCATGAAGTCGGCGAGGGCTTTCCCCTTAATCGCGGTCCTTGGGAGGTAGTTGATGTCGAACTCGGAGAGCTCGATTGCCCACTTCCTCATCCGCCCGGAGAGGGTGGGCTGGTGGAGGATTTGTCGAAGTGGGAGGTCAGAGAGGACCTGAATGGGATGCGCGTGGAAGTAAGGGCGTAGGTACCTTGCGGCGGTCACGACTGCCATCGCCATCTTCTCCGCTGGGGAGTATCGCTGCTCCGCAAGTTGGAGCACGCGACTCACGAAGTAGACTAGGTGCATGGCCTTTCTGGTTAGCACCGCGCTGACCGTTTCCAAGCTTACTGCCACATATAGTTGCAAGTCTTCGCCTGCCATGGGGGGCGACAATGTGGGGAGCTTTGACAGGAAGGCCTTTAATTCAAAGAAAGCGAGCTCCAGCCCCTCATCCCAAACGAACTAGTCGTTTTTCTTGAGAGCAGCAAAAAAGGGAATACACTTGTCTGCCAAGTGGGAGCAAAACCTCCCTAGATAGTTGACGGCGCCGTTGAGCCGCTGCAACTCAGTGCGAAGTCGCGGCGAACTCATTGAGAGGATCGACTCGACCTTGGCGGGGTTGACGTCGATCCCGCGCTCGCTGGTCATGAAGCCTAGGAACTTCCCCGACGATACGCCGAAGACGCACTTCTCGGGGTTCAGGCTGAGGCGGTTGTGCCTGAGGGTAGCGAAGACCTCAGCGAGGTCGACCAGATGCTCTTCAGGGGTCTTGCTCCGGACCACGATATCGTCGACGTAGGCAGACACGTTCCTTCCTAGATGTTTCTTAAAGACGCGGTCGACGAGGCACTGAAAGGTGGCCCCCGCATTCTTTAGGCCAAACGGCATGACCTTGTAACGATAAGTGCCTCGCTGGGTGATGAAGGACGTCTCCTCCTCGTCACGCGGGTTCATCAGGACTTGGTTGTATCCTGAGTATGCGTCGAGGAACCTCAATACTCCGTGACATGCGGTTGAGTCAACCAGCTCGTCGATCAAGGGCAAGGGTAGCTGTCTTTGGGACAGGCTTTGTTGAGATCCTTGAAGTCCACGCACATCCTCCACTTCCCGCTGGCTTTTTTGACCAGCACGACGTTGGACAACCATCGGGGGTACTGGACTTTGCGAATGAACCCCGCGGCCAGCAGCTTCGCCAACTCGTCATTTGTGGCGTTTGCCCTCTCCTCATTCATTTTTCTTCGTCGCTGCACCACGGGGCGAGTGGTGACATCGACGTTTAGGGAGTGTTGGGCCACAATCCGCGGGACGCCGCGGAGGTCCTTCGCGGTCCAGGCGAACACATCGCGGGACCCAGCAAGAAAGGCTTCTAGTGACGTCGCTGACGTCCCGGAGAGACATTCTCCCAGGTAGATCTTCTCGGACTCACTCTCGAAGGGGGATATCACCCGTCTTTCTACCTCAGGGGCGGGGATTTTGAAGTCCCGGACTTCGAGGTCGGCCTCGCCGGGGGACTCCACCATAAACATCGGGCACTTTTGTTTTGCCGAGGTCGCATAGCAAACGCGACACTCTTCTTGGTTGCCCTTTACCTCCCCAATCCCGTCGTCGACGGGGAATTTCATTTTGAGGTGGTAGATGGACACCACCGCCTGGTACTTCATTAGGGAGACCCTCCCGATGATTACATTGTACACCGAAGGAAGGTGTACCACCGTAAATTCCACCATCTCGGTTCTCCTTGTGGAGCCGGTGCCCAACGTCATCCAAAGGTCTATGAGACCGGCGACGTCGACTTTTTTCCCTGAGAAGGAGGTGAGTTTCCCAGCGTAGGGCTTTAGGGATGTCTCGAAGATTCCCAATTGCTCGAAAGCGCCGTAGTACATGATGTCCACGGAGGACCCCGTGTCCAGCAGCACTCGCTTCACCATCTTTGAGTCCACTTGAGCGTGCACCACCAAAGGGTCCGAGTGTGGCATGTGGAGTCCCTCGGCATCTTCGGAGGTGAAGGCCAAGCCTACGTGGGACCGCGAGGTCTGTGCAACGCTAAATACCGAGGGCTCGTGGTGGCTTGCCCTCGCGTACATCTTTCTTTTCGCCTGGCTTGACCCAGCCAGCGAAGGTCCACCCGAGATGGTATGGATATACCCGTCGGGTGTTGCCGTCTGCTCAGATCGCGCCTACTTCGCATGAGCTTGTTGCTCGACGTAGTTGGCCCGAGCCGGACCCGGGCCTTGCAGCACAGTGTTGGCTCCCGATGCGGAGTTGGCGAGCCCCTTTTCATTCGGGTTGTACATTGGGCCGCCCTTGCCTCTATAACCTCGTGGTGTCCCGCCGAAGCAGCTCCAACCCCCACCGCCGCCTCCGCGGTTGTTATAGTGGTTGTTATTCCTGTTGTCGTTGTTGTTGTTGGTCCTGTTGTTGTTGTTATTTCTGTTGTTGTTTTTATTGTTGTTGTAGTTGACGGGGTTGTGGGCCTGCGTCACATACACATCCCTCGTGGCCGGCGCGGCCACTTTTGCCTTCCCTTTAGCCTCAACGACGATTTACTTGTCGGTCTTCGGTCGCGAGCTCTGGTTGAGTGAACGAGGCCACAGACTCTATCTTGAGGCTTATGAACCACGTTATCGCGGCCTTGTCCAGGGTGGTCGGCAAGATACGGCAGAATATGGCATCATTGTAGGAGTTGATATTCATTTGGACAACAAAGTGTTTCACGTGGTCCTCCGGGTCAGTCGTGCCGTCGTATAGCACCATTTGTGGCCAATGGAAACCTTTGGGCATAGGTGCCTCCTGAATCTCGGTCACTAAAGGGGAACGGAACCAGACCTCGACGGGTTGGCGGCGCAACTTCGATTTCATGGGGTGCATAGCACTCCCTGCCGTTTCGGACAACTCTGTGTCCCACATCCTTGAACGTCGCGAACGGGATCACAAGATCTACATTGGACCCGGGGAGGTCTCTCCGTTAACGAGCCGTTGGTGGATGTCTCTTGTCCCGACACATGCCGGGGGACGTATGCGGGTACGTACTCGGAGTGGGGTTGGCCTGGAGCGGGGATAGGGACGTATGGTGGGCGAAACCCGGCTGGTAGTGCCCATAACCCGAGTACGGATACGGGATCGGGGGTGCACCGCCCTGTTCATACCCTTGGAATGGGTAGAGGTTATGTGGGGCGTTGTACGTCCAACCCGGAGGGACCACGAATGGACAACCCGGAGGTCCCGTGGCCATCCATTGCGGGGTGTCGGGCATGTTATCGGGGTGTTGGGGAAAAAAGTTTTTTGGGCAAGCCATTTTGAGGGGTTCAAAGCCAAGGTTTGCACAAATCGGGAAACTACTTAGGATGAAGAGGTTCCCACAAACGGCGCCAGTGATGAAACCCGAAATAAACCGACGCTGGAAGACAAGATACGAGATTCTTTTATTCGACTAAGCAAACACTTGCTTTTTATTTATTAGTTCTTTACATCGAGGTTACAAATCACGAGCTTACAAACAACGGGGTCTACACCTTAGACCTCCTACGAGTATTCGAAGTCTCGATCTAACAATGCTCGAGATTTCCTAATAGCTACGAGATTCTACCACCTACGGGGCGCTTGACGGATTCTGGTGGCGAGGCCGAGATTTGAGTTCGAGTGTGGTGATGAGGACATGCGAGATTATGTAGCGAGGTCTTTAGTGTGAGTGGAAGCTCTGTGTGACTTGAAGTCTTTTTGTGAACTTCACTTGTCTATAGCGAGGTCTTTTGACGATGTTTCAACACATCGATCTTCAACGAGCAAGATAGTTCTTGAGTTCAAGATGTTTTTCGACCCCCCTCACTTACGAGGTTCTCCTCTATTTATAGAGAATTGGGGAGTGGAGTTTTGGTTATCATCCGATGTGGGACGCCCGAGATCAGGGCTTCTGATTGGTCCGGAGGCGAGGCAACGATGATTGGCTTGGGGGAGCGGCGCCAACTGAGTGGTCCGGATGGGCGGGCGTGTCAGTGGAGTCGGCAACGAGGTTTATACCTCGCTTTGAGGCTTCGGGAGACCTTGCGGGGATAGGAATTTTGTTTAATTAGAAGATGAGTGTGGTTGTGGGTCCCAGAATCCACCTTGGGAGTCCAGTCGAATCTGTTTATTCCTTGCGTCCCGGGCCCACGACCTTCTTTACCATTTTGGACACTATCACTATCCTCATTCTTTATACTTATAACTAGATGTCTTTAAAATTCACTTGTTTTTTCTCCTTTTGCCTTTAAAATGATTTATGATCTAACATTGCACGCCAAGTGTTCGATGAAATTTCCATGTAAATGTCACTCCTAAATGTGGTATTCGGTTTCTAGGTTTGAATTTATGGTTTTATTCGATCGGTCTTGATTTTGTAGTGCAGAATGTGCTTATTGGCTTGATACTATCATCATTCTTTATGCTTATAATTAGATGTCTTTAAATTTCGCTTGTTTTTTCTCCTTTTGCCTTTAAAATGACTTGTGATCTAACATTGCACGCCAAGTGTTCGATTAAGTATCCATGTAAATATCACTCCCAAATGTGACATTCGGTTTCTAGGTTCGAATTTATGCTTTTATTCGATCGGTCTTGATTTTGTAGTGTAGAATGTGCTTATTGGCTTGATACTATCCTCATTCTTTATGCTTATAACTAGATGTCGTTAAAGTTCACTTGTTTTTTCTCCTTTTTCCTTTAAATGACTTGTGCTCTAACATTGCACGCCAAGTGTTCGATGAAACTTCCATGTAAATGACATTACCAAATGTGGCATTCGGTTTCTAGGTTCGAATTTAAGCTTTTATTCGATCGGTCTTGATTTTGTAGTGCAGAATGTGCTTATTGGCTTGATACTATCCTCATTCTTTATGCTTATAACTAGATGTCTTTAAAGTTCACTTGTTTTTTCTTCTTTTGCCTTTAAAAGGACTTGTGATCTATCATTGCACGCAAAGTTTTCGATAAAATGTCCATGTAAATGTCACTCCTAAATGTGGCATTAGGTTTCTAGATTCGAACTTATGCTTTTATTCGATCGGTCTTGATTTTATAGTGTAGAATGTGCTTTTTTGCTTTATACTATCCCCATTCTTTATGCTTATGCCTAGATGTCTTTATAGTTCACTTGTTTTTCTCCTTTTGCCTTCTAAAATGACTTCTGATCTAACATTACAGACCCTTGTACTTACACTTTTTTTCCTATTGGACCCTTGTACTAAAAACTGTTCAAACAGACCCCTGTACTGCCCCCAATTTTGCCTATTGAACACTTTCAATCTTATTCTCCTTCCAGTGTACATCACACGCCTTATGTGTCATGTTATTTTGCCAAATAAGCCAAAATGGTCAAATACGTACATGTTATTTTGCCTATTGAACACTTTGAAGTCTTCACGCGCCTTATGTAACATGTACGTATTTTGCCAAAATAACATGTATGCATTTGACCATTTTGGCTTATTTGGCAAAATAACATGACACATAAGGTGCGTGATGTACACTGGAAGGAGAATAAGATTGAAAGTGTTCAATAGGCAAAATTGGGGGCAGTACAGGGGTCTGTTTGAACATTTTTTAGTACAGGGGTCCAATAGGAAAAAAAGTGTAAGTACAGGGGTCTGTTGATGTATTCTGCCTAATTCGATCGGTCTTGATTTTGTAGTGTAGAATGTGCGTATTGGCTTGATACTATCCTCATTCTTTATGCTTATAACTACATATCTTTAAAGTTCACTTGTTTTTTCTCCTTTTGCCTCTAAAAGGACTTGTGATCTATCATTACACGCCAAGTTTTCGATGAAATGTCCATGTAAATGTCACTCCTAAATGTGGCATTCGGTTTCTAGGTTCGAATTTATGCTTATGACTAGATGTCCTTAAGGTTCACTTGCTTTTTTCACCTTTTGCCTTTAAAATGACTTGTGATCTAACATTGCCCGCACATGTGCTTGATGAAATGTCGATTTAAATGTCACTCCCAAATGTTGCATTCGGTTTCTAGGTTTGAACTTATGCTTTTATTCGATCGGTCTTGATTTTATAGTGCAAAATGTGCTTTTTGGCTTGATACTATCCTCATTCTGTATGCTTATGGCTAGATGTGTCTTTATATTTCACTTGTTTTTTGTCCTTTTGCCTTTAAAATAACTTGTGATCTAACATTACAAGCCAACTGTTCGATGAAATGTCCATGTAAATGTCAATCCTAAATGTGGAATTTAGTTTCTAGGTTCGAATTTATGCTTTTATTCGATCGGTCTTGATTTTGTAGTGCAGAATATGCTTATTCGCTTGATACTATCCTTATTCTTTATGCTTATAACTAGATGTCTCTAAAATTAACTTTGTTTTTCTCTTTTTGCCTTTAAAATGACTTGTGATCTAACATTGCACGCCATGTGTTTGATGATATGTCCATGTAAATGTCGCTCCTAAATGTGGCATTCAGTTTCTAGGTTCGATTTTATGGTTTTATTCGATCGGTCTTGATTTTATTGTGCAGAATGTGCTAATTGGCTTCATACTATCGTCATTTTTATGCTTATGCCTAGATGTCTTTAAAGTTCACTTGTTTTTTCTTCTTTTGTCTTCAAAAAATTGACTTGTGATCTAAAATTGCACGCCAAGTGTTCGATGTAATGTCCATGTAAATGTCACTCCTAAATGAGGCATTCGGTTTCTAGGTTCGAATTTATGCTTTTATTCGATCGGTGTTGATTTCGTAGAGCAGAATGTTCTTATTGGCTTGATACTATCCTCATTCTTTATGCTTATACCTAGATGTCTTTAAAGTTCACTTGTTTTTTCTCCTTTTGCCTTTAAAATGGTTTGTGATCTAACAGTGCACCCCAAGTGTTTGATGAAATGTCGATGTAAATGTCAGTCCTAAATGTGGCTTTCGGTTTCTAGGTTCGAACTTATGCTTTTATTCGATCGGTCTTGATTTTATAGTGCAAAATGTGCTTTTTGGCATGATACTATCCTCATTCGTTATGCTTATAACTAGATGTCTTTAAAGTTCACTTGTTTTTTCTCCTTTTGCCTTTAAAAGGGCTTGTGATCTATCATTGCAGGCCAAGTTTTCGATGAAATGTCCATGTAAATGTCAATCCTAAATGTGGCATTCGGTTTTTATGTTCAAATTTATGCTTTGATTCGATCGGTCTCTATTTCGTAGAGCAGAATGCGCTTATTGGCTTGATACTATCCTCATTCTTTATGCTTATGACTAGATGTCCTTAAAGTTCACTTGTTTTTTTCACCTTTCTTCTTTTAAATTACTTGTGATCTAACATTGCACGCCAAGTGTTCGATGAAATGTCGATGTAAATGTCACACCTAAATGTTGCATTCGGTTTCTAGGTTCGAACTTATGCTTTTATTCGATCAGTCTGGATTTTATTGTGCAAAATGTTCTTTTTGGCTTGATACTATCCTCATTCTTTATGCTTATGGCTAGATGTCTTTATAGTTCACTTGTTTTTTCTCCTTTTGCCTTTAAAATGGCTTGTGATCTAACATTGCACGCCAAGTGTATGATGAAATGTCGACGTAAATGTCAGTCCTAAATGTGGCATTCGGTTTCTAGGTTCGAACTTATGCTTTTATTCGATCGGTCTTGATTTTATAGTGCAGAATGTGCTTTTCGGCATGATACTATCCTCATTCTTTATGCTTATAACTAGATGTCTTTAAAGTTCACTTGTTTTTTCTCCTTTTGCCCTTAAAAGGACTTGTGATCTATCATTGCACGCCAAGTGTTCGATGAAATGTCCATGTAAACGTCTTTCTTAAATGTTGCATTCGGTTTCTAGGTTCGGATTTATGATTTTATTCGATCGGTCTTGATTTTGTACTGCGGAATGTGCGTATTGGCTTGATACTATCCTTATTCTTTATGCTTATAACTAGATGTCTTTAAAGTTCACTTGTTTTTTCTCCTTTTGCCTCTAAAAGGATTTGTGATCTATCATTGCACGCCAAGTTTTCGATGAAACGTCCATGTAAATGTCACTCCTAAATGTGGCATTCGGTTTCTAGGTTCGAATTTATGCTTTGATTCTATCGGTCTCTATTTCGTAGAGCAGAATGCGCTTATTGGCTTGATACTATCCTCATTCTTTATGTTTATGACTAGATGTCCTTAAGGTTCACTTGCTTTTTTCACCTTTTGCCTTTAAAATGACTTGTGATCTAACATTGCCCGCACATGTGCTTGATGAAATGTCGATTTAAATGTCACTCCCAAATGTTGCATTCGGTTTCTAGGTTTGAACTTATGCTTTTATTCGATCGGTCTTGATTTTATAGTGCAAAATGTGCTTTTTGGCTTGATACTATCCTCATTCTTTATGCTTATGGCTAGATGTGTCTTTATATTTCACTTGTTTTTTGTCCTTTTGCCTTTAAAATAACTTGTGATCTAACATTACAAGCCAACTGTTCGATGAAATGTCCATGTAAATGTCAATCCTAAATGTGGAATTTAGTTTCTAGGTTCGAATTTATGCTTTTATTCGATCGGTCTTGATTTTGTAGTGCAGAATATGCTTATTGGCTTGATACTATCCTTATTCTTTATGCTTATAACTAGATGTCTCTAAAATTCACTTGTTTTTTCTCTTTTTGCCTTTAAAATGACTTGTGATCTAACATTGCACGCCATGTGTTTGATGATATGTCCATGTAAATGTCGCTCCTAAATGTGGCATTCAGTTTCTAGGTTCGATTTTATGGTTTTATTTGATCGGTCTTGATTTTATTGTGCAGAATTTGCTAATTGGCTTCATACTATCGTCATTTTTATGCTTATGCCTAGATGTCTTTAAAGTTCACTTGTTTTTTCTTCTTTTGTCTTCAAAAAATTGACTTGTGATCTAAAATTGCACGCCAAGTGTTCGATGTAATGTCCAAGTAAATGTCACTCCTAAATGAGGCATTCGGTTTCTAGGTTCGAATTTATGCTTTTATTCGATCGGTGTTGATTTTGTAGAGCAGAATGTTCTTATTGGCTTGATACTATCCTCATTCTTTATGCTTATGCCTAGATGTCTTTAAAGTTCACTTGTTTTTTCTCCTTTTGCCTTTAAAATGGCTTGTGATCTAACATTGCACCCCAAGTGTTTGATGAAATGTCAATGTAAATGTCAGTCCTAAATGTGGCTTTCGGTTTCTAGGTTCGAACTTATGCTTTTATTCGATCGGTCTTGATTTTATAGTGCAGAATGTGCTTTTTGGCATGATACTATCCTCATTCGTTATGCTTATAACTAGATGTCTTTAAAGTTCACTTGTTTTTTCTCCTTTTGCCTTTAAAAGGGCTTGTGATCTATCATTGCAGGCCAAGTTTTTGATGAAATATCCATGTAAATGTCAATCCTAAATGTGGCATTCGGTTTTTATGTTCAAATTTATGCTTTGATTCGATCGGTCTCTATTTCGTAGTGCAGAATGCGCTTATTGGCTTGATACTATCCTCATTCTTTATGCTTATGACTAGATGTCCTTAAAGTTCACTTGTTTTTTTCACCTTTCTTCTTTTAAATGACTTGTGATCTAACATTGCACGCCAAGTGTTCGATGAAATGTCGATGTAAATGTCACACCTAAATGTTGCATTCGGTTTCTAGGTTCGAACTTATGCTTTTATTCGATCAGTCTGGATTTTATTGTGCAAAATGTGCTTTTTGGCTTGATACTATCCTCATTCTTTATGCTTATGGCTAGATGTCTTTATAGTTCACTTGTTTTTTCTCCTTTTGCCTTTAAAATGGCTTGTGATCTAACATTGCACGCCAAGTGTATGATGAAATGTCGATGTAAATGTCAGTCCTAAATGTGGCATTCGGTTTCTAGGTTCGAATTTATGATTTTATTCGATCGGTCTTGATTTTGTACTGCAGAATGTGCGTATTGGCTTGATACTATCCTTATTCTTTATGCTTATAACTAGATGTCTTTAAAGTTCACTTGTTTTTTCTCCTTTTGCCTCTAAAAGGATTTGTGATCTATCATTGCACGCCAAGTTTTCGATGAAACGACCATGTAAATGTCACTCCTAAATGTGGCATTCGGTTTCTAGGTTCGAATTTATGCTTTGATTCGATCGGTCTCTATTTCGTTGAGCAGAATGCGCTTATTGGCTTGATACTATCCTCATTCTTTATGCTTATGACTAGATGTCCTTAAGGTTCACTTGCTTTTTTCACCTTTTGCCTTTAAAATGACTTGTGATCTAACATTGCATGCCAAGTGTTCGATGAAATGTCGATTTACATGTCACTCCTAAATGTTGCATTCAGTTTCTAGGTTCGAACTTATGCTTTTATTCGATCGGTCTTGATTTTATAGGGCAAAATGTGCTCTTTGGCTTGATACTATCCTCATTCGTTATGCTTATGGCTAGATGTCTTTATATTTCACTTGTTTTTTGTCCTTTTGCCTTTAAAATAACTTGTGATCTAAATTACAAGCCAAGTGTTTGATGAAACGTCCATGTAAATGTCAATCCTAAATGTGGAATTTAGTTTCTAGGTTCGAATTTATGCTTTTATTCGATCGCTCTTGATTTTGTAGTGCAGAATATGCTTATTGGCTTGATACTATCTTCATTCTTTATGCTTATAACTAGATGTCTCTAAAATTCACTTGTTTTTTCTCCTTTTGCCTTTAAAATGACTTGTGATCTAACATTGCACGCCAAGTGTTTGATGATATGTCCATGTAAATTTCGCTCCTAAATGTGGCATTCAGTTTCTAGGTTCGAACTTAAAAATTTATTCGATCGGTCTTGATTTTATAGTGCAAAATGTGCTTTTTGGCATGATACTATCCTCATTCTTTATGCTTATGCCTAGATGTCTTTAAAGTTCTCTTGTTTTTTCTCCTTTTTCTTTTAAAAAGACTTGTGATCTATCATTGCACGCCAAGTTTTCGATGAAATGTCCATGTAAACTGTGATGTGGTAAATATAT
The DNA here is from genome assembly GCA_964016875.1 of Fallopia convolvulus. Classification (NCBI taxonomy): domain Eukaryota; kingdom Viridiplantae; phylum Streptophyta; class Magnoliopsida; order Caryophyllales; family Polygonaceae; genus Fallopia; species Fallopia convolvulus. The sequence goes on from OZ024722.1 coordinate 28,100,467, forward strand.
AGAAGAGAGGGGGAAAAACAAATACAAAACACACTTGACCCGTAAAGTCAAGGTGAAAAAACAAACAACTCCAACCTCGGATACGCGATCCGGTCAAAAATGCCCTACGGGCCTAACAAAACCGGGTCTAGGACCCTACAACCAAGAAAGAGGGGTTACCAACATTTACAAGTCAAACAAGAACAAGTAATCCTACGAGAAGCACGTGCCCAGATGGCATGCAAACTCACGTGTTTAGCCCTTGTCTCCAAGTGGGGCAAAAGATTTTGTGCCACCTTTATCAACTCTCATCCAACGCTCCTCTTCATTGTCCTTGGAGTAGGCGTGAATGTGTCGCTTTGCTCTTTGTCGTGGTGTAATCCACCCGCTCTCCGAGGCCCCCTCCTCCGATATCCCCTTACCTTTATCATGTCTTTCTTCACTTGGCGTCTTGTTGGGTAGTATCTTGGGAGGAGGGTGGTTTATCTTTGGCGTGTCCTTTGGAGCGGGGGGTGGCACAGAACCTTTTGTAGCCACTAAAGCCGGTTGTCTTACCTTTTGAACCCATATTCCTTCCTTAGGTCTAGTCCTTCGTGGGACCTTGGCTACCCATGCCTTCGATTGAACCGTCATTGGCCCCGGTGTTTCCTTTGGAGTAGGTGGTTGTCTTACCATTCTTCCACGACGGCAAAAATGCGAGGCATGACCAAAAACATGACATATCTCACAACTCTGAGGCGCCCATTCAAAAACCACCTTATGTTTGTAGATGGTGCCATTATAACTCTCTAGCACGACGTCAGTTCTCTTAAGCTCCTCCGGGGTGACTTCCACAAGAAGGCGTGCATAAGATAATTTATCCACTCCATTTGTAATACCATCCACACTAATAGGTTTGCCAATCATATTGCCCATAACTTCCACCATATGTTTCGAGGAGAGTAACATTGGGTCTATGTCAACAATCTTGACCCATACCGGTACCGATTGGAAACTTGACCAGTCTATGGCCATACCGGTTTCCCACTTCTTAAGGATCAAGGTTTTATTTCCATCTACCAGCCATGGTCCCTTCTCCAACACCCAAAGACAATCCTCCTTCGAAATGAATTTGAAGACCATAACCCCATTTTCCTTGATGTAGAGCTTTGGAGCGGGGACTTTCCAATGCTCATTCATGAACTCAGTAATTATCTTACGAGGTAATTTGCTTCCTACTAACACTCCGATGAGAGTGGAACACCACTCTTGTTCCACATCAGCCACCTCCTCAAGGGAAAATTTATAGATGTCTTTAGGAATATTAGGTAAGACATTTAACTTAACCTCTTCAGTTAAGCGTCTATTGCCCATGTAAGTTGTTGTCAAATGTTGCCCCTCTTTAGTCACATCATCTGCTCCATCAGGTTCACTTGTTGGACTGACAGATTGAATTAAAATTGGTCCAACACCTGCAACCGACTGGTTCTGTGCAATAGTTGCAGCAGCAGCATTATTTAACTCAGTTGCATCATGTAAATCAGCATCAGTTGTGGCAGCTACATCAGTAGAGGAACTCAACAAATTTCGATTGGCATTTTTCTCATCATTTTTTGTAGCAGCACCAGCAGCACAATCCACATTCCCCGATTTTTGAAAATTATCTACAGCATCAGCGGAGTAACCAACCAGTAGCACATTTTTGACACCATTAGTCCCATTTGACTGTGCACTATTCCCGTTCAATGCGCCAGCAACTTGTGCATCAGCACCAGCAGGCTGGATTCTAGGGAGAACATCAGCAGGTGGGTGAATGGTCCCAACCACAAGTTGTCTACATTCGATCAAGGGATTCTGTGCAACCGTTTCACCAGCAAAAATGCACCCACCAGTGGCCTCAAGACATGACTCAATTTGTTGCACATTTTCAACATCAGCGAGGCCATTAACATGCTCATTACTCACATTCTGTTGTTGTTTTGAACCAGCGAATCCAGTTGCAGCACTTGTAAGAGAGGGACCAAGACCAGTACCTGGCGCATTCAGCTTGGCAGTAGGAGTATTAAATCCACTCCCATCTGCAGGTGGCTCGATTTCTCCAACCATGGTTGTTTCAGCTTGATTTGGCATAATTCCGGCCCTGATTGACCCGTCAAGACCATGATTCAGCATCTCCTGGGCCCTTATCTGTTGGGGGTCACCATTATCCAACTCAAGGGAACTTGATTCAGTCTTGGCTTCTTCAATAGCTCGAAGCCCTGCTTGTGACAGAAAAGAAGAGGGTGTAATATCCCCCAGATCGTTGAAAGAGTTTGGTACACCCAGATCCGCACCTATTGAGCATGACCTCGAAGCATCAACCTGCTCCAAATTCAAGGGCTCAGCCACCTTTGAAAGTTCTTTCTTTAAAAGCCCTAAAAATTTACGTTTTGACATGAAATCTCCATTATCAGATCCAGGATTCGCGTCTTCATCTTCCTCGGACTCAGATTCAGATCTATCTTCCAACTGTTCAGCAAGCTTACGCATCATGTCTTCATAAGCTTCTTTTCCTAGTGCAGCTGCTGTGAAGACGAACTCTCTCGCATCCTCATTTCCTTCTTCATTCAAGAACTCTAGAAGCCAACTCGGGATTTCTACTAGGGTCGACTCTCTACGCCCATCTGTGATATCGAGTGTCGCTTTGCTCTTCTCCTGGTCCTCTAGGGTTCCATTTTCAGATCCACTCACCTGGAGCTTAGATCCCTTCTCACCGCAGCTGGTGTAGCAGTCCATTGGAGGGTCTTCTCCCCAAGTTGGGTCAGCACAGTGCACTCGAGCATACCTTCGCAGAAAAGAGTACAAGACATCTTCGCCCTTTGATTCGAGGTCATCATTGAATTGTTGACCTTCAAGACTATCGTTCCTGAGCAGATCTCTCAATCCCCGGAGATTTCTAGGGAAGACAACCTGGGTGTTCGATGGAGACTCATCTAGATTCAGATCTGAACAAACCGCCATCGAACTTGGTTTCTTTCGAGTTTTGCGCATGGACAACAATCTTTTTCCCCTTCCTTCCTTTCGATCCAGACTTAGCCCCTGCCATGTTGATCGCCACCGTCGGAACGACCAATGAGAGGGCCTCCGACGGCCGGCCCAGCCTGTGGCCGGTCAAACTCAAACCCAAGCTCGATCAAACTAGGTCAAGAGAGAGTTTTGAAATGTCGGTGTAAATGTCACTCCTGAAAATGAAATGTCCATGTAAATGTCACTCCTAAATGTGGCATTCGTTTTCTAGGTTTGAATTAATGCTTTGATTCGATCGGTCTCTATTTCGTAGAGTAGAATGCACTTATTGGCTTGATACTATCCTCATTCTTTATGCTTATGACTAGATGTCCTTAAAGTTCACTTGTTTTTTCTCCTTTTCCCTTTAAAATGACTTGTGATCTAACATTGCACGCCAAGTGTTCGATGAAATGTCGATGTAAATGTCACAACTAAATGTGGCATTCGGTTTCTAGATTCGAACTTATGCTTTTATTCGATCGGTCTTGATTTTATAGCGCAGAATGTGCTTTTTGGCTTGATACTATCCTCATTGTTTATGCTTATGCATAGATGTCTTTATAGTTCACTTGTATTTTCTCCTTTTGCCTTCTAAAATGACTTGTCATCTAACATTACAAGCCAAGTGTTCGATGAAATGTCCATGTAAATGTCAATCCTAAATGTGTAATTCGGTTTCTAGGTTCGAATTTATTCTTTTACTCGATCAGTCTTGATTTTATAGTGCAAAATGTTCTTTTTCGCTTGATACTATACTCATTCTTTATGCTTATGCCTAGATGTCTTTATAGTTCACTTGTTTTTTCTCCTTTTTCCTTTAAAAGTACTTGTGATCTAACATTACAAGTCAAGTGTACGATTAAATGTCCATGTAAATGTCACTCCTAAATGTGACATTCGGTTTATAGGTTCGAATTTATGCTTTTATTCGATCAGTCTTGATTATTTAGTGCAGAATGTGCTTATTGGCTTGATACTATCCTGATTCTTTATGCTTATAGCTTGATGTCTTTAAAGTTCACTTATTTTTTCTTCTTTTTCCTTTAAAATGACTTGTGATCTAACATTGCACGCCAAGTGTTCGATGATATGTCCATGTAAAATGTCACTCCGAAATGTGGCATTTGTTTTCTAGGTTCGAATTTATGCTTTTATTCGATCGGTCTTGATTTTGTAGTGCAGAATGTGCGTATTGGCTTGATACTATCCTCATTCTTTATCCTTATAACTAGATGTCTTTAAAGTTCACTTGTTTTTTCTTCTTTTGCCTTTAAAATGACTTGTGATCTAACATTGCACGCCAAGTGTTTGATGATATGTCCATGTAAATGTCACTCCTAAATGTGGCATTCAGTTTCTAGGTTCAAATTTATGCTTTGATTCGATCGGTCTCTATTTCGTAGAGCAAAATGCGCTTATTGGCTTGATACTATCCTCATTCTTTATGCTTATGCCTAGATGTCCTTAAACTTCACTTGTTTTTTCTCCTTTTGCCTTTAAAATGATTTGTGATCTAACATTGCACGCTAAGTGTTTGATGAAATGTCGATGTAAATATCACTCCTAAATGTGGCATTCGGTTTCTAGGTTCGAACTTATGCTTTTATTCGATCGGTCTTGATTTCATAGTGCAGAATGTGCTTTTTGGCTTGATACTATCGTCATTCTTTATGCTTATGCCTAGATGTCTTTAAAGTTCACTTGTTTTTTTTTCCTTTTGCCTTTAAAAGTACTTGTGATCTAGCATTACAAGCCATGTATATGCCACTCCTCATTCTTTATGCTTATAACTAGATGTCTTTAAAGTTCACTTGTTTTTTCTCCTTTAATTTGCCTTTAAAATGACTTGTGATCTAACACTGCACGCCCAGTGTTCGATGATATGTCCATGTAAATGTCACTCATAAAAGTGGCATTTGGTTTCTAGGTTCGAATTTATGCTTTTATTCGATCGGTCTTGATTTCATAGAGCAGAATGTTCTTATTGGCTTGATACTATCCTCATTCTTTATGCTTATGCCTAGATGTCTTTAAAGTTCACTTGTTTTTTTTTTCATTTTGCCTTTAAAATGACTTGTGATCTAAAATTGCACGCCAAGTGTTCGATGAAATGTCCATGTAAATGTCACTCCTAAATGTGGCATTCGGTTTCTAGGTTCGAATTTATGCTTTTATTCGATTGGTCCTGATTTTGTTGTGCAGAATGTGCTTATTAGCTTTATACTATCCTCATTCTTTATGCTTATGGCTAGATGCCTTTATAGTTCACTTGTTTTTGTCTCCTTTTGCCTTTAAAATGGCTTGTGATCTAACATTACACGCCAAGTGTTTGATGAAATGTCGATGTAAATGTCAGTCCTAAATGTGGCATTCGGTTTCTAGGTTCGAATTTATGCTTTTATTCGATCGTTCTTGATTTTGTGGTGCAGAATGTGCTTATTGACTTGATACTATCCTCATTCTTTATGCTTATAACTAGATGTCTTTAAAGTTCACTTGTTTTTTCTTCTTCAACCTTTAAAATGACTTGTGATCTAACATTGCACACCAAGTGTTCGATGAAATGTCCATGTAAATGTCACTCCTAAATGTGGCATTCGATTTCTAGGTTCGAATTTATGCTTTTATTTGATCGGTTTCTATTTCGTAGAGCAGAATGTGCTTTTTGGCTTGATACTATCCTCATTTTTTATGCTTATGCCTAGATGTCCTTAAAGTTCACTTGTTTTTTCTTCTTTTGCCTTTAAAATGGCTTGTGATCTAACATTGCACGCCAAGTGTTTGATGAAATGTCGATGTAAATGTCAGTCCTAAGTGTGGCATTCGGTTTCTAGGTTCGAATTTATGCTTTTATTCGATCGGTCTTGATTTTGTAGTGCAGAATGTGCTTATCGGTTTGATATTATCCTCATTCTTTAAGCTTCTGCCTAGATGTCCTTAAAGTTCACTTGTTTTTTCTCCTTTTGCCTTTAAAATGACTTGTCAACTAACATTGCACGCCAAGTGTTCGACGAAAGGTCGATGTAAATGTCACTCCTAAATGTGGCATTCGGCTTCTAGGTTCGAACTTATTCTTTTATTCGATCGATCTTGATTTTATAGTGCAGAATGTGCTTTTTGGCTTGATACTATCCTCATTCTTTATGCTTATGACTACATGTCTTTAAATTTCACTTGTTTTTTCTCCTTTTGTCTTTAAAAATGGACCTGTGATCTAAGATTGCACGCCAAGCTTTCGATCAAATGTCCATGTAAATGTCACTCCTAAATGTGGCATTCGGTTTCTAGGTTCGAATTTATGCTGTTATTCGATCGGTCTTGATTTCGTGGTGAAAAATGCGCTTTTCGGCTTGATAATATCCTCATTCTTTATGCTTATGCCTAGATGTCTTTAAAGTTGACTTGTTTTTTCTCCTTTTGCCTTTAAAATGACTTGTGATCTAACATTGCACGCCAAGATTTCGTTAAAATGTCCATGTTAATGTCACCCCTAAATTTGGGATTCCGTTTGTGGGTTCGAACTTATGCTTTTATTCGATCGGTCTTGATTTCGTAGAGCAGAATGCGCTTATTGGCTTGATACTATCCCCATTTTTTATGCTTATGACTAGAAGTCCTTAAAGCTTACTTGTTTTTTCTCCTTTTGCCTTTAAAATGACTTGTGATCTAACATTGCATGCCAAGTGTTCGACGAAATGTCCATGTAAATGTCACTCTTAAATGTGGCATTCGGTTTCTAGGTTCGAATTTATTCTTTTATTCAATCGGTCTTGATTTTGTAGTGCAGAATGTGCTTATTGTCTTGATACTATCCTCATTTTTTATTCTTATGACTAGATGTCCTTAAAGTTCACTTTTTTTTCTCCTTTTGCCTTTAAAATGACTTGTGATCTAACATTGCACGTTAAGTGTTCGATGAAATGTCGATATAAATGTCACTCCTAAATGCGGCATTCGGTTACTAGATTCAAACTTATGCTTTTATTCGATCGGTCTTGATTTTATAGTGCAGAATGTGCTTATTGGCTTGATACTATCCTCATTATTTATGCTTATAACTAGATGTCTTTAAAGTTCACTTGTTTTTTCTTCTTTTGTCTTTAAAATGACTTGTGATCTAACATTGCACACCAAGTGTTCGATGAAATGTCCATGTAAATGTCACTCCTAAATGTGGCATTCGGTTTCTAGGTTCGAATTTATGCTTTTTTTCGATCGGTCTCTATTTCGTTGAACTGAATGTGCTTTTTGGCTTGATACTGTCCTCATTCTTTATGCTTATGCCTAGATGTTTTCATAGTTCACTTGTTTTTTCTCCTTTTGGCTTCTAAAATGACTTGTGATCTAACATTACAAACCAAGTGTTCTTTGAAATGTCCATGTAAATGTCAATCCTAAATGTGGAATTCGGTTTCTAGGTTCGAATTTATGCTTTTATTCGATCGGTCTTTATTTTATAGTGCAGAATGTGCTTTTTAGCTTGATACTATTTTCATTCTTTATGCTTATGCCTAGATGTCTTCATAGTTCACTTGTTTTTTCTCCTTTTGCCTTTAAAAGTACTTGTGATCTAACATTACAACCCAAGTGTTCGATGAAATGTCCATGTAAATGTCACTCCTAAATTTGGCATTAGGTTTCTAGGTTCGAATTTATGCTTTTATTCGATTGGTCTTGATTTTGTTGTGCAGAATGTGCTTATTAGCTTTATATTATCCTCATTCTTTATGCTTATAACTTGATGTGTTTAAAGTTCACTTGTTTTTTCTCCTTTGGCCTTTAAAATGACTTGTGATCTAACATTGCATGCCAAGTGTTCGATGATAAGTCCATGTAAATGTCACTCCTAAATGTGGCATTCGGTTTCTAGGTTCGAATTTATGCTTTTATTCAATCGGTCTTGATTTTGTAATGCAGAATGTGCTTATTGACTTGATACTATCCTCATTCTTTATGCTTATAACTAGATGTCTTTAAAGTTCACTTGTTTTTTCTTCTTCAACCTTTAAAATGACATGTGATCTAACATTGCACGCCAAGTGTTCGATGAAATATCCATGTAAATGTCACTCCTAAATGCGGCATTCGGTTTCTAGGTTCGAATTTATGCTTTTAATTGATCGGTCTCTATTTCGTAGAGCAGAATGTGCTTTTTGGCTTGATACTATCCTCATTTTTTATGCTTATTGATAGCTTGCATATAGGAGTAGTTTAGATGCATGTTTTATATATGTTTTAGTTAGTTTTAGGTTAGTTTTTATGTAGTTTTTAGGTTTTTGTGTTATCGGGTATTATGCGCTGGTTTGCTCGGTTTTACAGGTTTTTAGGTTCAGGAGCAACAGCGGGGCGAGATCTTGATGACCATGGCGGTGGTGGACGAGTGAAAGAAGCTAGGAGGTGTTGCAATGAAGATTGAAGAAGTAGATGTGAAGAACTAGAGCCCAACGGAATGAAGCAAGGAAGACACGCCTCAGATGAGTGTGGCGCGGGCTGGGGCCACCACTGACGCGGCCGCGGCAGTCTTGAGGAGACCGCGCCGTCTGTTCCGTTGCGAGAGGATTGGGCCGATCAAGTGGGCTTCGAGTTCGGCCTTGGTTATGTATTTTCCGACTAGTTTGATGTAATTTCGGGATAATTTAATATCTGGATATCTTTTAGGGTGTTTAAACCTTGTTTTTAGTTTTCTCTCTCAATCATTATCATAACTTTTGGATCATACTTTTGGAGGCTAGGGTTTTATCTCAAGGAAGAACCTTTGAACCTTTGTAAGTTTGATTTTAATTTAATTATGCATTGCTAATTCTTTTGTGTTTGGCTAGTTATTGAAATCATAGATTGCATAATATTGTGAGGTTTGATTGATTCTCATCAACTTGAATAGGTTTTATTCCCTGTGCTTAATTGAATCAGAATTTATCTAGGTTTTGTTAGATTGATCACCTAATAGAATTTCTAGGTTAATTTACAACTAATCTGATTAATGCCCGTTCAGGGTTGATTAGATAAAGTAGCATCTATAATTGTTTGGACCCGTTCGGGCTATTCAGTTGTAGAAGGGAATAAATCCACAAATAACTTAGATGTCTGTTTGCTCTAAGTGTTTGTTTCTATTGATAACTTGATTCATAAAGCTGTCGTTTAATTGAATCTAGACGTTGTTTTAGGTTGTTAAATGATTAGGGTTGTTTAGACTGTTAGTTCTTTCAACTATTTATGAAGTTTGAATCATAATCCTTAGTAGGAGTATAATTCACAATAGATTATTCAAGGGAATTGAGAATCGAAAGAATCAATGATCAATAAGCATATCTATGATGGATTTAACTAGTTGAACATATTTCTCTCATACATATTTACAATCATATTTGCATTCTTAGATAGTTTTCAATTTTGCATAATAGATTAAAATTTCATTCATAAAAACCCCCCATCTTTAGTTACTTGGCACTTAAGTAATAACATTAATACACGAGTCTCTATGGGATCGACCCTTGCTTACTATTCTACTCAGATTGGTTAAGTTAGGATTCTTTGATAGGTAAACGACTGAAAAATACCTCATCAAATTTGGCGCCGTTGCCGGGGACTCGTCGCTATTTTTGTTTATTACTTCCGTGCTATTTTGGGTGTGAACCTGTTATATGGTTCATACCCGTGCTACTAACTCATCTCCCTTGTTGTTTGATCCAGATATTGACAGGACACTCTTCAAGCTAAGGAAGGAAATCCGGAATCACTTTCAGGCCTTACCATTCTTTCTTGAAGAATCTGACTCGGAATCTGAATCTGCTGAATCCGTCGAGATGGGTGACCGAACATTGAGAGAGTTGACTGCACCAAATCTGGCACAACAACCGTTGGCGGTGCAATTCCCTGCTCTTGCTGAGGGAGTCAAGTTTGAGCTGAAATCCGGGTTGATCCACCTTTTGCCTTCATTCCATGGGCATAGTGGTGAAGACCCCAACAAACATCTTTCTGAATTTCATGCTGTGTGCTCAAGCATGAAACCTGCTGATGTGACTCATGACCAGATCGCGCTGAGAGCCTTTCCTTTCTCTCTCAAGGATCAGACTAAAGACTGGTTTTACTACTTGGCTCCGGGAAGTATTGATACATGGGCTAAGATGAAGCAAGCTTTTCTAGAGAAGTACTTCCCTGCTACAAGGTTCAATGAATTGAAGAAGATGATTAGCAACATTGAGCAAGAAGCCAATGAGACCTTGTATGCATACTATTGGAGATTCAAGAGGTTGATAGCCAGCTGTCCTTTCCATGGCTACACTGATCAAGACTTGATTTTATATCTTTTCAATGGCCTCTTGGATGATGAGAGAAGAATGGTCAATGCAGCTTGCCAAGGTCACATTCTCAACAAAACTCCTGCTACTGCGTTTGACCTGTTCACACAACTGTCTGAGGGCACAAGACAGTTCAAAAGAGAGACTAGCTCGAAAGCGGCAAATTCTGTGGTGGCTAATACAAGGATTCAAGATGAAGTCATTGAGTTGAAAATGATGATGAAGCAGCTGTTGCAGCAAGGTGGTAGACAACAGGTGAAGTCCTGTGAAATTTGCTTTGATAACATGCATCCCACTGATTCCTGCCCTACACTTCAAGATCAGAACGCTGAGGTGAATGCAGTGGGAGGATATGGACCACCTAGGCCGAGGTATGACCCCTTCTCCAACACCTACAATCCAGGCTGGAGGGATCATCCTAATCTGAGGTAAGGAAATTCTAGCAATCAGCAGTTCAACCATCAAGGTGGCCAAGCTCAATACAGACCGCCTTTCCAACCTCAGGCTCAAGGAGTGAATCAGAATGCTATATCCACAGAGGAGATGGTCCGACAGTTGACTCAGTCAGTGTCTACGATGCATGGTTCTCTAACTCAGCTTCAACAGGAAACCAAGTCTAGTATAAAGAACTTGGAGAGCCAAGTCAGTCAAATTGCTAATGCGGTGAGCAAATTGGAGGCTAGAGAGTCCAGCAAATTGCCATCACAAACAGAGCTCAATCCGAGGCAGAATGTGAGTTTTATCTCCATTTACAGTAAACCTGTGGTTGGCCAGTTGTATAATACAGAGACACAACTTGAGCACGTCATCGATGAAAACCACGGAGTCCCAGTAGAGCGCGGGTTCCAACATGAAGTGGCGCGCCCGCGCCATAGTGAGCCAAGCCCGCGTAAAGTCGCCAGGGAACCCGAGGAACTCGACGCGGGCACAAAAGAGAGTGCCGCGGCCGCGGCATGGGTGTGGCGCGCCCGCGCCCCTTGTTACAAAAACCGCGTCGACGGTGTCAGTTCCGAGTTTCGTCCCGAAGCTTTACACGCCTGTTCTACCATTCCCAGAGGCTTTGAAAGAGACCCGGAAGTTGAAGAATGACAAGGAACTCTTTGAAACGTTTAGTGCATGCGGAGTCAATGTGCCATTGTTGAAATTGATCAAAAGTGTGCCCCGTTATGCTAAATTTTTGAAGGAATTGTGTACTATCAAGAGGGGTCAGAAGGAGAGGAGCAAGAAGCAAGTTAAAGAGAAAGAACATGTGTCTGCTGTGTTTCAGAAGCGTTTGCCTGAGAAGTGTAGCGACCCTGGCATGTTCACCATTCCTTGTATGATCGGGGGCACCAAGGTGAATGAGGCTTTGATTGATTTGGGTGCATCGGTTAATGTCTTGCCTTACTCCTTGTATGAGAAACTTGATATGGGACCTCTGAAGGAAACTCAGACAATTATTGAGATAGCTGATTATTCCACTGTTAGGCCAAGAGGGAAGCTTGAAGATGTGTTGGTCAAAGTGGATTCCTTGGTATTTCCAGCCGATTTCCTGATTTTAGACATGGGACCGGGGAATGAAAAAGCGCCTATGCTGCTAGGGAGACCGTTCTTAAAGACTGCAAACACTATTATCGATATTCCTCAGGGCATCTTGAAGATGGGATTCAATGGGAAGGAGATCGAATTCCATAGCTCAAATCCTTCTTAATATCCTTTTTACGTCAAGCTAATGACGTTAAATAAGCGCTTCTTGGGAGGCAACCCAAAGCTTATAGTAGTTTTGTTTTTCAGTTATAATCTTTTGTTTTTTAGGTAGTTTTTGTCTGTGTCTTAGATACCCAGGTTCAAAAATCAATACCCCGAAGCATTTAGAGGAGCGCGGGCATAACATGGAGTGGCGCGCCCGCGCCCGAGCCAGGACAAGACCGCGTAAAGTCGCCAGAGAGAGTGGCGTGGGCGGAGAGGTTGGATGACGCGGCCGCGTCGGTCTGGGCCCAAGCCCGCGGGACGTTGGCTTCGACGCGACATAAATTCCCTTGGCCGAGTCATTCACACACACCCCATATTCCACTTCTCCTCCTTCCTCACGCCTCCTCCTACTCAAAAACTCCATTGAAGGCCTTTCAAGCTCGGATTTGTCATCAAAATAACCCAAAACTCCATCCAACAACAAGATTCAAGTAAGATTTCTCATTCTCAACTCCAAATTTCTCAAATCTAAGCTTAAAATCGGATTAGAGGCTTGTTCTAGGTTTTTAGAAAAGCTTAGATCTAGGCTAAATTAGTTCGTTTTTGGCTTAATCCCTTCACAAAAGTTTGTTCCTTGCTCGATTATAAGCTAGATTGGTGCTTATTTTGCTAATTTGTGAAGATTTGAGATTAACCCTAGAATTTTTGATTAAAATTGATTAAAATATTCTAGGTAGTGGGGGAAGAGAGTGATTGAGAGCTTATTTGTGAAATATTGTTGTGGTTGTCCTTGCCGGGACAACAAAAATTGCATTTGTGTTGTTTGGTGGTTCTTGTGCAGGAATTTGACATAATTTAGGTACAATGGGTCCTAAAAGAGCGAGTCAGGGTGCTTCTACTTCCCGTGCTGCTGCTTCTAGAGCACGGGGAAACATTGGGTCACGACCGGTTCGTACTTCTACTACCAGGAGACGAGCTCCAGATGTGCCTGAGCCATTACCCATTGTAGGAGAGGCTACTCCTGAGCAGTATGGGTTCAGCTTGAATGAAAGATGGAGCCGGGCTCGCTTCAAACATCTTACAGAGAGGGTATGGAAACCTACCCGCTTTATTGATTGGGAGTTTATGGAGGAGTTGGGGATTCAGGGAAAGTTGAATGAGGTTGCTAGTGCTTTGGGATTTAAGGAGTTCATTCATTTGAGGGAGGCCACTTACAAAGGCCTTACATTGGAGTTTCTGAGTACTCTGAAATGTGATATCATTGATGGGCCAGGAATTCAAGCAGGATTATGTACGTTCCGACTGAGGAATGTGCAAAGGAGGATGACACTGAATGACATTAATGTCATGTTTGGCTTTCCTGTGATTGATGATGAAGAGGTGACTCGTTGTGAGGCACAGGCTACTTGGTTGACTATAGATTTCTGGCGTAATATCACAGGGAAGGTTGTTTACAAGCCTTCAAGGGCTAAATCGTCTTCTATTTCCCATCCAGTCATTCGTATTCTTCATAGATTCATAGCTCACACCATTAGTGGGAGAGGGGATGGGGAAAACAATTGCCCCAAGAAGGATTTATTGCTATTATGTGCATGTTTGATGCAAGAACAAGTCAACTTAGCTGGTTTGTTGATGACTCAGTTGTACCAAGTGGCTCGAGTTCCAAGCACTTCTATTGCTATTGGTGGGATTGTTACTAGATTTGCTCACCATTTTAACATTGATCTGAGGGGATATCAGCCTGACATTCAGCCTTTACCCATGAGCTTTAAGATGTTTCATAGCATGAATGTATGTTACAGAGTTAGGGGGACGTATTATTGGGTGTTAGGAGATTCAGGTCGTGCTATGAAGATGCCTAATGCAGAGAGGACCAAGATTCAGATTGGGAGCGAGAAGTGGAAGACATGGAGGATCGAAGTATTAGATACTGATTTGCCTCTGGAGCAGGTCAGACGTCAGGATACAGGGGTCAGACAGCCTAGAGCTTATCATGCACAGTATGAGGTGTTAGAGGATGTTGATGATGACGTGGATTATGAGATGGAGGTAGATTCTGATGCTGATGATGAGGATGATGAGACTGAGGAGGAGCAGCCAGCCATTGATGATGATGTATTACATGGTATGGGCTATTCTCCAGCCCAGTTTGATCAATTGTCTGGGATGATGCAGCAGATGCAGTTGAGTCAGTCTCAGGGTTTCACGGGAGTACATGATTATGTGGATGAGCGTTTCACCACATTTCAGACACATCAAGATCAGAGGATTTCTGCTCTTCAGACACATCAGAATCAGTAGTTTGCTGCTGTCCAGGCTCAGCAGGAGGCATTCCAGGCACGTCATGATGAGCAGTTTAGGCTGCTCCATTCTAGATTGGATGGTTGGAGTTCCACCGGCTATCCGCCTCATCCGTATTATCCTTAGTACAGCTTTCCTCCGCCGCCATATCCTCAGTTCCCGTCATACCAGCCACCACCAGCACAGGAGATTCCACCGTACCATCCACCGCAACCAGAGTATCCATCGGAGTTCCAGCCGCCGCCGCCCCAGGATTTCCCGCCCTACTACCCGCCAGATAACTAGATTTTGTGAGTTTTTCTCTTTCCTTTACTTTTTACTATACTTTAGGGACAAAGTATGTTTTAAGCATGGGGGAAGGGAATTACTTGTTTGCATTACATGTAGTTGCATTAGTTTAGGTCATATTTAAATTTTTGCATGCATTGATTAAAATTCTAGAAAATGAAAAAAAAATCTGAAAAATTTGAAAAAAAAAAACAAAAATATTTCATTTAGGTTCTTATTTCCCCATTGTTTGATTCCTCTTGTGTTTCTAAGTTAAGTATAAATTCTAACCCATGATTTGCATGATTTACTGAAGTTAATATGATATGAGCATGATCATTGATTGATTACCTTGATTATAGGATGGAGCATGTATTTAGCTTGAGTATTTGATTCATTCTGAAGTTCTAGACAACAATTTGCCTTGTGAGATATTTTTGGCCTTTCATGATATATTTGTTTTCTACATTCTTGAGTGTATCACCATGATTATCTAGCTTTAGAACTTGCGTTAATACTCTTTTTCGAGGCTGCTTTATATGATTGAATGCATGACATTAAAATGATTGAGGCAATGTTTCTTATTAGCCTACTATTTCCCTTCCTACCTTGACAAGATCCATGTTTTGACACCCCTATTTCTTTTTAAGCTTTAAGCCTATTTTTGATAGCTCCACAAAATTTTCCTAGCCTAATAAGCTTGACCCAGGATCCGGGATTTAGGACTTTAGGTTTTGTTTTTGATTTTGTGTGAGTTATGTACAAGTATGGGGGAGTTGGAAGAAAAGGTGGAAAAAGAGGAAATAAAACTCTTGGGTTTCAAAGTGAAAAAAATGGAGATGAATTATGTTGCAAAGTAAAAGAAAAATTGCTTAAATTATGTGTAGTCTTCATTAATAAAGCGAGAAGAGAGTTGAAAAGAGGCAAAAGAAGGAAAAAAGAAGCAAAGTGCTTAAGTGTAAATGTAAGGAGTTGGTAGAGTGAAGTTGGAAGTGTTATGAAAAAGTGTTGAGTTTTGGGTTTAGATTAGTTCTTTATCCCGGATTTAGCACCACATGCCAAATATAATCCCTTCGTAATTTCTCTTTACCTTGGCCCCATTACAAGCCTTAAAAAGACCTCATGATTTTTGTTATGTATTTGATCCCCAGCGGTGGAGATTTAGAACTCTGATGCAAGCATATGGTAGTCTAGTTTTCATGGTTGATTTTGAGTGAAACACATACCTTTAAACACTTGAGAGTTTGAGTGCAAACACATATACCTTGGTGAGGTCTAGAATGAATGAATGGTGTTTACTTATTGCTTACCATAATGCATGCTAGGAAGTCTTGGTTGGGTTTTTGATTATATGTGAACTGTTTGTTTGACTTGAGATGGATGTAAGATTGCATTTCTATGGTGTGATTGGATTTATGTCTTGCTTGAGGACAAGCAAGGGTTAAGCATGGGGGAATTTGATAGCTTGCATATAGGAGTAGTTTAGATGCATGTTTTATATATGTTTTAGTTAGTTTTAGGTTAGTTTTTATGTAGTTTTTAGGTTTTTGTGTTATCGGGTATTATGCGCTGGTTTGCTCGGTTTTACAGGTTTTTAGGTTCAGGAGCAACAGCGGGGCGAGATCTTGATGACCATGGCGGTGGTGGACGAGTGAAAGAAGCTAGGAGGTGTTGCAATGAAGATTGAAGAAGTAGATGTGAAGAACTAGAGCCCAACGGAATGAAGCAAGGAAGACACGCCTCAGATGAGTGTGGCGCGGGCTGGGGCCACCACTGACGCGGCCGCGGCAGTCTTGAGGAGACCGCGCCGTCTGTTCCGTTGCGAGAGGATTGGGCCGATCAAGTGGGCTTCGAGTTCGGCCTTGGTTATGTATTTTCCGACTAGTTTGATGTAATTTCGGGATAATTTAATATCTGGATATCTTTTAGGGTATTTAAACCTTGTTTTTAGTTTTCTCTCTCAATCATTATCATAACTTTTGGATCATACTTTTGGAGGCTAGGGTTTTATCTCAAGGAAGAACCTTTGAACCTTTGTAAGTTTGATTTTAATTTAATTATGCATTGCTAATTCTTTTGTGTTTGGCTAGTTATTGAAATCATAGATTGCATAATTTTGTGAGGTTTGATTGATTCTCATCAACTTGAATAGGTTTTATTCCCTGTGCTTAATTGAATCAGAATTTATCTAGGTTTTGTTAGATTGATCACCTAATAGAATTTCTAGGTTAATTTACAACTAATCTGATTAATGCCCGTTCAGGGTTGATTAGATAAAGTAGCATCTATAATTGTTTGGACCCGTTCGGGCTATTCAGTTGTAGAAGGGAATAAATCCACAAATAACTTAGATGTCTGTTTGCTCTAAGTGTTTGTTTCTATTGATAACTTGATTCATAAAGCTGTCGTTTAATTGAATCTAGACGTTGTTTTAGGTTGTTAAATGATTAGGGTTGTTTAGACTGTTAGTTCTTTCAACTATTTATGAAGTTTGAATCAAAATCCTTAGTAGGAGTATAATTCACAATAGATTATTCAAGGGAATTGAGAATCGAAAGAATCAATGATCAATAAGCATATCTATGATGGATTTAACTAGTTGAACATATTTCTCTCATACATATTTACAATCATATTTGCATTCTTAGATAGTTTTCAATTTTGCATAATAGATTAGAATTTCATTCATAAAAACCCCCCATCTTTAGTTACTTGGCACTTAAGTAATAACATTAATACACGAGTCTCTAAGGGATCGACCCTTGCTTACCATTCTACTCAGATTGGTTAAGTTAGGATGCTTTGATAGGTAAACGACTGAAAAATACCTCATCACTTATGCCTAGATGTCCTTAAAGTTCACTTGTTTTTTCTTCTTTTGCCTTTAAAATTACTTGTGATCTAACATTGCACGCCAAGTGTTCGACTATATGTCTATGTAAATGTCACTCCTAAATGTGGCATTCAGTTTCTAGGTTTGATTTTATGGTTTTATTCGATCGGTCTTGATTTTATAGTGTAGAATGTGCTTATCGGCTTGATATTATCCTCATTCTTTAAGCTTATGCCTAGATGTCCTTAAAGTTCACTTGTTTTTTCTCCTTTTGCCTTTAAAATGACTTGTGAACTAACATTGCACGCCAAGTGTTCGACGAAATGTCGATGTAAATGTCACTCCTAAATGTGGCATTCGGTTTCTAGATTCGAACTTATTCTTTTATTCGATCGAACTTGATTTTATAGTGCAGAATGTGCTTTTTGGCTTGATACTATCCTCATTCTTTATGCTTATGACTACATGTCCTTAAAGTTCACTTATTTTTTCTCCTTTTGCCTTTAAAAAACCTTGTGATCTACCATTGCACGCCAAGTGTTTGATGAAATGTCGATGTAAATGTCACTCCTAAATGTGGCATTCGGCTTCTAGGTTCGAACTTATGCTTTTATTCGATCGGTCTTGATTTTATAGTGCAGAATGTGCTTTTTGGCTTGATACTATCCTCATTCTTTATGCTTATGCCTAGATGTCTTTAAAGTTCAATTGTTTTTTCTCCTTTTGCCTTTTAAAGGACTTGTGATCTATCATTGCACACCAAGTTTTCGATGAAATGTCCATGTAAATGTCAATCCTAAATGTGGAATTCGGTTTCTAGGTTCGAATTTATACTTTTATTTGATCGGTCTTGATTTTGTAGTGCAGAATGTGCTTATTGGCTTGATACTATCCTCATTCTTTATGCTTATAACTAGATGTCCTTAAAGTTCACTTGTTTTTTCTCCTTTTGCCTTTAAAATGACTTGTGATCTAACATTGCACGCCAAGTGTTCGATAAAATGTCTATGTCAATGTCACTCCTAAATGTGGCATTCGGTTTCTAGGTTCGAATTTATGTTTTTATTCAATCGGTCTTGATTTTATAGTACAGAATGTGCTTATTGGCGTGATACTATCCTCATTCTTTATGCTTATGCCTAGATGTCTTTAAAGTTCACTTATTTTTCTCCTTTTGTCTTTAAAAATGGACTTGTGATCTCACATTGCACGCCAAAAATCGATGAAATGTCCTTGTAAATGTCACTCTTAAATGTGGCATTCGGTTTCTAGGTTCGAATTTATGCTATTATTCGATCGGTCTTGATTTAGTAGTGCAGAATGCGCTTATTGGCTTGATACTATCCTCATTCTTTATGCTTATGCCTAGATGTCCTTAAATTTCCCTTGTTTTTTCTCCTTTTGCCTTTAAAACGAATTGTGATCTAACATTGCACGCCAGGTGTTCGATGAAATGTCCATGTAAATGTGACTCCTAAATGTGGCAATTGGTTTCTAGGTTCGAATTTTTGGTTTGATTCGATCGGTCTCTATTTCGTAGAGTAGAATGCGCTTATTGGCGAGATATTATCCTCATTCTTTATGCTTATGCCTAGATGTCTTTAAATTTCACTTGTTTTTTTCTCCTTTTGTCTTTAAAAATAGACCTGTGATCTAAAATTGCACGCCAAGCTTTCGATCAAATGTCCATGTAAATGTCACTCCTAAATGTGGCATTCGGTTTCTAGGTTCGAATTTATGCTTTTATTCGATCGGTCTTGATTTCGTGGTGAAGAATGCGCTTTTTGGCTTGATAATATCCTCATTCTTTATGCTTATGCCTAGATGTCTTTAAAGTTGACTTGTTTTTTCTCCTTTTGCCATTACAATGACTTGTGATCTAACATTGCACGCCAAGATTTCGTTGAAATGTCCATGTTAATGTCACCTCTAAATGAGCCCCTAAATGAGGGATTTCGTTTATAGGTTCGAACTTATGCTTTTAATCGATCGGTCTTGATTTCGTAGAGCAGAATGCGCTTATTGGCTTGATACTATCCCCATTTTTTATGCTTATGACTAGAAGTCCTTAAATGTCACTCCTAAATGAGGGATTTCTCCTTTTGCCTTTAAAATGACTCGTGATCTAACATTGCATGCCAAGTGTTCGACGAAATGTCCATGTAAATGTCACTCTTAAATGTGGCATTCGGTTTCTAGGTTCGAATTTATTCTTTTATTCAATCGGTCTTGATTTTGTACTGCAGAATGTGCTTATTGGCTTGATACTATCCTCATTCTTTATGCATATGCCTAGATGTCTTTAAAGTTCAGTTGTTTTTTCTCCTTTTACCTTTAAAATGACTTGTGATCTAACATTGCACGCCAAGTGTTTGATGAAATGTCCATATAAATGTCACTCCTAAATGTGGCATTCGGTTTCTATGTTCGAATTTATGCTTTTATTCAATCGGTCTTGATTTTATAGTGCGGAATGTGCTTATTGGCTTGATACTATCCTCATTCTTTATGCTTATGCCTAGATTTCTTTAAAGTTCACTTGTTTTTTTCTCCTTTTGCCTTTAAAAATGGACTTGTGATCTAACATTGCACACCAAGCTTTCGTTGAAATGTCCATGTAAATGTCACTCCTAAATGTGGCATTCCGTTTCTAGGTTCGAATTTAGGCTTTTTTCGATCGGTCTTGATTTCGTAGAGCAGAATGCGCTTATTGGCTTGATACTATCCTCATTTTTTATGCTTATGACTAGATGTTCTTTAGGTTCACTTGTTTTTTCTCCTGTTGCGTTTAAAATGACTTGTGATCTAACATTGCACGCCATGTTTTCGATGAAATGTTCATGTAAATGTCACTCTTAAATGGGCTATTCGGTTTCTAGGTTCGAATTTATGCTTTTTTTCGTTCGGTCTTGATTTCGTAGAGCCGAATGCGATTATGGGCTTGATACTATCCTCATTTTTTATGCTTATGACTAGATGTGCTTAAAGTTCATTTGTTTTTTCTCCTGTTGCCTTTAAAATGACTTGTGATCTAACATTGCACGCCAAGTTTTCGATGAAATGTCCATGTAAATGTCACTCCTAAATGTGGCATTCGATTTCTAGGTTCGAATTTATGCTTTTATTCGACCGGTCTTGATTTTGTAGTGCAAAATGTGCTTATTGGCTTTATACTATCCTCATTCTTTATGTTCATGACTAGATGTCTTTAAAGTTCACTTGTTTTTTCTCCTCTTACCTTTAAAATGACTTGTGATCTGACATAGCACGCCAAGTGTTCGATGAAATGTCCATGTAAATGTCACTCCTAAATGTGGCATTCAGATTGTAGGTTCAAATTTATGCTTTTATTCGATCGGTCTTGAATATTTAGTGCAAAATGTGCATATTGGCTTGATACTATCCTCATTCTTTATGCTTATGACTTGATGTCTTTAAAGTTCACTAGTTTTTTCTCCTTTTGCCTTTAAAATGACTTGAGATCTGACATTGCACGCCAAAAATCGATGAAATGTCCTTGTAAATGTCAGTCTTAAATGTGGCATTCGGTTTCAAGGTTCGAATTTATGCCATTATTCGATCGGTTTTGATTTAGTAGTGCAGAATGCACTTATTGGCTTGATACTATCCTCATTCTTTATGCTTATGCATGGATGTCCTTATATTTCACTTGTTTTTTCTCCATTTGCCTTTAAAACGAATTGTGATCTAACATTGCACGCCAGGTGTTCGACGAAATGTCCATGTAAATGTCACTCCTAAAATTGGCATTTGGTTTCTAGGTTCGAATTTATGATTTTATTCGATCGGTCTTGATTTTATAGTGCAGAATATGCTTATTGGCTTGATACAATCCTCATTCTTTATGCTTATGCCTAGATGTCTTTAAAGTTCACTTTTTTTTTCTCCTAAATGTGGCATTCAATTTCTAGGTTCGAATTTATGCTTTTATTCGATCAGTATTGATTTCGTAGTGCAGAATGTTGTTATTGGCTTGATACTATCCTCAGTCTTTATGCTTACGCCTAGATGTCTTTAAAGTTCACTTGTTTTTTCTCCTTTTTCCTTTAAAACGACTTGTGATCTAACATTGCACGCCAAGTGTTCGATGAAATGTTCATTTAAATGTCACTCCAACATGTGGCATTCGGTTTCTAGGTTCGAATTTATGCTTTTATTCGATCGGTCTTGATTTTATATTGCAGAATGTGCTTATTGGCTTGATACTATCCTCATTCTTTATGTTTATTCCTAGATGTCTTCAAAGTTCACTTGTTTTTTCCCCTTTTGCCTTTAAAATGACTTGTGATCTAACATTGCACGCCAAATGTTCGATGAAAAATATCCATGTAAATGTCACTCCTAAATGTGGCATTCGGTTTCTAGGTTCGAATTTATTCTTTTATTTGATCGGTCTTGAGTTTATAGTGCAAAATGTGCTTATTGGCTTGATACTATCCTCATTCTTTATGTTTATGCCTAGATGTCTTTAAAGTTCACTTGTTTTTTCTCCTTTTGCCTTTAAAAACTGACTTGTGATCTAACATTGCACGCCAAGTGTTCGATGAAATGTCCATGTAAATGTCCTTCCTAAATGTCGCATTCGGTTTCTAGGTTCGAATTTATGCTTTTAATCGATCGGTCTTGATTTTGTGGTGCAAAATGTGCTTATTGGCTTGATACTATCCTCATTCTTTATGCTTTTGCCTAGATGCCTTTTAAGTTCACTTCTATGTTCTCATTTTGCCTTTAAAAATTGACTTGTGAACTAACATTGCACACCAAGTGTTCGATGAAATGTCCATGTAAATGACACTCCTAAATGTGGCATTCGGTTTCTAGGTTCAAATTTATGCTTTTATTCGATTAATCCTGAATTTGTAGTGTAGAATGTGCTTATTGGCTTGATACTATCCTCATTCTTTATGCTTATGCCTAGATGTCTTTAAAGTTCACTTGTTTTTTGTCCTTTTTCCTTTAAAATGACTTGTGATCAACAATTGCAGGCCAAGTGTTCTATGAAATGTCCATGTAAATGTCACGCCTAAATGTGGCATTGGGTTTCTAGATTCGAATGTATGCTTTAATTCGATCGTTCTTGATTTTGTAGTGCAGAATGTGCTTATTGGCTTGATACTATCCTCATTCTTTATGGTTACGCCTAGACGTTTTTAAAGTTCACTTGTTTTTTCTACTTTTTCCTTCAAAACGACTTGTGATCTAACATTGCACGCCAAGTGTTCGATGAAATGTTTATGTAAATGTCACTCCTACATGTGGCATTCGGTTTCTAGGTTCGAATTTATGCTTTTATTCGATCGGTCTTGATTTTTTAGTGCATAATGTGCTTATTGGGTTGATACTATCCTCATTCTCTATGCTTATGCCTAGATGTTTTTAAAGTTCACTTGTTTTTTCTCCTTTTGCCTTTAAAATGACTTGTGATCTAACATTGCACGCCAAGTACTCGATGAAATGTTCATGTAAATGTCACTCCTACATGTGGCATTCGGTTTCTTGGTTCGAATTTATGCTTTTATTTGATCGGTCTAGATTTTATAATGTAGAATGTGCTTATTGGCTGGATACTATCCTCATTCTTTATGCTTATGCCTAGATGTCTTTAAAGTTCACTTATTTTTTCTCCTTTTGCCTTTAAAAATTGACTTTTGATCTAACATTTCACGCCAAGTGTTCGATGAAATGTCCATGTAAATGTCCTTCCTAAATGTGGCATTCGATTTCTAGGTTCAAATTTATGCTTTTATTCGATCGATCCTGATTTTGTAGTGCAGAATGTGCTTATTGGCTTGATAGTATCCTCATTCTTTCTGCTTACGCCTAGATGTCTTCAAAGTTCACTTGTTTTTTCACCTTTAGCCTTCAAAAATTAACTTTAGATCTAACATTGCACGCCAAATGTTCGATGAAATGTCCATGTAAATGTCACTCCTAAATGTGGTAATCGGTTTCTAGTTTCGAATTTATTCTTTTATTTGATCGGTCTTGATTTTATAGTGCAGAATGTGCTTATTGGCTTGATACTATCCTCATTCTTTATGCTTATGCCTAGATGTCTTTAAAGTTCATTTGTTTTTTCTCCTTTTGCCTTTAAAAATTGACTTGTGATCTAACATTGCACGCCAAGTGTTCGATGAAATGTCCATGTAAATGTCACTCCTAAATGTGGTATTCAGTTTCTAAGTTAAAATTTATGATTTTATTCGATCGATCCTGATTTTATAGTGCAAAATGTGCTTATTGGCTTGATACTATCCTCAATCTTTATGCTTACGCCTAAATGCCTTTAAAGTTCGCTTGTTTTTTCTCCTTTTTCCTTTAAAATGACTTGTGATAAAAAATTGCACGCCAAGTGTTCGATGAAATGTCCATGTAAATGTCACTCCTAAATGTGGCATTGGGTTTCTAGGTTCGAATGTGTGCTTTAATTTGATCAGTCTTGATATTGTAGTGCAGAATGTGCTTATTGGCTTGATACTATCCTCATTCTTTATGCTTATGCCTAGATGTCTTTAAAGTTCACTTGTTTTTTCTCCTTTAGCCTTCAAAAATTAACTTTAGATCTAACATTGCACGCCAAGTGTTTGATGAAATGTCCATGTAAATGTCACTCCTAAATGTGGCATTGGGTTTCTAGATTCGAATGTATGCTTTAATTCGATCGTTCTTGATTTTGTAGTGCAGAATGTGCTTATTGGCTTGATACTATCCTCATTCTTTATGGTTACGCCTAGACGTTTTTAAAGTTCACTTGTTTTTTCTACTTTAGCCTTCAAAAATTAACTTAAGATCTAACATTGCACGCCAAATGTTCGATGAAATGTCCACGTAAATGTCACTCCTAAATGTGGCATTCGATTTCTAGGTTCGAATTTATTCTTTTATTCGATCGCTCTTGATACTATCCTCATTCTTTATGCTTATGCGTAGATGTCTTTAAAGTTCACTTGTTTTTTCTCCTTTAGCATTTAAAAATTTACTTGTGATCTAACATTGCACGCCAAGTGTTTGATGAAATGTCCATGTAAATGTCCTTCCTAAATGTGGCATTCGGTTTCTACGTTGGAATTTATGCTTTTATTCGATCGTTATTGATTTCGTAGTGCAGAAGGTTCTTATTGGCTTGATACTATCCTCATTCTTTATGCTTATGCGTAGATGTCTTTAAAGTTCACTTGTTTTTTCTCCTTTAGCATTTAAAAATTTACTTGTGATCTAACATTGCACGCCAAGTGTTTGATGAAATGTCCATGTAAATGTCCTTCCTAAATGTGGCATTCGGTTTCTACGTTGGAATTTATGCTTTTATTCGATCGTTATTGATTTCGTAGTGCAGAAGGTTCTTATTGGCTTGATACTATTCTCATTCTTTATGCTTATGCCTAGATGTCTTTAAAGTTCACTTGTTTTTTTTTCCTTTTGCCTTTAAAATGACTTGTGATCTAATATTGCACGCCAAGTGTTCGATGAAATGTTCATGTAAATGTCACTCCTAAATGTGGCATTCGGTTTCTAGGTTTGAATTTATGCTTTTATTCGATCGGTCTTGATTTTGTAGTGTAGAAGTTGCTTATTGGCTTGATACTATCCTCATTCTTTATGCTTATGCCTAGATGTCTTTAAAGTTCACTTCTATTTTCTCGTTTTGCCTTTAAAATGACTTGTGATCTAACATTGCACGCCAAATGTTCCATGAAATATCCATGTAAATGTCACTCCTAAATGTGGCATTCAGTTTCTAGGTTCAAATTTATTCTTTTATTTGATCGGTCTTGATTTTATAGTGCAGAATGTGCTTATTGGCTTGATACTATCCTCATTCATTACGCTTGTGCCTAGATGTCTTTAAAGTTCACTTGTTTTTTCCCCTTTTGCCTTTAAAAATTTACATGTGATCTAACATTGCACGCCAAGTGTTCGGTGAAATGTCCATGTAAATGTCCTTCCTAAATGTGGCATTCGGTTTCTACGATGGAATTTATGCTTTTATTCGATCGTTATTGATTTCGTAGTGCAGAAGGTTCTTATTGGCTTGATACTATTCTCATTCTTTATGCTTATGCCAAGATGTATTTAAAGTTCACTTGTTTTTTTTCCTTTTGCCTTTAAAATGACTTGTGATCTAACATTGCACGCCAAAAGTTCGATGAAATGTCCATGTAAATGTCACTCCTAAATGTGGCATTGGGTTTCTAGGTTCGAATGTGAGCTTTAATTTGATCGGTCTTGATTTTGTAGTGCAGAATGTGCTTATTGGCTTGATACTATCCTCATTCTTTATGCTTATACCTAGATGTCTTTAAAGTTCACTTGTTTTTTCTCCTTCAGCCTTCAAAAATTAACTTTAGATTTAACATTGCACGCCAAGTGTTCGATGAAATGTCCATGTAAATGTCACTCCTAAATGTGGCATTCAGTTTCTAGGTTCGAATTTATGCTTTTATTCGATCGCTCTTTATTTTGTAGTGCGGAATTTTCTTATTGGCTTGATACTATCCTCATTCTTTATGCTTATGCCTAGATGTCTTTAAAGTTCACTTGTTTTTTCTCCTTTTGCCTTTAAAATGACTTGTGATCTAACATTGCACGGCAAATGTTCGATGAAATGTCCATGTAAATATCACTCCTAAATGTGGCATTCGGTTTCTAGGTTCGAATTTATTCTTTTATTTGATCGGTCTTGATTTTATAGTGCAGAATGTGCTTATTGGCTTGATACTATCCTCATTCTTTATGCTTATGCCTAGATGTCTTTAAAGTTATTTGTTTTTTCTCCTTTTGCCTATAAAAATTTACATGTGATCTAACATTGCACGCCAAGTGTTCAATTCAATGTCCATGTAAATGTCACTCCTAAATGTGGCATTTGGTTTCTAGGTTCGAAGGTATGCTTTAATTCGATCGGTCTTGATTTTATAGTGCAGAATGTGCTTATTGGCTTTATACTATCCACTTTCTTTATGCTTATGCCTAGATGTCTTTAAAGTTCATTTGTTTTTTCTCCTTTTGCCTTTAAAATGACTTGTGATCTAACATTGCAAGCCAAATGTTCCATGAAATATCCATGTAAATGTCACTCCTAAATGTGGCATTCGGTTTCTAGGTTCGAATTTATTCTTTTATTTGATCGGTCTTGATTTTATAGTGCAGAATGTGCTTATTGGCTTGATACTATCCTCATTCTTTATGCTTATGCCTAGATGTCTTTAAAGTTCACTTGTTTTTTCTCCTTTTGCCTATAAAAATTTACATGTGATCTAACATTGCATGCCAAGTGTTCGGTGAAATGTCCATGTAAATGTCCTTCCTAAATGTGGCATTCGGTTTCTATGATGGAATTTATGCTTTTATTCGATCGTTATTAATTTCGTAGTGCAGAAGGTTCTTATTGGCGTGATACTATTCTCATTATTTATGCTTATGCCTAGATGTATTTAAAGTTCACTTGTTTTTTTTCCTTTTGCCTTTAAAATGACTTGTGATCTAACATTGCACGCCAAATGTTCGATGAAATGTCCATGTAAATGTCACTCCTAAATGTGGCATTCGGTTTCTAGGTTCGAATTTATTCTTTTAGTTGATCGGGCTTGATTTTATAGTGCAGAATGTGCTTATTGGCTTGATACTATCCTCATTCTTTATGCTTATGGCTAGATGTCTTTAAAGTTTATTTGTTTTTTCTCCTTTTGCCTTTAAAAATTGACTTGTGATCTAACATTGCGCGCCAAGTGTTCGATGCAATGTCCATGTAAATGTCACTCCTAAATGTGGCATTCGGTTTCTATGTTCGAATTTATGATTTTATTCGATCGATCCGGATTTTGTAGTGCAGAATGTGCTTATTGGCTTGATACTATCCTCAATCTTTATGCTTACGCCTAGATGTCTTTAAAGTTCATTTGTTTTTTCTCCTTTTGCATTTAAAATGACTTGTGATCTAACATTGCACGCCAAGTGTTCGATGCAATGTCCATGCAAATGTCACTACTAAATGTCGCATTCGGTTTTTAGGTTCGAATTTATGATTTTATTCGATCGATCCTGATTTTTTAGTGCAGAATGTGCTTATTGGCTTGATACTATCCTCAATCTTTATACTTACGCCTAAATGTCTTTAAAGTTCGCTTGTTTTTTCTCCTTTTTCTTTTAAAATGACTTGTGATAAAAAATTGCACGCCAAGTGTTCGATGAAATGTCCATGTAAATGTCACTCCTAAATGTGGCATTGGGTTTTTAGGTTCGAATGTGCGCTTTAATTCGATCGGTCTTGATTTTGTAGTGCAGAATGTGCTTATTGGCTTGATACTATCCTCATTCTTTATGCTTATGCCTAGATGTCTTTAAAGTTCACTTGTTTTTTCTCCTTTAGCCTTCAAAAATTAACTTTAGATCTAACATTGCACGCCAAGTGTTCGATGAAATGTGCATGTAAATGTCACTCCTAAATGTGGCATTCGGTTTCTAGGTTCGAATTTATGCTTTTATTCGATCGCTCTTTATTTTGTAGTGCAGAATTTTCTTATTGGCTTGATACTATTCTCATTCTTTATGCTTATGCCTAGATGTCTTTAAAGTTCACTTGTTTTATCTCCTTTAGCCTTCAAAAGTTAACTTTAGATCTAACATTGCACGCCAAGTGTTCGATGAAATGTCCATGTAAATGTCACTCCAAAATGTGGCATTCGGTTTCTAGGTTCGAATGTGTGCTTTAATTTGATCGGTCTTGATTTTGTAGTACAGAATGTGCTTATTGGCTTGATACTATCCTCATTCTTTATGCTTATGCCTAGATGTCTTTAAAGTTCACTTGTTTTTTCTCCTTTAGCCTTCAAAAATTAACTTTAGATCTAACATTGCACGCCAAGTGTTCGATGAAATGTGCATGTAAATGTCAGTCCTAAATGTGGCATTCGGTTTCTAGGTTCGAATTTATGCTTTTATTCGATCGCTCTTTATTTTGTAGTGCAGAATTTTCTTATTGGCTTGATACTATCCTCATTCTTTATGCTTATACATAGATGTCTTTAAAGTTCACTTGTTTTTTCTCCTTTTGCCTTTAAAATGACTTGTGATCTAGCATTACACGCCATGTTCGATGAAATGTCCATGTAAATTTCACTCCTAAATTTGGCATTCGGTTTTTAGGTTCGAATTTATTCTTTTATTTGATCGGTCTTGATTTTATAGTGCAGAATATGCGTATTGGCTTGATACTATCTTCATTCTTTATGCTTATGCCTAGGTGTCTTTAAAGTTCACTTGTATTTTCTACTTTAGCATTTAAAAATTTACTTGTGATCTAACATTGCACGCCAAGTGTTTGATGAAATGTCCATGTAAATGTCTTTCCTAAATGTGGCATTCGGTTTCTACGTTGGATTTTATGCTTTTATTCGATCGTTATTGATTTCGTAGTGCAGAAGGTTCTTATTGGCTTGATACTATTCTCATTCTTTATGCTTATGCCTAGATGTCTTTAAAGTTCACTTGTTTTTTTTTCCTTTTGCCTTTAAAATGACTTGTGATCTAATATTGCACGCCAAGTGTTCGATGAAATGTTCATGTAAATGTCACTCCTAAATGTGGCATTCGGTTTCTAGGTTTGAATTTATGCTTTTATTCGATCGGTCTTGATTTTGTAGTGTAGAATGTGCTTATTGGCTTGATACTATCCTCATTCCTTATGCTTATGCCTAGATGTCTTTAAAGTTCACTTCTATTTTCTCGTTTTGCCTTTGAAAATTGACTTGTGAACTAATATTGCACGCCAAGTGTTCGATGAAATGTCCATGTAAATGTCACTCCTAAATGAGGAATTCGGTTTCTAGGTTAGAATTTTTGATTTTATTCGATCGATCCTGATTTTATAGTGCAGAATGTGCTTATTGGCTTGATACTATACTCAATCCTTATGCTTACGCCTAAATGCCTTTAAAGTTCCCTTGTTTTTTCTCCTTTTTCCTTTAAAATGACTTGTGATCAAAAATTGCACGCCAAGTGTTCGATGAAATGTCCATGTAAATGTCACTCCTAAATGTGGCATTGGGTTTCTAGGTTCGAATGTGTGCTTTAATTTGATCGGTGTTGATTTTGTAGTGCAGAATGTGCTTATTGGCTTGATACTATCCTCATTCTTTATGATTATGCCTAGATGTCTTTAAAGTTCACTTGTTTTTTCTCCTTTAGCCTTCAAAAATTAACTTTAGATCTAACATTGCACGCCAAGTGTTCGATGAAATGTCCATGTAAATGTCACTCCTAAATGTGGCATTCGGTTTCTAGGTTCGAATTTATGCTTTTATTCGATCGCTCTTTATTTTGTAGTGCGGAATTTTCTTATTGGCTTGATACTATCCTCATTCTTTATGCTTATGCCTAGATCTCTTTAAAGTTCACTTGTTTTTTTTTCCTTTTGCCTTTAAAATGACTTGTGATCTAATATTGCACGCCAAGTGTTCGATGAAATGTTCATGTAAATGTCACTCCTAAATGTGGCATTCGGTTTCTAGGTTTGAATTTATGCTTTTATTCGATCGGTCTTGATTTTGTAGTGTAGAATGTGCTTATTGGCTTGATACTATCCTCATTCCTTATGCTTATGCCTAGATGTCTTTAAAGTTCACTTCTATTTTCTCGTTTTGCCTTTAAAAATTGACTTGTGAACTAACATTGCACGCCAAGTGTTCGATGAAATGTCCATGTAAATGTCACTCCTAAATGAGGAATTCGGTTTCTAGGTTAGAATTTTTGATTTTATTCGATCGATCCTGATTTTATAGTGCAGAATGTGCTTATTGGCTTGATACTATCCTCAATCTTTATGCTTACGCCTAAATGCCTTTAAAGTTGGCTTGTTTTTTCTCCTTTTTCCTTTAAAATGACTTGTGATAAAAAATTGCACGCCAAGTGTTCGATGAAATGTCCATGTAAATGTCACTCCTAAATGTGGCATTGGGTTTCTAGGTTCGAATGTGTGCTTTAATTTGATCGGTCTTGATTTTGTAGTGCAGAATGTGCTTATTGGCTTGATACTATCCTCATTCTTTATGCTTATGCCTAGATGTCTTTAAAGTTCACTAGTTTTTTCTCCTTTAGCCTTCAAAAATTAACTTTAGATCTAACATTGCACGCCAAGTGTTCGATGAAATGTCCATGTAAATGTCACTCCTAAATGTGGCATTCGGTTTCTAGGTTCGAATTTATGCTTTTATTCGATCGCTCTTTATTTTGTAGTGCGGAATTTTCTTATTGGCTTGATACTATCCTCATTCTTTATGCTTATGCCTATATGTCTTTAAAGTTCACTTGTTTTTTCTCCTTTTGCCTTTAAAATGACTTGTGATCTAACATTGCACGCCAAATGTTCGATGAAATGTCCATGTAAATTTCACTCCTGAATTTGGCATTCGGTTTTTAGGTTCGAATTTATTCTTTTATTTGATCGGTCTTGATTTTATAGTGCAGAATATGCTTATTGGCTTGATACTATCCTCATTCTTTATGCTTATGCCTAGGTGTCTTTAATGTTCACTTGTTTCTTCTCCTTTAGCATTTAAAAATTTACTTGTGATCTAACATTGCACGCCAAGTGTTTGATGAAATGTCCATGTAAATGTCCTTCCTAAATGTGGCATTCGGTTTCTACGTTGGAATTTATGCTTTTATTCGATCGTTATTGATTTCGTAGTGCAGAAGGTTGTTATTGGCTTGATACTATTCTTATTCTTTATGCTTATGCCTAGATGTCTTTAAAGTTCACTTGTTTTTTTTTCCTTTTGCCTTTAAAATTGACTTGTGAACTAACATTGCATGCCAAGTGTTCGATGAAATGTTCATGTAAATGTCACTCCTAAATGTGGCATTCAGTTTCTAGGTTCGAATTTATGCTTTTATTCGATCGATCCTGACTTTGTAGTGTAGAATGTGCTTATTGGCTTGATACTATCCTCATTCTTTATGCTTATGCCTAGATGTCTTTAAAGTTCACTTCTATTTTCTCATTTTGCCTTTAAAAATTGACTTGTGAAGTAACATTGCACGCCAAGTGTTCGATGAAATGTCCATGTAAATGTCACTCCTAAATGTGGAATTCGGTATCTAGGTTAGAATTTATGATTTTATTCGATCGATCCTGATTTTATAGTGCAGAATGTGCTTATTGGCTTGATACTATCCTCAATCTTTATGCTTACGCCTAAATGCCTTTAAAGTTCGCTTGTTTTTTCTCCTTTTTCCTTTAAAATGACTTGTGATAAAAAATTGCACGCCAAGTGTTCGATGAAATGTCCATGTAAATGTCACTCCTAAATGTGGCATTGGGTTTCTAGGTTCGAATGTGTGCTTTAATTTGATCGGTCTTGATTTTGTAGTGCAGAATGTGCTTATTGGCTTGATACTATCCTCATTCTTTATGCTTATGCCTAGATGTCTTTAAAGTTCACTAGTTTTTTCTCCTTTAGCCTTCAAAAATTAACTTTAGATCTAACATTGCACGCCAAGTGTTCGATGAAATGTCCATGTAAATGTCACTCCTAAATGTGGCATTCGGTTTCTAGGTTCGAATTTATGCTTTTATTCGATCGCTCTTTATTTTGTAGTGCGGAATTTTCTTATTGGCTTGATACTATCCTCATTCTTTATGCTTATGCCTAGATGTCTTTAAAGTTCACTTGTTTTTTCTCCTTTTGCCTTTAAAATGACTTGTGATCTAACATTGCACGCCAAATGTTCGATGAAATGTCCATGTAAATTTCACTCCTGAATTTGGCATTCGGTTTTTAGGTTCGAATTTATTCTTTTATCTGATCGGTCTTGATTTTATAGTGCAGAATATGCTTATTGGCTTGATACTATCCTCATTCTTTATGCTTATGCCTAGGTGTCTTTAAAGTTCACTTGTTTTTTCTCCTTTAGCATTTAAAAATTTACTTGCGATCTAACATTGCACGCCAAGTGTTTGATGAAATGTCCATGTAAATGTCCTTCCTAAATGTGGCATTCGGTTTCTACGTTGGAATTTATGCTTTTATTCGATCGTTATTGATTTCGTAGTGCAGAAGGTTCTTATTGGCTTGATACTATTCTTATTCTTTATGCTTATGCCTAGATGTCTTTAAAGTTCACTTGTTTTTTTTTCCTTTTGCCTTTAAAATTGACTTGTGAACTAACATTGCATGCCAAGTGTTCGATGAAATGTTCATGTAAATGTCACTCCTAAATGTGGCATTCAGTTTCTAGGTTCGAATTTATGCTTTTATTCGATCGATCCTGACTTTGTAGTGTAGAATGTGCTTATTGGCTTGATACTATCCTCATTCTTTATGCTTATGCCTAGATGTCTTTAAAGTTCACTTCTATTTTCTCATTTTGCCTTTAAAAATTGACTTGTGAACTAACATTGCACGCCAAGTGTTCGATGAAATGTCCATGTAAATGTCACTCCTAAATGTGGAATTCGGTTTCTAGGTTAGAATTTATGATTTTATTCGATCGATCCTGATTTTATAGTGCAGAATGTGCTTATTGGCTTGATACTATCCTCAATCTTTATGCTTACGCCTAAATGCCTTTAAAGTTCGCTTGTTTTTTCTCCTTTTTCCTTTAAAATGACTTGTGATCAAAAATTGCACGCCAAGTGTTCGATGAAATGTCCATGTAAATGTCAGTCCTAAATGTGGCATTGGGTTTCTAGGTTCGAATGTGTGCTTTAATTTGATCGGTCTTGATTTTGTAGTGCAGAATGTGCTTATTGGCTTGATACTATCCTCATTCTTTATGCTTATGCCTAGATGTCTTTAAAGTTCACTTGTTTTTTCTCCTTTAGCCTTCAAAAATTAATTTTAGATCTAACATTGCACGCCAAGTGTTCGATGAAATGTCCATGTAAATTTCACTCCTAAATGTGGCATTCGGTTTCTAGGTTCGAATTTATGCTTTTATTCGATCGCTCTTTATTTTGTAGTGCGGAATTTTCTTATTGGCTTGATACTATCCTCATTCTTTATGCTTATGCCTAGATGTCCTTAAAGTTCACTGGTTTTTCTCCTTTTGCCTTTAAAATGACTTGTGATCTAACATTGCACGCCAAATGTTCGATGAAATATCCATGTAAATATCACTCCTAAATGTGGCATTCGGTTTCTAGGTTCGAATTTATTCTTTTATTTGATCGGTCTTGATTTTATAGTGCAGAATGTGCTTATTAGCTTCATACTATCCTCATTCTTTATGCTTATGCCTAGATGTCTTTAAAGTTCATTTGTTTTTTCTCCTTTTGCCTTTAAAATGACTTGTGATCTAACATTGCACGCCAAATGTTCCATGAAATATCCATGTAAATGTCACTCCTAAATGTGGCATTCGGTTTCTAGGTTCGAATTTATTCTTTTATTTGATCGGTCTTGATTTTATAGTGCAGAATGTGCTTATTGGCTTGATACTATCCTCATTCTTTATGCTTATGCCTAGATGTCTTTAAAGTTCACTTGTTTTTTCTCCTTTTGCCTTTAAAAATTTACATTTTATCTAACATTGTATGCCAAGTGTTCGGTGAAATGTCCATGTAAATGTCCTTCCTAAATGTGGCATTCGGTTTCTACGATGGAATTTATGCTTTTATTCGATCGTTATTGATTTCGTAGTGCAGAAGGTTCTTATTGGCTTGATACTATTCTCATTCTTTATGCTTATGCCTAGATATATTTAAAGTTCACTTGTTTTTTATCCTTTTGCCTTTAAAATGACTTGTGATCTAACATTGCACGCCAAATGTTCGATGAAATATCCATGTAAATGTCACTCCTAAATGTGGCATTCGGTTTCTAGGTTCAAATTTATTCTTTTATTTGATCGGGCTTTATTTGATAGTGCAGAATGTGCTTATTGGCTTGATACTATGCTCATTCTTTATGCTTATGGCTAGATGTCTTTAAAGTTCATTTGTTTTTTCTCCTTTTGCCTTTAAAAATTGACTTGTGATCTAACATTGCACGCCAAGTGTTCGATGCAATGTCCATGTAAATGTCACTCCTAAATGTGACATTCGGTTTCTAGGTTCGAATTTATGATTTTATTCGATCGATCCTGATTTTGTAGTGCAGAATGTGCTTATTGGCTTGATACTATCCTCAATCTTTATGCTTACGCCTAGATGTCTTTAAAGTTCATTTGTTTTTTCTCCTTTTGCATTTAAAAAATGACTTGTGATCTAACATTGCACGCCAAGTGTTCGATGCAATGTCCATGTAAATGTCACTACTAAATGTCGCATTCGGTTTTTAGGTTCGAATTTATGATTTTATTCGATCGATCCTGATTTTTTAGTGCAGAATGTGCTTATTGGCTTGATACTATCCTCAATCTTTATACTTACGCCTAAATGTGTTTAAAGTTCGCTTGTTTTTTCTCCTTTTTCTTTTAAAATGACTTGTGATAAAAAATTGCACTCCAAGTGTTCGATGAAATGTCCATGTAAATGTCACTCCTAAATGTGGCAATGGGTTTCTAGGTTCGAATGTGTGCTTTAATTCGATCG
The DNA here is from genome assembly GCA_964016875.1 of Fallopia convolvulus. Classification (NCBI taxonomy): domain Eukaryota; kingdom Viridiplantae; phylum Streptophyta; class Magnoliopsida; order Caryophyllales; family Polygonaceae; genus Fallopia; species Fallopia convolvulus. The sequence continues at coordinate 28,135,397 of OZ024722.1, forward strand.
GTCTTGATTTTGTAGTGCAGAATGTGCTTATTGGCTTGATACTATCCTCATTCTTTATGCTTATGCCTAGATGTCTTTAAAGTTCACTTGTTTTTTCTTCTTTAGCCTTCAAAAATTAACTTTAGATATAACATTGCACGCCAAGTGTTCGATGAAATGTGCATGTAAATGTCACTCCTAAATATGGCATTCGGTTTCTAGGTTCGAATTTATGCTTTTATTCGATCGCTCTTTATTTTGTAGTGCAGAATTTTCTTATTGGCTTGATATTATCCTCATTCTTTATGCTTATACATAGATGTCTTTAAAGTTCACTTGTTTTTTCTCCTTTTGCCTTTGAAATGACTTGTAATCTAACATTACACGCCAAATGTTCGATGAAATGTCCATGTAAATTTCACTCCTAAATTTTGCATTCGGTTTTTAGGTTCGAAGTTATTCTTTTATTTGATCGGTCTTGATTTTATAGTGCAGAATATGCTTATTGGCTTGATACTATCCTCATTCTTTATGCTTATGCCTAGGTGTCTTTAAAGTTCACTTGTTTTTTCTCCTTTAGCATTTAAAAATTTACTTGTGATCTAACATTGCACGCCAAGTGTTTGATGAATGTCCATGTAAATGTCCTTTCTAAATGTGGCATTCGGTTTCTACGTTGGAATTTATGCTTTTATTCGATCGTTATTGATTTCGTAGTGCAGAAAGTTCTTATTGGCTTGATACTATTCTCATTCTTTATGCTTATGCCTAGATGTCTTTAAAGTTCACTTGTTTTTTTTTCCTTTTGCCTTTAAAATGACTTGTGATCTAATATTGCACGCCAAGTGTTCGATGAAATGTTCATGAAAATGTCACTCCTAAATGTTGCATTCGGTTTCTAGGTTTGAATTTATGCTTATTTTCGATCGGTCTTGATTTTGTAGTGTAGAATGTGCTTATTGGCTTGATACTATCCTCATTCTTTATGCTTATGCATAGATGTTTTTAAAGTTCACTTCTATTTTCTCATTTTGCCTTTAAAAATTGACTTGTGAACTAACATTGCACGCCATGTGTTCGATGAAATGTCCATGTAAATGTCACTCCTAAATGAGGAATTCGGTTTCTAGGTTAGAATTTATGATTTTATTCGATCGATCCTGATTTTATAGTGCAGAATGTGCTTATTGGCTTGATACTATCCTCAATCTTTATGCTTACGCCTAAATGCCTTTAAAGTTCGCTTGTTTTTTCTCCTTTTTCCTTTAAAATGACTTGTGATCAAAAATTGCACGCCAAGTGTTCGATGAAATGTCCATGTAAATGTCAGTCCTAAATGTGGCATTGGGTTTCTAGGTTCGAATGTGTGCTTTAATTTGATCGGTCTTTATTTTGTAGTGCAGAATGTGCTTATTGGCTTGATATTATCCTCATTCTTTATGCTTATGCCTAGATGTCTTTAAAGTTCACTTGTTTTATCTCCTTTAGCCTTCAAAAATTAACTTTAGATCTAACATTGCACGCCAAGTGTTCGATGAAATGTCCATGTAAATGTCACTCCTAAATGTGGTATTGGGTTTCTAGGTTCGAATGTGTGCTTTAATTCGATCGGTCTTGATTTTGTAGTGCAGAATGTGCTTATTGGCTTGATACTATCCTCATTCTTTATGCTTATGCCTAGATGTCTTTAAAGTTCACTTGTTTTTACTCCTTTAGCCTTCAAAAATTAACTTTAGATCTAACATTGCACACCAAGTGTTCGATGAAATGTGCATGTAAATGTCACTCCTAAATGTGGCATTCGGTTTCTAGGTTCGAATTTATGCTTTTATTCGATCGCTCTTTATTTTTGTAGTGCAGAATTTTCTTATTGGCTTGATACTATCCTCATTCTTTATGCTTATACATAGATGTCTTTAAAGTTCACTTGTTTTTTCTCCTTTTGCCATTAAAATGACTTGTGATCTAACATTACACGCCAAATGTTCGATGAAATGTCCATGTAAATTTCACTCCTAAATTTGGCATTCGGTTTTTAGGTTCGAATTTATTCTTTTATTTGATCGGTCTTGATTTTATAGTGTAGAATATTCTTATTGGCTTGATACTATCCTCATTCTTTATGCTTATGCCTAGGTGTCTTTAAAGTTCACTTGTTTTTTCTCCTTTAGCATTTAAAAATTTACTTGTGATCTAACATTGCACGCCAAGTGTTTAATGAAATGTCCATGTAAATGTCCTTCCTAAATGTGGAATTCGGTTTCTTCGTTGGAATTTAAGCTTTTATTCGATCGTTATTGATTTTGTAGTGCAGAAGGTTCTTATTGGCTTGATACTATTCTCATTCTTTATGCTTATGCCTAGATGTCTTTAAAGTTCACTTGTTTTTTTTCCTTTTGCCTTTAAAATGACTTGTGATCTAATATTGCACGCCAAGTGTTCGATGAAATGTTCATGTAAATGTCACTCCTAAATGTGGCATTCGGTTTCTAGGTTTGAATTTATGCTTATTTTCGATCGGTCTTGATTTTGTAGTGTAGAATGTGCTTATTGGCTTGATACTATCCTCATTCTTTATGCTTATGCATAGATGTCTTTAAAGTTCACTTCTATTTTCTCATTTTGCCTTTAAAAATTGACTTGAGAACTAACATTGCACGCCAAGTGTTCGATGAAATGTCCATGTAAATGTCACTCCTAAATGAGGAATTCGGTTTCTAGGTTAGAATTTATGATTTTATTGGATCGATCCTGATTTTATAGTGCAGAATGTGCTTATTGGCTTGATACTATCCTCAATCTTTATGCTTACGCCTAAATGCCTTTAAAGTTCGCTTGTTTTTTCTCCTTTTTCCTTTAAAATGACTTGTGATCAAAAATTGCACGCCAAGTGTTCGATGAAATGTCCATGTAAATGTCACTCCTAAATGTGGCATTGGGTTTCTAGGTTCGAATGTGTGCTTTAATTCGATCGGTCTTGATTTTGTAGTGTAGAATGTGCTTATTGGCTTGATACTATCCTCATTCCTTATGCGTATGCCTAGATGTGTTTAAAGTTCACTTCTATTTTCTCGTTTTGCCTTTAAAAATTGACTTGTGAACTAACATTGCACGCCAAGTGTTCGATGAAATGTCCATGTAAATGTCACTACTAAATGAGGAATTTGATTTCTAGGTTAGAATTTTTGATTTAATTCGATCGATCCTGATTTTATAGTGCAAAATGTGCTTATTGGCTTGATATTATCCTCAATCTTTATGCTTACGCCTAAATGCCTTTAAAGTTCGCTTGTTTTTTCTCCTTTTTCCTTTAAAATGACTTGTGATCAAAAATTGCACGCCAAATGTTCGATGAAATGTCCATGTAAATGTCACTCCTAAATATGGCATTGGGTTTCTAGGTTCGAATGTGTGCTTTAATTTGATCGGTCTTGATTTTGTAGTGCAGAATGTTCTTATTGGCTTGATACTATCCTCATTCTTTATGCTTATGCCTAGATGTCTTTAAAGTTCACTTGTTTTATCTCCTTTAGCCTTCAAAAGTTAACTTTAGATCTAACATTGCACGCCAAGTGTTCGATGAAATGTCCATGTAAATGTCACTCCAAAATGTGGCATTCGGTTTCTAGGTTCGAATGTGTGCTTTAATTTGATCGGTCTTGATTTTGTAGTACAGAATGTGCTTATTGGCTTGATACTATCCTCATTCTTTATGCTTATGCCTAGATGTCTTTAAAGTTCACTTGTTTTTTCTCCTTTAGCCTTCAAAAATTAACTTTAGATCTAACATTGCACGCCAAGTGTTCGATGAAATGTGCATGTAAATGTCACTCCTAAATGTGGCATTCGGTTTCTAGATTCGAATTTATGCTTTTATTCGATCGCTCTTTATTTTGTAGTGCGGAATTTTCTTATTGGCTTGATACTATCCTCATTCGTTATGCTTATGCCTAGATGTCTTTAAAGTTTACTTGTTTTTTCTCCTTTTGCCTTTAAAATGACTTGTGATCTAACATTGCACGCCAAATGTTCGATGAAATGTCCATGTAAATTTCACTCCTAAATTTGGCATTCGGTTTTTAGGTTCGAATTTCAGCTTTTATTTGATCGGTCTTGATTTTATAGTGCAGAATATGCTTATTGGCTTGATACTATCCTCATTCTTTATGCTTATGCCTAGGTGTCTTTAAAGTTCACTTGTTTTTTCTCCTTTAGCATTTAAAAATTTACTTGTGATCTAACATTGCACGCCAAGTGTTTGATGAAATGTCCATGAAAATGTCCTTCCTAAATGTGGCATTCGGTTTCTACGTTGGAATTTATGCTTTTATTCGATCGTTATTGATTTCGTAGTGCATAAGGTATTTATTGGCTTGATACTATTCTTATTCTTTATGCTTATGCCTAGATGTCTTTAAAGTTCACTTGTTTTTTTTTCCTTTTACCTTTAAAATTGACTTGTGAACTAACATTGCATGCCAAGTGTTCGATGAAATGTTCATGTAAATGTCACTCCTAAATGTGGCATTCAGTTTCTAGGTTCGAATTTATGCTTTTATTCGATCGATCCTGACTTTGTAACGTAGAATGTGCTTATTGGCTTGATACTATCCTCATTCTTTATGCTTATGCTTAGATGTCTTTAAAGTTCACTTCTATTTTCTCATTTTGCTTTTAAAAATTGACTTGTGAACTAACATTGCACGTCAAGTGTTCGATGAAATGTCCATGTAACTCCTAAATGTGGAATTCGGTTTCTAGGTTAGAATTTATGATTTTATTCGATCGGTCTTGATTTTGTAGTGCAGAATGTGCTTATTGGCTTGATACTATCCTCAATCTTTATGCTTACGCCTAAATGCCTTTAAAGTTCGCTTGTTTTTTCTCCTTTTTCCTTTAAAATGACTTGTGATCAAAAATTGCACGCCAAGTGTTCGATGAAATGTGCATGTAAATGTCACTCCTAAATGTGGCATTGGGTTTCTAGGTTCGAATGTGTGCTTTAATTTGATCGGTCTTGATTTTGTAGTGCAGAATGTGCTTATTGGCTTGATACTATCCTCATTCTTTATGCTTATGCCTAGATGTTTTTAAAGTTCACTTGTTTTTTCTCCTTTAGCCTTCAAAAATTAACTTTAGATCTAACATTGCACGCCAAGTGTTCGATGAAATGTCCATGTAAATTTCACTCCTAAATGTGGCATTCGGTTTCTAGGTTCGAATTTATGCTTTTATTCGATCGCTCTTTATTTTGTAGTGCGGAATTTTCTTATTGGCTTGATACTATCCTCATTCTTTATGCTTATGCCTAGATGTCCTTAAAGTTCACTTGTTTTTTCTCCTTTTGCCTTTAAAATGACTTGTGATCTAACATTGCACGCCAAATGTTCGATGAAATATCCATGTAAATATCACTCCTAAATGTGGCATTCGGTTTCTAGGTTCGAATTTATTCTTTTATTTGATCGGTCTTGATTTTATAGTGCAGAATGTGCTTATTGGCTTGATACTATCCTCATTCTTTATGCTTATGCCTAGATGTCTTTAAAAGTTCATTTGTTTTTTCTCCTTTTGCTATTAAAAATTGACTTGTGATCTAACATTGCACGCCAAGTGTTCGATGCAATGTCCATGTAAATGTCACTCCTAAATGTGGCATTCGGTTTCTAGGTTCGAATGTTTGCTTTAATTCGATCGGTCTTGATTTTGTAGTGCAGAATGTGCTTATTGGCTTTATACTATCCACATTCTTTATGCTTATGCCTCGATTTCTTTAAAGTTCATTTGTTTTTTCTCCTTTTGCCTTTAAAATGACTTGTGATCTAACATTGCACGCCAAATGTTCCATGAAATATCCATGTAAATGTCACTCCTAAATGTGGCATTCGGTTTCTAGGTTCGAATTTATTCTTTTATTTGATCGGTCTTGATTTTATAGTGCAGAATGTGCTTTTTGTCTTGATACTATCCTCATTCTTTATGCTTATGGCTAGATGTCTTTAAAGTTCACTTGTTTTTTCTCCTTTTGCCTTTAAAAATTTACATTTTATCTAACATTGCATGCCAAGTGTTCGGTGAAATGTCCATGTAAATGTCCTTCCTAAATGTGGCATTCGGTTTCTACGATGGAATTTATGCTTTTATTCAATCGTTATTGATTTCGTAGTGCAGAAGGTTCTTATTGGCTTGATACTATTCTCATTCTTTATGCTTATGCCTAGATGTATTTAAAGTTCACTTGTTTTTCTTGCTTTTGCCTTTAAAATGACTTGTGATCTAACATTGCACGCCAAATGTTCGATGAAATGTCCATGTAAATGTCACTCCTAAATTTGGCATTCGGTTTCTAGGTTCGAATTTATTCTTTTATTTGATCGGGCTTGATTTTATAGTGCAGAATGTGCTTATTGGCTTGATACTATGCTCATTCTTTATGCCTATGGCTAGATGTCTTTAAAGTTCATTTGTTTTTTCTCCTTTTGCCTTTAAAATTTGACTTGTGATCTAACATTGCACGCCAAGTGTTCGATGCAATGTCCATATAAATGTCACTCCTAAATGTGGCATTCGGTTTCTAGGTTCGAATTTATGATTTTATTCGATCGATCCTGATTTTGTAGTGCAGAATGTGCTTATTGGCTTGATACTATCCTCAATCTTTATGCTTACGCCTAGATGTCTTTAAAGTTCATTTGTTTTTTCTCCTTTTGCATTTAAAAAATGACTTGTGATCTAACATTGCACGCCAAGTGTTCGATGCAATGTCCATGTAAATGTCACTACTAAATGTCGCATTCGGTTTCTAGGTTCGAATTTATGATTTTATTCGATCGATCCTGATTTTTTAGTGCAGAATGTGCTTATTGGCTTGATACTATCCTCAATCTTTATACTTACGCCTAAATGTGTTTAAAGTTCGCTTGTTTTTTCTCCTTTTTCTTTTAAAATGACTTGTGATAAAAAATTGCACTCCAAGTGTTCGATGAAATGTCCATGTAAATGTCACTCCTATATGTGGCATTGGGTTTCTAGGTTCGAATGTGTGCTTTAATTCGATCGGTCTTGATTTTGTAGTGTAGAATGTGCTTATTGGCTTGATACTATCCTCATTCCTTATGCTTATGCCTAGATGTGTTTAAAGTTCACTTCTATTTTCTCGTTTTGCCTTTAAAAATTGACTTGTGAACTAACATTGCACGCCAAGTGTTCGATGAAATGTCCATGTAAATGTCACTACTAAATGAGGAATTTGATTTCTAGGTTAGAATTTTTGATTTAATTCGATCGATCCTGATTTTATAGTGCAAAATGTGCTTATTGGCTTGATACTATCCTCAATCTTTATGCTTACGCCTAAATGCCTTTAAAGTTCGCTTGTTTTTTCTCCTTTTTCCTTTAAAATGACTTTTGATCAAAAATTGCACGCCAAATGTTCGATGAAATGTCCATGTAAATGTCACTCCTAAATATGGCATTGGGTTTCTAGGTTCGAATGTGTGCTTTAATTTGATCGGTCTTGATTTTGTAGTGCAGAATGTTCTTATTGGCTTGATACTATCCTCATTCTTTATGCTTATGCCTAGATGTCTTTAAAGTTCACTTGTTTTATCTCCTTTAGCCTTCAAAAGTTAACTTTAGATCTAACATTGCACGCCAAGTGTTCGATGAAATGTCCATGTAAATGTCACTCCAAAATGTGGCATTCGGTTTCTAGGTTCGAATGTGTGCTTTAATTTGATCGGTCTTGATTTTGTAGTACAGAATGTGCTTATTGGCTTGATACTATCCTCATTCTTTATGCTTATGCCTAGATGTCTTTAAAGTTCACTTGTTTTTTCTCCTTTAGCCTTCAAAAATTAACTTTAGATCTAAGATTGCACGCCTAGTGTTCGATGAAATGTGCATGTAAATGTCACTCCTAAATGTGGCATTCGGTTTCTAGATTCGAATTTATGCTTTTATTCGATCTCTCTTTATTTTGTAGTGCGGAATTTTCTTATTGGCTTGATACTATCCTCATTCGTTATGCGTATGCCTAGATGTCTTTAAAGTTCACTTGTTTTTTCTCCTTTTGCCTTTAAAATGACTTGTGATCTAACATTGCACGCCAAATGTTCGATGAAATGTCCATGTAAATTTCACTCCTAAATTTGGCATTCGGTTTTTAGGTTCGAATTTCAGCTTTTATTTGATCGGTCTTGATTTTATAGTGCAGAATATGCTTATTGGCTTGATACTATCCTCATTCTTTATGCTTATGCCTAGGTGTCTTTAAAGTTCACTTGTTTTTTCTCCTTTAGCATTTAAAAATTTACTTGTGATCTAACATTGCACGCCAAGTGTTTGATGAAATGTCCATGAAAATGTCCTTCCTAAATGTGGCATTCGGTTTCTACGTTGGAATTTATGCTTTTATTCGATCGTTATTGATTTCGTAGTGCATAAGGTATTTATTGGCTTGATACTATTCTTATTCTTTATGCTTATGCCTAGATGTCTTTAAAGTTCACTTGTTTTTTTTTCCTTTTACCTTTAAAATTGAAATGTGAACTAACATTGCATGCCAAGTGTTCGATGAAATGTTCATGTAAATGTCACTCCTAAATGTGGCATTCAGTTTTAGGTTCGAATTTATGCTTTTATTCGATCGATCCTGACTTTGTAGTGTAGAATGTGCTTATTGGCTTGATACTATCCTCATTCTTTATGCTTATGCTTAGATGTCTTTAAAGTTCACTTCTATTTTCTCATTTTGCTTTTAAAAATTGACTTGTGAACTAACATTGCACGCCAAGTGTTCGATGAAATGTCCATGTAACTCCTAAATGTGGAATTCGGTTTCTAGGTTAGAATTTATGATTTTATTCGACCGGTCTTGATTTTGTAGTGCAGAATGTGCTTATTGGCTTGATACTATCCTCAATCTTTATGCTTACGCCTAAATGCCTTTAAAGTTCGCTTGTTTTTTCTCCTTTTTGCTTTAAAATGACTTGTGATCAAAAATTGCACGCCAAGTGTTCGATGAAATGTCCATGTAAATGTCACTCCTAAATGTGGCATTGGGTTTCTAGGTTCGAATGTGTGCTTTAATTTGATCGGTCTTGATTTTGTAGTGCAGAATGTGCTTATTGGCTTGATACTATCCTCATTCTTTATGCTTATGCCTAGATGTCTTTAAAGTTCACTTGTTTTTTCTCCTTTAGCCTTCAAAAATTAACTTTAGATCTAACATTGCACGCCAAGTGTTCGATGAAATGTCCATGTAAATTTCACTCCTAAATGTGGCATTCGGTTTCTAGGTTCGAATTTATGCTTTTATTCGATCGCTCTTTATTTTGTAGTGCGGAATTTTCTTATTGGCTTGATACTATCCTCATTCTTTATGCTTATGCCTAGATGTCCTTAAAGTTCACTTGTTTTTTCTCCTTTTGCCTTTAAAATGACTTGTGATCTAACATTGCACGCCAAATGTTCGATGAAATATCCATGTAAATATCACTCCTAAATGTGGCATTCGGTTTCTAGGTTCGAATTTATTCTTTTATTTGATCGGTCTTGATTTTATAGTGCAGAATGTGCTTATTGGCTTGATACTATCCTCATTCTTTATGCTTATGCCTAGATGTCTTTAAAAGTTCATTTGTTTTTTCTCCTTTTGCCTTTAAAAATTGACTTGTGATCTAACATTGCACGCCAAGTGTTCGATGCAATGTCCATGTAAATGTCACTCCTAAATGTGGCATTGGGTTTCTAGGTTCGAATGTGTGCTTTAATTCGATCGGTCTTGATTTTGTAGTGCAGAATGTGCTTATTGGCTTGATACTATCCTCAATCTTTATGCTTACGCCTAGATGTCTTTAAAGTTCATTTGTTTTTTCTCCTTTTGCATTTAAAAAATGACTTGTGATCTAACATTGCACGCCAAGTGTTCGATGAAATATCCATGTAAATGTCACTCCTAAATGTGGCATTCGGTTTCTAGGTTCGAATTTATTCTTTTATTTGATCGGTCTTGATTTTATAGTGCAGAATGTGCTTTTTGTCTTGATACTATCCTCATTCTTTATGCTTATGGCTAGATGTCTTTAAAGTTCACTTGTTTTTTCTCCTTTTGCCTTTAAAAATTTACATTTTATCTAACATTGCATGCCAAGTGTTCGGTGAAATGTCCATGTAAATGTCCTTCCTAAATGTGGCATTCGGTTTCTACGATGGAATTTATGCTTTTATTCAATCGTTATTGATTTCGTAGTGCAGAAGGTTCTTATTGGCTTGATACTATTCTCATTCTTTATGCTTATGCCTAGATGTATTTAAAGTTCACTTGTTTTTCTTGCTTTTGCCTTTAAAATGACTTGTGATCTAACATTGCACGCCAAATGTTCGATGAAATGTCCATGTAAATGTCACTCCTAAATTTGGCATTCGGTTTCTAGGTTCGAATTTATTCTTTTATTTGATCGGGCTTGATTTTATAGTGCAGAATGTGCTTATTGGCTTGATACTATGCTCATTCTTTATGCCTATGGCTAGATGTCTTTAAAGTTCATTTGTTTTTTCTCCTTTTGCCTTTAAAATTTGACTTGTGATCTAACATTGCACGCCAAGTGTTCGATGCAATGTCCATATAAATGTCACTCCTAAATGTGGCATTCGGTTTCTAGGTTCGAATTTATGATTTTATTCGATCGATCCTGATTTTGTAGTGCAGAATGTGCTTATTGGCTTGATACTATCCTCAATCTTTATGCTTACGCCTAGATGTCTTTAAAGTTCATTTGTTTTTTCTCCTTTTGCATTTAAAAAATGACTTGTGATCTAACATTGCACGCCAAGTGTTCGATGCAATGTCCATGTAAATGTCACTACTAAATGTCGCATTCGGTTTCTAGGTTCGAATTTATGATTTTATTCGATCGATCCTGATTTTTTAGTGCAGAATGTGCTTATTGGCTTGATACTATCCTCAATCTTTATACTTACGCCTAAATGTCTTTAAAGTTCGCTTGTTTTTTCTCCTTTTTCTTTTAAAATGACTTGTGATAAAAAATTGCACGCCAAGTGTTCGATGAAATGTCCATGTAAATGTCACTCCTATATGTGGCATTGGGTTTCTAGGTTCGAATGTGTGCTTTAATTCGATCGGTCTTGATTTTGTAGTGTAGAATGTGCTTATTGGCTTGATACTATCCTCATTCCTTATGCTTATGCCTAGATGTGTTTAAAGTTCACTTCTATTTTCTCGTTTTGCCTTTAAAAATTGACTTGTGAACTAACATTGCACGCCAAGTGTTCGATGAAATGTCCATGTAAATGTCACTACTAAATGAGGAATTTGATTTCTAGGTTAGAATTTTTGATTTAATTCGATCGATCCTGATTTTATAGTGCAAAATGTGCTTATTGGCTTGATACTATCCTCAATCTTTATGCTTACGCCTAAATGCCTTTAAAGTTCGCTTGTTTTTTCTCCTTTTTCCTTTAAAATGACTTTTGATCAAAAATTGCACGCCAAATGTTCGATGAAATGTCCATGTAAATGTCACTCCTAAATATGGCATTGGGTTTCTAGGTTCGAATGTGTGCTTTAATTTGATCGGTCTTGATTTTGTAGTGCAGAATGTTCTTATTGGCTTGATACTATCCTCATTCTTTATGCTTATGCCTAGATGTCTTTAAAGTTCACTTGTTTTATCTCCTTTAGCCTTCAAAAGTTAACTTTAGATCTAACATTGCACGCCAAGTGTTCGATGAAATGTCCATGTAAATGTCACTCCAAAATGTGGCATTCGGTTTCTAGGTTCGAATGTGTGCTTTAATTTGATCGGTCTTGATTTTGTAGTACAGAATGTGCTTATTGGCTTGATACTATCCTCATTCTTTATGCTTATGCCTAGATGTCTTTAAAGTTCACTTGTTTTTTCTCCTTTAGCCTTCAAAAATTAACTTTAGATCTAAGATTGCACGCCTAGTGTTCGATGAAATGTGCATGTAAATGTCACTCCTAAATGTGGCATTCGGTTTCTAGATTCGAATTTATGCTTTTATTCGATCTCTCTTTATTTTGTAGTGCGGAATTTTCTTATTGGCTTGATACTATCCTCATTCGTTATGCGTATGCCTAGATGTCTTTAAAGTTCACTTGTTTTTTCTCCTTTTGCCTTTAAAATGACTTGTGATCTAACATTGCACGCCAAATGTTCGATGAAATGTCCATGTAAATTTCACTCCTAAATTTGGCATTCGGTTTTTAGGTTCGAATTTCAGCTTTTATTTGATCGGTCTTGATTTTATAGTGCAGAATATGCTTATTGGCTTGATACTATCCTCATTCTTTATGCTTATGCCTAGGTGTCTTTAAAGTTCACTTGTTTTTTCTCCTTTAGCATTTAAAAATTTACTTGTGATCTAACATTGCACGCCAAGTGTTTGATGAAATGTCCATGAAAATGTCCTTCCTAAATGTGGCATTCGGTTTCTACGTTGGAATTTATGCTTTTATTCGATCGTTATTGATTTCGTAGTGCATAAGGTATTTATTGGCTTGATACTATTCTTATTCTTTATGCTTATGCCTAGATGTCTTTAAAGTTCACTTGTTTTTTTTTCCTTTTACCTTTAAAATTGAAATGTGAACTAACATTGCATGCCAAGTGTTCGATGAAATGTTCATGTAAATGTCACTCCTAAATGTGGCATTCAGTTTTAGGTTCGAATTTATGCTTTTATTCGATCGATCCTGACTTTGTAGTGTAGAATGTGCTTATTGGCTTGATACTATCCTCATTCTTTATGCTTATGCTTAGATGTCTTTAAAGTTCACTTCTATTTTCTCATTTTGCTTTTAAAAATTGACTTGTGAACTAACATTGCACGCCAAGTGTTCGATGAAATGTCCATGTAACTCCTAAATGTGGAATTCGGTTTCTAGGTTAGAATTTATGATTTTATTCGACCGGTCTTGATTTTGTAGTGCAGAATGTGCTTATTGGCTTGATACTATCCTCAATCTTTATGCTTACGCCTAAATGCCTTTAAAGTTCGCTTGTTTTTTCTCCTTTTTGCTTTAAAATGACTTGTGATCAAAAATTGCACGCCAAGTGTTCGATGAAATGTCCATGTAAATGTCACTCCTAAATGTGGCATTGGGTTTCTAGGTTCGAATGTGTGCTTTAATTTGATCGGTCTTGATTTTGTAGTGCAGAATGTGCTTATTGGCTTGATACTATCCTCATTCTTTATGCTTATGCCTAGATGTCTTTAAAGTTCACTTGTTTTTTCTCCTTTAGCCTTCAAAAATTAACTTTAGATCTAACATTGCACGCCAAGTGTTCGATGAAATGTCCATGTAAATTTCACTCCTAAATGTGGCATTCGGTTTCTAGGTTCGAATTTATGCTTTTATTCGATCGCTCTTTATTTTGTAGTGCGGAATTTTCTTATTGGCTTGATACTATCCTCATTCTTTATGCTTATGCCTAGATGTCCTTAAAGTTCACTTGTTTTTTCTCCTTTTGCCTTTAAAATGACTTGTGATCTAACATTGCACGCCAAATGTTCGATGAAATATCCATGTAAATATCACTCCTAAATGTGGCATTCGGTTTCTAGGTTCGAATTTATTCTTTTATTTGATCGGTCTTGATTTTATAGTGCAGAATGTGCTTATTGGCTTGATACTATCCTCATTCTTTATGCTTATGCCTAGATGTCTTTAAAAGTTCATTTGTTTTTTCTCCTTTTGCCTTTAAAAATTGACTTGTGATCTAACATTGCACGCCAAGTGTTCGATGCAATGTCCATGTAAATGTCACTCCTAAATGTGGCATTGGGTTTCTAGGTTCGAATGTGTGCTTTAATTCGATCGGTCTTGATTTTGTAGTGCAGAATGTGCTTATTGGCTTGATACTATCCTCAATCTTTATGCTTACGCCTAGATGTCTTTAAAGTTCATTTGTTTTTTCTCCTTTTGCATTTAAAAAATGACTTGTGATCTAACATTGCACGCCAAGTGTTCGATGAAATATCCATGTAAATGTCACTCCTAAATGTGGCATTCGGTTTCTAGGTTCGAATTTATTCTTTTATTTGATCGGTCTTGATTTTATAGTGCAGAATGTGCTTTTTGTCTTGATACTATCCTCATTCTTTATGCTTATGGCTAGATGTCTTTAAAGTTCACTTGTTTTTTCTCCTTTTGCCTTTAAAAATTTACATTTTATCTAACATTGCATGCCAAGTGTTCGGTGAAATGTCCATGTAAATGTCCTTCCTAAATGTGGCATTCGGTTTCTACGATGGAATTTATGCTTTTATTCAATCGTTATTGATTTCGTAGTGCAGAAGGTTCTTATTGGCTTGATACTATTCTCATTCTTTATGCTTATGCCTAGATGTATTTAAAGTTCACTTGTTTTTCTTGCTTTTGCCTTTAAAATGACTTGTGATCTAACATTGCACGCCAAATGTTCGATGAAATGTCCATGTAAATGTCACTCCTAAATTTGGCATTCGGTTTCTAGGTTCGAATTTATTCTTTTATTTGATCGGGCTTGATTTTATAGTGCAGAATGTGCTTATTGGCTTGATACTATGCTCATTCTTTATGCCTATGGCTAGATGTCTTTAAAGTTCATTTGTTTTTTCTCCTTTTGCCTTTAAAATTTGACTTGTGATCTAACATTGCACGCCAAGTGTTCGATGCAATGTCCATATAAATGTCACTCCTAAATGTGGCATTCGGTTTCTAGGTTCGAATTTATGATTTTATTCGATCGATCCTGATTTTGTAGTGCAGAATGTGCTTATTGGCTTGATACTATCCTCAATCTTTATGCTTACGCCTAGATGTCTTTAAAGTTCATTTGTTTTTTCTCCTTTTGCATTTAAAAAATGACTTGTGATCTAACATTGCACGCCAAGTGTTCGATGCAATGTCCATGTAAATGTCACTACTAAATGTCGCATTCGGTTTCTAGGTTCGAATTTATGATTTTATTCGATCGATCCTGATTTTTTAGTGCAGAATGTGCTTATTGGCTTGATACTATCCTCAATCTTTATACTTACGCCTAAATGTCTTTAAAGTTCGCTTGTTTTTTCTCCTTTTTCTTTTAAAATGACTTGTGATAAAAAATTGCACGCCAAGTGTTCGATGAAATGTCCATGTAAATGTCACTCCTATATGTGGCATTGGGTTTCTAGGTTCGAATGTGTGCTTTAATTCGATCGGTCTTGATTTTGTAGTGTAGAATGTGCTTATTGGCTTGATACTATCCTCATTCCTTATGCTTATGCCTAGATGTGTTTAAAGTTCACTTCTATTTTCTCGTTTTGCCTTTAAAAATTGACTTGTGAACTAACATTGCACGCCAAGTGTTCGATGAAATGTCCATGTAAATGTCACTACTAAATGAGGAATTTGATTTCTAGGTTAGAATTTTTGATTTAATTCGATCGATCCTGATTTTATAGTGCAAAATGTGCTTATTGGCTTGATACTATCCTCAATCTTTATGCTTACGCCTAAATGCCTTTAAAGTTCGCTTGTTTTTTCTCCTTTTTCCTTTAAAATGACTTTTGATCAAAAATTGCACGCCAAATGTTCGATGAAATGTCCATGTAAATGTCACTCCTAAATATGGCATTGGGTTTCTAGGTTCGAATGTGTGCTTTAATTTGATCGGTCTTGATTTTGTAGTGCAGAATGTTCTTATTGGCTTGATACTATCCTCATTCTTTATGCTTATGCCTAGATGTCTTTAAAGTTCACTTGTTTTATCTCCTTTAGCCTTCAAAAGTTAACTTTAGATCTAACATTGCACGCCAAGTGTTCGATGAAATGTCCATGTAAATGTCACTCCAAAATGTGGCATTCGGTTTCTAGGTTCGAATGTGTGCTTTAATTTGATCGGTCTTGATTTTGTAGTACAGAATGTGCTTATTGGCTTGATACTATCCTCATTCTTTATGCTTATGCCTAGATGTCTTTAAAGTTCACTTGTTTTTTCTCCTTTAGCCTTCAAAAATTAACTTTAGATCTAAGATTGCACGCCTAGTGTTCGATGAAATGTGCATGTAAATGTCACTCCTAAATGTGGCATTCGGTTTCTAGATTCGAATTTATGCTTTTATTCGATCTCTCTTTATTTTGTAGTGCGGAATTTTCTTATTGGCTTGATACTATCCTCATTCGTTATGCGTATGCCTAGATGTCTTTAAAGTTCACTTGTTTTTTCTCCTTTTGCCTTTAAAATGACTTGTGATCTAACATTGCACGCCAAATGTTCGATGAAATGTCCATGTAAATTTCACTCCTAAATTTGGCATTCGGTTTTTAGGTTCGAATTTCAGCTTTTATTTGATCGGTCTTGATTTTATAGTGCAGAATATGCTTATTGGCTTGATACTATCCTCATTCTTTATGCTTATGCCTAGGTGTCTTTAAAGTTCACTTGTTTTTTCTCCTTTAGCATTTAAAAATTTACTTGTGATCTAACATTGCACGCCAAGTGTTTGATGAAATGTCCATGAAAATGTCCTTCCTAAATGTGGCATTCGGTTTCTACGTTGGAATTTATGCTTTTATTCGATCGTTATTGATTTCGTAGTGCATAAGGTATTTATTGGCTTGATACTATTCTTATTCTTTATGCTTATGCCTAGATGTCTTTAAAGTTCACTTGTTTTTTTTTCCTTTTACCTTTAAAATTGAAATGTGAACTAACATTGCATGCCAAGTGTTCGATGAAATGTTCATGTAAATGTCACTCCTAAATGTGGCATTCAGTTTTAGGTTCGAATTTATGCTTTTATTCGATCGATCCTGACTTTGTAGTGTAGAATGTGCTTATTGGCTTGATACTATCCTCATTCTTTATGCTTATGCTTAGATGTCTTTAAAGTTCACTTCTATTTTCTCATTTTGCTTTTAAAAATTGACTTGTGAACTAACATTGCACGCCAAGTGTTCGATGAAATGTCCATGTAACTCCTAAATGTGGAATTCGGTTTCTAGGTTAGAATTTATGATTTTATTCGACCGGTCTTGATTTTGTAGTGCAGAATGTGCTTATTGGCTTGATACTATCCTCAATCTTTATGCTTACGCCTAAATGCCTTTAAAGTTCGCTTGTTTTTTCTCCTTTTTGCTTTAAAATGACTTGTGATCAAAAATTGCACGCCAAGTGTTCGATGAAATGTCCATGTAAATGTCACTCCTAAATGTGGCATTGGGTTTCTAGGTTCGAATGTGTGCTTTAATTTGATCGGTCTTGATTTTGTAGTGCAGAATGTGCTTATTGGCTTGATACTATCCTCATTCTTTATGCTTATGCCTAGATGTCTTTAAAGTTCACTTGTTTTTTCTCCTTTAGCCTTCAAAAATTAACTTTAGATCTAACATTGCACGCCAAGTGTTCGATGAAATGTCCATGTAAATTTCACTCCTAAATGTGGCATTCGGTTTCTAGGTTCGAATTTATGCTTTTATTCGATCGCTCTTTATTTTGTAGTGCGGAATTTTCTTATTGGCTTGATACTATCCTCATTCTTTATGCTTATGCCTAGATGTCCTTAAAGTTCACTTGTTTTTTCTCCTTTTGCCTTTAAAATGACTTGTGATCTAACATTGCACGCCAAATGTTCGATGAAATATCCATGTAAATATCACTCCTAAATGTGGCATTCGGTTTCTAGGTTCGAATTTATTCTTTTATTTGATCGGTCTTGATTTTATAGTGCAGAATGTGCTTATTGGCTTGATACTATCCTCATTCTTTATGCTTATGCCTAGATGTCTTTAAAAGTTCATTTGTTTTTTCTCCTTTTGCCTTTAAAAATTGACTTGTGATCTAACATTGCACGCCAAGTGTTCGATGCAATGTCCATGTAAATGTCACTCCTAAATGTGGCATTGGGTTTCTAGGTTCGAATGTGTGCTTTAATTCGATCGGTCTTGATTTTGTAGTGCAGAATGTGCTTATTGGCTTGATACTATCCTCAATCTTTATGCTTACGCCTAGATGTCTTTAAAGTTCATTTGTTTTTTCTCCTTTTGCATTTAAAAAATGACTTGTGATCTAACATTGCACGCCAAGTGTTCGATGCAATGTCCATGTAAATGTCACTACTAAATGTCGCATTCGGTTTCTAGGTTCGAATTTATGATTTTATTCGATCGATCCTGATTTTTTAGTGCAGAATGTGCTTATTGGCTTGATACTATCCTCAATCTTTATACTTACGCCTAAATGTCTTTAAAGTTCGCTTGTTTTTTCTCCTTTTTCTTTTAAAATGACTTGTGATAAAAAATTGCACGCCAAGTGTTCGATGAAATGTCCATGTAAATGTCACTCCTAAATGTGGCATTCGGTTTCTAGTTTCGAATTTATGATTTTATTCGATCGATCCTGATTTTGTAGTGCAGAATGTGCTTATTGGCTTGATACTATCCTCAATCTTTATGCTTACGCCTAGATGTCTTTAAAGTTCATTTGTTTTTTTCTCCTTTTGCATTTAAAAAATGACTTGTGATCTAACATTGGACGCCAAGTGTTCGATGCAATGTCCATGTAAATGTCACTCCTAAATGTGGCATTCGGTTTCTAGGTTCGAATTTATGATTTTATTCAATCGGTCTTGATTTTATAGTGCAGAATGTGCTTATTGGCTTGATATTATCCTCATTCTTTATGCTTATGCCTAGATGTCTTTAAAGTTCACTTGTTTTATCTCCTTTAGCCTTCAAAAATTAACTTTAGATCTAACATTGTACACCAAGTGTTTGATGAAATGTCCATGTAAATGTCACTCCTAAATGTGGCATTGGGTTTCTAGGTTCGAATGTGTGCTTTAATTCGATCGGTCTTGATTTTCTAGTGCAGAATGTGCTTATTGGCTTGATACTATCCTCATTCTTTATGCTTATGCCTAGATGTCTTTAAAGTTCACTTGTTTTTTCTCCTTTAGCCTTCAAAAATTAACTTTAGATCTAACATTGCACGCCAAGTGTTCGATGAAATGTGCATGTAAATGTCACTCCTAAATGTGGCATTCGGTTTTTAGGTTCGAATTTATGCTTTTATTCGATCGCTCTTTATTTTGTAGTGCAGAATTTTCTTATTGGCTTGATACTATTCTCATTCTTTATGCTTATACATAGATGTCTTTAAAGTTCACTTGTTTTTTCTCCTTTTGCCTTTAAAATGACTTGTGATCTAACATTACACGCCAAATGTTCGATGAAATGTCCATGTAAATTTCACTCCTAAATTTGGCATTCGGTTTTTAGGATCGAATTTATTCTTTTATTTGATCGGTTTTGATTTTATAGTTCAGAATATGCTTATTGGCTTGATACTATCCTAATTCTTTATGCTTATGCCTAGGTGTCTTTAAAGTTCACTTGTTTTTTCTCCTTTAGCATTTAAAAATTTACTTGTGATCTAACATTGCACGCCAAGTGTTTGATGAAATGTCCATGTAAATGTCCTTCCTAAATGTGGCATTCGGTTTCTACGTTGGAATTTATGCTTTTATTCGATCGTTATTGATTTCGTAGTGCAGAAGGTTCTTATTGGCTTGATACTATTCTCATTCTTTATGCTTATGCCTAGATGTCTTTAAAGTTCACTTGTTTTTTTTTCCTTTTGCCTTTAAAATGACTTGTGATCTAATTTTGCACGCCAAGTGTTCGATTAAATGTTCATGTAAATGTCACTCCTAAATGTGGCATTCGGTTTCTTGGTTTGAATTTATGCTTATTTTCGATCGGTCTTGATTTTGTAGTGTAGAATGTGCTTATTGGCTTGATACTATCCTCATTCTTTATGCTTATGCATAGATGTCTGTAAAGTTCACTTCTATTTTCTCATTTTGCCTTTAAAAATTGACTTGTGAACTAACATTGCACGCCAAGTGTTCGATGAAATGTCCATGTAAATGTCACTCTTAAATGAGGAATTCGGTTTCTAGGTTAGAATTTATGATTTTATTCGATCAATCCTGATTTTATAGTGCAGAATGTGCTTATTGGCTTGATACTATCCTCAATCTTTATGCTTACGCCTAAATGCCTTTAATGTTCGCTTGTTTTTTCTCCTTTTTCCTTTAAAATGACTTGTGATCAAAAATTGCACGCCAAGTGTTCGATGAAATGTCCATGTAAATGTCACTCCTAAATGTGGCATTGGGTTTCTAGGTTCGAATGTGTGCTTTAATTTGATCGGTCTTGATTTTGTAGTGCAGAATGTGCTTATTGGCTTGATATTATCCTCATTCTTTATGCTTATGCCTAGATGTCTTTAAAGTTCACTTGTTTTATCCACTTTAGCCTTCAAAAATTAACTTTAGATCTAACATTGCACACCAAGTGTTCGATGAAATGTCCATGTAAATGTCACTCCTAAATGTGGCATTGGGTTTCTAGGTTCGAATGTGTGCTTTAATTCGATCGGTCTTGATTTTGTAGTGCAGAATGTGCTTATTGGCTTGATACTATCCTCATTCTTTATGCTTATGCCTAGATGTCTTTAAAGTTCACTTGTTTTTTCTCCTTTAGCCTTCAAAAATTAACTTTAGATCTAACATTGCACGCCAAGTGTTCGATGAAATGTGCATGTAAATTTCACTCCTAAATGTGGCATTCGGTTTCTAGGTTCGAATTTATGCTTTTACTCGATCGCTCTTTATTTTGTAGTGCAGAATTTTCTTATTGGCGTGATACTATCCTCATTCTTTATGCTTATACATAGATGTCTTTAAAGTTCACTTGTTTTTTCTCCTTTTGCCTTTAAAATGACTTGTGATCTAACATTACACGCCAAATGTTCGATGAAATGTCCATGTAAATTTCACTCCTAAATTTGGCATTCGGTTTTTAGGTTCGAATTTATTCTTTTATTTGATCGGTCTTGATTTTATAGTGCAGAATATGCTTATTGGCTTGATACTATCCTCATTCTTTATGCTTATGCCTAGGTGTCTTTAAAGTTCACTTGTTTTTTCTCCTTTAGCATTTAAAAATTTACTTGTGATCTAACATTGCACGCCAAGTGTTTGATGAAATGTCCATGTAAATGTCCTTCCTAAATGTGGCATTCGGTTTCTACGTTGGAATTTATGCTTTTATTCGATCGTTATTGATTTCGTAGTGCAGAAGGTTCTTATTGGCTTGATACTATTCTCATTCTTTATGCTTATGCCTAGATGTCTTTAAAGTTCACTTGTTTTTTTTCCTTTTGCCTTTAAAATGACTTGTGATCTAATATTGCACGCCAAGTGTTCGATGAAATGTTCATGTAAATGTCACTCCTAAATGTGGCATTCGGTTTCTAGGTTTGAATTTATGTTTTTATTCGATCGGTCTTGATTTCGTAGTGCAGAAGGTTCTTATTGCCTTGATACTATTCTCATTCTTTATGCTTATGCCTAGTTGTCTTTAAAGTTCACTTGTTTTATCTCCTTTAGCCTTCAAAAATTGACTTGTGAACTAACATTGCACACCAAGTGTTCGATGAAATGTCCATGTAAATGTCACCCCTAAATGTGGCATTCAGTTTCTAGATTCGAATGTGTGCTTTAATTTGATCGGTCTTGATTTTGTAGTGCAGAATGTGCTTATTGGCTTGATACTATCCTCATTCTTTATGTTTATGCCTAGATGTCTTTAAAGTTCACTTGTTTTTTCTCCTTTAGCCTTCAAAAATTAACTTTAGATCTAACAATGCACGCCAAGTGTTTGATGAAATGTCCATGTAAATGTCACTCCTAAATGTGGCATTCGGTTTCTAGGTTCGAATTTATGCTTTTATTCGATCGCTCTTTAGTTTGTAGTGCAGAATTTTCTTATTGGCTTGATACTATCCTCATTCTTTATGCTTATGCATAGATGTCTTTAAAGTTCACTTGTTTTTTCTCCTTTTGCCTTTAAAATGACTTGTGATCTAACATTACACTCCAAATGTTCGATGAAATGTCCATGTAAATTTCACTCCTAAATTTGGCATTCGGTTTTTAGGTTCGAATTTATTCTTTTATTTGATCGATCTTGATTTTATAGTGCAGAATATGCTTATTGGCTTGATACTATCCTCATTCTTTATGCTTATGCCTAGGTGTCTTTAAAGTTAACTTGTTTTTTCTCCTTTAGCATTTAAAAATTTACTTGTGATCTAACATTGCACGATAAGTGTTTGATGAAATGTCCATGTAAATGTCCTTCCTAAATGTGGCATTCGGTTTCTACGTTGGAATTTATGTTTTTATTCGATCGTTATTGATTTCGTAGTGCAGAAGGTTCTTATTGGCTTGATACTATTCTCATTCTTTATGCTTATGCCTAGATGTCTTTAAAGTTCACTTGTTTTTTTCCTTTTGCTTTTAAAATGACTTGTGATCTAATATTGCACGCCAAGTGTTCGATGAAATGTTCATGTAAATGTCACTCCTAAATGTGGCATTCGGTTTCTAGGTTTGAATTTATGCTTATATTCGATCGGTCTTGATTTTGTAGTGTAGAATGTGCTTATTGGCTTGATACTATCCTCATTCTTTATGCTTATGCATAGATGTCTTTAAAGTTCACTTCTATTTTCTCATTTTGCCTTTAAAAATTGACTTGTGAACTAACATTGCACGCCAAGTGTTCGATGAAATGTCCATGTAAATGTCACTCCTAAATGAGGAATTCGGTTTCTAGGTTAGAATTTATGATTTTATTCGATCGATCTTGATTTTATAGTGCAGAATGTGCTTATTGGCTTGATACTATTCTCAATCTTTATGCTTACGCCTAAATGCCTTTAAAGTTCGCTTGTTTTTTCTTCTTTTTCCTTTAAAATGACTTGTGATAAAAAATTGCACGCCAAGTGTTCGATGAAATGTCCATGTAAATGTCACTCCTAAATGTGGCATTGGGTTTCTAGGTTCGAATGTGTGCTTTAATTTGATCGGTCTTGATTTTGTAGTGCAGAATGTGCTTATTGGCTTGATACTATCCTCATTCTTTATGCTTATGCCTAGATGTCTTTAAAGTTCACTTGTTTTATCTCCTTTAGCCTTCAAAAATTAACTTTAGATCTAACATTGCACGCCAAGTGTTCGATGAAATGTCCATGTAAATGTCACACCTAAATGTGGCATTCGGTTTCTAGGTTCAAATGTGTGCTTTAATTTGATCGGTCTTGATTTTGTAGTGCAAAATGTGCTTATTGGCTTGATACTATCCTCATTCTTTATGCTTATGCCTAGATGTCTTTAAAGTTCACTTGTTTTTTCTCCTTTAGCCTTCAAAAATTAACTTTAGATCTAACATTGCACGCCAAGTGTTGGATGAAATGTCCATGTAAATGTCACTCCTAAATGTGGCATTCGGTTTCTAGGTTCGAATTTATGCTTTTATTCGATCGCTCTTTATTTTGTAGTGCGGAATTTTCTTATTGGCTTGATACTATCCTCATTCTTTATGCTTATGCATAGATGTCTTTAAAGTCCACTTGTTTTTTCTCCTTTTGCCTTTAAAATGACTTGTGATCTAACATTACACGCCAAATGTTCGATGAAATGTCCATGTAAATTTCACTCCTAAATTTGGCATTCGGTTTTTAAGTTCGAATTTATTCTTTTATTTGATCGGTCTTGATTTTATAGTGCAGAATATGCTTATTGGCTTGATACTATCCTCATTCTTTATGCTTATGCCTAGGTGTCTTTAAAGTTAACTTGTTTTATCTCCTTTAGCATTTAAAAATTTACTTGTGATCTAACATTGCACGCCAAGTGTTTGATGAAATGTCCATGTAAATGTCCTTCCTAAATGTGGCATTCGGTTTCTACGTTGGAATTTATGCTTTTATTCAATCGTTATTGATTTCGTAGTGCAGAAGGTTCTTATTGGCTTGATACTATTCTCATTCTTTATGCTTATGCCTAGATGTCTTTAAAGTTCTCTTGTTTTTTTTTCCTTTTGCCTTTAAAATGACTTGTGATCTAATATTGCACGCCAAGTGTTCGATGAAATGTTCATGTAAATGTCACTCCTAAATGTGGCATTCAGTTTCTAGGTTTGAATTTATGCTTATTCTAGATCGGTGTTGATTTTGTAGTGAAGAATGTGCTTATTGGCTTGATACTATTCTCATTCTTTATGCTTATCCATAGATGTCTTTAAAGTTCACTTCTATTTTCTCATTTTGCCTTTAAAAATTGACTTGTGAACTAACATTGCACGCCAAGTGTTTGATGAAATGTCCATGTAAAGGTCACTCCTAAATGAGGAATTCGGTTTCTAGGTTAGAATTTATGATTTTATTCGATCGATCCTGATTTTATAGTGCAGAATGTGCTTATTGGCTTGATACTATCCTCAATCTTTATGCTTACGCCTAAATGCCTTTAAAGTTCGCTTGTTTTTTCTCCTTTTTCCTTTAAAATGACTTGTGATCAAAAATTGCACGCCAAGTGTTCGATGAAATGTCCATGTAAATGTCACTCCTAAATGTGGCATTGGGTTTCTAGGTTCGAATGTGTGCTTTAATTTGATCGGTCTTGATTTTGTAGTGCAGAATGTGCTTATTGGCTTGATACTATCCTCATTCTTTATGCTTATGCCTAGATGTCTTTAAGGTTCACTTGTTTTATCTCCTTTAGCCTTCAAAAATTAACTTTAAATCTAACATTGCACGCCAAGTGTTCGATGAAATGTCCATGTAAATGTCACTCTTAAATGTGGCATTCGGTTTCTAGGTTCGAATGTGTGCTTTAATTTGATCGGTCTTGATTTTGTAGTGTAGAATGTGCTTATTGGCTTGATACTATCCTCATTCTTTATGCTTATGCCTAGATGTCTTTAAAGTTCACTTGTTTTTTCTCCTTTAGCCTTCAAAAATTAACTTTAGATCTAACATTGCACGCCAAGTGTTCGATGAAATGTCCATGTAAATGTCACTCCTAAATGTGGCATTGGGTTTCTAGGTTCGAATGTGTGCTTTAATTCGATCGGTCTTGATTTTGTAGTGAAGAATGTGCTTATTGGCTTGATACTATCCTCATTCTTTATGCTTATGCCTAGATGTGTTTAAAGTTCACTTGTTTTTTCTCCTTTAGCCTTCAAAAATTAACTTTAGATCTAACATTGCACGCCAAGTGTTCGATGAAATGTGCATGTAAATGTCACTCCTAAATGTGGCATTCGGTTTCTAGGTTCGAATTTATGCTTTTATTCGATCGCTTTTTATTTTGTAGTGCAGAATTTTCTTATTGGCTTGATACTATCCTCATTCTGTATGCTTATTCATAGATGTCTTTAAAGTTCACTTGTTTTTTTTCCTTTTGCCTTTAAAATGACTTGTGATCTAACATTACACGCCAAATGTTCGATGAAATGTCCATGTAAATTTCACTCCTAAATTTGGCATTCGGTTTTAAGGTTCGAATTTATTCTTTTATTTGATCGGTCTTGATTTTATAGTGCAGAATATGCGTATTGGCTTGATACTATCCTCATTCTTTATGCTTATGCCTAGGTGTCTTTAAAGTTCACTTGTTTTTTCAGTTTTAGCATTTAAAAATTTACTTGTGATCTAACATTGCACGCCAAGTGTTTGATGAAATGTCCATGTAAATGTCCTTCCTAAATGTGGCATTCGGTTTCTACGTTGGAATTTATGCTTTTATTCGATCGTTATTGATTTCGTAGTGCAGAAGGTTCTTATTGGCTTGATACTATTCTCATTCTTTATGCTTATGCCTAGATGTCTTTAAAGTTCACTTGTTTTTTTTTCCTTTTGCCTTTAAAATGACTTGTGATCTAATATTGCACTCCAAGTGTTCGATGAAATGTTCATGTAAATCTCACTCCTAAATGTGGCATTCGGTTTCTAGGTTTGAATTTATGCTTATATTCGATCGGTCTTGATTTTGTAGTGTAGAATGTGCTTATTGGCTTGATACTATCTTCATTCTTTATGCTTATGCATAGATGTCTTTAAAGTTCACTTCTATTTTCTCATTTTGCCTTTAAAAATTGACTTGTGAACTAACATTGCACGCCAAGTGTTCGATGAAATGTCCATGTAAATGTCACTCCTAAATGAGGAATTCGGTTTCTAGGTTAGAATTTATGATTTTATTCGATCGATCCTGATTTTATAGTGCAGAATGTGCTTATTGGCTTAATACTATCCTCAATCTTTATACTTACGCCTAAATGCCTTTAAAGTTCGCTTGTTTTTTCTCCTTTTTCCTTTAAAATGACTTGTGATCAAAAATTGCACGCCAAGTGTTCGATGAAATGTCCATGTAAATGTCACTCCTAAATGTGGCATTGGGTTTCTAGGTTCGAATGTGTGCTTTAATTTGATCGGTCTTGATTTTGTAGTGCAGAATGTTCTTATTGGCTTGATACTATCCTCAATCTTTATGCTTATGCCTAGATGTCTTTAAAGTTCACTTGTTTTATCTCCTTTAGCCTTCAAAAATTAACTTTAGATCTAACATTGCACGCCAAGTGTTCGATGAAATGTCCATGTAAATGTCACTCCTAAATGTGGCATTCGGTTTCTAAGTTCGAATGTGTGCTTTAATTTGATCGGTCTTGATTTTGTAGTTCAGAATGTGCTTATTGGCTTGATACTATCCTCATTCTTTATGCTTATGCCTAGATGTCTTTAAAGTTCACTTGTTTTTTCTCCTTTAGCCTTCAAAAATTAACTTTAGATCTAACATTGCACGCCAAGTGTTCGATGAAATGTCCATGTAAATGTCACTCCTAACTGTGGCATTCGGTTTCTAGGTTCGAATTTGTACTTTTATTCGATCGCTCTTTATTTTATAGTGCGGAATTTTCTTATTGGCTTGATACTATCCTCATTCTTTATGCTTATGCCTAGATGTCTTTCAAGTTCACTTGTTTTTTCTCCTTTTGCCTTTAAAATGACTTGTGATCTAACATTGCACGCCAAATGTTCGATGAAATGTCCATGTAAATTTCACTCCTAAATTTGGCATTCGATTTTTAGGTTCGAATTTATTCTTTTATTTGATCGGTCTTGATTTTATAGTGCAGAATATGCTTATTGGCTTGATACTATCCTCATTCTTTATGCTTATGCCTAGGTGTCTTTAAAGTTCACTTGTTTTTTCTCCTTTAACATTTAAAAATTTACTTGTGATCTAACATTGCACGCCAAGTGTTTGATGAAATGTCCATGTAAATGTCCTTCCTAAATGTGGCATTCGTTTTGTACGTTGGAATTTATGCTTTTATTCGATCGTTATTGATTTCGTAGTGCAGAAGGTTCTTATTGGCTTGATACTATCCTCAATCTTTATGCTTACGCCTAAATGCCTTTAAAGTTCGCTTGTTTTTTCTCCTTTTTCCTTTAAAATGACTTGTGATCAAAAATTGCACGCCAAGTGTTCGATGAAATGTCCATGTAAATGTCACTCCTAAATGTGGCATTGGGTTTCTAGGTTCGAATGTGTGCTTTAATTTGATCGGTCTTGATTTTGTAGTGCAGAATGTGCTTATTGGCTTGATACTATCCTCATTCTTTATGCTTATGCCTAGATGTCTTTAAGGTTCACTTGTTTTATCTCCTTTAGCCTTCAAAAATTAACTTTAAATCTAACATTGCACGCCAAGTGTTCGATGAAATGTCCATGTAAATGTCACTCTTAAATGTGGCATTCGGTTTCTAGGTTCGAATGTGTGCTTTAATTTGATCGGTCTTGATTTTGTAGTGTAGAATGTGCTTATTGGCTTGATACTATCCTCATTCTTTATGCTTATGCCTAGATGTCTTTAAAGTTCACTTGTTTTTTCTCCTTTAGCCTTCAAAAATTAACTTTAGATCTAACATTGCACGCCAAGTGTTCGATGAAATGTCCATGTAAATGTCACTCCTAAATGTGGCATTGGGTTTCTAGGTTCGAATGTGTGCTTTAATTCGATCGGTCTTGATTTTGTAGTGAAGAATGTGCTTATTGGCTTGATACTATCCTCATTCTTTATGCTTATGCCTAGATGTGTTTAAAGTTCACTTGTTTTTTCTCCTTTAGCCTTCAAAAATTAACTTTAGATCTAACATTGCACGCCAAGTGTTCGATGAAATGTGCATGTAAATGTCACTCCTAAATGTGGCATTCGGTTTCTAGGTTCGAATTTATGCTTTTATTCGATCGCTTTTTATTTTGTAGTGCAGAATTTTCTTATTGGCTTGATACTATCCTCATTCTGTATGCTTATTCATAGATGTCTTTAAAGTTCACTTGTTTTTTTTCCTTTTGCCTTTAAAATGACTTGTGATCTAACATTACACGCCAAATGTTCGATGAAATGTCCATGTAAATTTCACTCCTAAATTTGGCATTCGGTTTTTAGGTTCGAATTTATTCTTTTATTTGATCGGTCTTGATTTTATAGTGCAGAATATGCGTATTGGCTTGATACTATCCTCATTCTTTATGCTTATGCCTAGGTGTCTTTAAAGTTCACTTGTTTTTTCAGTTTTAGCATTTAAAAATTTACTTGTGATCTAACATTGCACGCCAAGTGTTTGATGAAATGTCCATGTAAATGTCCTTCCTAAATGTGGCATTCGGTTTCTACGTTGGAATTTATGCTTTTATTCGATCGTTATTGATTTCGTAGTGCAGAAGGTTCTTATTGGCTTGATACTATTCTCATTCTTTATGCTTATGCCTAGATGTCTTTAAAGTTCACTTGTTTTTTTTTCCTTTTGCCTTTAAAATGACTTGTGATCTAATATTGCACTCCAAGTGTTCGATGAAATGTTCATGTAAATCTCACTCCTAAATGTGGCATTCGGTTTCTAGGTTTGAATTTATGCTTATATTCGATCGGTCTTGATTTTGTAGTGTAGAATGTGCTTATTGGCTTGATACTATCTTCATTCTTTATGCTTATGCATAGATGTCTTTAAAGTTCACTTCTATTTTCTCATTTTGCCTTTAAAAATTGACTTGTGAACTAACATTGCACGCCAAGTGTTCGATGAAATGTCCATGTAAATGTCACTCCTAAATGAGGAATTCGGTTTCTAGGTTAGAATTTATGATTTTATTCGATCGATCCTGATTTTATAGTGCAGAATGTGCTTATTGGCTTAATACTATCCTCAATCTTTATACTTACGCCTAAATGCCTTTAAAGTTCGCTTGTTTTTTCTCCTTTTTCCTTTAAAATGACTTGTGATCAAAAATTGCACGCCAAGTGTTCGATGAAATGTCCATGTAAATGTCACTCCTAAATGTGGCATTGGGTTTCTAGGTTCGAATGTGTGCTTTAATTTGATCGGTCTTGATTTTGTAGTGCAGAATGTTCTTATTGGCTTGATACTATCCTCAATCTTTATGCTTATGCCTAGATGTCTTTAAAGTTCACTTGTTTTATCTCCTTTAGCCTTCAAAAATTAACTTTAGATCTAACATTGCACGCCAAGTGTTCGATGAAATGTCCATGTAAATGTCACTCCTAAATGTGGCATTCGGTTTCTAAGTTCGAATGTGTGCTTTAATTTGATCGGTCTTGATTTTGTAGTTCAGAATGTGCTTATTGGCTTGATACTATCCTCATTCTTTATGCTTATGCCTAGATGTCTTTAAAGTTCACTTGTTTTTTCTCCTTTAGCCTTCAAAAATTAACTTTAGATCTAACATTGCACGCCAAGTGTTCGATGAAATGTCCATGTAAATGTCACTCCTAACTGTGGCATTCGGTTTCTAGGTTCGAATTTGTACTTTTATTCGATCGCTCTTTATTTTATAGTGCGGAATTTTCTTATTGGCTTGATACTATCCTCATTCTTTATGCTTATGCCTAGATGTCTTTCAAGTTCACTTGTTTTTTCTCCTTTTGCCTTTAAAATGACTTGTGATCTAACATTGCACGCCAAATGTTCGATGAAATGTCCATGTAAATTTCACTCCTAAATTTGGCATTCGATTTTTAGGTTCGAATTTATTCTTTTATTTGATCGGTCTTGATTTTATAGTGCAGAATATGCTTATTGGCTTGATACTATCCTCATTCTTTATGCTTATGCCTAGGTGTCTTTAAAGTTCACTTGTTTTTTCTCCTTTAACATTTAAAAATTTACTTGTGATCTAACATTGCACGCCAAGTGTTTGATGAAATGTCCATGTAAATGTCCTTCCTAAATGTGGCATTCGTTTTGTACGTTGGAATTTATGCTTTTATTCGATCGTTATTGATTTCGTAGTGCAGAAGGTTCTTATTGGCTTGATACTATTCTCATTCTTTATGCTTATGCCTAGATGTCTTTGAAGTTCACTTGTTTTTTTTCCTTTTGCCTTTAAAATTGACTTGTGAACTAACATTGCATGCCAAGTGTTCGATGAAATGTCCAGGTAAATGTCACTCCTAAATGTGACATTCAGTTTCTAGGTTTGAATTTATGCTTTTATTCGATCGATCCTGACTTTGTAGTGTAGAATGTGTTTATTGGCTTGATACTATCCTCATTCTTTATGCTTATGCCTAGGTGTCTTTAAAGTTAACTTGTTTTATCTCCTTTAGCATTTAAAAATTTACTTGTGATCTAACATTGCACGCCAAGTGTTTGATGAAATGTCCATGTAAATGTCCTTCCTAAATGTGGCATTCGGTTTCTACGTTGGAATTTATGCTTTTATTCAATCGTTATTGATTTCGTAGTGCAGAAGGTTCTTATTGGCTTGATACTATTCTCATTCTTTATGCTTATGCCTAGATGTCTTTAAAGTTCTCTTGTTTTTTTTTCCTTTTGCCTTTAAAATGACTTGTGATCTAATATTGCACGCCAAGTGTTCGATGAAATGTTCATGTAAATGTCACTCCTAAATGTGGCATTCGGTTTCTAGGTTTGAATTTATGCTTATATTCGATCGGTCTTGATTTTGTAGTGTAGAATGTGCTTATTGGCTTGATACTATTCTCATTATTTATGCTTATGCATAGATGTCTTTAAAGTTCACTTCTATTTTCTCATTTTGCCTTAAAAAATTGACTTGTGAACTAACATTGCACGCCAAGTGTTTGATGAAATGTCCATGTAAAGGTCACTCCTAAATGAGGAATTCGGTTTCTAGGTTAGAATTTATGATTTTATTCGATCGATCCTGATTTTATAGTGCAGAATGTGCTTATTGGCTTGATACTATCCTCAATCTTTATGCTTACGCCTAAATGCCTTTAAAGTTCGCTTGTTTTTTCTCCTTTTTCCTTTAAAATGACTTGTGATCAAAAATTGCACGCCAAGTGTTCGATGAAATGTCCATGTAA
The DNA here is from genome assembly GCA_964016875.1 of Fallopia convolvulus. NCBI lineage: Eukaryota > Viridiplantae > Streptophyta > Magnoliopsida > Caryophyllales > Polygonaceae > Fallopia > Fallopia convolvulus. The sequence goes on from OZ024722.1 coordinate 28,166,679, forward strand.
ATGTCACTCCTAAATGTGGCATTGGGTTTCTAGGTTCGAATGTGTGCTTTAATTTGATCGGTCTTGATTTTGTAGTGCAGAATGTGCTTATTGGCTTGATACTATCCTCATTCTTTATGCTTATGCCTAGATGTCTTTAAAGTTCACTTGTTTTATCTCCTTTAGCCTTCAAAAATTAACTTTAAATCTAACATTGCACGCCAAGTGTTCGATGAAATGTCCATGTAAATGTCACTCCTAAATGTGGCATTCGGTTTCTAGGTTCGAATGTGTGCTTTAATTTGATCGGTCTTGATTTTGTAGTGCAGAATGTGCTTATTGGCTTGATACTATCCTCATTCTTTATGCTTATGCCTAGATGTCTTTAAAGTTCACTTGTTTTTTCTCCTTTAGCCTTCAAAAATTAACTTTAGATCTAACATTGCACGCCAAGTGTTCGATGAAATGTCCATGTAAATGTCACTCCTAAATGTGGCATTGGGTTTCTTGGTTCGAATGTGTGCTTTAATTCGATCGGTCTTGATTTTGTAGTGCAGAATGTGCTTATTGGCTTGATACTATCCTCATTCTTTATGCTTATGCCTAGATGTGTTTAAAGTTCACTTGTTTTTTCTCCTTTAGCCTTCAAAAATTAACTTTAGATCTAACATTGCACGCCAAGTGTTCGATGAAATGTGCATGTAAATGTCACTCCTAAATGTGGCATTCGGTTTCTAGGTTCGAATTTATGCTTTTATTCTATCGCTTTTTATTTTGTAGTGCAGAATTTTCTTATTGGCTTGATACTATCCTCATTCTGTATGCTTATTCATAGATGTCTTTAAAGTTCACTTGTTTTTTTTCCTTTTGCCTTTAAAATGACTTGTGATCTAACATTACACGCCAAATGTTCGATGAAATGTCCATGTAAATTTCACTCCTAAATTTGGCATTCGGTTTTAAGGTTCGAATTTATTCTTTTATTTGATCGGTCTTGATTTTATAGTGCAGAATATGCGTATTGGCTTGATACTATCCTCATTCTTTATGCTTATGCCTAGGTGTCTTTAAAGTTCACTTGTTTTTTCAGTTTTAGCATTTAAAAATTTACTTGTGATCTAACATTGCACGCCAAGTGTTTGACGAAATGTCCATGTAAATGTCCTTCCTAAATGTGGCATTCGGTTTCTACGTTGGAATTTATGCTTTTATTCGATCGTTATTGATTTCGTAGTGCAGAAGTTTCTTATTGGCTTGATACTATTCTCATTCTTTATGCTTATGCCTAGATGTCTTTAAAGTTCACTTGTTTTTTTTTCCTTTTGCCTTTAAAATGACTTGTGATCTAATATTGCACTCCAAGTGTTCGATGAAATGTTCATGTAAATCTCACTCCTAAATGTGGCATTCGGTTTCTAGGTTTGAATTTATGCTTATATTCGATCGGTCTTGATTTTGTAGTGTAGAATGTGCTTATTGGCTTGATACTATCTTCATTCTTTATGCTTATGCATAGATGTCTTTAAAGTTCACTTCTATTTTCTCATTTTGCCTTTAAAAATTGACTTGTGAACTAACATTGCACGCCAAGTGTTCGATGAAATGTCCATGTAAATGTCACTCCTAAATGAGGAATTCGGTTTCTAGGTTAGAATTTATGATTTTATTCGATCGATCCTGATTTTATAGTGCAGAATGTGCTTATTGGCTTAATACTACTTACGCCTAAATGCCTTTAAAGTTCGCTTGTTTTTTCTCCTTTTTCCTTTAAAATGACTTGTGATCAAAAATTGCACGCCAAGTGTTCGATGAAATGTCCATGTAAATGTCACTCCTAAATGTGGCATTGGGTTTCTAGGTTCGAATGTGTGCTTTAATTTGATCGGTCTTGATTTTGTAGTGCAGAATGTTCCTATTGGCTTGATACTATCCTCATTCTTTATGCTTATGCCTAGATGTCTTTAAAGTTCACTTGTTTTATCTCCTTTAGCCTTCAAAAATTAACTTTAGTTCTAACATTGCACGCCAAGTGTTCGATGAAATGTCCATGTAAATGTCACTCCTGAATGTGGCATTCGGTTTCTAGGTTCGAATGTGTGCTTTAATTTGATCGGTCTTGATTTTGTAGTGCAGAATGTTCTTATTGGCTTGATACTATCCTCATTCTTTATGCTTATGCCTAGATGTCTTTAAAGTTCACTTGTTTTTTCTCCTTTAGCCTTCAAAAATTAACTTTAGATCTAACATTGCACGCCAAGTGTTCGATGAAATGTCCATGTAAATGTCACTCCTAACTGTGGCATTCGGTTTCTAGGTTCGAATTTATGCTTTTATTCGATCGCTCTTTATTTTATAGTGCGGAATTTTCTTATTGGCTTGATACTATCCTCATTTTTTATGCTTATGCCTAGATGTCTTTCAAGTTCACTTGTTTTTTCTCCTTTTGCCCTTAAAATGACTTGTGATCTAACATTGCACGCCAAATGTTCGATGAAATGTCCATGTAAATTTCACTCCTAAATTTGGCATTCGGTTTTTAGGTTCGAATTTATTCTTTTATTTGATCGGTCTTGATTTTATAGTGCAGAATATGCTTATTGGCTTGATACTATCCTCATTCTTTATGCTTATGCCTAGGTGTCTTTAAAGTTCACTTGTTTTTTCTCCTTTAGCATTTAAAAATTTACTTGTGATCTAACATTGCACGCCAAGTGTTTGATGAAATGTCCATGTAAATGTCCTTCCTAAATGTGGCATTCATTTTGTACGTTGGAATTTATGCTTTTATTCGATCGTTATTGATTTCGTAGTGCAGAAGGTTCTTATTGGCTTGATACTATTCTCATTCTTTATGCTTATGCCTAGATGTCTTTAAAGTTCACTTGTTTTTTTTCCTTTTGCCTTTAAAATTGACTTGTGAACTAACATTGCATGCCAAGTGTTCGATGAAATGTCCAGGTAAATGTCACTCCTAAATGTGGCATTCAGTTTCTAGGTTTGAATTTGTGCTTTAATTTGATCGGTCTTGATTTTGTAGTGCAGAATGTGCTTATTGGCTTGATACTATCCTCATTCTTTATGCTTATGCCTAGATGTCTTTAAAGTTCACTTGTTTTATCTCCTTTAGCCTTCAAAAATTAACTTTAGATCTAACATTGCACGCCAAGTATTCGATGAAATGTCCATGTAAATGTCACTCCTAAATGTGGCATTCGGTTTCTAGGTTCGAATGTGTGCTTTAATTTGATCGGTCTTGATTTTGTAGTGCAGAATGTGCTTATTGGCTTTATACTATCCTCATTCTTTATGCTTATGCCTAGATGTCTTTAAAGTTCACTTGTTTTTTCTCCTTTAGCCTTCAAAAATTAACTTTAGATCTAACATTGCACGCCAAGTGTTCGATGAAATGTCCATGTAAATGTCACTCCTAACTGTGGCATTCGGTTTCTAGGTTCGAATTTATGCTTTTATTCGATCGCTCTTTATTTTATAGTGCGGAATTTTCTTATTGGCTTGATACTATCCTCATTCTTTATGCTTATGCCTAGATGTCTTTCAAGTTCACTTGTTTTTTCTCCTTTTGCCTTTAAAATGACTTGTGATCTAACATTGCACGCCAAATGTTCGATGAAATGTCCATGTAAATTTCACTCCTAAATTTGGCATTCGGTTTTTAGGTTCGAATTTATTCTTTTATTTGATCGGTCTTGATTTTATAGTGCAGAATATGCTTATTGGCTTGATACTATCCTCATTCTTTATGCTTATGCCTAGGTGTCTTTAAAGTTCACTTGTTTTTTCTCCTTTAGCATTTAAAAATTTACTTGTGATCTAACATTGCACGCCAAGCGTTTGATGAAATGTCCATGTAAATGTCCTTCCTAAATGTGGCATTCATTTTGTACGTTGGAATTTATGCTTTTATTCGATCGTTATTGATTTCGTAGTGCAGAAGGTTCTTATTGGCTTGATACTATTCTCATTCTTTATGCTTATGCCTAGATGTCTTTAAAGTTCACTTGTTTTTTTTCCTTTTGCCTTTAAAATTAACTTGTGAACTAACATTGCATGCCAAGTGTTCGATGAAATGTCCAGGTAAATGTCACTCCTAAATGTGGCATTCAGTTTCTAGGTTTGAATTTATGCTTTTATTCGACCGATCCTGACTTTGTAGTGTAGAATGTGCTTATTGGCTTGATACTATCCTCATTCTTTATGCTTATGCCTAGATGTCTTTAAAGTTCACTTGTTTTATCTCCTTTAGCCTTCAAAAATTAACTTTAGATTTAACATTGCACGCCAAGTGTTCTATGAAATGTGCATGTAAATGTCATTCCTAAATGTGGCATTCGGTTTCTAGGTTCGAATTTATGCTTTTATTCGATCGCTTTTTATTTTGTAGTGCAGAATTTTTTTATTGGCTTGATACTATCCTCATTCTGTATGCTTATTCATAGATGTCTTTAAAGTTCACTTGTTTTTTTTCCTTTTGCCTTTAAAATGACTTGTGATCTAACATTACACGTCAAATGTTCGATGAAATGTCCATGTAAATTTCACTCCTAAATTTGGCATTCGGTTTTAAGGTTCGAATTTATTCTTTTATTTGATCGGTCTTGATTTTATAGTGCAGAATATGCGTATTGGCTTGATACTATCCTCATTCTTTATGCTTAGGCCTAGGTGTCTTTAAAGTTCACTTGTTTTTTCAGTTTTAGCATTTAAAAATTTACTTATGATCTAACATTGCACGCCAAGTGTTTGATGAAATGTCCATGTAAATGTCCTTCCTAAATGTGGCATTCGGTTTCTACGTTGGAATTTATGCTTTTATTCGATCGTTATTGATTTCGTAGTGCAGAAGGTTCTTATTGGCTTGATACTATTCTCATTCTTTATGCTTATGCCTAGATGTCTTTAAAGTTCACTTGTTTTTTTTTTCCTTTTGCCTTTAAAATGACTTGTGATCTAATATTGCACTCCAAGTGTTCGATGAAATGTTCATGTAAATGTCACTCCTAAATGTGGCATTCGGTTTCTAGGTTTGAATTTATGCTTCTATTCGATCAGTCTTGATTTTGTAGTGTAGAATGTGCTTATTGGCTTGATACTATCTTCATTCTTTATGCTTATGCATAGATGTCTTTAAAGTTCACTTCTATTTTCTCATTTTGCCTTTAAAAATTGACTTGTGAACTAACATTGCACGCCAAGTGTTCGATGAAATGTCCATGTAAATGTCACTCCTAAATGAGGAATTCGGTTTCTAGGTTAGAATTTATGATTTTATTCGATCGATCCTGATTTTATAGTGCAGAATGTGCTTATTGGCTTAATACTACTTACGCCTAAATGCCTTTAAAGTTCGCTTGTTTTTTCTCCTTTTTCCTTTAAAATGACTTGTGATCAAAAATTGCACGCCAAGTGTTCGATGAAATGTCCATGTAAATGTCAGTCCTAAATGTGGCATTGGGTTTCTAGGTTCGAATGTGTGCTTTAATTTGATCGGTCTTGATTTTGTAGTGCAGAATGTTCTTATTGGCTTGATACTATCCTCATTCTTTATGCTTATGCCTAGATGTCTTTAAAGTTCACTTGTTTTATCTCCTTTAGCCTTCAAAAATTAACTTTAGATCTAACATTGCACGCCAAGTGTTCGATGAAATGTCCATGTAAATGTCACTCCTGAATGTGGCATTCGGTTTCTAGGTTCGAATGTGTGCTTTAATTTGATCGGTCTTGATTTTGTAGTGCAGAATGTGCTTATTGGCTTGATACTATCCTCATTCTTTATGCTTATGCCTAGATGTCTTTAAAGTTCACTTGTTTTTTCTCCTTTAGCCTTCAAAAATTAACTTTAAATCTAACATTGCACGCCAAGTGTTCGATGAAATGTCCATGTAAATGTCACTCCTAAATGTGGCATTCGGTTTCTAGGTTCGAATGTGTGCTTTAATTTGATCGGTCTTGATTTTGTAGTGCAGAATGTGCTTATTGGCTTGATACTATCCTCAATCTTTATGCTTACGCCTAGATGTCTTTAAAGTTCATTTGTTTTTTCTCCTTTTGCATTTAAAAAATGACTTGTGATCTAACATTGCACGCCAAGTGTTCGATGCAATGTCCATGTAAATGTCACTACTAAATGTCGCATTCGGTTTCTAGGTTCGAATTTATGATTTTATTCGATCGATCCTGATTTTTTAGTGCAGAATGTGCTTATTGGCTTGATACTATCCTCAATCTTTATACTTACGCCTAAATGTCTTTAAAGTTCGCTTGTTTTTTCTCCTTTTTCTTTTAAAATGACTTGTGATAAAAAATTGCACGCCAAGTGTTCGATGAAATGTCCATGTAAATGTCACTCCTAAATGTGGCATTCGGTTTCTAGGTTCGAATGTGTGCTTTAATTTGATCGGTCTTGATTTTGAAGTGCAGAATGTGCTTATTGGCTTGATACTATCCTCATTCTTTATGCTTATGCCTAGATGTCTTTAAAGTTCACTTGTTTTTTCTCCTTTAGCCTTCAAAAATTAACTTTAGATCTAACATTGCACGCCAAGTGTTCGATGAAATATCCATGTAAATGTCACTCCTAACTGTGGCATTCGGTTTCTAGGTTCGAATTTATGCTTTTATTCGATCGCTCTTTATTTTATAGTGCGGAATTTTCTTATTGGCTTGATACTATCCTCATTCTTTATGCTTATGCCTAGATGTCTTTCAAGTTCACTTGTTTTTTCTCCTTTTGCCTTTAAAATGACTTGTGATCTAACATTGCACGCCAAATGTTCGATGAAATGTCCATGTAAATTTCACTCCTAAATTTGGCATTCGGTTTTTAGGTTCGAATTTATTCTTTTATTTGATCGGTCTTGATTTTATAGTGCAGAATATGCTTATTGGCTTGATACTATCCTCATTCTTTATGCTTATGCCTAGGTGTCTTTAAAGTTCACTTGTTTTTTCTCCTTTAGCATTTAAAAATTTACTTGTGATCTAACATTGCACGCCAAGTGTTTGATGAAATGACCATGTAAATGTCCTTCCTAAATGTGGCATTCATTTTGTACGTTGGAATTTATGCTTTTATTCGATCGTTATTGATTTCGTAGTGCAGAAGGTTCTTATTGGCTTGATACTATTCTCATTCTTTATGCTTATGCCTAGATGTCTTTAAAGTTCACTTGTTTTTTTTCCTTTTGCCTTTAAAATTGACTTGTGAACTAACATTGCATGCCAAGTGTTTGATGAAATGTCCAGGTAAATGTCACTCCTAAATGTGGCATTCAGTTTCTAGGTTTGAATTTATGCTTTTATTCGACCGATCCTGACTTTGTAGTGTAGAATATGCTTATTGGCTTGATACTATCCTCATTCTTTATGCTTATGCCTAGATGTCTTTAAAGTTCACTTGTTTTATCTCCTTTTGCCTTCAAAAATTAACTTTAGATCTAACATTGCACGCCAAGTGTTCGATGAAATGTCCATGTAAATGTCACTCCTAAATGTGGCATTCGGTTTCTAGGTTCGAATGTGTGCTTTAATTTGATCGGTCTTGATTTTGTAGTGCAGAATGTTCTTATTGGCTTAATACTATCCTCATTCTTTATGCTTATGCCTAGATGTCTTTAAAGTTCACTTGTTTTTTCTCCTTTTGCCTTTAAATGACTTGTGATCTAACATTGCAGGCCAAATGTTCGATGAAATGTCCATGTAAATTTCACTCCTAAATTTGGCATTTGGTTTTTAGGTTCGAATTTATTCTTTTATTTGATCGGTCTTGATTTTATAGTGCAGAATATGCTTATTGGCTTGATACTATCCTCATTCTTTATGCTTATGCCTAGGTGTCTTTAAAGTTCACTTGTTTTTTCTCCTTTAGCATTTAAAAATTTACTTGTGATCTAACATTGCACGCCAAGTGTTTGATAAAATGTCCATGTAAATGTCCTTCCTAAATGTGACATTCGGTTTCTACGTTGGAATTTATGCTTTTATTCGATCGTTATTGATTTCGTAGTGCAGAAGGTTCTTATTGGCTTGATACTATTCTCATTATTTATGCTGATGCCTAGTTGTCTTTAAAGTTCACTTGTTTTTTTTCCTTTTGCCTTTAAAATTGACTTGTGAACTAACATTGCATGCCAAGTGTTCGATGAAATGTCCAGGTAAATGTCACTCCTAAATGTGGCATTCAGTTTCTAGGTTTGAATTTATGCTTTTATTCGATCGATCCTGACTTTGTAGTGTAGAATGTGCTTATTGGCTTGATACTATCCTCATTCATTATGCTTATGCCTAGATGTCTTTAAAGTTCACTTCTATTTTCTCATTTTGCCTTTAAAAATTGACTTGTGAACTATTATTGCATTCAAGTGTTCGATGAAATGTCCATGTAAATGTCACTCCTAAATGTGGAATTCGGTTTCTAGGTTAGAATTTATGATTTTATTCGATCGATCCTGATTTTATAGTGCAGAATGTGCTTATTGGCTTGATACTATCCTCAATCTTTATGCTTACGCCTAAATGCCTTTAAAGTTCGTTTGTTTTTTCTCCTTTTTCCTTTAAAATGATTTGTGATAAAAAATTGCACGCCAAGTGTTCGATGAAATGTCCATGTAAATGTCACTCCTAAATGTGGCATTGGGTTTCTAGGTTCGAATGTGTGCTTTAATTTGATCGGTCTTGATTTTGTAGTGCAGAATTTGCTTATTGGCTTGATACTATCCTCATTCTTTATGCTTATGCCTAGATGTCTTTAAAGTTCACTTGTTTTTTCTCCTTTAGCCTTCAAAAATTAACTTTAGATCTAACATTGCACGCCAAGTGTTCGATGAAATGTCCATGTAAATGTCACTCCTAAATGTGGCATTCGGTTTCTAGGTTCGAATTTATGCTTTTATTCGATCGCTCTTTATTTTGTAGTGCGGAATTTTCTTATTGGCTTGATACTATCCTCTTTCTTTATGCTTATTCCTAGATGTCTTTAAAGTTCACTTGTTTTTTCTCCTTTTGCCTTTAAAATGACTTGTGATCTAACATTGCACGCACAATGTTCGATGAAATTTCCATGTAAATTTCACTCCTAAATTTGGTATTCGGTTTTTAGGTTCGAATTTATTCTTTTATTTGATCGGTCTTGATTTTATAGTGAAGAATATGCGTATTGGCTTGATAGTATCCTCATTCTTTATGCTTATACCTAGGTGTCTTTAAAGTTCACTTGTTTTTTCTCCTTTAGAATTTAAAAATTTACTTGTGATCTAACATTGCAGGCCAAGTGTTTGATGAAATGTCCATGTAAATGTCCTTCCTAAATGTGGCATTCGGTTTCTACGTTGGAATTTATGCTTTTATTCGATCTTTATTGATTTCGTAGTGCAGAAGGTTCTTATTGGCTTGATACTATTCTCATTCTTTATGCTTATGCCTAGATGTCTTTAAAGTTCACTTGTTTTTTTTTTCCTTTTGCCTTTAAAATGACTTGTGATCTAATATTGCACGCCAAGTGTTCGATGAAATGTTCATGTAAATGTCACTCCTAAATGTGGCATTCGGTTTCTAGGTTTGAATTTATGCTTATATTCGATCGGTCTTGATTTTGTAGTGTAGAATGTGCTTATTGGCTTGATACTATCTTCATTCTTTATGCTTATGCATAGATGTCTTTAAAGTTCACTTCTATTTTCTCATTTTGCCTTTTAAAATTGACTTGTGAACAAACATTGCACGCCAAGTGTTCGATGAAATGTAAATGTAAATGTAACTCCTAAATGAGGAATTCGGTTTCTAGGTTAGAATTTATGATTTTATTCGATCGATCCTGATTTTATAGTGCAGAATGTGCTTATTGGCTTGATACTATCCTCAATCTTTATGCTTACGCCTAAATGCCTTTAAAGTTCGCTTGTTTTTTCTCCTTTTTCCTTTAAAATGACTTGTGATAAAAAATTGCACGCCAAGTGTTCGATGAAATGTCCATGTAAATGTCCCTCCTAAATGTGGCATTGGGTTTCTAGGTTCGAATGTGTGCCTTAATTTGATCGGTCTTGATTTTGTAGTGCAGAATGTTCTTATTGGCTTGATACTATCCTCATTCTTTATGCTTATGCCTAGATGTCTTTAAAGTTCACTTGTTTTATCTCCTTTAGCCTTCAAAAATTAACTTTAGATCTAACATTGCACGCCAAGTGTTCGATGAAATGTTCATGTAAATGTCACTCCTAAATGTGGCATTCGGTTACTAGGTTCGAATGTGTGCTTTAATTTGATCGGTCTTGATTTTGTAGTGTAGAATGTGCTTATTGGCTTGATACTATCCTCATTCTTTATGCTTATGCCTAGATGTCTTTAAAGTTCACTTGTTTTATCTCCTTTAGCCTTCAAAAATTAACTTTAGATCTAACATTGCACGCCAAGTGTTCGATGAAATGTCCATGTAAATGTCACTCCTAAATGTGGCATTCGGTTACTAGGTTCGAATGTGTGCTTTAATTTGATCGGTCTTGATTTTGTAGTGCAGAATGTGCTTATTGGCTTGATACTATCCTCATTCTTTATGCTTATGCCTAGATGTCTTTAAAGTTCACCTGTTTTTTCTCCTTTAGCCTTCAAAAATTAACTTTAGATCTAACATTGCACGCCAAGTGTTCGATGAAATGTCCATGTAAATGTCAATCCTAAATGTGGCATTGGGTTTCTAGGTTCGAATGTGTGCTTTAATTCGATCGGTCTTGATTTTGTAGTGCAGAATGTGCTTATTGGTTTGATACTATCCTCATTCTTTATGCTTATGCCTAGATGTCTTTAAAGTTCACTTGTTTTTTCTCCTTTAGCCTTCAAAAATTAACTTTAGATCTAACATTGCACGCCAAGTGTTCGATGAAATGTGCATGTAAATGTCACTCCTAAATGTGGCATTCGGTTTCTAGGTTCGAATTTATGCTTTTATTCGATCGCTCTTTATTTTGTTGTGCAGAATTTTCTTATTGGCTTGATACTATCCTCATTCTTTATGCTTATACATAGATGTCTTTAAAGTTCACTTGTTTTTTCTCCTTTTGCCTTTAAAATGACTTGTGATCTAACATTACATGCCAAATGTTCGATGAAATGTCCATGTAAATTTCACTCCTAAATTTGGCATTCGGTTTTTAGGTTCGAATTTATTCTTTTATTTGATCGGTCTTGATTTTATAGTGCAGAATATGCTTATTGGCTTAATACTATCCTCATTCTTTATGCTTATGCCTAGGTGTCTTTAAAGTTCACTTGTTTTTTCTCCTTTAGCATTTAAAAATTTACTTGTGATCTAACATTGCACGCCAAGTGTTTGAGGAAATTTCCATGTAAATGTCCTTACTAAATGTGGCATTCGGTTTCTACGTTGGAATTTATGCTTTTATTCGATCGTTATTGATTTCGTAGTGCAGAAGGTTCTTATTGGCTTGATACTAATCTCATTCTTTATGCTTATGCCTAGATGTCTTTAAAGTTCACTTGTTTTTTTTTCCTTTTGCCTTTAAAATGACTTGTGATCTAATATTGCACGCCAAGTGTTCGATGAAATGTTCATGTAAATGTCACTCCTAAATGTGGCATTCGGTTTCTAGGTTTGAATTTATGCTTATATTCGATCGGTCTTGATTTTGTAGTGTAGAATGTGCTTATGGGCTTGATACTATCCTCATTCTTTATGCTTATGCATAGATGTCTTTAAAGTTCACTTCTATTTTCTCATTTTGCCTTTAAAAATTGACTTATGAACTAACATTGCACGCCAAGTGTTCGATGAAATGTCCATGTAAATCTCACTCCTAAATGAGGAATTCGGTTTCTAGGTTAGAATTTATGATTTTATTCGATCGATCCTGATTTTATAGTGCAGAATGTGCTTATTGGCTTGATACTATCCTCAATCTTTATGCTTACGCCTAAATGCCTTTAAAGTTCGCTTGTTTTTTCTCCTTTTTCCTTTAAAATGACTTGTGATCAAAAATTGCACGCCAAGTGTTCGATGAAATGTCCATGTAAATGTCACTCCTAAATGTGGCATTGCGTTTCTAGGTTCGAATGTGTGCTTTAATTTGATCGGTCTTGATTTTGTAGTGCAGAATGTGCTTATTGGCTTGATACTATCCTCATTCTTTATGCTTATGCCTAGATGTCTTTAAAGTTCACTTGTTTTATCTCCTTTAGCCTTCAAAAATTAACTTTAGATCTAACATTGCACGCCAAGTGTTCGATGAAATGTCCATGTAAATTTCACTCCTAAATGTAGCATTCGGTTTCTAGGTTCGAATGTGTGCTTTAATTCGATCGATCTTGATTTTGTAGTGCAGAATGTGCTTATTGGCTTGATACTATCCTCATTCTTTATGCTTATGCCTAGATGTCTTTAAAGTTCACTTGTTTTTTCTCCTTTAGCCTTCAAAAATTAACTTTAGATCTAACATTGGACGCCAAGTGTTTGATGAAATGTCCATGTAAATGTCACTCCTAAATGTGGCATTCGGTTTCTAGGTTCGAATTTATGCTTTTATTCGATCGCTCTTTATTTTGTAGTGCGGAATTTTCTTATTGGCTTGATACTATCCTCATTCTTTATGCTTATGTATAGATGTCTTTAAAGTTCACTTGTTTTTTCTCCTTTTGCCTTTAAAATGACTTGTGATCTAACATTACACGCCAAATGTTCGATGAAATGTCCATGTAAATTTCACTCCTAAATTTGGCATTCGGTTTTTAGGTTCGAATTTATTCTTTTATTTGATCGGTCTTGATTTTATAGTGCAGAATATGCTTATTGGCTTGATACTATCCTCATTCTTTATGCTTATGCCTAGGTGTCTTTAAAGTTCACTTGTTTTTTCTCCTTTAGCATTTAAAAATTTACTTGTGATCTAACATTGCACGCCAAGTGTTTGATGAAATGTCCATGTAAATGTCCTTCCTAAATGTGGCATTCGGTTTCTACGTTGGAATTTATGCTTTTATTCGATCGTTATTGATTTCGTAGTGCAGAAGGTTCTTATTGGCTTGATACTATTCTCATTCTTTATGCTTATGCCTAGATGTCTTTAAAGTTCACTTGTTTTTTTTTCCTTTTGCCTTTAAAATGACTTGTGATCTAATATTGCACGCCAAGTGTTCGATGAAATGTTCATGTAAATGTCACTCCTAAATGTGGCATTCGGTTTCTAGGTTTGAATTTATGCTTATATTCGATCGGTCTTGATTTTGTAGTGTAGAATGTGCTTATTGGCTTGATACTATCCTCATTCTTTATGCTTATGCATAGATGTCTTTAAAGTTCACTTCTATTTTCTCATTTTGCCTTTAAAAATTGACTTATGAACTAACATTGCACGCCAAGTGTTCGATGAAATGTCCATGTAAATGTCACTCCTAAATGAGGAATTCGGTTTCTAGGTTAGAATTTATGATTTTATTCGATCGATCCTGATTTTATAGTGCAGAATGTGCTTATTGGCTTGATACTATCCTCAATCTTTATGCTTACGCCTAAATGCCTTTAAAGTTCGCTTGTTTTTTCTCCTTTTTCCTTTAAAATGACTTGTGATCAAAAATTGCACGCCAAGTGTTCGATGAAATGTCCATGTAAATGTCACTCCTAAATGTGGCATTGCGTTTCTAGGTTCGAATGTGTGCTTTAATTTGATCGGTCTTGATTTTGTAGTGCAGAATGTGCTTATTGGCTTGATACTATCCTCATTCTTTATGCTTATGCCTAGATGTCTTTAAAGTTCACTTGTTTTATCTCCTTTAGCCTTCAAAAATTAACTTTAGATCTAACATTGCACGCCAAGTGTTCGATGAAATATCCATGTAAATTTCACTCCTAAATGTGGCATTCGGTTTCTAGGTTCGAATGTGTGCTTTAATTCGATCGATCTTGATTTTGTAGTGTAGAATGTGCTTATTGGCTTGATACTATCCTCATTCTTTATGCTTATGCCTAGATGTCTTTAAAGTTCACTTGTTTTTTCTCCTTTAGCCTTCAAAAATTAACTTTAGATCTAACATTGGACGCCAAGTGTTTGATGAAATGTCCATGTAAATGTCACTCCTAAATGTGGCATTCGGTTTCTAGGTTCGAATTTATGCTTTTATTCGATCGCTCTTTATTTTGTAGTGCGGAATTTTCTTATTGGCTAGATACTATCCTCATTCTTTATGCTTATGCATAGATGTCTTTAAAGTTCAGTTGTTTTTTCTCCTTTTGCCTTTAAAATGACTTGTGATCTAACATTACACGCCAAATGTTCGATGAAATGTCCATGTAAATTTCACTCCTAAATTTGGCATTCGGTTTTTAGGTTCGAATTTATTCTTTTATTTGATCGGTCTTGATTTTATAGTGCAGAATATGCTTATTGGCTTGATACTATCCTCATTCTTTATGCTTATGCCTAGGTGTCTTTAAAGTTCACTTGTTTTTTCTCCTTTAGCATTTAAAAATTTACTTGTGATCTAACATTGCACGCCAAGTGTTTGATGAAATGTCCATGTAAATGTCCTTCCTAAATGTGGCATTCGGTTTCTACGTTGGAATTTATGCTTTTATTCGATCGTTATTGATTTCGTAGTGCAGAAGGTTCTTATTGGCTTGATACTATTCTCATTCTTTATGCTTATGCCTAGATGTCTTTAAAGTTCACTTGTTTTTTTTCCTTTTGCCTTTAAAATGACTTGTGATCTAATATTGCACGCCAAGTGTTCGATGAAATGTTCATGTAAATGTCACTCCTAAATGTGGCATTCGGTTTCTAGGTTTGAATTTATGCTTATATTCGATCGGTCTTGATTTTGTAGTGTAGAATGTGCTTATTGGCTTGATACTATACTCATTCTTTATGCTTATGCCTAGATGTCTTTAAAGTTCACTTGTTTTATCTCCTTTAGCCTTCAAAAATTAACTTTAGATCTAACATTGCACGCCAAGTGTTCGATGAAATGTCCATGTAAATGTCACTCCTAAATGTGGCATTCGGTTTCTAGGTTCGAATGTGTGCTTTAATTTGATCGGTCTTGATTTTGTAGTGCATAATGTGCTTATTGGCTTGAAACTATCCTCATTCTTTATGCTTATGCCTAGATGTCTTTAAAGTTGACTTGTTTTTTCTCCTTTAGCCTTCAAAAATTAACTTTAGATCTAACATTGCACGCCAAGTGTTCGATGAAATGTCCATGTAAATGTCACTCCTAAATGTGGCATTGGGTTTCTAGGTTCGAATGTGTGCTTTAATTCGATCGGTCTTGATTTTGTAGTGCAGAATGTGCTTATTGGTTTGATACTATCCTCATTCTTTATGCTTATGCCTAGATGTCTTTAAAGTTCACTTGTTTTTTCACCTTTAGCCTTCAAAAATTAACTTTAGATCTAACATTGCACGCCAAGTGTTCGATGAAATGTGCATGTAAATGTCACTCCTAAATGTGGCATTCGGTTTCTAGGTTCGAATTTATGCTTTTATTCGATCGCTCTTTATTTTGTTGTGCAGAATTTTCTTATTGGCTTGATACTATCCTCATTCTTTATGCTTATACATAGATGTCTTTAAAGTTCACTTGTTTTTTCTCCTTTTGCCTTTAAAATGACTTGTGATCTAACATTACACGCCAAATGTTCGATGAAATGTCCATGTAAATTTCACTCCTAAATTTGGCATTCGGTTTTTAGGTTCGAATTTATTCTTTTATTTGATCGGTCTTGATTTTATAGTGCAGAATATGCTTATTGGCTTGATACTATCCTCATTCTTTATGCTTATGCCTAGGTGTCTTTAAAGTTCACTTGTTTTTTCTCCTTTAGCATTTAAAAATTTACTTGTGATCTAACATTGCACGCCAAGTGTTTGATGAAATGTCCATGTAAATGTCCTTACTAAATGTGGCATTCGGTTTCTACGTTGGAATTTATGCTTTTATTCGATCGTTATTGATTTCGTAGTGCAGAAGGTTCTTATTGGCTTGATACTATTCTCATTCTTTATGCTTATGCCTAGATGTCTTTAAAGTTCACTTGTTTTTTTTTCCTTTTGCCTTTAAAATGACTTGTGATCTAATATTGCACGCCAAGTGTTCGATGAAATGTTCATGTAAATGTCACTCCTAAATGTGGCATTCGGTTTCTAGGTTTGAATTTATGCTTATATTCGATCGGTCTTGATTTTGTAGTGTAGAATGTGCTTATTGGCTTGATACTA
Source organism: Fallopia convolvulus (assembly GCA_964016875.1). Taxonomy (NCBI): domain Eukaryota; kingdom Viridiplantae; phylum Streptophyta; class Magnoliopsida; order Caryophyllales; family Polygonaceae; genus Fallopia; species Fallopia convolvulus. The sequence continues at coordinate 28,182,893 of OZ024722.1, forward strand.
TCCTCATTCTTTATGCTTATGCATAGATGTCTTTAAAGTTCACTTCTATTTTCTCATTTTGCCTTTAAAAATTGACTTATGAACTAACATTGCACGCCAAGTGTTCGATGAAATATCCATGTAAATGTCACTCCTAAATGAGGAATTCGGTTTCTAGGTTAGAATTTATGATTTTATTCGATCGATCCTGATTTTATAGTGCAGAATGTGCTTATTGGCTTGATACTATCCTCAATCTTTATGCTTACGCCTAAATGCCTTTAAAGTTCGCTTGTTTTTTCTCCTTTTTCCTTTAAAATGACTTGTGATCAAAAATTGCACGCCAAGTGTTCGATGAAATGTCCATGTAAATGTCACTCCTAAATGTGGCATTGGGTTTCTAGGTTCGAATGTGTGCTTTAATTTGATCGGTCTTGATTTTGTAGTGCAGAATGTGCTTATTGGCTTGATACTATCCTCATTCTTTATGCTTATGCCTAGATGTCTTTAAAGTTCACTTGTTTTATCTCCTTTAGCCTTCAAAAATTAACTTTAGATCTAACATTGCACGCCAAGTGTTCGATGAAATGTCCATGTAAATTTCACTCCTAAATGTGGCATTCGGTTTCTAGGTTCGAATGTGTGCTTTAATTCGATCGGTCTTGATTTTGTAGTGCAGAATGTGCTTATTGGCTTGATACTATCCTCATTCTTTATGCTTATGCCTAGATGTCTTTAAAGTTCACTTGTTTTATCTCCTTTAGCCTTCAAAAATTAACTTTAGATCTAACATTGCACGCCAAGTGTTCGATGAAATGTCCATGTAAATTTCACTCCTAAATGTGGCATTCGGTTTCTAGGTTCGAATTTGTGCTTTAATTCGATCGGTCTTGATTTTGTAGTGCAGAATGTGCTTATTGGCTTGATACTATCCTTATTCTTTATGCTTATGCCTAGATGTCTTTAAAGTTCACTTGTTTTTTCTCCTTTAGCCTTCAAAAATTAACTTTAGATCTAACATTGGACGCAGAGTGTTTGATGAAATGTCCATGTAAATGTCACTCCTAAATGTGGCATTCGGTTTCTAGGTTCGAATTTATGCTTTTATTCGATCGCTCTTTATTTTGTAGTGCGGAATTTTCTTATTGGCTTGATACTATCCTCATTCTTTATGCTTATGCATAGATGTCTTTAAAGTTCACTTGTTTTTTCTCCTTTTGCCTTTAAAATGACTTGTGATCTAACATTACACCCCAAATGTTCGATGAAATGTCCATGTAAATTTCACTCCTAAATTTGGCATTCGGTTTTTAGGTTCGAATTTATTCTTTTATTTGATCGGTCTTAATTTTATAGTGCAGAATATGCTTATTGGCTTGTTACTATCCTCATTCTTTATGCTTATGCCTAGATGTCTTTAAAGTTCACTTGTTTTTTCTCCTTTAGCATTTAAAAATTTACTTGTGATCTAACATTGCACGCCAAGTGTTTGATAAAATGTCCATGTAAATGTCCTTCCTAAATGTGGCATTCGGTTTCTACGTTGGAATTTATGCTTTTATTCGATCGTTATTGATTTCGTAGTGCAGAAGGTTCTTATTGGCTTGATACTATTCTCATTCTTTATGCTTATGCCTAGATGTCTTTAAAGTTCACTTGTTTTGTTTTCCTTTTGCCTTTAAAATGACTTGTGATCTAATTTTGCATGCCAAGTGTTCGATGAAATGTTCATGTAAATGTCACTCCTAAATGTGGCATTCGGTTTCTAGGTTTGAATTTATGCTTATATTCGATCGGTCTTGATTTTGTAGTGTAGAATGTGCTTATTGGCTTGATACTATCCTCATTCTTTATGCTTATGCCTAGATGTCTTTAAAGTTCACTTGTTTTATCTCCTTTAGCCTTCAAAAATTAACTTTAGATCTAACATTGCACGCCAAGTGTTCGATGAAATGTCCATGTAAATGTCACTCCTAAATGTGGCATTCGGTTTCTAGGTTCGAATGTGTGCTTTAATTTGATCGGTCTTGATTTTGTAGTGCATAATGTGCTTATTGGCTTGATACTATCCTCATTCTTTATGCTTATGCCTAGATGTCTTTAAAGTTCACCTGTTTTTTCTCCTTTAGCCTTCAAAAATTAACTTTAGATCTAACATTGCACGCCAAGTGTTCGATGAAATGTCCATGTAAATGTCACTCCTAAATGTGGCATTGGGTTTCTAGGTTCGAATGTGTGCTTTAATTCGATCGGTCTTGATTTTGTAGTGCAGAATGTGCTTATTGGTTTGATACTATCCTCATTCTTTATGTTTATGCCTAGATGTCTTTAAAGTTCACTTGTTTTTTCTCCTTTAGCCTTCAAAAATTAACTTTAGATCTAACATTGCACGCCAAGTGTTCGATGAAATGTGCATGTAAATGTCACTCCTAAATGTGGCATTCGGTTTCTAGGTTCGAATTTATGCTTTTATTCGATCGCTCTTTATTTTGTTGTGCAGAATTTTTTTATTGGCTTGATACTATCCTCATTCTTTATGCTTATACATAGATGTCTTTAAAGTTCACTTGTTTTTTCTCCTTTTGCCTTTAAAATGACTTGTGATCTAACATTACACGCCAAATGTTCGATGAAATGTCCATGTAAATTTCACTCCTAAATTTGGCATTCGGTTTTTAGGTTCGAATTTATTCTTTTATTTGATCGGTCTTGATTTTATAGTGCAGAATATGCTTATTGGCTTGATACTATCCTCATTCTTTATGCTTATGCCTAGGTGTCTTTAAAGTACACTTGTTTTTTCTCCTTTAGCATTTAAAAATTTACTTGTGATCTAACATTGCACGCCAAGTGTTTGATGAAATGTCCATGTAAATGTCCTTACTAAATGTGGCATTCGGTTTCTACGTTGGAATTTATGCTTTTATTCGATCGTTATTGATTTCGTAGTGCAGAAGGTTCTTATTGGCTTGATACTATTCTCATTCTTTATGCTTATGCCTAGATGTCTTTAAAGTTCACTTGTTTTTTTTCCTTTTGCCTTTAAAATGACTTGTGATCTAATATTGCACGCCAAGTGTTCGATGAAATGTTCATGTAAATGTCACTCCTAAATGTGGCATTCGGTTTCTATTTTTGAATTTATGCTTATATTCGATCGGTCTTGATTTTGTAGTGTAGAATGTGCTTATTGGCTTGATACTATCCTCATTCTTTATGCTTATGCATAGATGTCTTTAAAGTTCACTTCTATTTTCTCATTTTGCCTTTAAAAATTGACTTATGAACTAACATTGCACGCCAAGTGTTCGATGAAATGTCCATGTAAATGTCACTCCTAAATGAGGAATTCGGTTTCTAGGTTAGAATTTATGATTTTATTCGATCGATCCTGATTTTATAGTGCAGAATGTGCTTATTGGCTTGATACTATCCTCAATCTTTATGCTTACGCCTAAATGCCTTTAAAGTTCGCTTGTTTTTTCTCCTTTTTCCTTTAAAATGACTTGTGATCAAAAATTGCACGCCAAGTGTTCGATGAAATGTCCATGTAAATGTCACTCCTAAATGTGGCATTGGGTTTCTTGGTTCGAATGTGTGCTTTAATTTGATCGGTCTTGATTTTGTAGTGCAGAATGTGCTTATTGGCTTGATACTATCCTCATTCTTTATGCTTATGCCTAGATGTCTTTAAAGTTCACTTGTTTTATCTCCTTTAGCCTTCAAAAATTAACTTTAGATCTAACATTGCACGCCAAGTGTTCGATGAAATGTCCATGTAAATTTCACTATTAAATGTGGCATTCGGTTTCTAGGTTCGAATGTGTGCTTTAATTCGATCGGTCTTGATTTTGTAGTGCAGAATGTGCTTATTGGCTTGATACTATCCTCATTCTTTATGCTTATGCCTAGATGTCTTTAAAGTTCACTTGTTTTATCTCCTTTAGCCTTCAAAAATTAACTTTAGATCTAACATTGCACGCCAAGTGTTCGATGAAATGTCCATGTAAATTTCACTCCTAAATGTGGCATTCGGTTTCTAGGTTCGAATTTGTGCTTTAATTCGATCGGTCTTGATTTTGTAGTGCAGAATGTGCTTATTGGCTTGATACTATCCTCATTCTTTATGCTTATGCCTAGATGTCTTTAAAGTTCACTTGTTTTTTCTCCTTTAGCCTTCAAAAATTAACTTTAGATCTAACATTGCACGCCAAGTGTTCGATGAAATGTCCATGTAAATGTCACTCCTAAATGTGGCATTCGGTTTCTAGGTTCGAATGTGTGCTTTAATTTGATCGATCTTGATTTTGTAGTGCATAATGTGCTTATTGGCTTGATACTATCCTCATTCTTTATGCTTATGCCTAGATGTCTTTAAAGTTCACCTGTTTTTTCTCCTTTAGCCTTCAAAAATTAACTTTAGATCTAACATTGCACGCCAAGTGTTCGATGAAATGTCCATGTAAATGTCACTCCTAAATGTGGCATATGGTTTCTAGGTTCGAATGTGTGCTTTAATTCGATCGGTCTTGATTTTGTAGTGCAGAATGTGCTTATTGGTTTGATACTATCCTCATTCTTTATGCTTATGCCTAGATGTCTTTAAAGTTCACTTGTTTTTTCTCCTTTAGCCTTCAAAAATTAACTTTAGATCTAACATTGCACGCCAAGTGTTCGATGAAATGTGCATGTAAATGTCACTCCTAAATGTGGCATTCGGTTTCTAGGTTCGAATTTATGCTTTTATTCGATCGCTCTTTATTTTGTTGTGCAGAATTTTTTTATTGGCTTGATACTATCCTCATTCTTTATGCTTATACATAGATGTCTTTAAAGTTCACTTGTTTTTTCTCCTTTTGCCTTTAAAATGACTTGTGATCTAACATTACACGCCAAATGTTCGATGAAATGTCCATGTAAATTTCACTCCTAAATTTGGCATTCGGTTTTTAGGTTCGAATTTATTCTTTTATTTGATCGGTCTTGATTTTATAGTGCAGAATATGCTTATTGACTTGATACTATCCTCATTCTTTATGCTTATGCCTAGGTGTCTTTAAAGTTCACTTGTTTTTTCTCCTTTAGCATTTAAAAATTTACTTGTGATCTAACATTGCACGCCAAGTGTTTGATGAAATGTCCATGTAAATGTCCTTACTAAATGTGGCATTCGGTTTCTACGTTGGAATTTATGCTTTTATTCGATCGTTATTGATTTCGTAGTGCAGAAGGTTCTTATTGGCTTGATACTATTCTCATTCTTTATGCTTATGCCTAGATGTCTTTAAAGTTCACTTGTTTTTTTTTCCTTTTGCCTTTAAAATGACTTGTGATCTAATATTGCACGCCAAGTGTTCGATGAAATGTTCATGTAAATGTCACTCCTAAATGTGGCATTCGGTTTCTAGGTTTGAATTTATTCTTATATTCGATCGGTCTTGATTTTGTAGTGTAGAATGTGCTTATTGGCTTGATACTATCCTCATTCTTTATGCTTATGCATAGATGTCTTTAAAGTTCACTTCTATTTTCTCATTTTGCCTTTAAAAATTGACTTATGAACTAACATTGCACGCCAAGTGTTCGATGAAATGTCCATGTAAATGTCACTCCTAAATGAGGAATTCGGTTTCTAGGTTAGAATTTATGATTTTATTCGATCGATCCTGATTTTATAGTGCAGAATGTGCTTATTGGCTTGATACTATCCTCAATCTTTATGCTTACGCCTAAACGCCTTTAAAGTTCGCTTGTTTTTTCTCCTTTTTCCTTTAAAATGACTTGTGATCAAAAATTGCACGCCAAGTGTTCGATGAAATGTCCATGTAAATGTCACTCCTAAATGTGGCATTGGGTTTCTAGGTTCGAATGTGTGCTTTAATTTGATCGGTCTTGATTTTGTAGTGCAGAATGTGCTTATTGGCTTGATACTATCCTCATTCTTTATGCTTATGCCTAGATGTCTTTAAAGTTCACTTGTTTTATCTCCTTTAGCCTTCAAAAATTAACTTTAGATCTAACATTGCACGCCAAGTGTTCGATGAAATGTCCATGTAAATTTCACTATTAAATGTGGCATTCGGTTTCTAGGTTCGAATGTGTGCTTTAATTCGATCGGTCTTGATTTTGTAGTGCAGAATGTGATGGCCGGATCGATGGAGGGGATGATGGTGCAAAGAGATCGCCACGAGAATCCAAGGAATTCCGACAACAAACACCACGCAACTGACCCGTCTTCAACTGGCTGGATCTTCCTCGTCCGAACTCGAAATTGAGTGATTCCAATTCGAGAAGTTAGATCTATGAGTCTAGTTGAAGTCCTCAAAATATGAGACCGAGATGATGAGCGGATTGAAAGTTATGTCGAATTTACTGAGATGGTGCAGAAACCTCCGAGATGGATGATGGTTCGAAATGGAGAGAACAAGGGGATATGGATGCTTGATAACTTGGATATGACTCACCAAGCTCTCAAACAAACTAGGATGCTCGAAATTGTCGGATATGACTCACCAACAATTGAACAACGAGAATTGAACGAAACAAAACAAGAACTTCGAATTGAAAATGCAAGGAAAAGAGAAGCAAATTTCGTCCAAGTCTACCAAGGGAGGAGGGGGATGGACGACCATATAACCTAGATAACAAGCCTCACAAAATCAGCCCCCTCATTTAAAGAAAATTACAAAAACAACCCATAAAAACCGAGAGCACATTAATCGTCCTTAACCGTTAAGTTGTCACTTATCGAACCATGATGTATCATAAGACTCCAACTTTCACCTTTGCTAACCAAAGTCCAACTTATGAGCCATGAGCTCCTTCTTGATCTTGTCAAGCATTTCCCTAGCATGTGCTCGAGTGATGCGCCGAAGATAGGGCGTGGTACCTTGACTTGGCTTCTTAGCGCCTCGGACACCGGCCTTGGATATTTGTCCCAGTGAAGACCCTCCTTTGTCGTGCAAATTGAACTTGTCTTTAGGGCTGAGATCTTCACTCAAATCATGGAGCATAGTCCCTTTAAAAGTGCCCGAAGAAGTGGTACCATTCATCAAAGGCCAAGGCGCGCCAAGGTCGGAAATCAGCGTGTGCAACGGCGCCCCAATATGCACGGTACTGTGGGGCCATGACTCGATAGATGGAATCACATCAGAATGTGCTTATTGGCTTGATACTATCCTCATTCTTTATGCTTATGCCTAGATGTCTTTAAAGTTCACTTGTTTTATCTCCTTTAGCCTTCAAAAATTAACTTTAGATCTAACATTGCACGCCAAGTGTTCGATGAAATGTCCATGTAAATTTCACTCCTAAATGTGGCATTCGGTTTCTAGGTTCGAATTTGTGCTTTAATTCGATCGGTCTTGATTTTGTAGTGCAGAATGTGCTTATTGGCTTGATACTATCCTCATTCTTTATGCTTATGCCTAGATGTCTTTAAAGTTCACTTGTTTTTTCTCCTTTAGCCTTCAAAAATTAACTTTAGATCTAACATTGCACGCCAAGTGTTCGATGAAATGTCCATGTAAATGTCACTCCTAAATGTGGCATTCGGTTTCTAGGTTCGAATGTGTGCTTTAATTTGATCGGTCTTGATTTTGTAGTGCATAATGTGCTTATTGGCTTGATACTATCCTCATTCTTTATGCTTATGCCTAGATGTCTTTAAAGTTCACCTGTTTTTTCTCCTTTAGCCTTCAAAAATTAACTTTAGATCTAACATTGCACGCCAAGTGTTCGATGAAATGTCCATGTAAATGTCACTCCTAAATGTGGCATTGGGTTTCTAGGTTCGAATGTGTGCTTTAATTCGATCGGTCTTGATTTTGTAGTGCAGAATGTGCTTATTGGTTTGATACTATCCTCATTCTTTATGCTTATGCCTAGATGTCTTTAAAGTTCACTTGTTTTTTCTCCTTTAGCCTTCAAAAATTAACTTTAGATCTAACATTGCACGCCAAGTGTTCGATGAAATGTGCATGTAAATGTCACTCCTAAATGTGGCATTCGGTTTCTAGGTTCGAATTTATGCTTTTATTCGATCGCTCTTTATTTTGTTGTGCAGAATTTTTTTATTGGCTTGATACTATCCTCATTCTTTATGCTTATACATAGATGTCTTTAAAGTTCACTTGTTTTTTCTCCTTTTGCCTTTAAAATGACTTGTGATCTAACATTACACGCCAAATGTTCGATGAAATGTCCATGTAAATTTCACTCCTAAATTTGGCATTCGGTTTTTAGGTTCGAATTTATTCTTTTATTTGATCGGTCTTGATTTTATAGTGCAGAATATGCTTATTGGCTTGATACTATCCTCATTCTTTATGCTTATGCCTAGGTGTCTTTAAAGTTCACTTGTTTTTTCTCCTTTAGCATTTAAAAATTTACTTGTGATCTAACATTGCACGCCAAGTGTTTGATGAAATGTCCATGTAAATGTCCTTACTAAATGTGGCATTCGGTTTCTACGTTGGAATTTATGCTTTTATTCGATCGTTATTGATTTCGTAGTGCAGAAGGTTCTTATTGGCTTGATACTATTCTCATTCTTTATGCTTATGCCTAGATGTCTTTAAAGTTCACTTGTTTTTTTTTCCTTTTGCCTTTAAAATGACTTGTGATCTAATATTGCACGCCAAGTGTTCGATGAAATGTTCATGTAAATGTCACTCCTAAATGTGGCATTCGGTTTCTAGGTTTGAATTTATGCTTATATTCGATCGGTCTTGATTTTGTAGTGTAGAATGTGCTTATTGGCTTGATACTATCCTCATTCTTTATGCTTATGCATAGATGTCTTTAAAGTTCACTTCTATTTTCTCATTTTGCCTTTAAAAATTGACTTATGAACTAACATTGCACGCCAAGTGTTCGATGAAATGTCCATGTAAATGTCACTCCTAAATGAGGAATTCGGTTTCTAGGTTAGAATTTATGATTTTATTCGATCGATCCTGATTTTATAGTGCAGAATGTGCTTATTGGCTTGATACTATCCTCAATCTTTATGCTTACGCCTAAATGCCTTTAAAGTTCGCTTGTTTTTTCTCCTTTTTCCTTTAAAATGACTTGTGATCAAAAATTGCACGCCAAGTGTTCGATGAAATGTCCATGTAAATGTCACTCCTAAATGTGGCATTGGGTTTCTAGGTTCGAATGTCTGCTTTAATTTGATCGGTCTTGATTTTGTAGTGCAGAATGTGCTTATTGGCTTGATACTATCCTCATTCTTTATGCTTATGCCTAGATGTCTTTAAAGTTCACTTGTTTTATCTCCTTTAGCCTTCAAAAATTAACTTTAGATCTAACATTGCACGCCAAGTGTTCGATGAAATGTCCATGTAAATTTCACTCCTAAATGTGGCATTCGGTTTCTAGGTTCGAATGTGTGCTTTAATTCGATCGGTCTTGATTTTGTAGTGCAGAATGTGCTTATTGGCTTGATACTATCCTCATTCTTTATGCTTATGCCTAGATGTCTTTAAAGTTCACTTGTTTTATCTCCTTTAGCCTTCAAAAATTAACTTTAGATCTAACATTGCACGCCAAGTGTTCGATGAAATGTCCATGTAAATTTCACTCCTAAATGTGGCATTCGGTTTCTAGGTTCGAATTTGTGCTTTAATTCGATCGGTCTTGATTTTGTAGTGCAGAATGTGCTTATTGGCTTGATACTATCCTCATTCTTTATGCTTATGCCTAGATGTCTTTAAAGTTCACTTGTTTTTTCTCCTTTAGCCTTCAAAAATTAACTTTAGATCTAACATTGGACGCAGAGTGTTTGATGAAATGTCCATGTAAATGTCACTCCTAAATGTGGCATTCGGTTTCTAGGTTCGAATTTATGCTTTTATTCGATCGCTCTTTATTTTGTAGTGCGGAATTTTCTTATTGGCTTGATACTATCCTCATTCTTTATGCTTATGCATAGATGTCTTTAAAGTTCACTTGTTTTTTCTCCTTTTGCCTTTAAAATGACTTGTGATCTAACATTACACCCCAAATGTTCGATGAAATGTCCATGTAAATTTCACTCCTAAATTTGGCATTCGGTTTTTAGGTTCGAATTTATTCTTTTATTTGATCGGTCTTAATTTTATAGTGCAGAATATGCTTATTGGCTTGTTACTATCCTCATTCTTTATGCTTATGCCTAGGTGTCTTTAAAGTTCACTTGTTTTTTCTCCTTTAGCATTTAAAAATTTACTTGTGATCTAACATTGCACGCCAAGTGTTTGATAAAATGTCCATGTAAATGTCCTTCCTAAATGTGGCATTCGGTTTCTACGTTGGAATTTATGCTTTTATTCGATCGTTATTGATTTCGTAGTGCAGAAGGTTCTTATTGGCTTGATACTATTCTCATTCTTTATGCTTATGCCTAGATGTCTTTAAAGTTCACTTGTTTTGTTTTCCTTTTGCCTTTAAAATGACTTGTGATCTAATTTTGCATGCCAAGTGTTCGATGAAATGTTCATGTAAATGTCACTCCTAAATGTGGCATTCGGTTTCTAGGTTTGAATTTATGCTTATATTCGATCGGTCTTGATTTTGTAGTGTAGAATGTGCTTATTGGCTTGATACTATCCTCATTCTTTATGCTTATGCCTAGATGTCTTTAAAGTTCACTTCTATTTTCTCATTTTGCCTTTAAAAATTGACTTGTGAACTAACATTGCACGCCAAGTGTTCAATGAAATGTCCATGTAAATGTCACTCCTAAATGAGGAATTCGGTTTCTAGGTTAGAATTTATGATTTTATTCGATCGATCCTGATTTTATAGTGCAGAATGTGCTTATTGGCTTGATACTATCCTCAATCTTTATGCTTACGCCTAAATGCCTTTAAAGTTCGCTTGTTTTTTCTCCTTTTTCCTTTAAAATGACTTGTGATAAAAAATTGCACGCCAAGTGTTCGATGAAATGTCCACGTAAATGTCACTCCTAAATGTGGCATTGGGTTTCTAGGTTCGAATGTGTGCTTTAATTTGATCGGTCTTGATTTTGTAGTGTAGAATGTGTTTATTGGCTTGATACTATCTTCATTCTTTATGCTTATGCATAGATGTCTTTAAAGTTCACTTCTATTTTCTCATTTTGCCGTTAAAAATTGACTTGTGAACTAACATTGCACGCCAAGTGTTCGATGAAATGTCCATGTAAATGTCACTCCTAAATGAGGAATTCGGTTTCTAGGTTAGAATTTATGATTTTATTCGATCGATCCTGATTTTATAGTGCAGAATGTGCTTATTGGCTTGATACTATCCTCAATCCTTATGCTTACGCCTAAAAGCCTTTAAAGTTCGCTTGTTTTTTCTCCTTTTTCCTTTAAAATGACTTGTGATAAAAAATTGCACGCCAAGTGTTCGATGAAATGTCCATGTAAATGTCACTCCTAAATGTGGCATTGGGTTTCTAGGATTGAATGTGTGCTTTAATTCGATCGGTCTTGATTTTGTAGTGCAGAATGTGCTTATTGGCTTGATACTATCCTCATTTTTTATGCTTATGCCTAGATGTCTTTAAAGTTCACTTGTTTTTTCTCCTTTAGCATTTAAAAATTTACTTGTGATCTAACATTGCACGCCAAGTGTTTGATGAAATGTCCATGTAAATGTCCTTCCTAAATGTGGCATTCGGTTTCTACGTTGGAATTTATGCTTTTATTCGATCGTTATTGATTTCGTAGTGCAGAAGGTTCTTATTGGCTTGATACTATTCTCATTCTTTATGCCTAGATGTCTTTAAAGTTCACTTGTTTTTTTTCCTTTTGCCTTTAAAATGACTTGTGATCTAATATTGCACGCCAAGTGTTCGATGAAATGTTCATGTAAATGTCACTCCTAAATGTGGCATTCGGTTTCTAGGTTTGAATTTATGCTTATATTCGATCGGTCTTGATTTTGTAGTGTAGAATGTGCTTATTGGCTTGATACTATCCTCATTCTTTATGCTTATGCCTAGATGTCTTTAAAGTTCACTTGTTTTATTTTCTTTAGCCTTCAAAAATTAACTTTAGATCTAACATTGCACGCCAAGTGTTCGATGAAATGTCCATGTAAATTTCACTCCTAAATGTGGCATTCGGTTTCTAGGTTCGAATGTGTGCTTTAATTCGATCGGTCTTGATTTTGTAGTGCAGAATGTGCTTATTGGCTTGATACTATCCTCATTCTTTATGCTTATGCCTAGATGTCTTTAAAGTTCACTTGTTTTTTCTCCTTTAGCCTTCAAAAATTAACTTTAGATCTAACATTGGACGCAGAGTGTTTGATGAAATGTCCATGTAAATGTCACTCCTAAATGTGGCATTCGGTTTCTAGGTTCGAATTTATGCTTTTATTCGATCGCTCTTTATTTTGTAGTGCGGAATTTTCTTATTGGCTTGATACTATCCTCATTCTTTATGCTTATGCATAGATGTCTTTAAAGTTCACTTGTTTTTTCTCCTTTTGCCTTTAAAATGACTTGTGATCTAACATTACACCCCAAATGTTCGATGAAATGTCCATGTAAATTTCATTCCTAAATTTGGCATTCGGTTTTTAGGTTCGAATTTATTCTTTTATTTGATCGGTCTTAATTTTATAGTGCAGAATATGCTTATTGGCTTGCTACTATCCTCATTCTTTATGCTTATGCCTAGGTGTCTTTAAAGTTCACTTGTTTTTTCTCCTTTAGCATTTAAAAATTTACTTGTGATCTAACATTGCACGCCAAGTGTTTGATGAAATGTCCATGTAAATGTCCTTCCTAAATGTGGCATTCGGTTTCTACGTTGGAATTTATGCTTTTATTCGATCGTTATTGATTTCGTAGTGCAGAAGGTTCTTATTGGCTTGATACTATTCTCATTCTTTATGCTTATACCTAGATGTCTTTAAAGTTCACTTGTTTTTTTTCCTTTTGCCTTTAAAATGACTTGTGATCTAATATTGCACGCCAAGTGTTCGATGAAATGTTCATGTAAATGTCACTCCTAAATGTGGCATTCGGTTTCTAGGTTTGAATTTATGCTTATATTCGATCGGTCTTGATTTTGTAGTGTAGAATGTGCTTATTGGCTTGATTCTATCCTCATTCTGTATGCTTATGCCTAGATGTCTTTAAAGTTCACTTGTTTTATCTCCTTTAGCCTTCAAAAATTAACTTTAGATCTAACATTGCACGCCAAGTGTTCGATGAAATGTCCATGTAAATGTCACTCCTAAATGTGGCATTCGGTTTCTAGGTTCGAATGTGTGCTTTAATTTGATCGGTCTTGATTTTGTAGTGCATAATGTGCTTATTGGCTTGATACTATCCTCATTCTTTATGCTTATGCCTAGATGTCTTTAAAGTTCACTTGTTTTTTCTCCTTTAGCCTTCAAAAATTAACTTTAGATCTAACATTGCACGCCAAGTGTTCGATGAAATGTGCATGTAAATGTCACTCCTAAATGTGGCATTGGGTTTCTAGGTTCGAATGTGTGCTTTAATTCGATCGGTCTTGATTTTGTAGTGCAGAATGTGCTTATTGGTTTGATACTATCCTCATTCTTTATGCTTATGCCTAGATGTCTTTAAAGTTCACTTGTTTTTTCTATTTTAGCCTTCAAAAATTAACTTTAGATCTAACATTGCACGCCAAGTGTTCGATGAAATGTGCATGTAAATGTCACTCCTAAATGTGGCATTCGGTTTCTAGGTTCGAATTTATGCTTTTATTCGATCGCTCTTTATTTTGTTGTGCAGAATTTTCTTATTGGCTTGATACTATCTTCATTCTTTATGCTTATACATAGATGTCTTTAAAGTTCACTTGTTTTTTCTCCTTTTGCCTTTAAAATGACTTGTGATCTAACATTACACGCCAAATGTTCGATGAAATGTCCATGTAAATTTCACTCCTAAATTTGGCATTCGGTTTTTAGGTTCGAATTAATTCTTTTATTTGATCGGTCTTGATTTTATAGTGCAGAATATGCTTATTGGCTTGATACTATCCTCATTCTTTATGCTTATGCCTAGATGTCTTTAAAGTTCACTTGTTTTATCTCCTTTAGCCTTCAAAAATTAACTTTAGATCTAACATTGCACGCCAAGTGTTCGATGAAATGTCCATGTAAATGTCACTCCTAAATGTGGCATTCGGTTTCTAGGTTCGAATTTATGCTTATATTCGATCGGTCTTGATTTTGTAGTGTAGAATGTGCTTATTGGCTTGATACTATCCTCATTCTTTATGCTTATGCCTAGATGTCTTTAAAGTTCACTTGTTTTATCTGCTTTAGCCTTCAAAAATTAACTTTAGATCTAACATTGCACGCCAAGTGTTCGATGAAATGTCCATGTAAATGTCACTCCTAAATGTGGCATTCGGTTTTTAGGTTTGAATTTATTCTTTTATTTGATCGGTCTTGATTTTATAGTGCAGAATATGTTTATTGGCGTTATACTATCCTCATTCTTTATGCTTATGCCTAGGTGTCTTTAAAGTTCACTTGTTTTTTCTCCTTTAGCATTTAAAAATTTACTTGTGATCTAACATTGCACGCCAAGTGTTTGATGAAATGTCCATGTAAATGTCCTTCCTAAATGTGGCATTCGGTTTCTACGTTGGAATTTATGCTTTTATTCGATCGTTATTGATTTCGTAGTGCAGAAGGTTTTTATTGGCTTGATACTATTCTCATTCTTTGTGCTTATGCCTAGATGTCTATAAAGTTCACTTGTTTTTTTTCCTTTTGCCTTTAAAATGACTTGTGATTTAATATTGCACGCCAAGTGTTCGATGAAATGTTCATGTAAATGTCACTCCTAAATGTGGCATTCGGTTTCTAGGTTTGAATTTATGCTTATATTCGATCGGTCTTGATTTTGTAGTGTAGAATGTGCTTATTGGCTTGATACTATCCTCATTCTTTATTCTTATGCATAGATGTCTTTAAAGTTCACTTCTATTTTCTCATTTTGCCTTTAAAAATTGACTTGTGAACTAACATTGCACGCCAAGTGTTCGATGAAATGTCCATGTAAATGTCACTCCTAAATGAGGAATTCGGTTTCTAGGTTAGAATTTATGATTTTATTCGATCGATCCTGATTTTATAGTGCAGAATGTGCTTATTGGCTTGATACTATCCTCAATCTTTATGCTTACGCCTAAATGCCTTTAAAGTTCGCTAGTTTTTTCTCCTTTTTCCTTTAAAATGTCTTGTGATAAACAATTGCACGCCAAGTGTTCGATGAAATGTCCATGTAAATGTCACTCCTAAATGTGGCATTGGGTTTCTAGGTTCGAATGTGTGCTTTAATTTGATCGGTCTTGATTTTGTAGTGTAGAATGTGCTTATTGGCTTGATACTATCCTCATTCTTTATGCTTATGCATAGATGTCTTTAAAGTTCACTTCTATTTTCTCATTTTGCCTTTAAAAATTGACTTGTGAACTAACATTGCATGCCAAGTGTTCGATGAAATGTCCATGTAAATGTCACTCCTAAATGAGGAATTCGGTTTCTAGGTTAGAATTTATGATTTTATTCGATCGATCCTGATTTTATAGTGCAGAATGTGCTTATTGGCTTGATACTATCCTCAATCTTTATGCTTACGCCTAAATGTCTTTAAAGTTCGCTTGTTTTTTCTCCTTTTTCCTTTAAAATGACTTGTGATAAAAAATTGCACGCCAAGTGTTCGATGAAATGTCCATGTAAATGTCACTCCTAAATGTGGCATTGGGTTTCTAGGATTGAATGTGTGCTTTAATTCGATCGGTCTTGATTTTGTAGTGCAGAATGTGCTTATTGGCTTGATACTATCCTCATTTTTTATGCTTATGCCTAGATGTCTTTAAAGTTCACTTGTTTTATCTCCTTTAGCCTTCAAAAATTAACTTTAGACTAACATTGCACGCCAAGTGTTCGATGAAATGTCCATGTAAATGTCACTCCTAAATGTGGCATTGGGTTTCTAGGTTCGAATGTGTGCTTTAATTTGATCGGTCTTGATTTTGTAGTGCAGAATGTGCTTATTGGCTTGATACTATCCTCATTCTTTATGCTTATGCCTAGATGTCTTTAAAGTTCACTTGTTTTTTCTCCTTTAGCCTTCAAAAATTAACTTTAGATCTAACATTGCACGCCAAGTGTTCGATGAAATGTGCATGTAAATGTCACTCCTAAATGTGGCATTCGGTTTCTAGGTTCAAATTTATGCTTTTATTCGATCGCTCTTTATTTTATAGTGCAGAATTTTCTTATTGGCTTGATACTATCCTCATTCTTTATGCTTATACATAGATGTCTTTAAAGTTCACTTGTTTTTTCTCCTTTTGCCTTTAAAATGACTTGTGATCTAACATTACACGCCAAATGTTCGATGAAATGTCCATGTAAATTTCACTCCTAAATTTGGCATTCGGTTTTTAGGTTTGAATTTATTCTTTTATTTGATCGGTCTTGATTTTATAGTGCAGAATATGCTTATTGGCGTTATACTATCCTCATTCTTTATGCTTATGCCTAGGTGTCTTTAAAGTTCACTTGTTTTTCTCCTTTAGCATTTAAAAATTTACTTGTGATCTAACATTGCACGCAAAGTGTTTGATGAAATGTCCATGTAAATGTCCTTCCTAAATGTGGCATTCGGTTTCTACGTTGGAATTTATGCTTTTATTCCATCGTTATTGATTTCGTAGTGCAGAAGGTTTTTATTGGCTTGATACTATTCTCATTCTTTGTGCTTATGCCTAGATGTCTTTAAAGTTCACTTGTTTTTTTTCCTTTTGCCTTTAAAATGACTTGTGATCTAATATTGCACGCCAAGTGTTCGATGAAATGTTCACGTAAATGTCACTCCTAAATGTGGCATTCGGTTTCTAGGTTTGAATTTATGCTTATATTCGATCGGTCTTGATTTTGTAGTGTAGAATGTGCTTATTGGCTTGATACTATCCTCATTCTTTATGCTTATGCATAGATGTCTTTAAAGTTCACTTCTATTTTCTCATTTTGCCTTTAAAAATTGACTTGTGAACTAACATTGCACGCCAAGTGTTCGATGAAATGTCCATGTAAATGTCACTCCTAAATGAGGAATTCGGTTTCTAGGTTAGAATTTATGATTTTATTCGATCGATCCTGATTTTATAGTGCAGAATGTGCTTATTGGCTTGATACTATACTCAATCTTTATGCTTACGCCTAAATGCCTTTAAAGTTCGCTAGTTTTTTCTCCTTTTTCCTTTAAAATGACTTGTGATCAAAAATTGCACGCCAAGTGTTCGATGAAATGTCCATGTAAATGTCACTCCTAAATGTGGCATTGGGTTTCTAGGTTCGAAAGTGTGCTTTAATTTGATCGGTCTTGATTTTGTAGTGTAGAATGTGCTTATTGGCTTGATACTATCCTCATTCTTTATGCTTATGCATAGATGTCTTTAAAGTTCACTTCTATTTTCTCATTTTGCCTTTAAAAATTGACTTGTGAACTAACATTGCACGCCAAGTGTTCGATGAAATGTCCATGTAAATGTCACTCCTAAATGAGGAATTCGGTTTCTAGGTTAGAATTTATGATTTTATTCGTTCGATCCATATTTTATAGTGCAGAATGTGGTTATTGGCTTGATACTATCCTCAATCTTTATGCTTACGCCTAAATGCCTTTAAAGTTCGCTTGTTTTTTCTCCTTTTTCCTTTAAAATGATTTGTGATCAAACATTCCACGCCAAGTGTTTGATGAAATGTCCATGTAAATGTCACTCCTAAATGTGGCATTGGGTTTCTAGGTTCGAATGTGTGCTTTAATTTGATCGGTCTAGATTTTGTAGTGCAGAATGTGCTTATTGGCTTGATACTATCCTCATTCTTTATGCTTATGCCTAGATGTCTTTAAAGTTCACTTGTTTTATCTCCTTTAGCCATCAAAAATTAACTTTAGACTAACATTGCACGCCAAGTGTTCGATGAAATGTCCATGTAAATGTCACTCCTAAATGAGGAATTCGGTTTCTAGGTTAGAATTTATGATTTTATTCGATCGATCCTGATTTTATAGTGCAGAATGTGCTTATTGGCTTGATACTATCCTCAATCTTTATGCTTACGCCTAAATGCCTTTAAAGTTCGCTAGTTTTTTCTCCTTTTTCCTTTAAAATGACTTGTGATCAAAAATTGCACTCCAAGTGTTCGATGAAATGTCCATGTAAATGTCACTCCTAAATGTGGCATTGGGTTTCTAGGTTCGAATGTGTGGTTTAATTTGATCGGTCTTGATTTTGTAGTGTAGAATTTGCTTATAGGCTTGATACTATCCTCATTCTTTATGCTTATGCATAGATGTCTTTAAACTTCACTTCTATTTTCTCATTTTGCCTTTAAAAATTGACTTGTGAACTAACATTGCACGCCAAGTGTTCGATCAAATGTCCATGTAAATGTCACTCCTAAATGAGGAATTCGGTTTCTAGGTTAGAATTTATGATTTTATTCGTTCGATCCATATTTTATAGTGCAGAATGTGGTTATTGGCTTGATACTATCCTCAATCTTTATGCTTACGCCTAAATGCCTTTAAAGTTCGCTTGTTTTTTCTCCTTTTTCCTTTAAAATGATTTGTGATCAAACATTCCACGCCAAGTGTTTGATGAAATGTCCATGTAAATGTCACTCCTAAATGTGGCATTGGGTTTCTAGGTTCGAATGTGTGCTTTAATTTGATCGGTCTTGATTTTGTAGTGCAGAATGTGCTTATTGGCTTGATACTATCCTCATTCTTTATGCTTATGCCTAGATGTCTTTAAAGTTCACTTGTTTTATCTCCTTTAGCCATCAAAAATTAACTTTAGACTAACATTGCACGCCAAGTGTTCGATGAAATGTCCATGTAAATGTCACTCCTAAATGAGGAATTCGGTTTCTAGGTTAGAATTTATGATTTTATTCGATCGATCCTGATTTTATAGTGCAGAATGTGCTTATTGGCTTGATACTATCCTCAATCTTTATGCTTACGCCTAAATGCCTTTAAAGTTCGCTAGTTTTTTCTCCTTTTTCCTTTAAAATGACTTGTGATCAAAAATTGCACTCCAAGTGTTCGATGAAATGTCCATGTAAATGTCACTCCTAAATGTGGCATTGGGTTTCTAGGTTCGAATGTGTGCTTTAATTTGATCGGTCTTGATTTTGTAGTGCAGAATGTGCTTATTGGCTTGATATTATCCTCATTCTTTATGCTTATGCCTAGATGTCTTTAAAGTTCACTTGTTTTTTCTCCTTTAGCCTTCAAAAATTAACTTTAGATCTAACATTGCACGCCAAGTGTTCGATGAAATGTGCATGTAAATGTCACTCCTAAATGTGGCATTCGGTTTCTAGGTTCGAATTTATGCTTTTATTCGATCGCTCTTTATTTTGTAGTGCAGAATTTTCTTATTGGCTTGATACTATCCTCATTCTTTATGCTTATACATAGATGTCTTTAAAGTTCACTTGTTTTTTCTCCTTTTGCCTTTAAAATGACTTGTGATCTAACATTACACGCCAAATGTTCGATGAAATGTCCATGTAAATTTCACTCCTAAATTTGGCATTCGGTTTTTAGGTTTGAATTTATTCTTTTATTTGATCGGTCTTGATTTTATAGTGCAGAATATGCTTATTGGCGTTATACTATCCTCATTCTTTATGCTTATGCCTAGGTGTCTTTAAAGTTCACTTGTTTTTTCTCCTTTAGCATTTAAAAATTTACTTGTGATCTAACATTGCACGCCAAGTGTTTGATGAAATGTCCATGTAAATGTCCTTCCTAAATGTGGCATTCGGTTTCTACGTTGGAATTTATGCTTTTATTCGATCGTTATTGATTTCGTAATGCAGAAGGTTCTTATTGGCTTGATACTATTCTCATTCTTTATGCTTATGCCTAGATGTCTTTAACGTTCACTTGTTTTTTTTTCCTTTTGCCTTTAAAATGACTTGTGATCTAATATTTCTTGCCAAGTGTTCGATGAAATGTTCATGTAAATGTCACTCCTAAATGTGGCATTCGGTTTCTAGGTTTGAATTTATGCTTATATTCAATCGGTCTTGATTTTGTAGTGTAGAATGTGCTTATTGGCTTGATACTATCCTCATTCTTTATGCTTATGCATAGATGTCTTTAAAGTTCACTTCTATTTTCTCATTTTGCCTTTAAAAATTGACTTGTGAACTAACATTGCACGCCAAGTGTTCGATGAAATGTCCATGTAAATGTCACTCCTAAATGAGGAATTCGGTTTCTAGGTTGGAATTTATGCTTTTATTCGATCGTTATTGATTTCGTAGTGCAGAAGGTTCTTATTGGCTTGATACTATTCTCATTCTTTATGCTTAGGCAAAGATGTCTTTAAAGTTCACTTGTTTTTTTTTCCTTTTGCCTTTAAAATGACTTGTGATCTAATATTTCATGCCAAGTGTTCGATGAAATGTTCATGTAAATGTCACTCCTAAATGTGGCATTCGGTTTCGAGGTTTGAATTTATGCTTATATTCGATCGGTCTTGATTTTGTAGTGTAGAATGTGCTTATTGGCTTGATACTATCCTCATTCTTTATGCTTATGCATAGATGTCTTTAAAGTTCACTTCTATTTTCTCATTTTGCCTTTAAAAATTGACTTGTGAACTAACATTGCACGCCAAATGTTCGATGAAATGTCCATGTAAATGTCACTCCTAAATGAGGAATTCGGTTTCTAGGTTAGAATTTATGATTTTATTCGATCGATCCTGATTTTATAGTGCAGAATGTGCTTATTGGCTTGATACTATCCTCAATCTTTATGCTTACGCCTAAATGCCTTTAAAGTTCGCTAGTTTATTCTCCTTTTTCCTTTAAAATGACTTGTGATCAAAAATTACACGCCTAGTGTTCGATGAAATATCCATGTAAATGTCACTCCTAAATGTGGCATTGGGTTTCTAGGTTCGAATGTGTGCTTTAATTTGATCGGTCTTGATTTTGTAGTGTAGAATGTGCTTATTGGCTTGATACTATCCTCATTCTTTATGCTTATGCATAGATGTCTTTAAAGTTCACTTCTATTTTCTCATTTTGCCTTTAAAAATTTACTTGTGAACTAACATTGCACGCCAAGTGTTCGATGAAATGTCCATGTAAATGTCACTCCTAAATGAGGAATTCGGTTTCTAGGTTAGAATTTATGATTTTATTCGATCGATCCTGATTTTATAGTGCAGAATGTGCTTATTGGCTTGATACTATCCTCAATCTTTATGCTTACGCCTAAATGCCTTTAAAGTTCGCTTGTTTTTTCTCCTTTTTCCTTTAAAATGATTTGTGATCAAACATTGCACGCCAAGTGTTCGATCAAATGTCCATGTAAATGTCACTCCTAAATGTGGCATTGGGTTTCTAGGTTCGAATGTGTGCTTTAATTTGATCGGTCTTGATTTTGTAGTGCAGAATGTGCTTATTGGCTTGATACTATCCTCATTCTTTATGCTTATGCCTAGATGTCTTTAAAGTTCACTTGTTTTATCTCCTTTAGCCTTCAAAAATTAACTTTAGACTAACATTGCACACCAAGTGTTCGATGAAATGTCCATGTAAATGTCACTCCTAAATGAGGAATTCGGTTTCTAGGTTAGAATTTATGATTTTATTCGACCGATCCTGATTTTATAGTGCAGAATGTGCTTATTGGCTTGATACTATCCTCAACCTTTATGCTTACGCCTAAATGCCTTTAAAGTTCGCTAGTTTTTTCTCCTTTTTCCTTTAAAATGACTTGTGATCAAAAATTGCACGCCAAGTGTTCGATGAAATGTCCATGTAAATGTCACTCCTAAATGTGGCATTGGGTTTCTAGGTTCGAATGTGTGCTTTAATTTGATCGGTCTTGATTTAGTAGTGTAGAATGTGCTTATTGGCTTGATACTATCCTCATTCTTTATGCTTATGCATAAATGTCTTTAAAGTTCACTTCTATTTTCTCATTTTGCCTTTAAAAATTGACTTGTGAACTAACATTGCACGCCAAGTGTTCGATGAAATGTCCATGTAAATGTCACTCCTAAATGAGGAATTCGGTTTCTAGGTTAGAATTTATGATTTTATTCGATCGATCCTGATTTTATAGTGCAGAATGTGCTTATTGGCTTGATACTATCCTCAATCTTTATGCTTACGCCTAAATGCCTTTAAAGTTCGCTTGTTTTTTCTCCTTTTTCCTTTAAAATGATTTGTGATCAAACATTGCACGCCAAGTGTTCGATGAAATGTCCATGTAAATGTCACTCCTAAATGTGGCATTGGGTTTTTAGGTTCGAATGTGTGCTTTAATTTGATCGGTCTTGATTTTGTAGTGCAGAATGTGCTTATTGGCTTGATACTATCCTCATTCTTTATGCTTATGCCTAGATGTCTTTAAAGTTCACTTGTTTTTTCTCTTTTAGCCTTCAAAAATTAACTTTAGATCTAACATTGCACGCAAAGTGTTCGATGAAATGTGCATGTAAATGTCACTCCTAAATGTGGCATTCGGTTTCTAGGTTCGAATTTATGCTTTTATTCGATCGCTCTTTATTTTGTAGTGCAGAATTTTCTTATTGGCTTGATACTATCCTCATTCTTTATGCTTATACATAGATGTCTTTAAAGTTCACTTGTTTTTTCTCCTTTTGCCTTTAAAATGACTTGTGATCTAACATTACACGCCTAATGTTCGATGAAATGTCCATGTAAATTTCACTCCTAAATTTGGCATTCGGTTTTTAGGTTTGAATTTATTCTTTTATTTGATCGGTCTTGATTTTATAGTGCAGAATATGTTTATTGGCGTTATACTATCCTCATTCTTTATGCTTATGCCTAGGTGTCTTTAAAGTTCACTTGTTTTTTCTCCTTTAGCATTTAAAAATTTACTTGTGATCTAACATTGCACGCCAAGTGTTTGATGAAATGTCCATGTAAATGTCCTTCCTAAATGTGGCATTCGGTTTCAACGTTGGAATTTATGCTTTTATTCGATCGTTATTGATTTCGTAGTGCAGAAGGTTTTTATTGGCTTGATACTATTCTCATTCTTTGTGCTTATGCCTAGATGTCTTTAAAGTTCACTTGTTTTTTTCCTTTTGCCTTTAAAATGACTTGTGATCTAATATTGCACGCCAAGTGTTCGATGAAATGTTCATGTAAATGTCACTCCTAAATGTGGCATTCGGTTTCTAGGTTTGAATTTATGCTTATATTCGATCGGTCTTGATTTTGTAGTGTAGAATGTGCTTATTGGCTTGATACTATCCTCATTCTTTATGCTTATGCATAGATGTCTTTAAAGTTCACTTCTATTTTCTCATTTTGCCTTTAAAAATTGACTTGTGAACTAACATTGCACGCCAAGTGTTCGATGAAATGTCCATGTAAATGTCACTCCTAAATGAGGAATTCGGTTTCTAGGTTAGAATTTATGATTTTATTCGACCGATCCTGATTTTATAGTGCAGAATGTGCTTATTGGCTTGATACTATCCTCAACCTTTATGCTTACGCCTAAATGCCTTTAAAGTTCGCTAGTTTTTTCTCCTTTTTCCTTTAAAATGACTTGTGATCAAAAATTGCACGCCAAGTGTTCGATGAAATGTCCATGTAAATGTCACTCCTAAATGTGGCATTGGGTTTCTAGTTTCGAATGTGTGCTTTAATTTGATCGGTCTTGATTTTGTAGTGTAGAATGTGCTTATTGGCTTGATACTATCCTCATTCTTTATGCTTATGCATAAATGTCTTTAAAGTTCACTTCTATTTTCTCATTTTGCCTTTAAAAATTGACTTGTGAACTAACATTGCACGCCAAGTGTTCGATGAAATGTCCATGTAAATGTCACTCCTAAATGAGGAATTCGGTTTCTAGGTTAGAATTTATGATTTTATTCGATCGATCCTGATTTTATAGTGCAGAATGTGCTTATTGGCTTGATACTATCCTCAATCTTTATGCTTACGCCTAAATGCCTTTAAAGTTCGCTTGTTTTTTCTCCTTTTTCCTTTAAAATGATTTGTGATCAAACATTGCACGCCAAGTGTTCGATGAAATGTCCATGTAAATGTCACTCCTAAATGTGGCATTGGGTTTTTAGGTTCGAATGTGTGCTTTAATTTGATCGGTCTTGATTTTGTAGTGCAGAATGTGCTTATTGGCTTGATACTATCCTCATTCTTTATGCTTATGCCTAGATGTCTTTAAAGTTCACTTGTTTTTTCTCTTTTAGCCTTCAAAAATTAACTTTAGATCTAACATTGCACGCAAAGTGTTCGATGAAATGTGCATGTACATGTCACTCCTAAATGTGGCATTCGGTTTCTAGGTTCGAATTTATGCTTTTATTCGATCGCTCTTTATTTTGTAGTGCAGAATTTTCTTATTGGCTTGATACTATCCTCATTCTTTATGCTTATACATAGATGTCTTTAAAGTTCACTTGTTTTTTCTCCTTTTGCCTTTAAAATGACTTGTGATCTAACATTACACGCCTAATGTTCGATGAAATGTCCATGTAAATTTCACTCCTAAATTTGGCATTCGGTTTTTAGGTTTGAATTTATTCTTTTATTTGATCGGTCTTGATTTTATAGTGCAGAATATGTTTATTGGCGTTATACTATCCTCATTCTTTATGCTTATGCCTAGGTGTCTTTAAAGTTCACTTGTTTTTTCTCCTTTAGCATTTAAAAATTTACTTGTGATCTAACATTGCACGCCAAGTGTTTGATGAAATGTCCATGTAAATGTCCTTCCTAAATGTGGCATTCGGTTTCAACGTTGGAATTTATGCTTTTATTCGATCGTTATTGATTTCGTAGTGCAGAAGGTTTTTATTGGCTTGATACTATTCTCATTCTTTGTGCTTATGCCTAGATGTCTTTAAAGTTCACTTGTTTTTTTCCTTTTGCCTTTAAAATGACTTGTGATCTAATATTGCACGCCAAGTGTTCGATGAAATGTTCATGTAAATGTCACTCCTAAATGTGGCATTCGGTTTCTAGGTTTGAATTTATGCTTATATTCGATCGGTCTTGATTTTGTAGTGTAGAATGTGCTTATTGGCTTGATACTATCCTCATTCTTTATGCTTATGCATAGATGTCTTTAAAGTTCACTTCTATTTTCTCATTTTGCCTTTAAAAATTGACTTGTGAACTAACATTGCACGCCAAGTGTTCGATGAAATGTCCATGTAAATGTCACTCCTAAATGAGGAATTCGGTTTCTAGGTTAGAATTTATGATTTTATTCGACCGATCCTGATTTTATAGTGCAGAATGTGCTTATTGGCTTGATACTATCCTCAACCTTTATGCTTACGCCTAAATGCCTTTAAAGTTCGCTAGTTTTTTCTCCTTTTTCCTTTAAAATGACTTGTGATCAAAAATTGCACGCCAAGTGTTCGATGAAATGTCCATGTAAATGTCACTCCTAAATGTGGCATTGGGTTTCTAGTTTCGAATGTGTGCTTTAATTTGATCGGTCTTGATTTTGTAGTGTAGAATGTGCTTATTGGCTTGATACTATCCTCATTCTTTATGCTTATGCATAAATGTCTTTAAAGTTCACTTCTATTTTCTCATTTTGCCTTTAAAAATTGACTTGTGAACTAACATTGCACGCCAAGTGTTCGATGAAATGTCCATGTAAATGTCACTCCTAAATGAGGAATTCGGTTTCTAGGTTAGAATTTATGATTTTATTCGATCGATCCTGATTTTATAGTGCAGAATGTGCTTATTGACTTGATACTATCCTCAATCTTTATGCTTACGCCTAAATGCCATTAATGTTCGCTTGTTTTTTCTCCTTTTTCCTTTAAAATGATTTGTGATCAAACATTCCACGCCAAGTGTTCGATGAAATGTCCATGTAAATGTCACTCCTAAATGTGGCATTGGGTTTCTAGGTTCGAATGTGTGCTTTAATTTGATCGGTCTTGATTTTGTAGTGCAGAATGTGCTTATTGGCTTGATACTATCCTCATTCTTTATGCTTATGCCTAGATGTCTTTAAAGTTCACTTGTTTTTTCTCCTTTAGCCTTCAAAAATTAACTTTAGATCTAACATTGCACGCCAAGTGTTCGATGAAATGTGCATGTAAATGTCACTCCTAAATGTGGCATTCGGTTTCTAGGTTCAAATTTATGCTTTTATTCGATCGCTCTTTATTTTGTAGTGCAGAATTTTCTTATTGGCTTGATACTATCCTCATTCTTTATGCTTATACATAGATGTCTTTAAAGTTCACTTGTTTTTTCTCCTTTTGCCTTTAAAATGACTTGTGATCTAACATTACACGCCAAATGTTCGATGAAATGTCCATGTAAATTTCACTCCTAAATTTGGCATTCGGTTTTTAGGTTTGAATTTATTCTTTTATTTGATCGGTCTTGATTTTATAGTGCAGAATATGCTTATTGGCGTTATACTATCCTCATTCTTTATGCTTATGCCTAGGTGTCTTTAAAGTTCACTTGTTTTTCTCCTTTAGCATTTAAAAATTTACTTGTGATCTAACATTGCACGCAAAGTGTTTGATGAAATGTCCATGTAAATGTCCTTCCTAAATGTGGCATTCGGTTTCTACGTTGGAATTTATGCTTTTATTCCATCGTTATTGATTTCGTAGTGCAGAAGGTTTTTATTGGCTTGATACTATTCTCATTCTTTGTGCTTATGCCTAGATGTCTTTAAAGTTCACTTGTTTTTTTTCCTTTTGCCTTTAAAATGACTTGTGATCTAATATTGCACGCCAAGTGTTCGATGAAATGTTCACGTAAATGTCACTCCTAAATGTGGCATTCGGTTTCTAGGTTTGAATTTATGCTTATATTCGATCGGTCTTGATTTTGTAGTGTAGAATGTGCTTATTGGCTTGATACTATCCTCATTATTTATGCTTATGCATAGATGTCTTTAAAGTTCACTTCTATTTTCTCATTTTGCCTTTAAAAATTGACTTGTGAACTAACATTGCACGCCAAGTGTTCGATGAAATGTCCATGTAAATGTCACTCCTAAATGAGGAATTCGGTTTCTAGGTTAGAATTTATGATTTTATTCGATCGATCCTGATTTTATAGTGCAGAATGTGCTTATTGGCTTGATACTATACTCAATCTTTATGCTTACGCCTAAATGCCTTTAAAGTTCGCTAGTTTTTTCTCCTTTTTCCTTTAAAATGACTTGTGATCAAAAATTGCACGCCAAGTGTTCGATGAAATGTCCATGTAAATGTCACTCCTAAATGTGGCATTGGGTTTCTAGGTTCGAATGTGTGCTTTAATTTGATCGGTCTTGATTTTGTAGTGTAGAATGTGCTTATTGGCTTGATACTATCCTCATTCTTTATGCTTATGCATAGATGTCTTTAAAGTTCACTTCTATTTTCTCATTTTGCCTTTAAAAATTGACTTGTGAACTAACATTGCACGCCAAGTGTTCGATGAAATGTCCATGTAAATGTCACTCCTAAATGAGGAATTCGGTTTCTAGGTTAGAATTTATGATTTTACTCGTTCGATCCATATTTTTTAGTGCAGAATGTGGTTATTGGCTTGATACTATCCTCAATCTTTATGCTTACGCCTAAATGCCTTTAAAGTTCGCTTGTTTTTTCTCCTTTTTCCTTTAAAATGATTTGTGATCAAACATTCCACGCCAAGTGTTTGATGAAATGTCCATGTAAATGTCACTCCTAAATGTGGCATTGGGTTTCTAGGTTCGAATGTGTGCTTTAATTTGATCGGTCTAGATTTTGTAGTGCAGAATGTGCTTATTGGCTTGATACTATCCTCATTCTTTATGCTTATGCCTAGATGTCTTTAAAGTTCACTTGTTTTATCTCCTTTAGCCATCAAAAATTAACTTTAGACTAACATTGCACGCCAAGTGTTCGATGAAATGTCCATGTAAATGTCACTCCTAAATGAGGAATTCGGTTTCTAGGTTAGAATTTATGATTTTATTCGATCGATCGTGATTTTATAGTGCAGAATGTGCTTATTGGCTTGATACTATCCTCAATCTTTATGCTTACGCCTAAATGCCTTTAAAGTTCGCTAGTTTTTTCTCCTTTTTCCTTTAAAATGACTTGTGATCAAAAATTGCACTCCAAGTGTTCGATGAAATGTCCATGTAAATGTCACTCCTAAATGTGGCATTGGGTTTCTAGGTTCGAATGTGTGCTTTAATTTGATCGGTCTTGATTTTGTAGTGCAGAATGTGCTTATTGGCTTGATACTATCCTCATTCTTTATGCTTATGCCTAGATGTCTTTAAAGTTCACTTGTTTTATCTCCTTTAGCCTTCAAAAATTAACTTTAGATCTAACATTGCACGCCAAGTGTTCGATGAATTGTCCATGTAAATGTCACTCCTAAATGTGGCATTGGGTTTCAAGGTTCGAATGTGTGCTTTAATTTGATCGGTCTTGATTTTGTAGTGCAGAATGTGCTTATTGGCTTGATACTATCCTCATTCTTTATGCTTATGCCTAGATGTCTTTAAAGTTCACTTGTTTTATCTCCTTTAGCCTTCAAAAATTAACTTTAGATCTAACATTGCACGCCAAGTGTTCGATGAAATGTCCATGTAAATGTCACTCCTAAATGTGGCATTGGGTTTCTAGGTTCGAATGTGTGCTTTAATTCGATCGGTCTTGATTTTGTAGTGTAGAATGTGCTTATTGGCTTGATACTATCCTCATTCTTTATGCTTATGCCTAGATGTCTTTAAAGTTCACTTGTTTTATCTCCTTTAGCCTTCAAAAATTAACTTTAGATCTAACATTGCACGGCAAGTGTTCGATGAAATGTCCATGTAAATGTCACTCCTAAATGTGGCATTGGGTTTCTAGGTTCGAATGTGTGCTTTAATTCGATCGGTCTTGATTTTGTAGTGTAGAATGTGCTTGATACTATCCTCATTCTTTATGCTTATGCCTAGATGTCTTTAAAGTTCACTTGTTTTATCTCCTTTAGCCTTCAAAAATTAACTTTAGATCTAACATTGCACGCCAAGTGTTCGATGAAATGTCCATGTAAATGTCACTCCTAAATGTGGCATTCGGTTTCTAGGTTCGAATTTACGCTTTTATTCGATCGCTCTTTATTTTGTAGTGCAGAATTTTCTTATTGGCTTGATACTATCCTCATTCTTTATGCTTATACATAGATGTCTTTAAAGTTCACTTGTTTTTTCTCCTTTAGCATTTAAAAATTTACTTGTGATCTAACATTGCACGCCAAGTGTTTGATGAAATGTCCATGTAAATGTCCTTCCTAAATGTGGCATTCGGTTTCTACGTTGGAATTTATGCTTTTATTCGATCGTTATTGATTTCGTAGTGCAGAAGGTTCTTATTGGCTTGATACTATTCTCATTCTTTATGCTTATGCCTAGATGTCTTTAAAGTTCACTTGTTTTTTTTCCTTTTGCCTTTAAAATGACTTGTGATCTAATATTGCATGCCAAGTGTTCGATGAAATGTTCATGTAAATGTCACTCCTAAATGTGGCATTCGGTTTCTAGGTTTGAATTTATGCTTATATTCGATCGGTCTTGATTTTGTAGTGTAGAATGTGCTTATTGGCTTGATACTATCCTCATTCTTTATGCTTATGCATAGATGTCTTTAAAGTTCACTTCTATTTTCTCATTTTGCCTTTAAAAATTGACTTGTGAACTAACATTGCACGCCAAGTGTTCGATGAAATGTCCATGTAAATGTCACTCCTAAATGAGGAATTCGGTTTCTAGGTTAGAATTTATGATTTTATTCGATCGATCCTGATTTTATAGTGCAGAATGTGCTTATTGGTTTGATACTATCCTCAATCTTTTTGCTTACGGCTAAATGCCTTTAAAGTTCGCTTGTTTTTTCTCCTTTTTCCTTTAAAATGACTTGTGATCAAAAATTGCATGCCAAGTGTTCGATGAAATGTCCATGTAAATGTCACTCCTAAATGTGGCATTGGGTTTCTAGGTTCGAATGTGTGCTTTAATTTGATCGGTCTTGATTTTGTAGTGCAGAATGTGCTTATTGGCTTGATACTATCCTCATTCTTTATGCTTATGCCTAGATGTCTTTAAAGTTCACTTGTTTTTTCTCCTTTAGCCTTCAAAAATTAACTTTAGATCTAACATTGCACGCCAAGTGTTCGCTGAAATGTCCATGTAAATGTCACTCCTAAATGTGGCATTGGTTTTCTAGGTTCGAATGTGTGCTTTAATTCGATCGGTCTTGATTTTGTAGTGCAGAATGTGCTTATTGGCTTGATACTATCCTCATTCTTTATGCTTATGCCTAGATGTCTTTAAAGTGCACTTGTTTTTTCTCCTTTAGCCTTCAAAAATTAACTTTAGATCTAACATTGCAAGCCAAGTGTTCGATGAAATGTGCATGTAATTGTCACTCCTAAATGTGGCATTCGGTTTCTAGGTTCGAATTTATGCTTTTATTCGATCGCTCTTAATTTTGTTGTGCAGAATTTTTTTATTGGCTTGATACTATCCTCATTCTTTATGCTTATACATAGATGTCTTTAAAGTTCACTTGTTTTTTCTCCTTTTGCCTTTAAAATGACTTGTGATCTAACATTACACGCCAAATGTTCGATGAAATGTCCATGTAAATTTCACTCCTAAATTTGGCATTCGGTTTTTAGGTTCGAATTTATTCTTTTATTTGATCGGTCTTGATTTTATAGTGCAGAATATGCTTATTGGCTTGATACTATCCTCATTCTTTATGCTTATGCCTAGGTGTCTTTAAAGTTCACTTGTTTTTTCTCCTTTAGCATTTAAAAATTTACTTGTGATCTAACATTAAACCCAAGTGTTTGATGAAATGTCCATGTAAATGTCCTTCCTAAATGTGGCATTCGGTTTCTACTTTGGAATTTATGCTTTTATTCGATCATTATTGATTTCGTAGTGCAGAAGGTTCTTATTGGCTTGATAATATTCTCATTCTTTATGCTTATGCCTAGATGTCTTTAAAGTTCACTTGTTTTTTTTCCTTTTGCCTTTAAAATGACTTGTGATCTAATATATCACGCCAAGTGTTCGATGAAATGTTCATGTAAATGTCACTCCTAAATGTGGCATTCGGTTTCTAGGTTTGAATTTATGCTTATATTCGATCAGTCTTGATTTTGTAGTGTAGAATGTGCTTATTGGCTTGATACTATCCTCATTCTTTATGCTTATGCATAGATGTCTTTAAAGTTCACTTCTATTTTCTCATTTTGCCTTTAAAAATTGACTTGTGAACTAACATTGCACGCCAAGTGTTCGATGAAATGTCCATGTAAATGTCACTCCTAAATGAGGAATTCGGTTTCTAGGTTGGAATTTATGCTTTTATTCGATCGTTATTGATTTCGTAGTGCAGAAGGTTCTTATTGGCTTGATACTATTCTCATTCTTTATGCTTAGGCCTAGATGTCTTTAAAGTTCACTTGTTTTTTTTTCCTTTTGCCTTTAAAATGACTTGTGATCTAATATTTCATGCCAAGTGTTCGATGAAATGTTCATGTAAATGTCACTCCTAAATGTGGCATTCGGTTTCTAGGTTTGAATTTATGCTTATATTCGATCGGTCTTGATTTTGTAGTGTAGAATGTGCTTATTGGCTTGATACTATCCTCATTCTTTATGCTTATGCATAGATGTCTTTAACGTTCAGTTCTATTTTCTCATTTTGCCTTTAAAAATTGACTTGTGAACTAACATTGCACGCCAAATGTTCGATGAAATGTCCATGTAAATGTCACTCCTAAATGAGGAATTCGGTTTCTAGGTTAGAATTTATGATTTTATTCGATCGATCCTGATTTTATAGTGCAGAATGTGCTTATTGGCTTGATACTATCCTCAATCTTTATGCTTACGCCTAAATGCCTTTAAAGTTCGCTTGTTTTTTCTCCTTTTTCCTTTAAAATGACTTGTGATAAAAAATTGCACGCCAAGTGTTCGATAAAATGTCCATGTAAATGTCACTCCTAAATGTGGCATTGGGTTTCAAGGTTCGAATGTGTGCTTTAATTTGATCGGTCTTGATTTTGTAGTGCAGAATGTGCTTATTGGCTTGATACTATCCTCATTCTTTATGCTTATGCCTAGATGTCTTTAAAGTTCACTTGTTTTATCTCCTTTAGCCTTCAAAAATTAACTTTAGAACTAACATTGCACACCAAGTGTTCGATGAAATGTCCATGTAAATGTCACTCCTAAATGTGGCATTGGGTTTCTAGGTTCGAATGTGTGCTTTAATTCGATCGGTCTTGATTTTGTAGTGTAGAATGTGCTTATTGGCTTGATACTATCCTCATTCTTTATGCTTATGCCTAGATGTCTTTAAAGTTCACTTGTTTTATCTCCTTTAGCATTCAAAAATTAACTTTAGATCTAACATTGCAAGCCAAGTGTTCGATGAAATGTCCATGTAAATGTCACTCCTAAATGTGGCATTCGGTTTCTAGGTTCGAATTTATGCTTTTATTCGATCGCTCTTTATTTTGTAGTGCAGAATTTTCTTAATGGCTTGATACTATCCTCATTCTTTATGCTTATACATAGATGTCTTTAAAGTTCACTTGTTTTTTCTCCTTTTGCCTTTAAAATGACTTGTGATCCAACATTACACGCCAAATGTTCGATGAAATGTCCATGTAAATTTCACTCCTAAATTTGGCATTCGGTTTTTAGGTTCGAATTTATTCTTTTATTTGATCGGTCTTGATTTTATAGTGCAGAATATGCTTATTGGCTTGATACTAACCTCATTCTTTATGCTTATGCCTAGGTGTCTTTAAAGTTCACTTGTTTTTTCTCCTTTAGCATTTAAAAATTTACTTGTGATCTAACATTGCACGCCAAGTGTTTGATGAAATGTCCATGTAAATGTCCTTCCTAAATGTGGCATTCGGTTTCTACGTTGGAATTTATGCTTTTATTCGATCGTTATTGATTTCGTAGTGCAGAAGGTTCTTATTGACTTGATACTATTCTCATTCTTTATGCTTATGCCTAGATGTCTTTAAAGTTCACTTGTTTTTTTTCCTTTTGCCTTTAAAATGACTTGTGATCTAATATTGCACGCCAAGTGTTCGATGAAATGTTCATGTAAATGTCACTCCTAAATGTGGCATTCGGTTTCTAGGTTTGAATTTATGCTTATATTCGATCGGTCTTGATTTTGTAGTGTAGAATGTGCTTATTGGCTTGATACTATCCTCATTCTTTATGCTTATGCATAGATGTCTTTAAAGTTCACTTCTATTTTCTCATTTTGCCTTTAAAAATTTACTTGTGAACTAACATTGCACGCCAAGTGTTCGATGAAATGTCCATGTAAATGTCACTCCTAAATGAGGAATTCGGTTTCTAGGTTAGAATTTATGATTTTATTCGATCGATTCTGATTTTATAGTGTAGAATGTGCTTATTGGTTTGATACTATCCTCAATCTTTATGCTTACGGCTAAATGCCTTTAAAGTTCGCTTGTTTTTCTCCTTTTTCCTTTAAAATGACTTGTGATCAAAAATTGCATGCCAAGTGTTCGATGAAATGTCCATGTAAATGTCACTCCTAAATGTGGCATTGGGTTTCTAGGTTCGAATGTGTGCTTTAATTTGATCGGTCTTGATTTTGTAGTGCAGAATGTGCTTATTGGCTTGATACTATCCTCATTCTTTATGCTTATGCCTAGATGTCTTTAAAGTTCACTTGTTTTTTCTCCTTTAGCCTTCAAAAATTAACTTTAGATCTAACATTGCACGCCAAGTGTTCGCTGAAATGTCAATGTAAATGTCACTCCTAAATGTGGCATTGGGTTTCTAGGTTCGAATGTGTGCTTTAATTCGATCGGTCTTGATTTTGTAGTGCAGAATGTGCTTATTGGCTTGATACTATCCTCATTCTTTATGCTTATGCCTAGATGTCTTTAAAGTTCACTTGTTTTTTCTCCTTTAGCCTTCAAAAATTAACTTTAGATCTAACATTGCAAGCCAAGTGTTCGATGAAATGTGCATGTAAATGTCACTCCTAAATGTGGCATTCGGTTTCTAGGTTCGAATTTATGCTTTTATTCGATCGCTCTTAATTTTGTTGTGCAGAATTTTTTTATTGGCTTGATACTATCCTCATTCTTTATGCTTATACATAGATGTCTTTAAAGTTCACTTGTTTTTTCTCCTTTTGCCTTTAAAATGACTTGTGATCTAACATTACACGCCAAATGTTCGATGAAATGTCCATGTAAATTTCACTCCTAAATTTGGCATTCGGTTTTTAGGTTCGAATTTATTCTTTTATTTGATCGGTCTTGATTTTATAGTGCAGAATATGCTTATTGGCTTGATACTAACCTCATTCTTTATGCTTATGCCTAGGTGTCTTTAAAGTTCACTTGTTTTTTCTCCTTTAGCATTTAAAAATTTACTTGTGATCTAACATTGCACGCCAAGTGTTTGATGAAATGTCCATGTAAATGTCCTTCCTAAATGTGGCATTCGGTTTCTACGTTGGAATTTATGCTTTTATTCGATCGTTATTGATTTCGTAGTGCAGAAGGTTCTTATTGGCTTGATACTATTCTCATTCTTTATGCTTATGCCTAGATGTTTTTAAAGTTCACTTGTTTTTTTTTCCTTTTGCCTTTAAAATGACTTGTGATCTAATATTGCACGCCAAGTGTTCGATGAAATGTTCATGTAAATGTCACTCCTAAATGTGGCATTCGGTTTCTAGGTTTGAATTTATGCTTATATTCGATCGGTCTTGATTTTGTAGTGTAGAATGTGCTTATTGGCTTGATACTATCCTCATTCTTTATGCTTATGCATAGATGTCTTTAAAGTTCACTTCTATTTTCTCATTTTGCCTTTAAAAATTGACTTGTGAACTAACATTGCACGCCAAGTGTTCGTTGAAATGTCCATGTAAATGTCACTCCTAAATGAGGAATTCGGTTTCTAGGTTAGAATTTATGATTTTATTCGATCGATCCTGATTTTATAGTGCAGAATGTGCTTATTGGCATGATACTATCCTCAATCTTTATGCTTATGCCTAAATGCCTTTAAAGTTCGCTTGTTTTTTCTCCTTTTTCCTTTAAAATGACTTGTGATAAAAAATTGCATGCCAAGTGTTCGATGAAATGTCCATGTAAATGTCACTCCTAAATGTGGCATTGGGTTTCTAGGTTCGAATGTGTGTTTTAATTTGATCGGTCTTGATTTTGTAGTGCAGAATGTGCTTATTGGCTTGATACTATCCTCATTCTTTATGCTTATGCCTAGATGTCTTTAAAGTTCACTTGTTTTATCTCCTTTAGCCTTCAAAAATTAACTTTAGATCTAACATTGCACGCCAAGTGTTCGATGAAATGTCCATGTAAATGTCACTCCTAAATGTGGCATTCGGTTTCTAGGTTCGAATGTGTGCTTTAATTTGATCGGTCTTGATTTTGTAGTGCAGAATGTGCTTATTGGCTTGATACTATCCTCATTCTTTATGCTTATGCCTAGATGTCTTTAAAGTTCACTTGTTTTTTCTCCTTTAGCCTTCAAAAATTAACTTTAGATCTAACATTGCACGCCAAGTGTTTGATGAAATGTCCATGTAAATGTCACTCCTAAATGTGGCATTCGGTTTCTAGGTTCGAATTTATGCTTTTATTCGATCGCTCTTTATTTTGTAGTGCGGAATTTTCTTATTGGCTTGATACTATGCTCATTCTTTATGCTTATGCATAGATATCTTTAAAGTTCACTTGTTTTTTCTCCTTTTGCCTTTAAAATGACTTATGATCTAACATTACACGCCAAATGTTCGATGAAATGTCCATGTAAATTTCACTCCTATATTTGGCATTCGGTTTTTAGGTTCGAATTTATTCTTTTATTTGATCGGTCTTGATTTTATAGTGCAGAATATGCTTATTGGCTTGATACTATCCTCATTCTTTATGCTTATTCCTAGGTGTCTTTAAAGTTGACTTGTTTTTTCTCCTTTAGCATTTAAAAATTTACTTGTGATCTAACATTCCACGCCAAGTGTTTGATGAAATGTCCATGTAAATGTCCTTCCTAAATGTGGCATTCGGTTTCTACGTTGGAATTTATGCTTTTATTCGATCGTTATTGATTTCGTAGTGTAGAAGGTTCTTATTGGCTTGATACTATTCTCATTCTTTATGCTTATGCCTAGATGTCTTTAAAGTTCACTTGTTTTTTTTTCCTTTTGCCTTTAAAATGACTTGTGATCTAATATTGCACGCCAAGTGTTCGATGAAATGTCCATGTAAATGTCACTCCTAAATGTTGCATTCGGTTTCTAGGTTCGAATTTATGCTTTTATTCGATCGCTCTTTATTTTGTAGTGCGGAATTTTCTTATTGGCTTGATACTATGCTCATTCTTTATGTTTATGCATAGATATCTTTAAAGTTCACTTTTTTTTTCTCCTTTTGCCTTTAAAATGACTTGTGATCTAACATTACACGCCAAATGTTCGATGAAATGTCCATGTAAATTTCACTCCTATATTTGGCATTCGGTTTTTAGGTTCGAATTTATTCTTTTATTTGATCGGTCTTGATTTTATAGTGCAGAATATGCTTATTGGCTTGATACTATCCTCATTCTTTATGCTTATTCCTAGGTGTCTTTAAAGTTGACTTGTTTTTTCTCCTTTAGCATTTAGAAAATTTACTTGTGATCTAACATTGCACGCCAAGTGTTTGATGAAATGTCCATGTAAATGTCCTTCCTAAATGTGGCATTCGGTTTCTATGTTGGAATTTATGCTTTTATTCGATCGTTATTGATTTCGTAGTGCCGAAGGTTCTTATTGGCTTGATACTATTCTCATTCTTTATGCTTATGCCTAGATGTTTTTAAAGTTCACTTGTTTTTTTTTCCTTTTGCCTTTAAAATGACTTGTGATCTAATATTGCACGCCAAGAGTTCGATGAAATGTTCATGTAAATGTCACTCCTAAATGTGGCATTCGGTTTCTAGGTTTGAATTTATGCTTATATTCGATCGGTCTTGATTTTGTAGTGTAGAATGTGCTTATTGGCTTGATACTATCCTCATTCTTTATGCTTATGCATAGATGTCTTTAAAGTTCACTTCTATTTTCTCATTTTGCCTTTAAAAATTGACTTGTGAACTAACATTGCACGCCAAGTGTTCGATGAAATGTCCATGTAAATGTCACTCCTAAATGAGGAATTCGGTTTCTAGGTTAGAATTTATGATTTTATTCGATCGATCCTGATTTTATAGTGCAGAATGTGCTTATTGGCTTGATACTATCCTCAATCTTTATGCTTACGCCTAAATGTCTTTAAAGTTCGCTTGTTTTTTCTCCTTTTTCCTTTAAAATGACTTGTGATCAAAAATTGCACGCCAAGTGTTCGATGAAATGTCCATGTAAGTGTCACTCCTAAATGTGGCATTGGGTTTCCAGGTTCGAATGTGTGCTTTAATTCGATCGGTCTTGATTTTGTAGTGCATAATGTGCTTATTGGCTTCATACTATCCTCATTCTTTATGCTTATGCCTAGATGTCTTCAAAGTTCACTTGTTTTTTCTCCTTTATCCTTGAAAAATTAACTTTAGATCAAACATTGCACGCCAAGAGTTGGATGAAATGTCCATGTAAATGTCACTCCTAAATGTAGCATTCGGTTTCTAGGTTCGAATTTATGCTTTTATTCGATCGCTCTTTATTTTGTAGTGCAGAATTTTCTTATTGGCTTGATACTATCCTCATTCTTTATTCTTATGCCTAGATGTCTTTAAAGTTCACTTGTTTTTTCTCCTTTTGCCTTTAAAATGACTTGTGATCTAACATTGCACGCCAAATGTTCCATGAAATGTCCATGTAAATGTCACTCCTAAATGTGGCATTCGGTTTCTAGGTTCGAATTTATTCTTTTATTTGATCGGTCTTGATTTTATAGTGCAGAATGTGCTTATTGGCTTGATACTATCCTCATTCTTTATGCTTATGCCTAGATGTCTTTAAAGTTCATTTATTTTTTCTCCTTTTGCCTTTAAAAATTGACTTGTGATCTAACATTGCACGCCAAGTGTTCGACGCAATGCCCATGTAAATGTCACTCCTAAATGTGGCATTCGCTTTCTATGTTCGAATGTATGCTATAATTCGATCGGTCTTGATTTTGTAGTGCAGAATGTGCTTATTGGCTTGATACTATCCACATTCTTTATGCTTATAACTAGATGTCTTTAAAGTTCACTTGTTTTTTCTCCTTTTGCCTTTAAAATGACTTGTGATCTAACATTGCACGCCAAATGTCAGATGAAATATCCATGTAAATGTCACTCCTAAATTTGGCATTCGGTTTCTAGGTTCGAATTTATTCTTTTATTTGATCGGTCTTGATTTTATAGTGCAGAATGTGCTTATTGGCTTGATACTATCCTCATTCTTTATGCTTATGCCTATATGTCTTTAAAGTTCACTTGTTTTTTCTCCTTTTGCCTTTAAAAACTTACATGTGATCTAACATTGCACGCCAAGTGTTCGATGAAATGTCCATGTAAATGTCCTTCCTAAATGTGGCATTCGGTTTCTACGTTGAAATTTATACTTTTATTCGATCGTTACTGATTTCGTAGTGCAGAAGGTTCTTATTGGCTTGATACTATTCTCATTGTTTATAATATGCCTAGATGTCTTTAAAGTTCACTTGTTTTTTTTCCTTTTGCCTTTAAAATGACTTGTGATCTAAAATTGCACGCCAAGTGTTCGATGCAATGTCCATGTAAATGTCACTCCTAAATGTGGCATTCGGTTTCTATGTTCGAATGTATGCTTTAATTCGATCGGTCTTGATTTTGTAGTGCAGAATGTGCTTATTGGCTTGATTCTATCCTCATTCTTTATGCTTATGCCTAGATGTCTTTAAAGTTCACTTGTTTTTTCTCCTTTAGCCTTCAAAAGTTAACTTTAGATCTAACATTGCACGCCAAGTGTTCGATGAAATGTCCATGTAAATGTCACTCCTAAATGTGGCATTCGGTTTCTAGGTTCGAATTTATGCTTTTATTCGATCGCTCTTGATTTTGTAGTGCAGAATTTTCTTATTGGATTGATACTATCCTCATTCTTTATGTTTATGCCTAGAAGTCTTAAAGTTCACTTGTTTTTTCTCCTTTTGCCTTTAAAATAATTTGTGATGTAACATTGCACGCCAAATATTCGATGAAATATTCATGTAAATTTCACTCCTAAATGTTGCATTCGGTTTCTAGGTTCGAATTTATTCTTTTATTTGACCGGTCTCTATTTTATAGTGTAGAATGTGCTTATTGGCTTGATACTATCCTCATTCTTTATGATTATGCCTAGGTGTCTTTAAAGTTCACTTGTTTTTTCTCCTTTAGCCTTTAAAAATTTACTTGTGATCTAACATTGCACGCGAAGTGTTTGATGAAATGTCCATGTAAATGTCCTTCCTAAATGTGGAACTCGGTTTCTACGTTGGAATTCATGCTTTTATTCGATCGTTATTGATTTCGTAGTGTAGAAGGTTCTTATTGGCTTGATAATATTCTCATTCTTCATGCTTATGCCTACATGTCTTTAAAGTTCACTTGTTTTTTTTCCTTTTGCCTTTAAAATGACTTATGATCTAACATTGCACGCCAAGTGTTCGATGAAATGTCCATGTAAATGTCACTCCTAAATGTGGCATTCGGTTTCTAGGTTCGAATTTATGCTTTTATTCGATCGGTCTTGATTTTGTAGTGCAGAATGTGCTTATTGGCTTGATACTATCCTCATTCTTTATGCTTATGCCTAGATGTCTTAAAAGTTCACTTATATTTTCTCATTTTGCCTTTAAAAATTGACTTGTGAACTAACATTGCACACCAAGTGTTCGATGAAATGTGCATGTAAATGTCACTCCTAAATGTGGCATTCGGTTTCTAGGTTTGAATTTATGCTTTTATTCGATCGATCCTGATTTTGTAGTGCAGAATGTGCTTATTGGCTTGATACTATCCACATTCTTTATGCTTATGCCTAGATGTCTTTAAAGTTCACTTGTTTTTTCTCCTTTTGTCTTTTAAATGACTTGTGATCTAACATTGCACGCCAAATGTTCGATGAAATGTCCATGTAAATGTCACTCCTAAATGTGGCATTCGGTTTCTAAGTTCGAATTTATTCTTTTATTTGATCGGTCTTGATTTTATAGTGCAGAATGTGCTTATTGGCTTGATATTATGCTCATTCTTTATGCTTATGCCTAGATGTCTTTAAAGTTCATTTGTTTTTTCTCCTTTTGCCTTTAAAAATTGACTTGTGATCTAACGTTGCACGCCAAGTGTTCGATGCAATGTCCATGTAAATGGCACTCCTAAATGTGGCATTGGGTTTCTAGGTTCAAATGTATGCTTGAATTCGATCGGTCTTGATTTTGTAGTGTAGAATGTGCTTATTGGCTTCATACTATCCTCATTCTTTATGCTTATGCCTAGATGTCTTTAAAGTTCACTTGTTTTTTCTCCTTTAGCCTTGAAAAATTAACTTTAGATCTAACATTGCACGCCAAGAGTTCAATGAAATGTCCATGTAAATGTCACTCCTAAATGTGGCATTCGGTTTCTAGGTTCGAATTTATGCTTTTATTCGATCGCTCTTTATTTTGTAGTGCAGAATTTTCTTATTGGCTTGATACTATCCTCATTCTTTATTCTTATGCCTAGATGTCTTTAAAGTTCACTTGTTTTTTCTCCTTTTGCCTTTAAAATGACTTGTGATCTAACATTGCACGCCAAATGTTCGATGAAATGTCCATGTAAATGTCACACCTAAATGTGGCATTCGGTTTCTAGGTTCGAATTTATTCTTTTATTTGACCGGTCTTGATTTTATAGTGCAGAATGTGCTTATTGGCTTGATACTATGCTCATTCTTTATGCTTATGCCTAGATGTCTTTAAAGTTCATTTGTTTTTTCTCCTTTTGCCTTTAAAAATTGACTTGTGATCTAACATTGCACGCCAAGTGTTCGATGCAATGTCCATGTAAATGTCACTCCTAAATGTGGCATTCGGTTTCTAGGTTCGAATTTATGCTTTTATTCGATCGCTCTTGATTTTGTAGTGCAGAATTTTCTTATTGGATTGATACTATCCTCATTCTTTATGTTTATGCCTAGAAGTCTTAAAGTTCACTTGTTTTTTCTCCTTTTGCCTTTAAAATAATTTGTGATGTAACATTGCACGCCAAATATTCGATGAAATATTCATGTAAATTTCACTCCTAAATGTTGCATTCGGTTTCTAGGTTCGAATTTATTCTTTTATTTGACCGGTCTCTATTTTATAGTGTAGAATGTGCTTATTGGCTTGATACTATCCTCATTCTTTATGATTATGCCTAGGTGTCTTTAAAGTTCACTTGTTTTTTCTCCTTTAGCCTTTAAAAATTTACTTGTGATCTAACATTGCACGCGAAGTGTTTGATGAAATGTCCATGTAAATGTCCTTCCTAAATGTGGAACTCGGTTTCTACGTTGGAATTCATGCTTTTATTCGATCGTTATTGATTTCGTAGTGTAGAAGGTTCTTATTGGCTTGATAATATTCTCATTCTTCATGCTTATGCCTACATGTCTTTAAAGTTCACTTGTTTTTTTTCCTTTTGCCTTTAAAATGACTTATGATCTAACATTGCACGCCAAGTGTTCGATGAAATGTCCATGTAAATGTCACTCCTAAATGTGGCATTCGGTTTCTAGGTTCGAATTTATGCTTTTATTCGATCGGTCTTGATTTTGTAGTGCAGAATGTGCTTATTGGCTTGATACTATCCTCATTCTTTATGCTTATGCCTAGATGTCTTAAAAGTTCACTTATATTTTCTCATTTTGCCTTTAAAAATTGACTTGTGAACTAACATTGCACACCAAGTGTTCGATGAAATGTGCATGTAAATGTCACTCCTAAATGTGGCATTCGGTTTCTAGGTTTGAATTTATGCTTTTATTCGATCGATCCTGATTTTGTAGTGCAGAATGTGCTTATTGGCTTGATACTATCCACATTCTTTATGCTTATGCCTAGATGTCTTTAAAGTTCACTTGTTTTTTCTCCTTTTGTCTTTTAAATGACTTGTGATCTAACATTGCACGCCAAATGTTCGATGAAATGTCCATGTAAATGTCACTCCTAAATGTGGCATTCGGTTTCTAAGTTCGAATTTATTCTTTTATTTGATCGGTCTTGATTTTATAGTGCAGAATGTGCTTATTGGCTTGATATTATGCTCATTCTTTATGCTTATGCCTAGATGTCTTTAAAGTTCATTTGTTTTTTCTCCTTTTGCCTTTAAAAATTGACTTGTGATCTAACGTTGCACGCCAAGTGTTCGATGCAATGTCCATGTAAATGGCACTCCTAAATGTGGCATTGGGTTTCTAGGTTCAAATGTATGCTTGAATTCGATCGGTCTTGATTTTGTAGTGTAGAATGTGCTTATTGGCTTCATACTATCCTCATTCTTTATGCTTATGCCTAGATGTCTTTAAAGTTCACTTGTTTTTTCTCCTTTAGCCTTTAAAATGAATTGTGATCTAACATTGCACGCCAAATGTTCTATGAAATATCCATGTAAATGTCACTCCTAAATGTGGCATTCGGTTTCTAGGTTCGAATTTTTGCTTTTATTCGATCGATCCTGATTTTGTAGTGCAGAATGTGCTTATTGGCTTGATACTATCCTCAATCATTATGCTTACGCCTAGATGTCTTTAAAGTTCACTTGTTTTTCTCCTTTTTCCTTTAAAATGACTTGTGATCAACAATTGCACGCCAAGTGTTCGATGAAATGTCCATGTAAATGTCACTCCTAAATGTGGCATTGGGTTTCTAGGTTCAAATGTATGCTTTAATTCGATCGGTCTTGATTTTATTGTGCAGAATGTGCTTATTGGCTTGATACTATGCTCATTCTTTATGCTTATGCCTAGATGTGTTTAAAGTTCATTTGTTTTTTCTCCTTTTGCCTTTAAAAATTGACTTGTGATCTAACATTGCACGTCAAGTGTTCGATGCAATGTCCATGTAAATGTCACTCCTAAATGTGGCATTCGCTTTCTAGGTTCAAATGTATGCTTTAATTCGATCGGTCTTGATTTTGTAGTGCAGAATGTATTTATTGGCTTGATACTATCCACATTCTTTATGCTTATGCCTAGATGTCTTTAAAGTTCACTTGTTTTTTCTCCTTTTGTCTTTAAAATGAATTGTGATCTAACATTGCACGCCAAATGTTCGATGAAATGTCCATGTAAATGTCACTCATAAATGTGGCATTCGGTTTCTAGGTTCGAATGTATGCTTTAATTCGATCGGTCTTGATTTTGTAGTGCAGAATGTGCTTATTGGCTTGATTCTATCCTCATTCTTTATGCTTATGCCTAGATGTCTTTAAAGTTCACTTGTTTTTTCTCCTTTAGCCTTCAAAAATTAACTTTAGATCTAACATTGCACGCCAAGTGTTCGATGAAATGTCCATGTAAATGTCACTCCTAAATGTGGCATTCGGTTTCTAGGTTCGAATTTATGCTTTTATTCGATCGATCCTGATTTTGTAGTCCAGAATGTGCTTATTGGCTTGATACTATCCTCAATCTTTATGCTTACACCTAGATGTCTTTAAAGTTCACTTGTTTTTCTCCTTTTTCCTTTAAAATGACTTCTGATCAACAATTGCACGCCAAGTGTTCGATGAAATGTCCATGTAAATGTCACTCCTAAATGTGGCATTGGGTTTCTAGGTTCAAATGTATGCTTTAATTCGATCGGTCTTGATTTTGTAGTGCAGAATGTGCTTATTGGCTTCATACTATCCTCATTCTTTATACTTATGCCTAGATTTCTTTAAAGTTCACTTGTTTTTTCTCCTTTTGCCTTTAAAATGACTTGTGATCTAACATTGCACGCCAAGTGTTCGATGAAATGTCCATGTAAATGTCACTCCTGAATGTGGCATTCGGTTTCTAGGTTCGAATTTATTCTTTTATTTGACCGGTCTTGATTTTATAGTGCAGAATGTGCTTATTGGCTTGATACTATGCTCATTCTTTATGCTTATGCCTAGATGTCTTTAAAGTTCATTTGTTTTGTCTTCTTTAGCCTTTAAAATTTGACTTATGATCTAACATTGCACGCCAAGTGTTCGATGCAATGTCCATGTAAATGTCACTCCTAAATGTGGCATTCGGTTTCTAGGTTCGAATGTATGCCTTAATTCGATCGGTCTTGATTTTGTGGTGCAGAATGTGCTTATTGGCTTGATACTATCCACATTCTTTATGCTTATGCCTAGATGTCTTTAAAGTTCACTTGTTTTTTCTCCTTTTGTCTTTTAAATGACTTGTGATCTAACATTGCACGCCAAATGTTCGATGAAATGTCCATGTAAATGTCACTCCTAAATGTGGCATTCGGTTTCTAAGTTCGAATTTATTCTTTTATTTGATCGGTCTTGATTTTATAGTGCAGAATGTGCTTATTGGCTTGATATTATGCTCATTCTTTATGCTTATGCCTAGATGTCTTTAAAGTTCATTTGTTTTTTCTCCTTTTGCCTTTAAAAATTGACTTGTGATCTAACGTTGCACGCCAAGTGTTCGATGCAATGTCCATGTAAATGGCACTCCTAAATGTGGCATTCGGTTTCTAGGTTCGAATGTATGCTTTAATTCGATCGGTCTTGATTTTGTAGTGCAGAATGTGCTTATTGGCTTGATACTATCCACATTCTTTATGCTTATGCCTATATGTCTTTAAAGTTCACTTGTTTTTTCTCCTTTTGCCTTTAAAATGAA
Source organism: Fallopia convolvulus (assembly GCA_964016875.1). NCBI lineage: Eukaryota > Viridiplantae > Streptophyta > Magnoliopsida > Caryophyllales > Polygonaceae > Fallopia > Fallopia convolvulus. Next base: position 28,227,802 of record OZ024722.1, read on the forward strand.
TTGTGATCTAACATTGCACGCCAAATGTTCTATGAAATATCCATGTAAATGTCACTCCTAAATGTGGCATTCGGTTTCTAGGTTCGAATTTTTGCTTTTATTCGATCGATCCTGATTTTGTAGTGCAGAATGTGCTTATTGGCTTGATACTATCCTCAATCTTTATGCTTACGCCTAAATGTCTTTAAAGTTCGCTTGTTTTTTCTCCTTTTTCCTTTAAAATGACTTGTGATCAAAAATTGCACGCCAAGTGTTCGATGAAATGTCCATGTAAGTGTCACTCCTAAATGTGGCATTGGGTTTCCAGGTTCGAATGTGTGCTTTAATTCGATCGGTCTTGATTTTGTAGTGCATAATGTGCTTATTGGCTTCATACTATCCTCATTCTTTATGCTTATGCCTAGATGTCTTCAAAGTTCACTTGTTTTTTCTCCTTTATCCTTGAAAAATTAACTTTAGATCAAACATTGCACGCCAAGAGTTGGATGAAATGTCCATGTAAATGTCACTCCTAAATGTAGCATTCGGTTTCTAGGTTCGAATTTATGCTTTTATTCGATCGCTCTTTATTTTGTAGTGCAGAATTTTCTTATTGGCTTGATACTATCCTCATTCTTTATTCTTATGCCTAGATGTCTTTAAAGTTCACTTGTTTTTTCTCCTTTTGCCTTTAAAATGACTTGTGATCTAACATTGCACGCCAAATGTTCGATGAAATGTCCATGTAAATGTCACACCTAAATGTGGCATTCGGTTTCTAGGTTCGAATTTATTCTTTTATTTGACCGGTCTTGATTTTATAGTGCAGAATGTGCTTATTGGCTTGATACTATGCTCATTCTTTATGCTTATGCCTAGATGTCTTTAAAGTTCATTTGTTTTTTCTCCTTTTGCCTTTAAAAATTGACTTGTGATCTAACATTGCACGCCAAGTGTTCGATGCAATGTCCATGTAAATGTCACTCCTAAATGTGGCATTCGGTTTCTAGGTTCGAATGTATGCTTTAATTGGATCGGTCTTGATTTTGTAGTGTAGAATGTGCTTATTGGCTTGATACTATCCACATTCTTTATACTTATGCCTAGATGTCTTTAAAGTTCACTTGTTTTTTCTCCTTTTGCCTTTAAAAACTTACATGTGATCTAACATTGCACGCCTAGTGTTCGATGAAATGTCCATGTAAATGTCCTTCCTAAATGTGGCATTCGGTTTCTACATTGAAATTTATACTTTTATCCGATCGTTACTGATTTCGTAGTGCAGAAGGTTCTTATTGGCTTGATACTATTCTCATTGTTTATGCTTATGCCTAGATGTCTTTAAAGTTCACTTGTTTTTTTTCCTTTTGCCTTTAAAATGACTTGTGATCTAAAATTGCACGCCAAGTGTTCGATGCAATGTCCATGTAAATGTCACTCCTAAATGTGGCAATCGGTTTCTATGTTCGAATGTATGCTTCAATTCGATCGGTCTTGATTTTGTAGTGCAGAATGTGCTTATTGGCTTGATTCTATCCTCATTCTTTATGCTTATGCCTAGATGTCTTTAAAGTTCACTTGTTTTTTCACCTTTAGCCTTCAAAAATTAACTTTCGATCTAACATTGCACGCCAAGTGTTCGATGAAATGTCCATGTAAATGTCACTCCTAAATGTGGCATTCGGTTTCTAGGTTCGAATTTATGCTTTTATTCGATCGGTCTTGATTTTGTAGTGCAGAATGTGCTTATTGGCTTGATACTATCCTCATTCTTTATGCTTATGCCTAGATGTCTTTAAAGTTCAATTCTATTTTCTCATTTTGCCTTTAAAAATTGACTTGTGAACAAACATTGCACACCAAGTGTTCGATGAAATGTGCATGTAAATGTCACTCCTAAATGTGGCATTCGGTTTCTAGGTTCGAATTTATGCTTTTATTCGATCGATCCTGATTTTGTAGTCCAGAATGTGCTTATTGGCTTGATACTATCCTCAATCTTTATGCTTACACCTAGATGTCTTTAAAGTTCACTTGTTTTTCTCCTTTTTCCTTTAAAATGACTTCTGATCAACAATTGCACGCCAAGTGTTCGATGAAATGTCCATGTAAATGTCACTCCTAAATGTGGCATTGGGTTTCTAGGTTCAAATGTATGCTTTAATTCGATCGGTCTTGATTTTGTAGTGCAGAATGTGCTTATTGGCTTCATACTATCCTCATTCTTTATACTTATGCCTAGATTTCTTTAAAGTTCACTTGTTTTTTCTCCTTTTGCCTTTAAAATGACTTGTGATCTAACATTGCACGCCAAGTGTTCGATGAAATGTCCATGTAAATGTCACTCCTGAATGTGGCATTCGGTTTCTAGGTTCGAATTTATTCTTTTATTTGACCGGTCTTGATTTTATAGTGCAGAATGTGCTTATTGGCTTGATACTATGCTCATTCTTTATGCTTATGCCTAGATGTCTTTAAAGTTCATTTGTTTTGTCTTCTTTAGCCTTTAAAATTTGACTTATGATCTAACATTGCACGCCAAGTGTTCGATGCAATGTCCATGTAAATGTCACTCCTAAATGTGGCATTCGGTTTCTAGGTTCGAATGTATGCCTTAATTCGATCGGTCTTGATTTTGTGGTGCAGAATGTGCTTATTGGCTTGATACTATCCACATTCTTTATGCTTATGCCTAGATGTCTTTAAAGTTCACTTGTTTTTTCTCCTTTTGTCTTTTAAATGACTTGTGATCTAACATTGCACGCCAAATGTTCGATGAAATGTCCATGTAAATGTCACTCCTAAATGTGGCATTCGGTTTCTAAGTTCGAATTTATTCTTTTATTTGATCGGTCTTGATTTTATAGTGCAGAATGTGCTTATTGGCTTGATATTATGCTCATTCTTTATGCTTATGCCTAGATGTCTTTAAAGTTCATTTGTTTTTTCTCCTTTTGCCTTTAAAAATTGACTTGTGATCTAACGTTGCACGCCAAGTGTTCGATGCAATGTCCATGTAAATGGCACTCCTAAATGTGGCATTCGGTTTCTAGGTTCGAATGTATGCTTTAATTCGATCGGTCTTGATTTTGTAGTGCAGAATGTGCTTATTGGCTTGATACTATCCACATTCTTTATGCTTATGCCTATATGTCTTTAAAGTTCACTTGTTTTTTCTCCTTTTGCCTTTAAAATGAATTGTGATCTAACATTGCACGCCAAATGTTCTATGAAATATCCATGTAAATGTCACTCCTAAATGTGGCATTCGGTTTCTAGGTTCGAATTTTTGCTTTTATTCGATCGATCCTGATTTTGTAGTGCAGAATGTGCTTATTGGCTTGATACTATCCTCAATCATTATGCTTACGCCTAGATGTCTTTAAAGTTCACTTGTTTTTCTCCTTTTTCCTTTAAAATGACTTGTGATCAACAATTGCACGCCAAGTGTTCGATGAAATGTCCATGTAAATGTCACTCCTAAATGTGGCATTGGGTTTCTAGGTTCAAATGTATGCTTTAATTCGATCGGTCTTGATTTTATTGTGCAGAATGTGCTTATTGGCTTGATACTATGCTCATTCTTTATGCTTATGCCTAGATGTGTTTAAAGTTCATTTGTTTTTTCTCCTTTTGCCTTTAAAAATTGACTTGTGATCTAACATTGCACGTCAAGTGTTCGATGCAATGTCCATGTAAATGTCACTCCTAAATGTGGCATTCGCTTTCTAGGTTCAAATGTATGCTTTAATTCGATCGGTCTTGATTTTGTAGTGCAGAATGTATTTATTGGCTTGATACTATCCACATTCTTTATGCTTATGCCTAGATGTCTTTAAAGTTCACTTGTTTTTTCTCCTTTTGTCTTTAAAATGAATTGTGATCTAACATTGCACGCCAAATGTTCGATGAAATGTCCATGTAAATGTCACTCATAAATGTGGCATTCGGTTTCTAGGTTCGAATGTATGCTTTAATTCGATCGGTCTTGATTTTGTAGTGCAGAATGTGCTTATTGGCTTGATTCTATCCTCATTCTTTATGCTTATGCCTAGATGTCTTTAAAGTTCACTTGTTTTTTCTCCTTTAGCCTTCAAAAATTAACTTTAGATCTAACATTGCACGCCAAGTGTTCGATGAAATGTCCATGTAAATGTCACTCCTAAATGTGGCATTCGGCTTCTAGATTCGAATTTATGCTTTTATTCGATCGCTCTTGATTTTGTAGTGCAGAATTTTCTTATTGGCTTGATACTATCCTCATTCTTTATGCTTATGCCTAGATGCCTTTAAAGCTCACTTGTTTTTTCTCCTTTTGCCTTTAAAATGACTTGTGATCTAACATTCCACGCCAAATATTCAATGAAATGTTCATGTAAATTTCACTCGTAAATGTTGCATTCGGTTTCTAGGTTCGAATTTATTCTTTTATTTGATCGGTCTCTATTTTATAGTGCAAAATGTGCTTATTGGCTTGATACTATCCTCATTCTTTATGCTTATGCCTAGGTGTCTTTAAAGTTCACTTGTTTTTTCTCCTTTAGCCTTTAAAAATTTACTTGTGATCTAACATTGCACGCGAAGTGTTTGATGAAATGTCCATGTAAATGTCCTTCCTAAATGTGGAATTCGGTTTCTACGTTGGAATTCATGTTTTTATTCGGTCGTTATTGATTTCGTAGTGTAGAAGGTTCTTATTGGCTTGATACTATTCTCATTCTTCATGCTTATGCCTAGATGTCTTTAAAGTTCACTTGTTTTTTTTCCTTTTGCCTTTAAAATGACTTGTGATCTAACATTGCACGCCAAGTGTTCGATGAAATGTCCATGTAAATGTCACTCCTAAATGTGGCATTCGGTTTCTAGGCTCGAATTTATGCTTTTATTCGATCGATCCTGATTTTGTAGTGCAGAATGTGCTTATTGGCTTGATACTATCCTCAATCTTTATGCTTACACCTAGATGTCTTTAAAGTTCACTTGTTTTTCTCCTTTTTCCTTTAAAATGACTTCTGATCAACAATTGCACGCCAAGTGTTCGATGAAATGTCCATGTAAATGTCACTCCTAAATGTGGCATTGGGTTTCTAGGTTCAAATGTATGCTTTAATTCGATCGGTCTTGATTTTGTAGTGCAGAATGTGCTTATTGGCTTCATACTATCCTCATTCTTTATGCTTATGCCTAGATGTCTTCAAAGTTCACTTGTTTTTTCTCCTTTAGCCTTGAAAAATTAACTTTGGATCTAACATTGCACGCCAAGAGTTCAATGAAATGTCCATGTAAATGTCACTCCTAAATGTGGCATTCGGTTTCTAGGTTCGAATTTATGCTTTTATTAGATCGCTCTTTATTTTGTAGTGCAGAATTTTCTTATTGGCTTGATACTATCCTCATTCTTTATTCTTATGCCTAGATTTCTTTAAAGTTCACTTGTTTTTTCTCCTTTTGCCTTTAAAATGACTTGTGATCTAACATTGCACGCCAAATATTCGATGAAATGTCCTTGTAAATGTCACTCCTAAATGTGGCATTCGGTTTCTAGGTTCGAATTTATTCTTTTATTTGACCGGTCTTGATTTTATAGTGCAGAATGAGCTTATTGGCTTGATACTATGCTCATTCTTTATGCTTATGCCTAGATGTCTTTAAAGTTCATTTGTTTTTTCTCCTTTTGCCTTTAAAAATTGACTTGTGATCTAACATTGCACGCCAAGTGTTCGATGCAATGTCCATGTAAATGTCACTCCTAAATGAGGCATTCGGTTTCTAGGTTCGAATGTATGCCTTAATTCGATCGGTCTTGATTTTGTAGTGCAGAATGTGCTTATTGGCTTGATACTATCCACATTCTTTATGCTTATGCCTAGATGTCTTTAAAGTTCACTTGTTTTTTCTCCTTTTGTCTTTTAAATGACTTGTGATCTAACATTTCACGCCAAATGTTCGATGAAATGTCCATGTAAATGTCACTCCTAAATGTGGCATTCGGTTTCTAAGTTCGAATTTATTCTTTTATTTGATCGGTCTTGATTTTATAGTGCAGAATGTGCTTATTGGCTTGATATTATGCTCATTCTTTATGCTTATGCCTAGATGTCTTTAAAGTTCATTTATTTTTTCTCCTTTTGCCTTTAAAAATTGACTTGTGATCTAACGTTGCACGCCAAGTGTTCGATGCAATGTCCATGTAAATGTCACTCCTAAATGTGGCATTCGGTTTCTAGGTTCGAATGTATGCTTTAATTCGATCGGTCTTGATTTTGTAGTGCAGAATGTGCTTATTGGATTGATACTATCCACATTCTTTATGCTTATGCCTAGATGTCTTTAAAGTTCACTTGTTTTTTCTCCTTTTGCCTTTAAAATGAATTGTGATCTAACATTGCACGCCAAATGTTCTATGAAATATCCATGTAAATGTCACTCCTAAATGTGGCATTCGGTTTCTAGGTTCGAATTTATGCTTTTATTCGATCGATCCTGTTTTTGTAGTGCAGAATGTGCTTATTGGCTTGATACTATCCTCAATCTTTATGCTTACGCCTAGATGTCTTTAGAGTTCACTTGTTTTTCTCCTTTTTCCTTTAAAATGACTTGTGATCAACAATTGCACGCCAAGTGTTCGATGAAATCTCCATGTAAATGTCACTCCTAAATGTGGCATTCGGTTTCTAGGTTCGAATTTATGCTTTTATTAGATCGCTCTTTATTTTGTAGTGCAGAATTTTCTTATTGGCTTGATACTATCCTCATTCTTTATTCTTATGCCTAGATTTCTTTAAAGTTCACTTGTTTTTTCTCCTTTTGCCTTTAAAATGACTTGTGATCTAACATTGCACGCCAAATATTCGATGAAATGTCCATGTAAATGTCACTCCTAAATGTGGCATTCGGTTTCTAGGTTCGAATTTATTCTTTTATTTGACCGGTCTTGATTTTATAGTACAGAATGAGCTTATTGGCTTGATACTATGCTCATTCTTTATGCTTATGCCTAGATGTCTTTAAAGTTCATTTGTTTTTTCTCCTTTTGCCTTTAAAAATTGACTTGTGATCTAACATTGCACGCCAAGTGTTCGATGCAATGTCCATGTAAATGTCACTCCTAAATGAGGCATTCGGTTTCTAGGTTCGAATGTATGCCTTAATTCGATCGGTCTTGATTTTGTAGTGCAGAATGTGCTTATTGGCTTGATACTATCCACATTCTGTATGCTTATGCCTAGATGTCTTTAAAGTTCACTTGTTTTTTCTCCATTTGTCTTTTAAATGACTTGTGATCTAACATTTCACGCCAAATGTTCGATGAAATGTCCATGTAAATGTCACTCCTAAATGTGGCATTCGGTTTCTAAGTTCGAATTTATTCTTTTATTTGATCGGTCTTGATTTTATAGTGCAGAATGTGCTTATTGGCTTGATATTATGCTCATTCTTTATGCTTATGCCTAGATGTCTTTAAAGTGTATTTATTTTTTCTCCTTTTGCCTTTAAAAATTGACTTGTGATCTAACGTTGCACGCCAAGTGTTCGATGCAATGTCCATGTAAATGTCACTCCTAAATGTGGCATTCGGTTTCTAGGTTCGAATGTATGCTTTAATTCGATCGGTCTTGATTTTGTAGTGCAGAATGTGCTTATTGGCTTGATACTATCCACATTCTTTATGCTTATGCCTAGATGTCTTTAAAGTTCACTTGTTTTTTCTCATTTTGCCTTTAAAATGAATTGTGATCTACCATTGCACGCCAAATGTTCTATGAAATATCCATGTAAATGTCACTCCTAAATTTGGCATTCGGTTTCTAGGTTCGAATTTATGCTTTTATTCGATCGATCCTGATTTTGTAGTGCAGAATGTGCTTATTGGCTTGATACTATCCTCAATCTTTATGCTTACGCCTAGATGTCTTTAGAGTTCACTTGTTTTTCTCCTTTTTCCTTTAAAATGACTTGTGATCAACAATTGCACGCCAAGTGTTCGATGAAATCTCCATGTAAATGTCACTCCTAAATGTGGCATTGGGTTACTAGGTTCAAATGTATGCTTTAATTCGATCGGTCTTGATTTTATTGTGCAGAATGTGCTTATTGGCTTGATACTATGCTCATTCTTTATGCTTATGCCTAGATGTGTTTAAAGTTCATTTGTTTTTTCTCCTCTTGCCTTTAAAAATTGACTTGTGATCTAACATTGCACGCCAAGTGTTCGATGCAATGTGCATGTAAATGTCACTCCTAAATGTGGCATTCGGTTTCTAGGTTCGAATGTATGCTTTAATTCGATCGGTCTTGATTTTGTAGTGCAGAATGTGCTTATTGGCTTGATACTATCCACATTCTTTATGCTTATGCCTAGATGTCTTTAAAGTTCACTTGTATTTCTCCTTTTGTCTTTAAAATGAATTGTGATCTAACATTGCACGCCAAATGTTCGATGAAATATCCATGTAAATGTCAATCCTAAATCTGGCATTCGGTTTCTAGGTTCGAATGTATGATTTAATTCGATCGGTCTTGATTTTGTAGTGCAGAATGTGCTTATTGGCTTGATTCTATCCTCATTCTTTATGCTTATGCCTAGATGTCTTTAAAGTTAACTTGTTTTTTCTCCTTTAGCCTTCAAAAATTAACTTTAGATCTAACATTTTGCACGCCAAGTGTTCGATGAAATGTCCATGTAAATGTCACTCCTAAATGTGGCATTCGGTTTCTAGGTTCGAATTTATGCTTTTATTCGATCGCTCTTGATTTTGTAGTGCAGAATTTTCTTATTGGCTTGGTACTATCCTCATTCTTTATGCTTATGCCTAGATGTCTTTAAAGTTCACTTGTTTTTTCTCCTTTTGCCTTTAAAATGACTTGTGATCTAACATTGCACGCCAAATATTCGATGAAATGTTCATGTAAATTTCACTCCTAAATGTTGCATTCGGTTTCTAGGTTCGAATTTATTCTTTTATTTGATCGGTCTCTATTTTATAGTGCAGAATGTGATTATTGGCTTGATACTATCCTCATTCTTTATGCTTATGCCTAGGTGTATTTAAAGTTCACTTGTTTTTTCTCCTTTAGCCTTTAAAAATTTTCTTGTGATCTAACATTGCAAGCGAAGTGTTTGATGAAATGTCCATGTAAATGTCCTTCCTAAATGTGGAATTCGGTTTCTACGTTGGAATTCATGCTTTTATTCGATCGTTATTGATTTCGTAGTGTAGAAGGTTCTTATTGGCTTGATACTTTTCTCATTCTTCATGCTTATGCCTAGATGTCTTTAAAGTTCACTTGTTTTTTTTCCTTTTGCCTTTAAAATGACTTGTGATCTAACATTGCACGCCAAGTGTTCGATGAAATGTCCATGTAAATGTCACTCCTAAATGTGGCATTCGGTTTCTAGGTTCGAATTTATGCTTTGATTCGATCGGTCTTGATTTTGTAGTGCAGAATGTGCTTATTGGCTTGATACTATCCTCATTCTTTATGCTTATGCCTAGATGTCTTTAAAGTTCACTTCTATTTTCTCATTTTGCCTTTAAAAATTGACTTGTGAACTAACATTGCACACCAAGTGTTCGATGAAATGTGCATGTAAATGTCACTCCTAAATGTGGCATTCGGTTTCTAGGTTCGAATTTATGCTTTTATTCGATCGATCCTGATTTTGTAGTGCAGAATGTGCTTATTGGCTTCATACTATCCTCATTCTTTATGCTTATGCCTAGATGTCTTCAAAGTTCACTTGTTTTTTCTCCTTTAGCCTTGAAAAATTAACTTTGGATCTAACATTGCACGTCAAGAGTTCAATGAAATGTCCATGTAAATGTCACTCCTAAATGTGGCATTCGGTTTCTAGGTTCGAATTTATGCTTTTATTCGATCGGTCTTGATTTTGTAGTGCAGAATTTTCTTATTGGCTTGATACTATCCTCATTCTTTATTCTTATGCCTAGATGTCTTTAAAGTTCACTTGTTTTTTCTCCTTTTGCCTTTAAAATGACTTGTGATCTAACATTGCACGCCAAATGTTCGATGAAATGTCCATGTAAATGTCACTCCTAAATGTGGCATTCGGTTTCTAGGTTCGAATTTATTCTTTTATTTGACCGGTCTTGATTTTATAATGCAGAATGTGCTTATTGGCTTGATACTATGCTCATTCTTTATGCTTATAACTAGATGTCTTTAAAGTTCATTTGTTTTTTCTCCTTTTGCCTTTAAAAATTGACTTGTGATCTAACATTGCACGCCAAGTGTTCGATGCAATGTCCATGTAAATGTCACTCCTAAATGTGGCATTCGGTTTCTAGGTTCGAATGTATGCCTTAATTCGATCGGTCTTGATTTTGTAGTGCAGAATGTGCTTATTGGCTTGATACTATCCACATTCTTTATGCTTATGCCTAGATGTCTTTAAAGTTCACTTGTTTTTTCTCCTTTTGTCTTTAAAATGACTTGTGATCTAACATTGCACGCCAAATGTTCGATGAAATGTCCATGTAAATTTCACTCCTAAATGTGGCATTCGGTTTCTAAGTTCGAATTTATTCTTTTATTTGATCGGTCTTGATTTTATAGTGCAGAATGTGCTTATTGGCTTGATATTGTGCTCATTCTTTATGCTTATGCCTAGATGTCTTTAAAGTTCATTTGTTTTTTCTCATTTTGCCTTTAAAAATTGACTTGTGATCTAACATTGCACGCCAAGTGTTCGATGCAATGTCCATGTAAATGTCACTCCTAAATGTGGCATTCGATTTCTAGGTTCGAATGTATGCTTTAATTCGATCGGTCTTGATTTTGTAGTGCAGAATGTGCTTATTGGCTTGATACTATCCACATTCTTTATGCTTATGCCTAGATGTCTTTAAAGTTCACTTGTTTTTTCTCCTTTTGCCTTTAAAATGAATTGTGATCTAACATTGCACGCCAAATGTTCTATGAAATATCCATGTAAATGTCACTCCTAAATGTGGCATTCGGTTTCTAGGTTCGAATTTATGCTTTTATTCGATCGATCCTGATTTTGTAGTGCAGAATGTGCTTATTGGCTTGATACTATCCTCAATCTTTATGCTTACGCCTAGATGTCTTTAAAGTTCACTTGTTTTTCTCCTTTTTCCTTTAAAATGACTTGTGATCAACAATTGCACGCCAAGTGTTCGATGAAATGTCCATGTAAATGTCACTCCTAAATGTGGCATTGGGTTTCTAGGTTCAAATGTATGCTTTAATTCGATCGGTCTTGATTTTATAGTGCAGAATGTGCTTATTGGCTTGATACTATGCTCATTCTTTATGCTTATACCTAGATGAGTTTAAAGTTCACTTGTTTTTTCTCCTTTTGCCTTTAAAAATTGACTTGTGATCTAACATTGCACGCCAAGTGTTCGATGCAATGTCCATGTAAATGTCACTCCTAAATGTGGCATTCGGTTTCTAGGTTCGAATGTATGCTTTAATTCGATCGGTCTTGATTTTGTAGTGCAGAATGTGCTTATTGGCTTGATACTATCCACATTCTTTATGCTTATGCCTAGATGTCTTTAAAGTTCACTTGTTTTTTCTCCTTTTGTCTTTAAAATGACTTGTGATCTAACATTGCACGCCAAATGTTCGATGAAATGTCCATGTAAATGTCACTCCTAAATGTGGCATTCGGTTTCTAGGTTCGAATTTATTCTTTTATTTGATCGGTCTTGATTATATAGTGCAGAATGTGCTTATTGGCTTGATACTATCCTCATTCTTTATGCTTGTGCCTAGATGTCTTTAAAGTTCACTTGTTTTTTCTCCTTTTGCCTATAAAAATTTACATGTGATCTAACATTGCACGCCAAGTGTTCGATGAAATGTCCATGTAAATGTCCTTCCTAAATGTGCCATTCGGTTTCTACGTTGGAATTTATTCTCTTATTCGATCGTTATTGATTTTGTAGTGCAGAAGGTTCCTATTGGCTTGATACTATTCTCATTGTTTATGCTTATGCCTAGATGTCTTTAAAGTTCACGTGTTTTTTTTCCTTTTGCCTTTAAAATGACTTGTGATCTAAAATGGCACGCCAAGTGTTCGATGCAATGTCCATGTAAATGTCACTCCTAAATGTGGCATTCGGTTTCTAGGTTCAAATTTATGCTTTTATTCGATCGCTCTTTATTTTGTAGTGTAGAATTTTCTTATTGGCTTGATACTATCCTCATTCTTTATGCTTATGCCTAGATGTCTTTAAAGTTCACTTGTTTTTTTTCCTTTTGCCTTTAAAATGACTTGTGATCTAAAATGGCACGCCAAGTGTTCGATGCAATGTCCATGTAAAGGTCACTCCTAAATGTGGCATTCGGTTTCTAGGTTCGAATTTATGCTTTTATTCGATCGCTCTTTATTTTGTAGTGTAGAATTTTCTTATTGGCTTGATACTATCCTCATTCTTTATGCTTATGCCTAGATGTCTTTAAAGTTCACTTGTTTTTTCTCCTTTTGTCTTTAAAATGACTTACATTGCACGCCAAATGTTCGATGAAATGTCCATGTAAATGTCACTCCTAAATGTGGCATTCGGTTTCTAGGTTCGAATTTCTTCTTTTATTTGACCGGTCTTGATTTTATAGTGCAGAATGTGCTTATTGGCTTGATGCTATGCTCATTCTTTATGCTTATGGCTAGATGTCTTTAAAGTTCACTTGTTTTTTCTCCTTTTGCCTTTAAAAATTGACTTGTGATCTAATATTGCACGCCAAGTGTTCGATGCAATGTCCATGTAAATGTCACTCCTAAATGTGGCATTCGGTTTCTAGGTTCGAATGTATGCTTTAATTCGATCGGTCTTGATTTTGTAGTGCAGAATGTGCTTATTGGCTTGATACTATCCACATTCTTTATGCTTATGCCTAGATGTCTTTAAAGTTCACTTGTTTTTTCTCCTTTTGTCTTTAAAATGACTTGTGATCTAACATTGCACGCCAAATGTTCGATGAAATGTCCATGTAAATTTCACTCCTAAATGTGGCATTCGGTTTCTAAGTTCGAATTTATTCTTTTATTTGATCGGTCTTGATTTTATAGTGCAGAATGTGCTTATTGGCTTGATATTGTGCTCATTCTTTATGCTTATGCCTAGATGTCTTTAAAGTTCATTTGTTTTTTCTCATTTTGCCTTTAAAAATTGACTTGTGATCTAACATTGCACGCCAAGTGTTCGATGCAATGTCCATGTAAATGTCACTCCTAAATGTGGCATTCGATTTCTAGGTTCGAATGTATGCTTTAATTCGATCGGTCTTGATTTTGTAGTGCAGAATGTGCTTATTGGCTTGATACTATCCACATTCTTTATGCTTATGCCTAGATGTCTTTAAAGTTCACTTGTTTTTTCTCCTTTTGCCTTTAAAATGAATTGTGATCTAACATTGCACGCCAAATGTTCTATGAAATATCCATGTAAATGTCACTCCTAAATGTGGCATTCGGTTTCTAGGTTCGAATTTATGCTTTTATTCGATCGATCCTGATTTTGTAGTGCAGAATGTGCTTATTGGCTTGATACTATCCTCAATCTTTATGCTTACGCCTAGATGTCTTTAAAGTTCACTTGTTTTTCTCCTTTTTCCTTTAAAATGACTTGTGATCAACAATTGCACGCCAAGTGTTCGATGAAATGTCCATGTAAATGTCACTCCTAAATGTGGCATTGGGTTTCTAGGTTCAAATGTATGCTTTAATTCGATCGGTCTTGATTTTATAGTGCAGAATGTGCTTATTGGCTTGATACTATGCTCATTCTTTATGCTTATACCTAGATGAGTTTAAAGTTCACTTGTTTTTTCTCCTTTTGCCTTTAAAAATTGACTTGTGATCTAACATTGCACGCCAAGTGTTCGATGCAATGTCCATGTAAATGTCACTCCTAAATGTGGCATTCGGTTTCTAGGTTCGAATGTATGCTTTAATTCGATCGGTCTTGATTTTGTAGTGCAGAATGTGCTTATTGGCTTGATACTATCCACATTCTTTATGCTTATGCCTAGATGTCTTTAAAGTTCACTTGTTTTTTCTCCTTTTGTCTTTAAAATGACTTGTGATCTAACATTGCACGCCAAATGTTCGATGAAATGTCCATGTAAATGTCACTCCTAAATGTGGCATTCGGTTTCTAGGTTCGAATTTATTCTTTTATTTGATCGGTCTTGATTATATAGTGCAGAATGTGCTTATTGGCTTGATACTATCCTCATTCTTTATGCTTGTGCCTAGATGTCTTTAAAGTTCACTTGTTTTTTCTCCTTTTGCCTATAAAAATTTACATGTGATCTAACATTGCACGCCAAGTGTTCGATGAAATGTCCATGTAAATGTCCTTCCTAAATGTGCCATTCGGTTTCTACGTTGGAATTTATTCTCTTATTCGATCGTTATTGATTTTGTAGTGCAGAAGGTTCCTATTGGCTTGATACTATTCTCATTGTTTATGCTTATGCCTAGATGTCTTTAAAGTTCACGTGTTTTTTTTCCTTTTGCCTTTAAAATGACTTGTGATCTAAAATGGCACGCCAAGTGTTCGATGCAATGTCCATGTAAATGTCACTCCTAAATGTGGCATTCGGTTTCTAGGTTCAAATTTATGCTTTTATTCGATCGCTCTTTATTTTGTAGTGTAGAATTTTCTTATTGGCTTGATACTATCCTCATTCTTTATGCTTATGCCTAGATGTCTTTAAAGTTCACTTGTTTTTTTTCCTTTTGCCTTTAAAATGACTTGTGATCTAAAATGGCACGCCAAGTGTTCGATGCAATGTCCATGTAAAGGTCACTCCTAAATGTGGCATTCGGTTTCTAGGTTCGAATTTATGCTTTTATTCGATCGCTCTTTATTTTGTAGTGTAGAATTTTCTTATTGGCTTGATACTATCCTCATTCTTTATGCTTATGCCTAGATGTCTTTAAAGTTCACTTGTTTTTTCTCCTTTTGTCTTTAAAATGACTTACATTGCACGCCAAATGTTCGATGAAATGTCCATGTAAATGTCACTCCTAAATGTGGCATTCGGTTTCTAGGTTCGAATTTCTTCTTTTATTTGACCGGTCTTGATTTTATAGTGCAGAATGTGCTTATTGGCTTGATGCTATGCTCATTCTTTATGCTTATGGCTAGATGTCTTTAAAGTTCACTTGTTTTTTCTCCTTTTGCCTTTAAAAATTGACTTGTGATCTAACATTGCACGCCAAGTGTTCGATGCAATGTCCATGTAAATGTCACTCCTAAATGTGGCATTCGGTTTCTAGGTTCGAATGTATGCTTTAATTCGATCGGTCTTGATTTTGTAGTGCAGAATGTGCTTATTGGCTTGATACTATCCACATTCTTTATGCTTATGCCTAGATGTCTTTAAAGTTCACTTGTTTTTTCTCCTTTTGTCTTTAAAATGACTTGTGATCTAACATTGCACGCCAAATGTTCGATGAAATGTCCATGTAAATGTCACTCCTAAATGTGGCATTCGGTTTCTAGGTTCGAATTTATTCTTTTATTTGATCGGTCTTGATTATATAGTGCAGAATGTGCTTATTGGCTTGATACTATCCTCATTCTTTATGCTTATGCCTAGATGTCTTTAAAGTTCACTTGTTTTTTCTCCTTTTGCCTATAAAAATTTACATGTGATCTAACATTGCACGCCAAGTGTTCGATGAAATGTCCATGTAAATGTCCTTCCTAAATGTGCCATTCGGTTTCTACGTTGGAATTTATACTTTTATTCGATCGTTATTGATTTTGTAGTGCAGAAGGTTCTTATTGGCTTGATACTATTCTCATTGTTTATGCTTATGCCTAGATGTCTTTAAAGTTCACGTGTTTTTTTTCCTTTTGCCTTTAAAATGACTTGTGATCTAAAATGGCACGCCAAGTGTTCGATGCAATGTCCATGTAAATGTCACTCCTAAATGTGGCATTCGGTTTCTAGGTTAAAATTTATGCTTTTATTCGATCGCTCTTTATTTTGTAGTGTAGAATTTTCTTATTGGCTTGATACTATCCTCATTCTTTATGCTTATGCCTAGATGTCTTTAAAGTTCACTTGTTTTTTTTCCTTTTGCCTTTAAAATGACTTGTGATCTAAAATGGCACGCCAAGTGTTCGATGCAATGTCCATGTAAATGTCACTCCTAAATGTGGCATTCGGTTTCTAGGTTCGAATTTATGCTTTTATTCGATCGCTCTTTATTTTGTAGTGTAGAATTTTCTTATTGGCTTGATACTATCCTCATTCTTTATGCTTATGCCTAGATGTCTTTAAAGTTCACTTGTTTTTTCTCCTTTTGTCTTTAAAATGACTTGTGATCTAACATTGCACGCCAAATGTTCGATGAAATGTCCATGTAAATGTCACTCCTAAATGTGGCATTCGGTTTCTAGGTTCGAATTTCTTCTTTTATTTGACCGGTCTTGATTTTATAGTGCAGAATGTGCTTATTGGCTTGATGCTATGCTCATTCTTTATGCTTATGGCTAGATGTCTTTAAAGTTCATTTGTTTTTTCTCCTTTTGCCTTTAAAAATTGACTTGTGATCTAACATTGCACGCCAAGTGTTCGATGCAATGTCCATGTAAATGTCACTCCTAAATGTGGCATTCGGTTTCTAGGTTCGAATGTATGCTTTAATTCGATCGGTCTTGATTTTATAGTGCAGAATGTGCTTATTGGCTTGATACTATCCACATTCTTTATGTTTATGCCTAGATGTCTTTAAAGTTCACTTGTTTTTTCTCCTTTTGCCTTTAAAATGACTTGTGATCTAACATTGCACGCCAAATGTTCTATGAAATATCCATGTAAATGTCACTCCTAAATGTGGCATTCTGTTTCTAGGTTCGAATTTATTATTTTATTTGATCGGTCTTGATTTTATAGTGCAGAATGTGCTTATTGGCTTGATATTATCCTCATTCTTTATGCTTATGCCTATATGTCTTTAAAGTTCACTTCTATTTTCTCATTGTGCCTTTAAAAATTGACTTGTGAACTAACGCTGCACGCCAAGTGTTCGATGAAATGTCCATGTAAATTTCACTCCTTAATGTGGCATTCGGTTTCTAGGTTCGAATTTATGCTTTTATTCGATCGATCCTGATTTTGTAGTGCAGAATGTGCTTATTGGCTAGATATTATCCTCAGTCTTTATGCTTACGCCTAGATGTCTTTAAAGTTCACTTGTTTTTTCTCCTTTTTCCTTTAAAATTACTTGTGATCAACAATTGCACGCCAAGTGTTCGATGAAATGTCCATGTAAATGTCACTCCTAAATGTGGCATTGGGTTTCTAGATTCAAATGTATGCTTTAATTCGATCGGTCTTGATTTTGTAGTGCAGAATGTGCTTATTCGCTTGATACTATCCTCATTCTTTATGCTTATGCCTAGATGTCTTCAAAGTTCACTTGTTTTTTCTCCTTTAGCTTTTAAAAATTAACTTTAGATCTAACATTGCACGCTAAGTGTTCGATGAAATGTCCATGTAAACTGAGATGTGGTAAATATATGAACGAGATCCTGTACAAAAGCTCCTTAACCAAAAGGGGTTAAGGCGCAAAAAGTGAGGCATGACTGATCAACATGATCCGACATGATCCTCAATAGCCACTACGAACAAGGCGCCCCTAGAGGAGGACTAGGGGTAACAAGACACATCAAACAAGCCCCAACGAACCCTAGAGATGGACTAGGGCTCTATACACATCAATCTAGCCCCAAAAATCCCTAGAGGAGGACTAGGGGTAACAAAACGGGCCGGTATAGCAAGGGTGCCTAAAAGGCAAACAAGCAAGACACCAAAACAACCAAGGCAAGAGCCATCAAAGACAACAAATCGCCTATCAAGGCAGCCACAAGCCAAAATGACAACAATACAACGGAAGAGAGGAGGTGAGGCCTTACGTGCGAATGAGCCTTCGGAGTCTTGCGCCTTTCTTTCCGCTAGTTTTGCAAGTGAAGGAGATCCTTGTTTTGCAAGCATGGATTGTTTTGAGGGCACAATCAATGGGGTTGGGTGTGGTGCCTCGGAAGTAAGCATCATCCCTAGCATCCCAAGTGTGGTAGATGATACCGAGAAGGGTGACTAGTCTTGCTTTGAAGATGTGAGAGTCTTGTCTTGGGGACCTTAAGAACCACTCAACCCATTCTTGTAGGTTTGGCTTCCTAGTTTGGATTCCATGCCACGTCCAAACTCTATCCATGACCTCTTGGACAAAATTGCAATTCCCTCAAAGGTGATCGGAGGTTTCATTGTCATTCCCACAAAGGACACAACTGTCATTATTTAAGAGACCCCGATCCTTGAGCCGGCTTAGCGTGGGGAGTCTCCCTTGGTAAGCTAACCAAAATCTAAAGCTCCACTTCTTGGCTCGTACACGAGTCCAAATCATCTCACTCCAAGGAAGAGTGGGGCCACGGTCACGGAGTAAATCATAGAGGGCTCTCGCATCAAGTTGGCCATTCGGCTTTGTGATGGTATTAAGACCGGTTGGGTCCTCATTTGTTGCCCTTGTAAGAACCGCTTCAACCACCGGTTCTCTTAGCTTGAGGAGTGATTTCCAAATCCAAGAGTCGGTGCTTTTCACTCTCAAATTCCAGAAATTGGCCCTACTTGTATGGTTTTGATTGACCCAATTCGTCCAAAGCGACGGTTTGTTCATGTGTATCTCATCGCCAAGTTTGAAGAGGATTGATTAGTTCCATGCAAGGAGCTCTTTGATGTTGAGGCCGCCCTCCTCGTAAGGTCTAGTCACTTTTTTCCAAGAAACAAGTGCTTTTTACCCCTCAATTTTGCCACTCCAAAGGAAGGAGCGACAAAGTGCTTCTATGCGTTTGAGTACCTTCCTTGGGATGATGGTGGATTTAACCCAAAAGGAAAGGAGACCCTCAAGCATAGAGTGGATTACTTGAGCTCTCCCTTCATAGGAGAGCATACGTGCACCACATCTATTGATGACCCCGGTGATCTTGTTGAGGAGTGGCCCATAGTCCCCTACTTTAAGCTTGTCGGAGTGAAGTGGCATTCCCAAATAGCGGAATGGGAAGGTTCCAATCTCAAACCCCATAATTGCCGCAAGAAAGGCCCGGTCATCAAGTGCCACACCGCCAAAGAAGATGCGGCTTTTGTGGTTGTTGGCTATAAGCCCCGAGGATCTTCCGAATGAGACCAGGCATGTTTTTATGGAGTTGAGGGTAGGGATGGTGGGCTTACAAAAAATGAGGAGGTCATCGGCAAAGGTGATATTTGTGAGTTTGAGGCGGTAGCATTTAGGGTGGAAGGGCAAAACCTCGGTTGGTGCTAGCCTTTTGAAGATTCCGGCTAAGGATTTCCATAATCAAGACGAAGAGGAAGGGTGAGAGAGGATCACCTTGGCGGAGGCCTCTCTTGCCGGGGAAGAAGCCCTTGGCCTCGCCATTAATGAGGATGGAGTATCTTGGGGTGGTCACATTTTGTAAGATGAGTTGGGTTAGCCAAGGTGGGAAGCCAAAGTAGTGGAGAGTTTTTTCAAGGAAGTCCCAATCAACACAATCAAAAGCCTTTTGGAGGTCCACTTGCATGAGGCACCTTTTAGAGGTGCGCCTTTTCTCATAGGTGGCAACTAGTTCTTGAGCAACCGCGGCGTTGTGGGAAATGGAGCGGCCCGGGACAAAAGCACCTTTCCCAACCGAGACAATTTTGTCAAGGAAGGGTCGAATTCGGCTTACTAGGATTTTGGAGATGGCTTTAAGAAAGGTATTGCAACAAGAGATGGGTCGAAAGTCTTTTATGTGGAAAGGGTTGTCAACTTTGGGTATGAGGCTCACAAACGTGTTGTTCCAATCTCTAAGTAGTCTCCCGGATTGGAAGAATTCTTGCACCGCTTTGACCACATCAAGTTTCACTATGCTCCAACATTCTTTGAAGAAGTGGCTACTAAATCCGTCGGGCCCCGGAGATTTGTTGGATCCAATGCCCACAAAAGCTTTTCTTATCTCTTCTTCACTAGGCATGAGGGTGAGGTTTGTCATATCCCCTTGAGTGAGAGATGGCCCTTGAAGTTGATTAAAGTCAAAAGCTTGTGTTAGAGCAAGTGTGCCAAAAAGCTTCTCATAGAACCCCACCACTTCATTCACAATATCACGGGGATCTTCAATTTTGTTGCCATCTTCATCCTCAAGTATTCGGATGGTGTTGCCTTCCTTCCTTTCCTTGATCCTATTGAAAAAGAAGGAGGAGGTCTCCTCTCCCATGCTCATCCAATCTAGCTTGGCTCTTTGGGTTGTGGCACTCAACAAAATTTTCATATTGAGCTCAACCTCTTTCTTGGCTTCGGTAACGACTCTTTGTTTTTCAAGGCTCCCAAAGTCGTCATGGAGAATTTGTTGTGCTTTCTTCAACTTTTCCACACTAGCCTCGGCTTGTGCCTCAAGATTCCTAAACTTAGTGCGGTGCGAAGCTTTTAGAGCCCCTTTCAATTTGGAAAGCTTGGAGAAGAGGATGAATTGAGCCGACCCTACTATATGCTCTCCCCAAATACGACTCACCAAGGTTTCAAATTCGGGATCTTCGGTCCAAAAATTGTAGAACCGGAAGGGAATTTTTCGGATGGTGTTGGTGGGGTTAATGTGGACAAGGCCGGGTGAGTGGTCGGAAAGGTTTGGGTCACCAAAAAAGGCAAAGGATTGCCTAAAAGTGGCTTCCCAAATGGGGTTAACAAGGGCACGGTCAATTTTTGTGGCTACATGGGAGGTGCCCATTTGTTGGTTAGAACGTGTGTACTTGGCTCCGGAGTAGGTAAGGTCATGAAGGTCACAAGGGCCAAGGGCATTGGCTAGCTCATTTGGCTCATCATCATCATTGGTATTTCTCAATGAGAATCTCTTCGTTGAGTCAAGCAAACAATTCAAATCACCCATCACAAGCCATGGTGCATTCATCCCCCCGGCAAGGGTTCTCAACAAGTTCCACAAAGGTTTTCTTTCCCTGGGATAATTGAAAGCATAGACAAAGGTGAGATAGAAGTTTAAACATGAGTTTTTGTCACTAACCTTGCAATGGATCAATTGGCTAGTGTTTAATAGAACTTCCAAATGCACAACTAGGGGGTTCCAAGCTATCCTCATGCGACCCCTTTCTTGGTTGCCAACATCGGTGCAATAATTCCATCCTCTTAGCAAGCAATAAGCAAGTAGGTCTTCCCTAGATCTTAGGGTCTTGGTTTCCAAGATGCCCATCACACTAACTCGGTTTTTATGGACAAAGCTATTGACCATATTTATTTTAGAGGGGTCACTACTCCCTCTCACATTCCAACAACCGACTTTGAGCTCAGTCATGGATCACCCTTTTTAGGGCTACTACAACCCTCTATTAGTCCCTCGAGAAGGCCCTCAAACATGTTGTGGCTTTTGTTGCAAGCTTTTGAATTTGAGGCCGAAGTGTGGTGGCTTAGGGAAGATATCTTTGGAGGGCTAAAGGTGTGTTTCTTCTTTGGAAATTTGAAGTGGTGGTGGGCCTCTTTTTCTAAGTCACGAGCTTGGAGAGCTAGGATTGCATTTTGCTCATTCACCAAAGGTTCGGCTAGGGATGGTTTAGTTGGTGCTTTAGGTGGTGCTTCAAGGTCATCTTCTTTACGAGGGCTAGGGGTAGTGCGTGGTGGATGTGGGGGCTCATCAATGGCTAGCTCCTTTGTGGTAGTTTGGGTGGCAACAACCGAATTTTGCAATGGCTCTTGGCTTGCTCTGCTAGGGGAGCAACTAGCGGCGCGACTAGGGGAAGGACTAGGGGCGCGACTAGCGGCGCGCCTTGGAGTTGGGCTGGGGGCACGAGTAGTGGTGTCTTTGGCTCGCCACACTCGGTTAGCCATTCTCGGTTTGTTTTTGTGATACATACGAGAGTGCTCTCGCTCATGCTCTTGTTCATGGGTGCAAAATTGTTTGGTGTGGCCGAAATTCTTGCATCGAGTGCATCTCCAAGGCATCCACTCAAACTCCACATTGTATTCAAATTTCTTCCCACATTTGCTTGCCAACTTGACCATTCTCCGGTTGGCTTCCTCGGTAGTGATTTCAACAAGTAACCGGGCATAAGAGATTTTCTCCAATGAAGAGGTGATCCGATCTACACAAATTGGCTTACCAATCATGTTGCCAATAACACTAAGCATGTGCTTGGAGGAAAGGAGGATGGGATCCAAGTCTAGAATCTTGACCCATACCGGGATGGAGGCAAAGCTCGTCCAATCAATCGCCATGCCCATCTCCCATTATTTCAAGACTAGCGGTTTGTTTCCATGTATGAGCCATGGGCCATTGTGGAGAACCCATGCTCGATCTTCTAGCTTGGCAAAGCTTAGCAAGAACACACCATTCTCTTTCATGTAGACCTTGGGTGTTGGAATTTCCCATGAGCTTTCAATGAAAGCGAGGAGATTGTGTAGAGTGATTTGCGCACCAGCCACAAACCCAATGAGTGAAGCACTCCAAGACTCTTGCTCTTTGGCAACATCATTCAAATCAAATTCAAAGACATCTCTATTCTCCAAGACCATGTGCTCAAGCCGTTCACAATTTCTTATGGCTCTATTCCCCTCGGTGGCTTGCTTGAAGGAGGTGGTTTTGCTAGTTGGGTGGTCACTTGAGTGGTTCAAGTTAGCCTTGGAAGCAAGGATGGGTGGGGAGAGACGACTGAAAACCGAGGCATTGGCCAAGGAGGAAGAACTAGCAAAGTGGGTTTTTTGTGGTTTAATGGCCAAAGGGATGTTGTGTTTAGGTTTATGGGAGGTGGCGGCTATGGATGAGACATTTTCTCTATGTTTGTCAAGATTTTTTGAAGACTCACCCAAAGGAGGATGGTCAACCAACCTCTTTCCATTAGCCTTGCTTCCATTAATGGCTAAAGGGGCACATGTGACTCCTTGTAGGGTGGGGACCGAAGCCCTAGCTGCTTTTTCAAGCCATGTCCCTTTCACCTTAAGATCTGGCCTGCTCAAGGAGGAAGAGCCCTCCATTGGTGCCGTTGTGAGCATCTCTCCAAGATGGAGCGCTGGTGGCGCATCTCCGGTCGCGCCCGGCGGGTCGCTGGTCAGGTTCGGCGCGTCCATGGCTGCTTGTGTGGATTTGGAGAGGGTCCTCATAAAAGCTGGGGTTTTTTCTGGATCTATGTCCCCATTAGCAAGGTCGGACTCGCCAGCTTGACTTGTCGCCGGTGAGGACTCCAAGGTCGCGCCTTTGCTCCCAACCGGTGCGTCGTTGCTCATCCTTGGCGCGCCACTTCTCGTCTTCGGCGCGCCTCCACTCCTCGGACTTGAACTAGGCTCACATGAGGTTTGTGAGGTGAACTTGTGCCGGTTCCCTCTAGATCCCGCCATGGAGCCTTGAAGATTTCAAACAAGTGACAAGAACCCTAGAACTACGAATTTTGTGCGCTCTATCTCACAAGCTTCTACTCCCTCACGTATTTGGTCAATCTCCAAGTGGATCTTGCCAAATTTCAACCTCACTAGACACCACCTACTCTCACTCTCACAAGGGTCGCCGGAAAGAGCTGCCGGAGACACCTTGAAACTCGTGTTTACCCTCAAACTCACCGCTCCAAGCTCCCTCCGGTACACTCGGCCGCCAAGGAAGGCCCCACCGGTGTTTCTTCCTCACAATAGGTCACCGTCACTAACACTCCCCACCCCCCCAACCACCGAGTGGCTGGTGGCGCCGCTAGGAAGGAGGTGCACTAGAAAACCCTAGAGAGAAAGAGAGAGAAGAGAGGAAATTGAAATGTTACTCATGAAATGTCCATGTAAATGTCACTCCTGAAATGTCCATGTAAATGTCACTCCTAAATGTGGCATTCGGTTTCTAGGTTCGAATTTATGCTTTTATTCGATCGCTCTTGATTTTGTAGTGCAGAATTTTCTTATTGGCTTAATACTATCCTCATTCTTTATTCTTATGCCTAGATGTCTTTAAAGTTCACTTGTTTTTTCTCCTTTAGCCTTTAAATTGACTTGTGATCTAATATTGCACGCCAAGTGTTCGATGCAATGTCCATGTAAATGTCACTACTAAATGTGACATTCGGTTTCTAGGTTCGAATTTATGATTTTATTCGATCGATCTTGATTTTGTAGTGCAGAATGTGCTTATTGGCTTGATACTATCCTCATTCTTTATGCTTATGCCTAGATGTCTTTAAAGTTCACTTTTTTTTTCTCATTTAGCCTTTAAAAATTAACTTTAGATCTAACATTGCACGCCAAGTGTTCGATGAAATGTCCATGTAAATGTCACTCCTAAATGTGGCATTCGGTGTCTAGGTTCGAATTTATGCTTTTATTCGATTGCTCTTGATTTTGTAGTGCAGAATTTTCTTATTGGCTTGATACTATCCTCATTCTTTATGCTTATGCCTAGATGTCTTTAAAGTTCACTTTTTTTTTTATCATTTAGCCTTTAAAAATTAACTTTAGATCTAACATTGCGTGCCAAGTGTTCGATGAAATGTCCATGTAAATTTCACTCCTAAATGTGGCATTCGGTTTCTAGGTTCGAATTTATGCTTTTATTCGATCGATCCTGATTTTGTAGTGCAGAATGTGGTTATTGGCTAGATATTATCCTCAGTCTTTATGCTTACGCCTAGATGTCTTTAAAGTTCACTTGTTTTTTCTCCTTTTTCATTTAAAATTACTTGTGATCAACAATTGCACGCCAAGTGTTCGATGAAATGTCCATGTAAATGTCACTCCTAAATGTGGCATTCGGTTTCTATGTTTGAATTTATGCTTTTATTCGATTGCTCTTGATTTTGTAGTGCAGAATTTTCTTATTGGCTTGATACTATCCTCATTCTTTATGCTTATGCCTAGATGTCTTTAAAGTTCACTTCTATTTTCTCATTTTGCCTTTAAAATGACTTGTGATCTAACATTGCACGCCAAATGTTCGATGAAATGTCCATGTAAATGTCACTCCCAAATGTGGCATTTACTTTCTAGGTTTGAATTTATTCTTTTATTTGATCGGTCTTAATTTTATAGTGTAGAATGTGCTTATTGGCTTGATACTATCCTCATTCTTTATGTTTATGCCTAGATGTCTTTAAAGTTCACTTCTATTTTCTCATTTTGCCTTTAAAAATTGACTTGTAATCTAACGCTGCACGCCAAGTGTTCGATGAAATGTCCATGTAAATGTCCTTCCTAAATGTGGCATTCGGTTTCTACGTTGGAATTTATACTTTTATTCGATCGTTATTGATTTCGTAGTGCAGAAGGTTCTTATTGGCTTGATACTATTCTCATTGTTTATGCTTATGCCTAGATGTCTTTAAAGTTCACTTGTTTTTTCTCCGTTTTCCTTTAAAATTACTTGTGATCAACAATTGCACGCCAAGTGTTCGATGAAATGTCCATGTAAATGTCACTCTTAAATGTGGCATTGGGTTTCGAGATTCGAATGTATGCTTTAATTCGATCGGTCTTGATTTTGTAGTGCAGAATGTGCTTATTCGCTTGATACTATCCTCATTCTTTATGCTTATGCCTAGATGTCTTCAAAGTTCATTGTTTTTTCTCCTTTAGCCTTTAAAAATTAACTTTAGATCTAACATTGCACGCCAAGTATTCGATGAAATGTCCATGTAAATGTCACTCCTAAATGTGGCATTCGGTGTCTAGGTTCGAATTTATGATTTTATTCGATTGCTCTTGATTTTGTAGTGCAGAATTTTCTTATTGGCTTGATAATATCCTCATTCTTTATGCTTATGCCTAGATGTCTTTAAAGTTCACTTGTTTTTTCTCCTTTTGCCTTTAAAATGACTTGTGATCTAACATTGCACGCCAAATGTTCGATGAAATGTCCATGTAAATGTCACTCCTAAATGTGGCATTTGCTTTCTAGGTTTGAATTTATTATTTTATTTGATCGGTCTTAATTTTAAAGTGCAGAATGTGCTTATTGGCTTGATACTATCCTCATTCTTTATGCTTATGCCTAGATGTCTTTAAAGTTCACTTGTTTTTTCTCCTTTTGCCTTTAAATGTGTTTGATGAAATGTCCATGTAAATGTCCTTCCTAAATGTAGCATTCGATTTCTACGTTGGAATTTATGCTTTTATTCGATCGTTATTGATTTCGTAGTTTAGAAGGATCTTATTGCCTGGATACTATTCTCATTCTTTATGCTTATGCCTAGATGTCTTTAAAGTTCACTTGTTTTTTTTCCTTTTGCCTTTAAAATCACTTGTGATCTAACATTGCACGCCAAGTGTTCGATGAAATGTCCATGTAAATGTCAATCCTAAATGTGGCATTCGGTTTCTATGTTTGAATTTATGCTTTTATTCGATCGGTCTTGATTTTGTAGTGTAGAATGTGCTAATTGACTTGATACTATCCTCATTCTTTATGCTTAAGCCTAGATGTCTTTAAAGTTCACTTCTATTTTCTCATTTTGCATTTAAAAAATGACTTGTGATCTAAAATTGCACGCCAAGTGTTCGATGCAATGTCCATGTAAATGTCACTCCTAAATGAGGCATTCGGTTTCTAGGTTCGAATTTATGCTTTTATTCGATCGCTCTTTATTTTGTAGTGCAAAATTTTCTTATTGGCTTGATACTATCCTCATTCTTTATGCTTATGCCTAGATGTCTTTAAAGTTCACTTGTTTTTTCTCCTTTTGCCTTTAAAATGACTTGTGATCTAACCTTGCACGCCAAATGTTCGATGAAATGTCCATGTAAATGTCACTCCTAAATGCGGCATTCGGTTTCTAGGTTCGAATTTATTCTTTTATTTGATCGGTCTTGATTTTATAGTGCAGAATGTGCTTATTGGCTTGATACTATGCTCATTCTTTATGCTTATGCCTAGATGTCTTTAAGGTTCATTTGTTTTTTCTCCTTTTGCCTTTAAAAATTGACTTGTGATCTAACATTGCACGCCAAGTGTTCGATGAAATGTCCACGTAAATGTCACTCCTAAATGTGGCATTCGGTGTCTAGGTTCGAATTTATGCTTTTATTCGATTGCTCTTGATTTTGTAGTGCAGAATTTTCTTATTGGCTTGATACTATCCTCATACTTTATGCTTATGCCTAGATGTCTTTAAAGTTCACTTGTTTTTTCTCCTTTTGCCTTTAAAATCACTTGTGATCTAACATTGCACGCCAAGTGTTCGATGAAATGTCCATGTAAATGTCAATCCTAAATGTGGCATTCGGTTTCTATGTTTGAATTTATGCTTTTATTCGATCGGTCTTGATTTTGTAGTGTAGAATGTGCTAATTGACTTGATACTATCCTCATTCTTTATGCTTAAGCCTAGATGTCTTTAAAGTTCACTTCTATTTTCTCATTTTGCCTTTAAAAAATGACTTGTGATCTAAAATTGCACGCCAAGTGTTCGATGCAATGTCCATGTAAATGTCACTCCTAAATGTGGCATTCGGTTTCTAGGTTCGAATTTATGGTTTTATTCGATCGCTCTTTATTTTGTAGTGCAAAATTTTCTTATTGGCTTGATACTATCCTCATTCTTTATGCTTATGCCTAGATGTCTTTAAAGTTGACTTTTTTTTTTTTCTCATTTAGCCTTTAAAAATTAACTTTAGATCTAACATTGCAAGCCAAGTGTTCGATGAAATGTCCATGTAATTGTCACTCCTAAATGTGGCATTCGGTGTCTAGGTTCGAATTTATGCTTTTATTCGATTGCTCTTGATTTTGTAGTGCAGAATTTTCTTATTGGCTTGATAATATCCTCATTCTTTATGCTTATGCCTAGATGTCTTTAAAGTTCACTTGTTTTTTCTCCTTTTGCCTTTAAAATGACTTGTGATCTAACATTGCACGCCAAATGTTCGATGAAATGTCCACGTAAATGTCACTCCTAAATGTGGCATTTGCTTTCTAGGTTTGAATTTATTCTTTTATTTGATCGGTCTTAATTTTATAGTGCAGAATGTGCTTATTGGCTTGATACTATCCTCATTCTTTATGCTTATGCCTAGATGTCTTTAAAGTTCACTTGTTTTTTCTCCTTTTGCCTTTAAAAGTGTTCGATGAAATGTCCATGTAAATGTCCTTCCTAAATGTAGCATTCGATTTCTACGTTGGAATTTATGCTTTTATTCGATCGTTATTGATTTCGTAGTTTAGAAGGTTCTTATTGGCTGGATACTATTCTCATTCTTTATGCTTATGCCTAGATGTCTTTAAAGTTCACTTGTTTTTTTTCCTTTTGCCTTTAAAATCACGTGTGATCTAACATTGCACGCCAAGTGTTCGATGAAATGTCCATGTAAATGTCAATCCTAAATGTGGCATTCGGTTTCTATGTTTGAATTTATGCTTTTATTCGATCGGTCTTGATTTTGTAGTGTAGAATGTGCTAATTGGCTTGATACTATCCTCATTCTTTATGCTTAAGCCTAGATGTCTTTAAAGTTCACTTCTATTTTCTCATTTTGCCTTTAAAAAATGACTTGTGATCTAATATTGCACGCCAAGTGTTCGATGCAATGTCCATGTAAATGTCACTCCTAAATGTGGCATTCGGTTTCTTGGTTCGAATTTATGCTTTTATTCGATCGCTCTTTATTTTGTAGTGCAAAATTTTCTTATTGGCTTGATACTATCCTCATTCTTTATG
This sequence comes from Fallopia convolvulus, assembly GCA_964016875.1. NCBI lineage: Eukaryota > Viridiplantae > Streptophyta > Magnoliopsida > Caryophyllales > Polygonaceae > Fallopia > Fallopia convolvulus. The sequence continues at coordinate 28,256,443 of OZ024722.1, forward strand.
CTTATGCCTAGATGTCTTTAAAGTTCACTTGTTTTTTCTCCTTTTGCCTTTAAAATGACTTGTGATCTAACCTTGCACGCCAAATGTTCGATGAAATGTCCATGTAAATGTCACTCCTAAATGCGGCATTCGGTTTCTAGGTTCGAATTTATTCTTTTATTTGATCGGTCTTGCTTTTATAGTGCAGAATGTGCTTATTGGCTTGATACTATGCTCATTCTTTATGCTTATGCCTAGATGTCTTTAAAGTTCATTTGTTTTTTCTCCTTTTGCCTTTAAAAATTGACTTGTGATCTAACATTGCACGCCAAGTGTTCGATGCAATGTCCATGTAAATGTCACTCCTAAATGTGGCATTCGGTTTCTAGGTTCGAATGTATGCTTTAATTCGATCGGTCTTGATTTTGTAGTGCAAAATGTGCTTATTGGCTTGATACTATCCACATTCTTTATGCTTATGCCTAGATGTCTTTAAAGTTCACTTGTTTTTTCTCCTTTTGCCTTTAAATTGACTTGTGATCTAACATTGCACGCCAAATGTTCTATGAAATATCCATGCAAATGTCACTTCTAAATGTGGCATTCGGTTTCTAGGTTCGAATTTATTCTTATTGGCTTGATACTATCCTCATTCTTTATGCTTATGCCTAGATGTCTTTAAAGTTCACTTCTATTTTCTCATTTTGCCTTTAAAAATTGACTTGTGAACTAACGCTACACGCCAAATGTTCAATGAAATGTCCATGTAAATTTCACTCCTAAATGTGGCATTCGGTTTCTAGGTTCGAATTTATGCTTTTATTCGATCGATCCTGATTTTGTAGTGCAGAATGTGCTTATTGGCTAGATATTATCCTCAGTCTTTATGCTTACGCCTAGATGTCTTTAAAGTTCACTTCTTTTTTCTCCTTTTTCCTTTAAAATTACTTGTGATCAACAATTGCACGCCAAGTGTTCGACGAAATGTCCATGTAAATGTCACTCCTAAATGTGGCATTGGGTTTCTAGATTCGAATGTATGCTTTAATTCGATCGGTCTTGATTTTGTAGTGCAGAATGTGCTTATTTGCTTGATACTATCCTCATTCTTTATGCTTATGCCTAGATGTCTTCATAGTTCATTGTTTTTTCTCCTTTAGCCTTTAAAAATTAACTTTAGATCTAACATTGCACGCTAAGTGTTCGATGAAATGTCCATGTAAATGTCACTCCTAAATGTGGCATTCGGTTTCTAGGTTCGAATTTATGCATTTATTCGATCGCTCTTGATTTTGTAGTGTAGAATTTTTTTATTGGCTTAATACTATCCTCATTCTTTATTCTTATGCCTAGATGTCTTTAAAGTTCACTTGTTTTTTCTCCTTTTGCGTTTAAATTGACTTGTGATCTAACATTGCACGCCAAGTGTTCGATGCAATGTCCGTGTAAATGTCACTACTAAATGTGGCATTCGGTTTCTAGGTACCAATTTATTCTTTTATTTGATCGGTCTTGATTTTATAGTGCAGAATGTGCTTATTGGCTTGATACTATCCTCATTCTTTATGCTTATGCCTTGATGTCTTTAAAGTTCACTTCTATTTTCTCATTTTGCCTTTAAAAATTGACTTGTGAACTAACGTTGCACGCCAAATGTTCAATGAAATGTCCATGTAAATTTCACTCCTAAATGTGGCATTCGGTTTCTAGGTTCTAATTTATGCTTTTATTCGATCGATCCTGATTTTGTAGTGCAGAATGTGCTTATTGGCTAGATATTATCCTCAGTCTTTTTGCTTACGCCTATATGTCTTTAAAGTTCACTTGTTTTTTCTCCTTTTTCCTTTAAAATTACTTGTGATCAACAATTGCACGCCAAGTGTTCGATGAAATGTCCATGTAAATGTCACTCCTAAATGTGGCATTGGGTTTCTAGATTCGAATGTATGCTTTAATTCGATCGGTCTTGATTTTGTAGTGCAGAATGTGCTTATTCGCTTAATACTATCCTCATTCTTTATGCTTATGCCTAGATGTCTTCAAAGTTCATTGTTTTTTCTCCTTTAGCCTTTAAAAATTAACTTTAGATCTAACATTGCACGCTAAGTGTTCGATGAAATGTCCATGTAAATCTCACTCCTAAATGTGGCATTCGGTTTCTAGGTTCGAATTTATGCTTTTATTCGATCGCTCTTGATTTTGTAGTGCATAATTTTCTTATTGGCTTAATACTATCCTCATTGTTTATTCTTATGCCTAGATGTCTTTAAAGTTCACTTGTTTTTTCTCCTTTTGCCTTTAAATTGACTTGTGATCTAACATTGCTCGCCAAGTGTTCGATGCAATGTCCATGTAAATGTCACTACTAAATGTGGCATTAGGTTTCTAGGTTCGAATTTATGATTTTATTGGATCGATCCTGATTTTGTAGTGCAGAATGTGCTTATTGGCTTGATACTATCCTCATTCTTTATGCTTATGCCTAGATGTCTTTAAAGTTCACTTTTTTTTTCTCATTTAGCCTTTATAAATTAACTTTAGATCTAACATTGCACGCCAAGTGTTCGATGAAATGTCCAAGTAAATGTCAGTTCTAAATGTGGCATTCGGTGTCTAGGATCGAATTTATGCTTTTATTCGATTGCTCTTGATTTTGTAGTGCAGAATTTTCTTATTGGCTTGATACTATCCTCATTCTTTATGCTTATGCCTAGATGTCTTTAAAGTTCACTTGTTTTTTCTCCTTTTGCCTTTAAAATGACTTGTGATCTAACATTGCACGCCAAATGTTCGATGAAATGTCCATGTAAATGTCACTCCTAAATGTGGCATTTGCTTTCTAGGTTTGAATTTTTTCTTTTATTTGATCGGTCTTAATTTTATAGTGCAGAATGTGCTTATTGGCTTGATACTATCCTCATTCTTTATGTTTATGCCTAGATGTCTTTAAAGTTCTCTTTTTTTTTCTCATTTTGCCTTTAAAAATTTACTTGTGATGTAACATTGTACGCCAAGTGTTCGATGAAATGTCCATGTAAATGTCCTTCCTAAATGTAGCATTCGATTTCTACGTTGGAATTTATGCTTTTATTCGATCGTTATTGATTTCGTAGTTCAGAAGGTTCTTATTGGCTGGATACTATTCTCATTCTTTATGCTTATGCCTAGATGTCTTTAAAGTTCACTTGTTTTTTTTCCTTTTGCCTTTAAAATCACTTGTGATGTAACATTGCACGCCAAGTGTTCAATGAAATGTCCATGTAAATGTCACTCCTAAATTTGGCATTCGGTTTCTATGTTTGAATTTATGCTTTTATTCGATCGGTCTTGATTTTGTAGTGTAGAATGTGCTAATTGGCTTGATACTATCCTCATTCTTTATGCTTAAGCCTAGATGTCTTTAAAGTTCACTTCTATTTTCTCATTTTGCCTTTAAAAAATGACTTGTGAACTAACATTGCACGCCAAGTGTTCGATGAAATGTCCATGTAAATGTCACTCCTAAATGTGGCATTTGGTTTCTAGGTTCGAATTTATGCTTTTATTCGATCGCTCTTGATTTTGTAGTGTAGAATTTTGTTATTGGCTTAATACTATCCTCATTCTTTATGCTTATGCCTAGATGTCTTTAAAGTTCACTTGTTTTTTCTCCTTTTGTCTTTAAAATGACTTGTGATCTAACATTGCACGCCAAATATTCGATGAAATGTCCATGTAAACTGAGATGTGGTAAATATATGAACGGGAATATACACAAAAGCTCCTTAACCGAAAGGTGTTAAGGCGCAAAAGCAGGCATAGCGGGTCAACATGACCCCTATATCCTTCAAGAGCTCAAGGCGAACAAAACACCCCTAGAGGAGGACTAGGGGTAACAAACACCCGGAGGGTCCTATACATATCAAACTAGCCCCAAAATTCCCTAGAGGAGGACTAGGGATATCAAAACGGGCAGCCAAGCTAATAGTGCGAACAAGGCAACCAAAAAGGCAACCGGAGCAAGCAAGACAAGAGCCATCAAGGTTAGCATAGCGCCTAGCCCGATGGTCACAAGCCAACATGACATCCAAACTACTAAAGAGAGAAGGTAAGACACCTTACATGCGCATGAGTCTTCGGAGTCTTGCACCTCTCTTTCCGCTAGTTTTGCAAGTGAAGGAGATCCTTGTTTTGCATGCGTGGATTGTTTTGAGAGCACAATCAATGGTGTTGGGTGTGGTCCCTCGGAAGTATGCATCATTCCTAGAATCCCAAGTGTGATAGACGATGCCAAGAAGGGTGACAAGTCTTGCTTTGAAGATGTGCGTGTCTTGCCTTGGGGACATCAAGAACCACTCAACCCATTCTTGTAGGCTTGACTTCCTAGTTTGGATTCCATGCCACGTCCAAACTCTATCCATGACTTCTTGAACAAAGTTGCAATTCCCCCAAAGGTGATCGGTGGTCTCATTTCAATCCCACAAAGGACACAAGTGTCATTAGTTAAGAGGCCACGATCCTTAAGACGACTTAACGTGGGGAGTTTCCCTTGGTATGCTAGCCAAAATCTAAAGCTCCACTTCTTGGCTCTTATACGAGTCCAAATAAGCTCGCTCCAAGCGAGAGTGGGACCTCGGTCCCGGAGCAAATCATAGAGGGCTCTCGCATCAAGTTGGCCATTTGGCTTGGTGATTGAATTAAGGCCGGTAGGGTCTTCATTTGTTGCTCTTGTAAGAACCGCTTCAACCACCGGTTCCCGTAGCTTGAGAAGTGATTTCCAAATCCAAGAGTCAGTGCTTTTGACTCTTAAATTCCAGAAATTGGCCCTTCTCGTGTGGTTTTGAATGACCCAATTCGTCCAAAGGGACGGTTTGTTCATGTGTATCTCATGACCAAGCTTAAAGAGGATCGATTGATTCCAAGCAAGGAGCTCCTTAATATTGAGGCCACCCTCCTCATAAGGCCTAGTCACTTTCTTCCAAGAAACAAGTGCTTTTTTTCCCTCGATTTTCCCACTCCAAAGGAAGGAGCGACAAAGTGCTTCTATGCATTTGAGTACCTTTCTTGGGATGATGGTGGATTTAACCCAAAAGGAGAGGAGGCCCTCAAGCATAGAGCGAATTACTTGAGCTCTCCCTTCATAAGAGAGCATTCGTGCCCCACATCTATTGATGACCCCGGTGATCTTGTTGAGAAGAGGCCCATAATCCCCTACCTTGAGCTTTTCTGAGTGAAGTGGCATACCCAAGTAGCGGACTGGGAAGGTACCAATCTCAAAACCCATAATTGCCGCAAGAGAGGCCCGATCATCAAGTGTCACACCACCAAAGAAGATTCGGCTTTTGTGGCTATTGGCTATAAGCCCCGAGGATCTACCAAACGAGACAACGCTATTTTTAATAGAGTTTAGGGTCGTGATGGTGGGTTTGCAAAACATTAGAAGGTCATCGGCAAAGGTGATATTTGTGAGTTTGAGCCGGTGGCATTTGGGGTGAAAGGCAAACCCTCGAGTGGTGCTAGCCTTTTGAAGATTCCGGTTAAGGATTTCCATAATCAAGACGAAGAGGAAGGGTGAGAGAGGATCACCTTGGCGGAGGCCTCTCTTGCCCGGAAAGAAGCCCTTGGCCTCGCCATTAATGAGGATGGAGTATCGTGGGGTGGTGACATTTTGTAGAATGAGTTGGATTAGCCAAGGTGGAATGCCAAAGTAATGGAGGGTTTTTTCAAGGAAGTCCCAATCAACACAATCAAAGGCCTTTTGGAGGTCCACTTGCATGAGGCACCTTTTCGAGGTGCGCCTTTTCTCGTAGGTGGCTACTAGTTCTTGAGCAACCGCGGCATTGTGGGTCATGGAGCGGCCCGGGACAAAAGCACCTTGCCCAACCGAGACAATATTATCTAGGAGGGGTCGAATACGGCTTACTAGGATCTTGGAGATGGCTTTTAGGAAGGTATTACAACAAGAGATGGGTCGAAAGTCTTTTATGTGGAAGGGGTTGTCAACTTTGGGGATGAGGCTCACAAACGTGTTGTTCCAATCCCTAAGTAATCTCCCGGATTGAAAGAATTCTTGCACCGCTTTGACCACATCAAATTTCACTATGTTCCAACATTCTTTGAAGAAGTGACTACTAAAGCCATCGGGCCCCGGAGATTTGTTAGAACCAATGCCTACAAAAGCCTTTCTTATCTCTTCCTCACAAGGCATAAGGGTGAGGTTTGCCACATTTCCTTGGTTGAGGGTTGGCCCTTTGAGTTGGCTAAAGTCAAAAGCTTGTGTTGGGGCTAATGTACCAAAGAGCTTTTCATAGAAACCTACAACCTCATTCACAATGTCACGAGGCTCATCAATCTTGTTACCATTTTCATCCTCAAGCATACGAATGGTGTTGCCCTCCCTCCTCTCTTTGATCCTATTGAAAAAGAAGGAGGAGGTCTCCTCCCTCATGCTCATCCAATCAAGCTTAGCTCGTTGGGTTGTGGCACTCAATAAAATTTTCATATTGAGTTCAACTTCTTTCTTGGCTTCGGTAACGGCTCTTTGTTTTCCAAGGTTCCCAAAGTCATCATGAAGAGCTTGTTGCGCCACCTTAACCTTTTCCACACTCACTTCCGCTTGCGCCTCAAGATTCCTGAATTTAGTGCGGTGCCAAGCTTTTAAGGCCCCCTTCAATTTAGAAAGCTTGGAGAAGAGGATGAATTGAGCCGACCCTATTATGTGCTCACTCCAAACACGCTTCACCAAGGTCTCAAACTCGTCATCTTCGGTCCAAAAATTGTAGAACCGGAAGGGGAATTTTCGGATGGTGTTTGTGGGGTTTAAGTGAACGAGGCCGGGTGAGTGGTCGAAAAGGTTTGGGTCACCGAAAAAGGCAAAGGAATGTCTAAAAGTGGTTTCCCAAAGGGGGTTGACAAGGGCACGGTCTATTTTTGTGGGAAATGTCCATGTAAATGTCACTCCTAAATGTGGCATTCGGTTTCTAGGTTCGAATTTATTCTTTTTTTGATCGGTCTTGATTTTGTAGTGCAGAATGTGCTTATTGACTTGATACTATCCTCATTCTTTATGCTTATGCCTATATGTCTTTAAAGTTCACATCTATTTTCTCATTTTGCCTTTAAAAATTAACTTGTGAACTAACATTGCACGCCAAGTGTTCGACAAAATGTCCATGTAAATGTCACTCCTAAATGTGGCATTTGGTTTCTAGGTTCGAATTTATGCTTTTATTCGATCGCTCTTGATTTTGTAGTGTAGAATTTTGTTATTGGCTTGATACTATCCTCATTCTTTATGCTTATGCCTAGATGTCTTTAAAGTTCACTTGTTTCTTCTCCTTTTTCCTTTAAAATGAATTGTGAACTAACATTGCACACCAAGTGTTTGATGAAATGTGCATGTAAATGTCACTCCTAAATGTGGCATTCGGTTTCTAGGTTCGATTTTATGCTTTTATTCGATCGATCCTGATTTTGTAGTGCAGAATGTGCTTATTGGCTTGATACTATCCTCAATCTTTATGCTTACGCCTAGAAGTCTTTAAAGTTCACTTGTTTTTTCTCCTTTTTCCTTTAAAATGACTTGTGATCAACAATTGCACGCCAAGTGTTCGATGAAATGTCCATGTAAATGTCACTCCTAAATGTGGCATTGGGTTTCTAGGTTCGAATGTATGCTTTAGTTCGATCGGTCTTGATTTTGTAGTTCAGAATGTGCTTATTGGCTTGATACTATCCTCATTTTTTATGGTTATGCCTAGATGTCTTCAAAGTTCACTTGTTTTTTCTCCTTTAGCCTTTAAAAATTAACTTTAGATCTAACATTGCAGGCTAAGTGTTCGATGAAATGTCCATGTAAATGTCACTCCTAAATGTGGAATTCGGTTTCTAGGTTCGAATTTATGCTTTTATTGGATCGCTCTTGATTTTGTAGTGCAGAATTTTCTTATTGGCTTGATACTATCCTCATTCTTTATGCTTATGCCTAGATGTCTTTAAAGTTCACTTGTTTTTTCTCCTTTTGCCTTTAAAATGACTTGTGATCTAACATTGGACGCCAAATGTTCGATGAAATGTCCATGTAAATGTTACTCCTAAATGTGGCATTCGGTTTCTAGGTTCGAATTTATTCTTTTATTTGATCGGTCTTGATTTTATAGTGCAGAATGTGCTTATTGGCTTGATACTATCTTTATTCTTTATGCTTATGCCTAGACGTCTTTAAAGTTCATTTGTTTTTTCTCCTTTTGCCTTTAAAAATTGACTTGTGATCCAACATTGCACGCCAAGTGTTCGATGAAATGTCCATGTAAATGTTACTCCTAAATGTGGCATTCGGTTTCTAGGTTCGAATTTATGATTTTATTCGATCGATCCTGATTTTGTAGTGCAGAATGTGCTTATTGGCTTGATACTATCCTCAATATTTATGCTTACGTCTAGATGTCTTTAAAGTCCATTTGTTTTTTCTCCTTTTGCCTTTAAAAATTGACTTGTGATCTAACATTGCACGGTAAGTGTTCGATGCAATGTCCATGTAAATGTCACTCCTAAATGTGGCATTCGGTTTCTAGGTTCGAATTTATGATTTTATTCAATCGATCCTTATTTTGTAGTGCAGAATGTGCTTATTGGCTTGATACCATCCTCAATCTTTATGCTTACGCCTAGATGTCTTTAAAGTTCATTTGTTTTATCTCCTTTTGCCTTTAAAAATTGACTTGTGATCTAACATTGCACGCCAAGTGTTCGATGCAATGTCCATGTAAATGTCACTACTAAATATGGCATTCGGTTTCTAGGTTCGAATTTATGATTTTATTCTATCGATCCTGATTTTGTAGTGCAGAATGTGCTTATTGGCTTGATACTATCCTCATTCTTTATGCTTATGCCTAGATGTCTTTATAGTTCACTTGTTTTTTCTCCTTTTGCCTTTAAAATGACTTATGATCTAACATTGCATGCCAAATGTTCGATGAAATGTCCATGTAAATGTCACTCCTAAATTTGGCATTTGCTTTCTAGGTTCGAATTTATTCTTTTATTTGATCGGTCTTAATTTTATAGTGCAAAATGTGCTTATTGGCTTGATACTATCCTCATTCTCTATGCTTATGCCTAGATGTCTTTAAAGTTCACTTGTTTTTTCTCGTTTTGCCTTTAAAAATTTACTTGTGATCAAACATTGCACGCTAAGTGTTCGATGAAATGTACATGTAAATGTCCTTCCTAAATGTAGCATTCGGTTTCTACGTTGGAATTTATGCTTTTATTCGATCGTTATTGATTTCGTAGTTCAGAAGGTTCTTATTGGCTTGATACTATTCTCATTCTTTATGCTTATGCCTAGATGTCTTTAAAGTTCACTTCTATTTTCTCATTTTGCCTTTAAAAATTGACTTGTGAAGTAACATTGCACGCCAAGTGTTCGATGAAATGTCCATGTAAATGTCACTCCTAAATGTGGCATTTGTTTTCTAGGTTCGAATTTATGCTTTTATTCGATCGCTCTTGATTTTGTAGTGTAGAATTTTGTTATTGGCTTGATACTATCCTCATGCTTTATGCTTATGCCTAGATGTCTTTAAAGTTCACTTGTTTTTTCTCCTTTTGCCTTTAAAATGACTTGTGATCTAACATTGCAATCCAAATGTTCGATGAAATGTCCATGTAAATGTCACTCCTAAATGTGGCATTCGGTTTCTAGTTTCGAATTGATGCTTTTATTCGATCGGTCTTGATTTTGTAGTGCAGAATGTGCTTATTAGCTTGATACTATACTCATTCTTTATGTTTATGCCTAGATGTCTTTAAAGTTCACTTCTATTTTCTCATTTTGCCTTTAAAAATTGACTTGTAAACTAACATTGCACACCAAGTGTTTGATGAAATGTGCATGTAAATGTCACTCCTAAATGTGGCATTTGGTTTCTAAGTTCGAATTTATGCTTTTATTCGATCTATCCTGATTTTATAGTGCAGAATGTGCTTTTTGGCTTGATACTATCCTCAATCTGTATGCTTACGCCTAGATGTCTTTAAAGTTCACTTGTTTTTTGTCCTTTTTCCTTTAAAATGACTTGTGATCAACAATTGCACGCCAAGCGTTCGATGAAATTTCCATTTAAATGTCACTCCTAAATGAGGCATTGGGTTTCTAGGTTCGAATGTATGCTTTAGTTCGATCGGTCTTGATTTTGTAGTGTAGAATGTGCTTATTGACTTGATACTATCCTCATTCTTTATGCTTATGCCTAGATGTCTTCAAAGTTCACTTGTTTTTTCTCCTTTAGCCTTTAAAAATCAACTTTAGATCTAACATTGCACGCTAAGTGTTCGATGAAATGTCCATGTAAATGTCACTCCTAAATCTGGCATTCGGTTTCTAGGTTTGAATTTATTCTTTTATTTGATCGGTCTTGATTTTATAGTGCAGAATGTGCTTATTGGCATGATACTATCCTCATTCTTTATGCTTATGCCTAGATGTCTTTAAAGTCCATTTGTTTTTTCTCCTTTTGCCTTTAAAAATTGACTTGTGATCTAACATTGCACGCTAACTGTTCGATGCAATGTCCATGTAAATGTCACTCCTAAATGTGGCATTCGGTTTCTAGGTTCGAATTTATGATTTTATTCGATCGATCCTGATTTTGTAGTGTAGAATGTGCATATTGGCTTGATATTATCCTCATTCTTTATGCTTATGCCCAGATGTCTTTAAAGTTCACTTGTTTTTTCTCATTTAGGCTTTAAAAATTAACTTTAGATCTAACATTGCACGCCAAGTGTTCGATGAAATGTCCATGTAAATGTCACTCCTAAATGTGGCATTTGTTTTCTAGGTTCGAATTTATGCTTTTATTCGATCGCTCTTGATTTTGTAGTGTAGAATTTTGTTATTGGCTTGATACTATCCTCATGCTTTATGCTTATGCCTAGATGTCTTTAAAGTTCACTTGTTTTTTCTCCTTTTGCCTTTAAAATGACTTGTGATCTAACATTGCAATCCAAATGTTCGATGAAATGTCCATGTAAATGTCACTCCTAAATGTGGCATTCGGTTTCTAGTTTCGAGTTGATGCTTTTATTCGATCGGTCTTGATTTTGTAGTGCAGAATGTGCTTATTAGCTTGATACTATACTCATTCTTTATGTTTATGCCTAGATGTCTTTAAAGTTCACTTCTATTTTCTCATTTTGCCTTTAAAAATTGACTTGTGAACTAACATTGCACACCAAGTGTTTGATGAAATGTGCATGTAAATGTCACTCCTAAATGTGGCATTTGGTTTCTAAGTTCGAATTTATGCTTTTATTCGATCTATCCTGATTTTGTAGTGCAGAATGTGCTTTTTGGCTTGATACTATCCTCAATCTGTATGCTTACGCCTAGATGTCTTTAAAGTTCACTTGTTTTTTGTCCTTTTTCCTTTAAAATGACTTGTGATCAACAATTGCACGCCAAGCGTTCGATGAAATTTCCATTTAAATGTCACTCCTAAATGAGGCATTGGGTTTCTAGGTTCGAATGTATGCTTTAGTTCGATCGGTCTTGATTTTGTAGTGTAGAATGTGCTTATTGACTTGATACTATCCTCATTCTTTATGCTTATGCCTAGATGTCTTCAAAGTTCACTTGTTTTTTCTCCTTTAGCCTTTAAAAATCAACTTTAGATCTAACATTGCACGCTAAGTGTTCGATGAAATGTCCATGTAAATGTCACTCCTAAATCTGGCATTCGGTTTCTAGGTTTGAATTTATTCTTTTATTTGATCGGTCTTGATTTTATAGTGCAGAATGTGCTTATTGGCATGATACTATCCTCATTCTTTATGCTTATGCCTAGATGTCTTTAAAGTCCATTTGTTTTTTCTCCTTTTGCCTTTAAAAATTGACTTGTGATCTAACATTGCACGCTAACTGTTCGATGCAATGTCCATGTAAATGTCACTCCTAAATGTGGCATTCGGTTTCTAGGTTCGAATTTATGATTTTATTCGATCGATCCTGATTTTGTAGTGTAGAATGTGCATATTGGCTTGATATTATCCTCATTCTTTATGCTTATGCCCAGATGTCTTTAAAGTTCACTTGTTTTTTCTCATTTAGGCTTTAAAAATTAACTTTAGATCTAACATTGCACGCCAAGTGTTCGATGAAATGTCCATGTAAATGTCACTTCTAAATGTGGCATTCGGTTTCTAGGTTCGAATTTATGCTTTTATTCGATCGCTCTTGATTTTGTAGTGCAGAATTTTCTTATTGGCTTGATACTATCCTTATTCTTTATGCTTATGGCTAGATGTCTTTAAAGTTCAGTTGTTTTTTCTCCTTTTGCCTTTAAAATGACTTGTGATCTAACATTGCATGCCAAATGTTCGATGAAATGTCCATGTAAATGTCAATCCTAAATGTGGCATTCGGTTTCTAGGTTCGAATTTATTCTTTTATTTGATCGGTCTTGATTTTATAGTGCAGAATGTGCTTATTGGCTTGATACTATCCTCATTCTTTATGCTTATGCCTAGATGTCTTTAAAGTTCACTTGTTTTTTCTCCTTTTGCCTTTAAAATTTTACTTGTGATCTAACATTGCACGCCAAGTGTTCGATGAAATGTCCATGTAAATGTCCTTCCTAAATGTAGCATTCGGTTTCTACGTTGGAATTTATGCTTTTATTCGATCGTTATTGATTTCGTAGTTTAGAAGGTTGTTATTGGCTTGATACTATTCTCATTCTTTATGCTTATGCCTAGATGTCTTTAAAGTTCACTTGTTTTTTTTTCCTATTGCCTTTAAAATCACTTGTGATCTAACATTGCACTCCAAGTGTTCGATGAAATGTCCATGTAAATGTCACTCCTAAATGTGGCATTCGGTTTCTAGGTTCGAATTTATACTTTTATTCGATCGGTATTGATTTGTTAATGTAGAATGTGCTTATTGGCTTGATACTATCCTCATTCTTTATGCTTAAGCCTAGATGTCTTTAAAGTTTACTTCTATTTTCTCATTTTGCCTTTAAAAATTGACTTCGGAACTAACATTGCACGCCAAGTGTTCGATGAAATGTCCATGAAAATGTCACTCCTAAATGTGGCATTCGGTTTCTAGGTTCGAATTTATGCTTTTATTCGATCGCTCTTGATTTTGTAGTGTAGAATTTTGTTATTGGCTTGATACTATCCTCATTCTTTATGCTTATGCCTAGATGTCTTTAAAGTTCACTTGTTTTTTCTCCTTTTGGCTTTAAAATGACTTGTGATCTAACATTGCACGCCAAATGTTCGATGAAATGTCAATGTAAATGTCACTCCTAAATGTGGCATTCGGTTTCTAGGTTCGAATTTATGCTTTTATTCGATCGCTCTTAATTTTGTAGTGCAATATTTTCTTATTGGCTTGATACTATCCTCATTCTTTATGCTTATGCCTAGATGTCTTTAAAGTTCACTTGTTTTTTCTCCTTTTGTCTTTAAAATGACTTGTGATCTAACATTGCACGCCAAATGTTCGATGAAATGTCCATGTAAATGTCACTCCTAAATGTGCCATTCAGTTTCTAGGTTCGAATTTATTATTTTATTTGATCGGTCTTGATTTTGTAATGCAGAATGTGCTTATTGGCTTGATACTATCCTCATTCTTTATGCTTATGCTTAGATGTCTGTAAAGTTCATTTGTTCTTTCTCCTTTTGCCTTTAAAAATTGACTTGTGATCTAACATTGCACGCCAAGTGTTCGATGCAATGTCCATGTAAATGTCACTCCTAAATGTGGCATTTGGTTACTCGGTTCGAATTTATGATTTTATTCGATCGATCTTGATTTTATAGTGCAGAATGTGCTTATTTACATGATACTATCCTAAATCTTTACGCTTACGCCTAGATGTCTTTAAAGTTCGCTTGTTTTTTCTCGTTTTCGTTTAAAATGACTTGTGATAAAAAATTGCATGCCGAGTGTTCAATGAAATGTCCATGGAAATGTCACTCCTAAATGTGGCATTGGCTTTCTAGGTTCGAATGTGTGCTTTAATTCGATCGGTCTTGATTTTGTTGTGCAGAATGTGCTTATTAGCTTGATACTATCCTCATTCTTTATGCTATACCTAGATGTCTTTAAAGTTCCCTTGTTTTTTCTCTTTTAGCCTTTAAAAATTAACTTTAAATCTAACATTGCACGCCAAGTATTCGATGAAATGTCGATGTAAATGTCACTCCTAAATGTGACATTCGATTTCTAGGTTCGAATATATGCTTTTACTCGACCGGTCTTGATTTTGTAGTTCAGAATGTGCGTATTGGCTTGATTCTATCCTCATTCTTTATGCTTATGCCTAGATGTCTTTAAAGTTCACTTGTTTTTTCTCCTTTTGCCTTCAAAAATTAACTTTAGATCTAACATTGCCTGCCATGTGTTCGATGAAATGTCCATGTAAACTGAGATGTGGTAAATATAAAGAAAGAGGGGGAAGAAAGTAAGAACAAGGCACACTTGACCTAGAACGGTCAAGGTGAAAAAAAAACCGACAAACATCAAACACGGATCAGCGATCCGGTCAAAAATGCCCTGTGGGCGTTACAAAAACGGGTCTAAGACCCACCAACCCAAGCCAAAAAGGCTATATACAACAACCATACAACTAGGACACACACCCCAACTAAGCCCGAAACCGAAGCCGAAACAACCACAAGGCCTAGAGAAACTCATGACAAGACCTAGCCTTCAGAGCCGAAACCCAAATGTAAACCCCTATTGTCCTAGAGGGTCAAAGGGATTGTCGTCCTTCATCTTTACATATGGTGGATCCCATCTCTTCTTCGGTGATCTTGGAGTTTTCTTTGATTTATACTTTGGAACCTTCCACTCGTCATCTATCTTCTCCTTTCCTTTCCTTTGTACAGTGTAATCCGAATCTTTTTCTTTAAGAGTTGGATTATCCAATTCACCTCTCTTTTCCAAAGATGGAGATGTGTGAGGTTTGTGCACATTCACACCCCCATGTGTCCTCATATTTGAAGCTTCTTTGGGATTAGTCGAATTCTCTAGCACCTTAGCACTTCCCTCTATGACTTCTTGACTCACCTTGTTGTCCATATCTGCCCTATTTTGCTTTGTGATCCCAGCTGGTCTGTTGTCCACCACTTGTACCCAAGTTTTTGATATGGATTGTCTTACATGTGGGGGATTAGTCCTCCTTGGAGCCTTCTTTTGGCCTACAACACTCTCAGTCCTAGCAGCCCTCTTAATTGTACAGAAGTGGTATGAATGCCCAAAACTCTTACATAATCCACAACTCCATGGTAGCCATTCAAATTCCACTTTGTGCTTGTAGATCATCCCATTGTAACTTTCAAGTACTACCTCTTTTCTTTTGGCCTCCTCCGTTGTGACCTCCACTAGCATTCTAGCAAAAGAGAGTTTTTCTACCCCATTTGTTATATGGTCCATGCTAATTGGTCTACCGATCATGTTACCGATGACCTCTAGCATGTGCTTTGAGGAGAGAAATATGGGATCTATGTCTAAGATTTTGACCCACACCGGCACCGATTCAAAACTACTCCAATCTATTTTCATACCAGTGTGCCATTCCTTGAGTATTAGAGGTTTATTTCCGTCCATGAGCCATGGTCCTCTTTCTAGCACCCATTGGCGATCCTCCACCCTTTTAAACTTAAAGACCATCACACCATTGTCCTTGAAATAGATTTTTGGTGTCTCCACTTCCCAGTTACTGTTCATGTAAGCGTTCATAGCTTCCAGGGTCACATATATGCCAACCAACACACCAATGAGTGTAGCATTCCACTCTAATTCAGCATTTGTAATTTCTTCTGCTGAAAATTTATAGACATCTTTTGGGATGTTGGGCAGTGTTTTTAGTCTCACCTCAGCAGAGACACTCCTATTTCCTACATAAATTACTGATCTTTGGGGGCTTCTTGAGCTGGTTTTTCCATCTTTAACATCAGCAGCAGCTTCTGTCGCTGGGTTCTTCACACTTGGCCTTTCCAAATCAGTAGTATTAACGAGTTTAATGATTGCAGGATCATTATTAATCTCTTTAGCTGCGACAGCAACCCCACCACCACTGACAACAACAGCTGAACTCTCCTCCCTATTTTGATGTGGTTGGATTAACGTGACTGATTTATCTAATTCTGGTGCAAAAACACACGGTTCAGCAGATTGCAGCATCAAATTTTGGTTATCCAAATCAGCTTTTGATCCAGAAAAAATGCCCTCAAGGGCGAACACATCTAATTTGGCACCAGGACATTCAGATACCCCATCAACAGGTGTGTCGACTTTTATTTCCTCCAAAACAGCAACTATATCTGTGGCATCACCCTCAGTATTTGATTCCAAAGCAACACAACCTTCACCTAAATGAGCAAACCCTTTCGAGTTGTCTCCTGGTTCTTGTTGTAGTAAAGCAAAATCAGAATTCTGCCCCCCGTTACTAAGTGTGACAACAGCCAGATTTCCGACCTTAGGCGTGCTAACCATCTCTCGATCAAAGTTCTCTGATGTATAAACATGGGGTATATGCTGCACTGGAACAATCATCATGCATTTATCCCCATCTTCACCAAGAGCCTCATCACCGGGCTGAATCTGTTGCTTATTCTGGTGTGCAGCAACACCCATATCGTCAAAAGAACCAGTAACAACTGATGCACTACTCAAAGATTGCTCAGAAATATTCAGCACAACAACAACAGTAGGACCTATGGACTCCCTTAACAAAGAAGGCTCGGACCCAAACAACACTTCAACACCCAAATTAAATGGCTTACCATGTGCAGCAGCAGCCTTGGAAGACTCACTCCTCAAATTCGTGCTTTCCAACATTACAGTGCCATCAATAGCTCTCCGTCCAGCTTCAGAAATAAAGGTTGATGGTGAGAAATCAATCAACGCATCAATGGTGTTTAGCACCTCTGAGCTTTCCTCATGTTCAGGCGTTGGTTCCGACTCTTGGTCCAAGCATTCCTTTTGTGGTGGTGGACCTGGTGTCAAAGCCTTAGAATCTGAACTAGTAGGGGTTTTTGGAGAAGTACCTTCGATTCCTCTTACCGAGTGTGGTCTATTTTCGACTTGTATCAGCCCCAATCCGTCCGAACCACTCCGAGTCGTTGTTTGCTTGGGCTTTGGAGTCGAGTCTCCACCTTGAATCGAGTCGTCCACCTTCTGGAGCCCCTGGATCTGGGCCCTAGCCTCTTGCTCTCTCTCAGATCTGAACGATTCCATCTGCTTATCCACGAACCGCCTCAAATACGCTTCTCCCATCGAAGCTACCTCTTGTAGTGTGCGAAAATCTTCTGGATTATCCCTCTTCATGGTCTCAATCGCGAATGGGTAGATTAGGTCGAAGAAATCAGTCGTCTGCTCTTCGTGTTCAACCTGCTGCTCGAAATCTGAGATTTGCAGCACGAACCCTCTCGACGGAGAGGGCTTTTCCTTCCTCTTCTGGCCCGATTTACCCATGGAGTGAAGCAGCCAGCCGCCGAAGAAGGAGAGTCTGGTATGCCGCCGCCGACAAGGGGTGGAGGCCCACTGGAGAAAACCCCTAACCCTAGAAAATCGCCCAAGTCTAGAGAGAAATTGAAATGTCCTTGTAAATGTCACTCGAAATGTCCATGAAATGTCCATGTAAATGTCACTCCTAAATGTGGCATTCGGTATCTAGGTTCGAATTTATACTTTTATTCGATCGCTCTTGATTTTGTAGTGCAGACTTTTCTTATTGGCTTGATACTATCCTCATTATGTATGCTTATACCTAGATGTCTTCAAAGTTCACTTGTTTTTTCTCCTTTTGCCCTTAAAATGACTTGTGATCTAACATTGCACGCCAAATGTTCGATGAAATGTCCATGTAAATGTCACTCCTAAATGTGGCATTCGGTTTCTAGGTTCGAATTTATTCTTTTTTTTGATCGGTCTTAATTTTATAGTGCAGAATGTGCTTATTGGCTTGATACTATCCTCATTCTTTATGCTTATGC
Source organism: Fallopia convolvulus (assembly GCA_964016875.1). NCBI lineage: Eukaryota > Viridiplantae > Streptophyta > Magnoliopsida > Caryophyllales > Polygonaceae > Fallopia > Fallopia convolvulus. Next base: position 28,274,425 of record OZ024722.1, read on the forward strand.
CTAGATGTCTTTAAAGTTCACTTGTTTTTTCTCCTTTTGCCTTTAAAAATTTACTTGTGAGCTAACATTGCACGCCAATTGTTCGATGAAATGTCAATGTAAATGTCCTTCCTAAATGTGGCAATTTGTTTCTACGTTGGAATTTATGCTTTTATTCGATCGCTATTGATTTCGTAGTGCAGAAGGTTCTTATTGGCTTGATACTATTCTCATTCTTTATGCTTATGCCTAGATGTCTTTAAACTTCACTTGTTTTTTTCCTTTGGCCTTTAAAATGACTTGTGATCTAACATTGCACGCCAAGTGTTCGATGAAATGTCCATGTAAATGTCACTCCTAAATGTGGCATTCGGTTTCTAGGTTCGAATTTACGCTTTTATTCGATCGGTCTTGATTTGGTAGTGCAGAATGTGCTTATTGGCTTGATACTATCCTCATTCTTTATGCTTTTGTCTACATGTCTTCAAAGTTCACTTCTATTTTCTCATTTTGCCTTTAAAAATTAACTTGTGAACTAACATTGCACGCATAGTGTTCGATGAAATGTCCATGTAAATGTCACTCCTAAATGTAGCATTCGGTTTCTAGGTTCGAATTTGTGCTTTTATTCGATTGATCCTGATTTTGTAGTGCAGAATGTGCTTATTGCCTTGATACAATCCTCAATCTTTATGCTTACGCCTAGATGTCTTTAAAGTTCACTTGTTTTTTCTCCTTTTTCCTTTAAAATGACTTGTGATCAACAATTGCACGCCAAGTGTTCGATCAAATGTCCATGTAAATGTCACTCCTAAATGTGGCATTGGGTTTCTAGGTTCGAATGTATGCTTTAATTAGATCGGTCTTGATTTTGTAGTGTAGAATGTGCTTATTGGATTAATACTATCCTCATTCTTTATGCTTATGCCTAGATGTCTTCAAAGTTCACTTGTTTTTTCTCCTTTAGCCTTTAAAAATTAAATTTAGATCTAACATTGCACGCCAAGTGTTCGATGAAATATCCATGTAAATGTCACTCCTAAATGTGGCATTCGGTTTCTAGGTTCGAATTTATGATTTTATTCGATCGCCCTTGATTTTGTAGTGCAGAATTTTCTTATTGGCTTGATACTATCCTCATCTTTATGCTTATGCCTAGATATCTTTAAAGTTCACTTGTTTTTTCTCCTTTTGCCCTTAAAATGACTTGTGATCTAACATTGCACGCCAAATGTTCGATGAAATGTCCATGTAAATGTCACTCCTAAATGTGGCATTCGGTTTCTAGGTTCGAATTTATTCTTTTATTTGATCAGTCTTGATTTTATAGTGTAGAACGTGCTTATTGGCTTGATACTATCCTCATTTTTTCTCCTTTTGCCTTTAAAAATTTACTTGTGATCTAACATTGCACGCCAAGTGTTCGATGAAATGTCCATGTAAATGTCCTTTCTAAATGTGGCAATCGATTTCTACGTTGGAATTTCTGCTTTTATTCGATCGTTATTGATTTCGTAGTGCCGAAGGTTCTTATTGGCTTGATACTATTCTCATTCTTTATGCTTATGCCTAGATGTTTTCAAAGTTCACTTGTTTTTTCTCCTTTAGCTTTTAAAAATTAAATTTAGATCTAACATTGCACGCCAAGTGTTCGATGAAATATCCATGTAAATGTCACTCCTAAATCTGGCATTCGGTTTCTAGGTTCGAATTTATGCTTTTATTCGATCGCTCTTGATTTTGTAGTGCAAAATTTTCTTATTGGCTTGATACTGTCCTCATTCCTTATGCTTATGCCTAGATGTCTTTAAAGTTCATTTGTTTTTTCTCCTTTTGCTCATAAAATGACTTGTGATCTAACATTCCACGCCAAATGTTCGATGAAATGTCCTTGTAAATGTCACTCCTAATTGTAGCATTTGGTTTCTAGGTTCGACTTTATTCTTTTATTTGATCGGTCTTGATTTTATAGTGCAGAATATGCTTATTGGCTTGATACTATCCTCATTCTTTATGCTTATGCCTAGATGTCTTTAAAGTTCATTTGTTTTTTCTCCTTTTGCCTTTAAAATGACTTGTGATCTAACATTTCACGCCAAGTGTTCGATGCAATGTCCATGTAAATGTCACTTCTAAATGTGGCATTCGGTTTCTAGGTTCGAATTTAATCTTTCATTTGATCTGTCTTGATTTTATAGTGCAGAATGTGCTTATTGGCTTGATACTATCCTCATTCTTTATGCTTATGCCTAGATGTCTTTAAAGTTCATTTGTTTTTTCTCCTTTTGCCTTTAAATGTCACTCCTAAATGTGGCATTCGGTTTCTAGGTTCGAATTTATGATTTTATTCGATCGATCCTGATTTTGTAGTGCAGAATGTGCTTATTGGCTTGATACTATCCTCAATCTTTATGCATACGCCTAGATGTCTTTAAAGTTCACTAGTTTTTTCTCGTTTTTCCTTTAAAAAGACTTGTGATAAAAAATTGCATGCCAAGTGTTCAATTAAATGTCCATGTAAATGTCATTCCTAAATGTGGCATTTGGTTTCTAGGTTGGAATGTGTGCTTTAATTCGATCGGTCTTGATTTTGTAGTGCAGAATGTGCTTATTGGCTTTATACTATCCACATTCTTTATGCTTATGCCTAGATGTCTTTAAAGTTCACTTGTTTTTTCTCCTTTTGCCTTTAAAATGACTTGTGATCTAACATTGCACGCCAAATGTTCGATGAAATGTCCATGTAAAAGTCACTCCTAAATGTGGCGTTCGGTTTCTAGGTTCGAATTTACGCTTTTATTCGATCGGACTTGAATTGGTAGTGCAGAATGTGCTTATTGGCTTGATACTATCCTCATTTTTTATGCTTTTGCCTTGATGTCTTTAAAGTTCTCTTCTATTTTCTCATGTAGCCTTTTAAAATTGACTTGTGAACTAACATTGCACACCAAGTATTCGATGAAATGTCCATGTAAATGTCACTCCTAAATGTGGCATTCGGTTTCTAGGTTCGAATTTATGCTTGTATTCGTTCGGTCTTGATTTTATAGTGTAGAATGTGCTTATTGGCTTGATACAATCCTCAATCTTTATGCTTACTCCTAGATGTCTTTAAAGTTCACTTGTTTTTTCTCCTTTTTCCTTTAAAATGACTTGTGATCAACAATTGCACGCCATGTGTTCGATCAAATGTCCATGTAAATGTCACTCCTAAATGTGGCATTCCGTTTCTGGGTTCGAATTTATGATTTTATTCGATCGATTTTGATTTTGTAGTGCCGAATGTGCTTTTAGGCTTGATACAATCCTCAATCTTTATGCTTACGCTTAGATGTCTTTAAAGTTTACTTGTTTTTTCACCTTTTTCCTTTAAAATGACTTGTGATAAAAAATTGCACGCCAAGTGTTCGATGAAATGTCCATGTAAATGTCACTCCTAAATGCTGCATTGGGTTTCTAGGTTCGAATGTATGCTTTAATTCGATCGGTCTTGATTTTGTCGTGCAGAATGTGCTTATTGGCTTGATACTATCCTCATTCTTTATGCTTATGCCTAGATGTCTTTAAAGTACACTTGTTTTTTCTCCTTTATCCTTTAAAAATTGACTTTAGATCTAACATTGCACGCCAAGTGTTCGATGAAATGTCCATGTAAATGTCACTCCTAAATTTGGCATTCGGTTTCTAGGTTCGAATTAATGCCTTTATTCGATCGCTCTTGATTTTTTAGTGCTGAATTTTCTTATTGGCTTGATACTATCCTCATTCTTTCTGCTTATGCCTAGATGTCTTTAAAGTTCATTTGTTTTTTCTCCTTTTGCCTTTAAAAATTAACTTGTGATCTAACATTGCACGCCAAGTATTCGATGAAATGTCCATGTAAATGTCCTTCCTAAATGTGGCATTCGGTTTCTATGTTGGAATTTATGCTTTTATTCGATCGTTATTGATTTCGTAGTGCAGAAGGTTCTTATTGGCTTGATACTATTTTTATTATCTATGCTTATGCCTAGATGTCTTTAAAGTTCACTTGTTTTTTTCCTTTTGCCTTTAAAATGACTTGTGATCTAACATAGCACGCCAAGTGTTCGATGAAATGTCCATGTAAATGTCACTCCTTAATGTGGCATTCGGTTTCTAGGTTTGAATTTATGCTTTTATTCGATCGGTCTTCATTTTGTAGTGCAGAATGTGCTTATTGGCTTGATACTATCCTCATTCTTTATGCTTATGCCTAGATGTCTTTAAAGTTCACTTCTGTTTTCTCATTTTGCCTTTAAAAATTGACTTGTGAACTAACATTGCACGCCAAGTGTTCGATGAAATGTCCATGTAAATGTCACTCCTAAATGTGGCATTCACTTTCTAGGTTCGAATTTATGATTTTATTCGATCGATTCTGATTTTGTAGTGCCGAATGTGCTTTTTGGCTTGATACTATCCTCAATCTTTATGCTTACGCTTAGATGTCTTCAAAGTTCACTTGTTTTTTCTCCTTTTTCCTTTAAAATGACTTGTGATAAAAAATTGCACGCCAAGTGTTCGATGAAATGTCCATGTAAATGTCACTCCTAAATGTGGCATTCGGTTTCTAGGTTCGATCGGTCTTGATTTTGTTCTGCAAAATGTGCTTATTGGCTAGATACTTTCCTCATTCTTTATGCTTACGCCTAGATGTCTTTAAAGTTCACTTTTTTTTTTCTCCTTTTTCTTTAAAAATTGACTTGTGAACTAACATTGCGCGCCAAGTGTTCGATGAAATGTCCTTGTAAATGTCACTCCTAAATGTGGCATTCAGTTTCTAGGTTCGAATTTATCCTTTTATTCGATCGATCCTGATTTTGTAGTGCAGAATGTGCTTATTGGATTGCTAATATTCTCATTCTTTATGCTTATGCTTAGATGTCTTTAAAGTTCACTTGTTTTTTCTCCTTTTGCCTTTAAAATGACTTGTGATCTAACATTGCATGCCAAGTGTTCGATTAAATGTCCTTGTAAATGTCTCTCCTAAATGTTGCATTCGGTTTCTAGGTTCGAATTTATGATTTTATTCGATCGGTCCTGATTTTGTAGTGCAGAATGTGCTTATTGGCTTGATACTATCCTCATTCTTTATACTTAAGCCTAGATGTCTTTAAAGTTCACTTGTTTCTTCTCCTTTTTACTTTAAACTAACTTGTGATCCAACATTCCACGCTAAGTGTTCGATGAAATGTTTATGTAAATGTCACTCCTACATGTGGCATTTGGTTTCTATGTTAGAATTTATGCTTTTATTCCATCGGTCTTGATTTTATAGTGCAGAATATGCTTATGGGCTTGATACTATCCTCATTCTTTATGCTTATTCCAAGATGTCTTTAAAGTTCACTTGTTTTTTCTCCTTTTTCCTTTAAAATGACTTGTGATCTAACATTGCACGCCAAGTGTTCGATGAAGTGTCTATGTAAATGTCACTCCTAAATGTGGCATTCGGTTTCTAGGTTCGAATGCATGCTTTTAATCGATCGGTCTTGATTTTATAGTGCAGAATGTGCTTATTGGATTGATACTATCCTCATTCTTTATGCTTATGCTTAGATGTCTTTAAAGTTCACTTGTTTTTTCTCCTTTTTCCTTTAAAATGACTTGTGATCTAACATTGCACGCCAAGTGTTCGATGAAGTGTCTATGTAAATGTCACTCCTAAATGTGGCATTCGGTTTCTAGGTTCGAATGCATGCTTTTAATCGATCGGTCTTGATTTTATAGTGCAGAATGTGCTTATTGGATTGATACTATCCTCATTCTTTATGCTTATGCTTAGATGTCTTTAAAGTTCACTTGTTTTTTCTCCTTTTGCCTTTAAAATGACTTGTGATCTAACATTGCATGCCAACTGTTCGATGAAGTGTCTATGTAAATGTCACTCCTAAATGTGGCATTCGGTTTCTAGGTTCGAATGCATGCTTTTAATCGATCGGTCTTGATTTTATAGTGCAGAATGTGCTTATTGGATTGATACTATCCTCATTCTTTATGCTTATGCTTAGATGTCTTTAAAGTTCACTTTTTTTTCTCCTTTTTCTTTTAAAATGACTTGTGATCTAACATTGCACGCCAAGTGTTCGATGAAATGTTCATGTAAATGTCACTCCTACATGTGGCATTCGGTTTCTAGGTTCGAATGTATGCTTTTATTCGATCGGTCTTGATTTTGTAGTGCAGAATGTGCTTATTGGCTTGATACTATCCTCATTCTTTATGCTTATGCCAAGATGTCTTTAAAGTTCACTTGTTTTTTCTCTTTTAGCCTTTAAAAATTAACTTTAGATCTAACATTGGACGCCAAGTGTTCGATAAAATGTCCATGTAAATGTCACTCCTAAATGTGGTATTCGGATTCTAGGTTCAAATTTATTATTTTATTTGATCGGTCTTGATTTTATAGTGTAGAATGTGCTTATTGGATTGATACTATCCTCATTCTTTATGCTTATGCTTAGATGTCTTTAAAGTTCACTTGTTTTTTCTCCTTTTGCCTTTAAAATGACTTGTGATCTAACATTGCATGCCAAATGTTCGATTAATTGTCCTTGTAAATGTCACTCCTAAATGTTGCATTCAGTTTCTAGGTTCGAATTTATGATTTTATTCGATCGGTCCTGATTTTGTAGTGCAGAATGTGCTTATTGGCTTGATACTATCCTCATTCTTTATACTTACGCCTAGATGTCTTTAAAGTTCACTTGTTTCTTCTCCTTTTTCCTTTAAAATGACTTGTGATCCAACATTCCACGCCAAGTGTTCGATGAAATGTTCATGTAAATGTCACTCCTATATGTGGCATTTGGTTTCTATGTTAGAATTTATGCTTTTATTCCATCGGTCATGATTTTATAGTGCAGAATATGCTTATGGGCTTGATACTATCCTCATTCTTTATGCTTATGCCTAGATGTCTTTCAAGTTCACTTGTTTTTTCTCCTTTTTCCTTTAAAATGACTTGTGATCTAAAATTGCACGCCAAGTGTTCGATGAAGTTTCTATGTAAATGTCACTCCTAAATGTGGCATTCGGTTTCTAGGTTCGAATGCATGCTTTTATTCGATCGGTCTGTATTTTGTAGTGCAGAATGTGCTTATTGGCTTGATAGTTTCCTCATTCTATATGCTTACGCCTAGATGTCTTTAAAGTTCACTTTTTTTTCTCCTTTTTCTTTTAAAATGACTTGTGATCTAACATTGCACGCCAAGTGTACGATGAAATGTTCATGTAAATGTCACTCCTACATGTGGCATTCGGTTTCTAGGTTCGAATGTATGCTTTTATTTGATCGGTCTTGATTTTGTAGTGCAGAATGTGCTTATTGGCTTGATACTATCCTCATTCTTTATGCTTATGCCTAGATGTCTTTAAAGTTCACATGTTTTTTCTCTTTTAGCCTTTAAAAATTAACTTTAGATCTAACATTGCACGCCAAGTGTTCGATGAAATGTCCATGTAAATGTCACTCCTAAATGTGGTATTCGGATTCTAGGTTCGAATTTATGATTTTATTCGATCGGTCCTGACTTTGTAGTGCAAAATGTGCTTATTGGCTCCAAAATGTGCGTATTGGATTAATACTATCCTCATTCTTTATGCGTATGCTTAGATGTCTTTAAAGTTCACTTGTTTTTTCTCCTTTTGCCTTTAAAATGACTTGTGATCTAACATTGCATGCCAAATGTTCGATTAAATGTCCTTGTAAATGTCACTCATAAATGTTGCATTCGGGTTCTAGGTTCGAATTTATGATTTTATTCGATCGGTCCTGATTTTGTAGTGCAAAATGTGCTTATTGGCTTGATACTATCCACTTTCTTTATACTTACGCCTAGATGTCTTTAAAGTTCACTTGTTTCTTCTCCTTTTTCCTTTAAAATGACTTGTGATCCAACATTCCACGCCAAGTGTTCGATGAAATGTTCATGTAAATGTCACTCCTAAATGTGGCATTTGGTTCTATGTTGGAATTTATGCTTTTATTCCATCGGTCTTGATTTTATAGTGCAGAATGTGCTTATGGGCTTGATACTATCCTCATTCTTTATGCTTATGCCTAGATGTCTTTAAATTTCACTTGTTTTTTCTCCTTTTTCCTTTAAAATGACTTGTGATCTAACATTGCACGCCAAGTGTTCGATGAAGTGTCTATGTAAATGTCAATCCTAAATGTGGCATTCGGTTTCTAGGTTCGAATGCATGCTTTTATTCGATCGGTCTTGATTTTGTAGTGCAGAATGTGCTTATTGGCTTGATACTTTCCTCATTCTTTATGTTTACGCCTAGATGTCTTTAAAGTTCACTTTTTTTCTCCTTTTTCCTTTAAAAGAACTTGTGATCTAACATTGCACGCCAAGTGTTCGATGAAATGTTCATGTAAATGTCACTCCTAAATGTGGCATTTGGTTTCTAGGTTCGAATTTATGTTTTTATTCGATCGGTCTTGAGTTTATAGTGCATAATGTGCTTATTGGCTTGATACTATCCTCATTCTTTATGCTTATGCCTTGATATCTTTAAAGTTCACTTATTTTTTCTCCTTTTACCTTTAAAAATTGACTTGTGATCTAACATTACACACCAAGTGTTTGATGAAATGTCCATGTAAATGTCACTCCTTAATGTGGCATTCGGTCTCTATGTTAGAATTTATGCTTTTATTCCATCGGTCTTGATTTTATAGTGCAGAATGTGCTTATTGGATTGTTACTATCCTCATTCTTTATGCTTATGCCTAGATGTCTTTAAAGTTCACTTGTTTTTTCTCCTCTTGCCTTTAAAATGACTTGGGATCTAACATTGCACGCCATGTGTTCAATGAAATGTTTATGTAAATGTCACTCCTAAATGTGGCATTCGGTTTCTAGGTTCGAATGCATGCTTTTATTCGATCGGTCTTGATTTTGTAGGGCAGAATGTGCTTATTGGCTTGATACTTTCCTCATTCTTTATGCTTACATGTAGATGTCTATAAAGTTCACTTTTTTTTCTCCTTTTGCCTTTAAAAAGACTTGTGATCTAACATTGCATGCCAAATGTTCGATTAAATGTCCTTGTAAATGTCACTCCTAAATGTTGTATTCGGTTTCTAGGTTTGAATTTATGATTTTATTCGATCGGTCCTGATTTCGTAGTGCAGAAGGTTCTTATTGGCTTGATACTATTCTCATTCTTTATGCTTATGCCTAGATGTCTTTAAAGTTCACTTGTTTTTTTTTTCCTTTTGCCTTTAAAATGACTTGTGATGTAACATTGCACGCCAAGTGTTCGATGAAATGTCCATGTAAATGTCACTCCGAAATGTGGCATTCGGTTTCTAGGTTCTAATTTATGCTTTTATTCGATCGGTCTTGATTTTGTCGTGCAGAATGTGCTTATTGGCTTGACACTATCCTCATTCTTTATGCTTATGCCTAGATGTCTTCAAAGTTCGCTTGTTTTTTCTCCTTAGAATTTTAAAATTAACTTTAGGTCTAACATTGCACGCCAAGTGTTCGATGAAATGTCCATGTAAATGTCACTCCTAAATGTGGCATTCGGTTTCTAGGTTTGAATTTATGCTTTTATTCAATCGCCCTTGATTTTGTAGTTTTGAATTTTCTTATTGGGTTGATACTATCCTCAATCTTTATGCTAATGCCTAGATGTCTTTAAAGTTCACTTGTTTTTTCTCCTTTTTCCTTTAAAATGACTTGTGATCTAACATTGCACGCCAAGTGTTCGATGAAATGTTCATGTAAATGTCACTCCTACATGTGGCATTCGGTTTCTAGGTTCGAATTTATGCTTGTATTCGATCGGTCTTGATTTTATAGTGCAGAATGTGCTTATTGGCTTGATACTGTCCTCATTCTTTATGCTTATGCCTAGATGTCTTCAAAGTTTACTTGTTTTTTCTCCTTTAGCCTTTAAAAATTAACTTTAGATCTAACATTGCACGCCAAGTGTTCGATGAAATGTCCATGTAAATTTTACTCCTAAATGTGGCATTCGGTTTCTAGGTTCGAATTTATGCTTTTATTCGATCGCTCTTGATTTTGTAGTGCGGAATTTTCTTAGTGGCTGTATACTATCCTCATTCTTTATGCTCATGCCTTGATGTCTTTAAAGTTCACTTGTTTTTTCTCCTTTTACCTTTAAAAAATGACTTGTGATCTAACATTGCACGCCAAGTGTTTGCTGAAATGTCCATGTAAATGTCACTCATTAATGTGGCATTTGGTTTCTATGTTAGAATTTATGCTTTTATTCCATCGGTCTTGATTTTATAATGTAGAATGTGCTTATTGGCTTGTTACTATCCTCATTCTTTATGCTTATTCCTAGATATCTTTAAAGTTCACTTGTTTATTCTCCTTTTGCCTTTAAAATGACTTGTGATCTAAGATTGCACGCCAAGGGTTCAATGAAATGTCTATGTAAATGTCACTCCTTAATGTGGCATTCGGTTTGTCGGTTCGAATTTATGCTTTTACTCGATCGTACTTGATTTTATAGTGCAGAATGTGCTTATTGGCTTGATACTATCCTCATTCTTTATGCTTATGCCTAGATGTCTTTAATATTCACTTATTTTTTCTCCTTTAGCCATTAAAAATTGACTTGTGATCTAACATTGCACGCCAAATGTTCGATGAAATTTCCATATAAATGTCACTCCTAAATGTGGCATTCGGTTTCTAGGTTCGAATTTATTCTTTTATTTGATCGGTCTTAATTTTATAGCGCAGAATGTGCTTATTGGCTTGATACTATCCTCATTCTTTATGCTTATGCCTAGATGTCTTAAAAGTCCACTTGTTTTTTCTCCTTATGCCTTTAAAAATTTACTTGTGATCTAACATTGCACGCGAAGTGTTCGATGAAATGTCCATGTAAATGTCCTTCCTAAATGTGGCATTCGGTTTCAACGTTGGAATTTATGCTTTTATTCGATCGTTATTGATTTCGTAGTGCAGAAGGTTCTTATTGGCTTGATACTATTCTCATTCTTTATGCTTATGCCAAGATGTCTTTAAAGTTCACTTGTTTTTTTTCCTTTTGCCTTTAAAATGACTTGTGATGTAACATTGCACGCCAAGTGTTCGATGAAATGTCCATATAAATGTCACTCCTAGATGTGGCATTCGGTTTTTAGGTTCGAATTTATTGTTTTATTCGATCGGTTTTGATTTTGTAGTGCAGAATGTGCTTATTGGCTTGATACTATCCTCATTCTTTATGCTTATGCCTAGATGTATTCAAAGTTCGATTGTTTTTTCTCCTTTAGCCTTTAAAAATTAACTTTAGATCTAACATTGCACGCCAAGTGTTCGATGAAATGTCCATGTAAATGTCACTCCTAAATGTGGCATTCGGTTTCTAGGTTCGAATTTATGCTTTTATTTGATCGCTCTTGATTTTGAAGTGCTGAATTTTCTTATTGGCTTGATACTATACTCATTCTTTATGCTTATGCCTTGATATCTTCAAAGTTCACTTGTTTTTTCTCCTTTTACCTTTAAAAATTGACTTGTGATCAAACATTACATGCCAAGTGTTTGATGAAATTTCCATGTAAATCTCACTCCTTAATGTAGCATTTGGTTTCTATGTTAGAATTTATGCTTTTATTCCATCGGTCTTGATTTTATAGTGCAGAATGTGCTTATAGGCTTGTTACTATCCTCATTCTTTATGCTTATGCCTAGATGTCTTCAAAGTTCGCTTGTTTTTTCTCCTTTAGCCTTTAAAAATCAACTTTAGATCTAACATTGCACGCCAAGTGTTCGATGAAATGTCCATGTAAATGTCACTCCTAAATGTGGCATTCGGTTTCTAGGATCTAATTTATGCTTTTATTCGATCGATCTTGATTTTGTCGTGTAGAATGTGCTTATTGGCTTGACACTATCCTCATTCTTTATGCTTATGCCTAGATGTCTTCAATGTTCGCTTGTTTTTTCTCCTTAGAATTTTAAAATTAACTTTAGGTCTAACATTGCACGCCAAGTGTTCGATGAAATGTCCATGTAAATGTCACTCCTAAATGTGGCATTCGGTTTCTAGGTTCGAATTTATGCTTTTATTCAATCGCCCTTGATTTTGTAGTTTTGAATTTTCTTATTGGGTTGATACTATCCTCATTCTTTATGCTAATGCCTAGATGTCTTTAAAGTTCACTTGTTTTTTCTCCTTTTTCCTTTAAAATGACTTGTGATCTAACATTGCACGCCAAGTGTTCGATGAAATGTTCATGTAAATGTCACTCCTACATGTGGCATTCGGTTTCTAGGTTCGAATTTATGCTTGTATTCGATCGGTCTTGATTTTATAGTGCAGAATGTGCTTATTGGCTTGATACTATCCTCATTCTTTATGCTTATGCCTAGATGTCTTCAAAGTTTACTTGTTTTTTCTCCTTTAGCCTTTAAAAATTAACTTTAGATCTAACATTGCACGCCAAGTGTTCGATGAAATGTCCATGTAAATGTCACTCCTAAATGTGGCATTCGGTTTCTAGGTTCGAATTTATGCTTTTATTCGATCGCTCTTGATTTTGTAGTGCGGAATTTTCTTAGTGGCTGTATACTATCCTCATTCTTTATGCTCATGCCTTGATGTCTTTAAAGTTCACTTGTTTTTTCTCCTTTTACCTTTAAAAAATGACTTGTGATCTAAAATTGCACGCCAAGTGTTTGCTGAAATGTCCATGTAAATGTCACTCATTAATGTGGCATTTGGTTTCTATGTTAGAATTTATGCTTTTATTCCATCGGTCTTGATTTTATAGTGTAGAATGTGCTTATTGGCTTGTTACTATCCTCATTCTTTATGCTTATTCCTAGATGTCTTTAAAGTTCACTTGTTTTTTCTCCTTTTGCCTTTAAAATGACTTGTGATCTAAGATTGCACGCCAAGGGTTCAATGAAATGTCTATGTAAATGTCACTCCTTAATGTGGCATTCGGTTCGTCGGTTCGAATTTATGCTTTTACTCGATCGTACTTGATTTTATAGTGCAGAATGTGCTTATTGGCTTGATACTATCCCCATTCTTTATGCTTATGCCTAGATGTCTTTAATATTCACTTATTTTTTCTCCTTTAGCCATTAAAAATTGACTTGTGATCTAACATTGCACGCTAAATGTTCGATGAAATTTCCATATAAATGTCACTCCTAAATGTGGCATTCGGTTTCTAGGTTCGAATTTATTCTTTTATTTGATCGGTCTTAATTTTATAGTGCAGAATGTGCTTATTGGCTTGATACTATCCTCATTCTTTATGCTTATGCCTAGATCTCTTAAAAGTTCACTTGTTTTTTCTCCTTATGCCTTTAAAAATTTACTTGTGATCTAACATTGCACGCGAAGTGTTCGATGAAATGTCCATGTAAATGTCCTTCCTAAATGTGGCATTCGGTTTCAACGTTGGAATTTATGCTTTTATTCGATCGTTATTGATTTCGTAGTGCAGAAGGTTCTTATTGGCTTGATACTATTCTCATTCTTTATGCTTATGCCAAGATGTCTTTAAAGTTCACTTGTTTTTTTTTCCTTTTGCCTTTAAAATGACTTGTGATGTAACATTGCATGCCAAGTGATCGATGAAATGTCCATATAAATGTCACTCCTAGATGTGGCATTCGGTTTTTAGGTTCGAATTTATTGTTTTATTCGATCGGTTTTTATTTTGTAGTGCAGAATGTGCTTATTGGTTTGATACTATCCTCATTCTTTATGCTTATGCCTAGATGTCTTCAAAGTTCGATTGTTTTTTCTCCTTTAGCCTTTAAAAATTAACTTTAGATCTAACATTGCACGCCAAGTGTTCGATGAAATGTCCATGTAAATGTCACTCCTAAATGTGGCATTCGGTTTCTAGGTTCGAATTTATGCTTTTATTTGATCGCTCTTGATTTTGAAGTGCTGAATTTTCTTATTGGCTTGATACTATACTCATTCTTTATCCTTATGCCTAGATATCTTCAAAGTTCACTTGTTTTTTCTCCTTTTACCTTTAAAAATTGACTTGTGATCAAACATTACATGCCAAGTGTTTGATGAAATGTCCATGTAAATCTCACTCCTTAATGTAGCATTTGGTTTCTATGTTAGAATTTATGCTTTTATTCCATCGGTCTTGATTTTATAGTGCAGAATGTGCTTATAGGCTTGTTACTATCCTCATTCTTTATGCTTATGCCTAGATGTCTTTAAAGTTTACTTGTTTTTTCTCCTTTAGCCTTTAAAAATTAACTTTAGATCTAACATTGCACGCCAAGTGTTCAATGAAATGTCTATGTAAATGTCACTCCTAAATGTGGCATTCGGTTTCTAGGTTTTGGAATTATGCTTTTACTCGATCGTACTTGATTTTATAGTGTAGAATGTGCTTATTGGCTTGATACTATCCTCATTCTTTATGCTTATGCCTAGATGTCTTTAAAATTCACTTATTTTTTCTCCTTTAGCCATTAAAAATTGACTTGTGATCTAACATTGCACGCCAAATGTTCGATGAAATTTCCATATAAATGTCACTCCTAAATGTGGCATTCGGTTTCTAGGTTCGAATTTATTCTTTTATTTGATCGGTCTTAATTTTATAGTGCAGAATGTGCTCATTGGCTTGATACAATCCTCATTCTTTATGCTTATGCCTAGATGTCTTTAAAGTTCGCTTGTTTTTTCTCTTTATGCCTTTAAAAATTTACTTGTGATCTAACATTGCACGCCAAGTGTTCGATGAAATGTCCATGTAAATGTCCTTCGTAAATGTGGCATTCGGTTTCAACGTTGGAATTTATGCTTTTATTCGATCGTTATTGATTTCGTAGTGCCGAAGGTTCTTATTGGCTTGATACTATTCTCATTCTTTAAGCTTATGCCTAGATGTCTTTAAAGTTCACTTGTTTTTTTTCCTTTTGCCTTTAAAATGACTTGTGATGTAACATTGCAAGCCAAGTGTTCGATGAAATGTCCATATAAATGTCACTCCTAGATGTGGCATTCGGTTTTTAGGTTCGAATTTATGCTATTATTCGATCGGTTTTGATTTTGTAGTGCAGAATGTGCTTATTGGCTTGATACTATCCTCATTCTTTATGCTTATGCCTAGATGTCTTCAAAGTTCGCTTGTTTTTTCTCCTTTAGCCTTTAAAAATTAACTTTAGATCTAACATTGCACGCCAAGTGTTCGATGAAATGTCCATGTAAATGTCACTCCTAAATGTGGCATTCGGTTTCTAGGTTCGAATTTATGCTTTTATTCGATCGCTCTTG
This sequence comes from Fallopia convolvulus, assembly GCA_964016875.1. Taxonomy (NCBI): domain Eukaryota; kingdom Viridiplantae; phylum Streptophyta; class Magnoliopsida; order Caryophyllales; family Polygonaceae; genus Fallopia; species Fallopia convolvulus. The sequence continues at coordinate 28,289,698 of OZ024722.1, forward strand.
ATTTTGTAGTGCTAATTTTCTTATTTGCTTGATACTATCCTCATTCTTTATGCTTATGCCTAGATGTCTTTCAAGTTCACTTGGTTTTTTCTCCTTTTGCCTTTAAAATGAATTGTGATCTAACATTGCACGCCAAATGTTCGATGAAATGTCCATGTAAATGTCACTCCTAAATGTGGAATTCGGTTTCTAGGTTCGAATTTATGCTTTTATTCGATCGCTCTTGATTTTGTAGTGCTGAATTTTCTTATTGGCTTGATACTATCCTCATTCTTTATGCTTATGCCTAGATGTCTTTAAAGCTCACTTGTTTTTTCTCCTTTTGCCTTTAAATTGAATTGTGATCTAACATTGCACGCCAAATGTTCGATGAAATGTCCATGTAAATGTCACTCCTAAATGTGGCATTCGGTTTCTAGGTTCGAATTTATGCTTTTATTCGATCGCTTTTGATTTTGTAGTGCAGAATGTGCTTATTGGCTTGATACTATACTCATTCTTTATCCTTATGCCTAGATATCTTCAAAGTTCACTTGTTTTTTCTACTTTTACCTTTAAAAATTGACTTGTGATCAAACATTGCACGCCAAGTGTTTGATGAAATGTCCATGTAAATCTCACTCCTTAATGTAGCATTTGGTTTCTATGTTAGAATTTATGCTTTTATTCCATCGGTCTTGATTTTATAGTGCAGAATCTGCTTATAGGCTTGTTACTATCCTCATTCTTTTTGCTTATGCCTAGATGTCTTTAAAGTTCACTTGTTTTTTCTCCTTTTGCCTTTAAAATGACTTGTGATCTAACATTGCACGCCAAGTGTTCAATGAAATGTCTATGTAAATGTCACTCCTAAATGTGGCATTCGGTTTCTAGGTTTTGGAATTATGCTTTTTCTCGATCGTACTTGATTTTATAGTGTAGAATGTGCTTATTGGCTTGATACTATCCTCATTCTTTATGCTTATGCCTAGATGTCTTTAAAGTTCACTTGTTTTTTCTTCTTTAGCCATTAAAAATTGACTTGTGATCTAATATTGCACGCCAAATGTTCGATGAAATTTCCATGTAAATGACACTCCTAAATGTGGCATTCGGTTTCTAGGTTCTAATTTATGCTTTTATTCGATCGGTCTTGATTTTGTAGTGCAGAATGTGCTTATTGGCTTGATACTATCCTCATTCTTTATGCTTATTCCTAGATGTCTTCAAAGTTCACTTGTTTTTTCTCCTTTAGCCTTTAAAAAGTAAAATTAGATCTAACATTGCACACCAAGTGTTCGATGAAATGTCCATGTAAATGTCACTTCTAAATGTGGCATTCGGTTTCTAGGTTCGAATTTATGCTTTTATTCGATCGTTCTTGATTTTGTAGTGCAGAATTTTCTTATTGGCTGTATACTATCCTCATTCTTTATGCTTATGCCTTGATGTCGTTAAAGTTCACTTGTTTTTTCTCCTTTTACCTTTAAAAATTGACTTGTGATCTAACATTGCACGCCAAGTGTTTGATGAAATGTCCATGTAAATGTCACTCCTTAATGTCGCATTTGGTTTCTATGTTAAAATTTATGCTTTTATTCCATCGGTCTTGATTTTATAGTGCAGAATGTGCTTATAGGCTTGTTAAAATTTATGTCACTCCTAATGTGGCATTCGGTTTCTAGGTTCGAATTTATGCTTTTACTCGATCGTACTTGATTTTATAGTGCAGAATGTGCTTATTGGCTTGATACTATCCTCATTCTTTATGCTTATGCCTAGATGTCTTTAAAGTTCACTTGTTTTTTCTTCTTTAGCCATTAAAAATTGACTTGTGATCTAATATTGCACGCCAAATGTTCGATGAAATTTCCATGTAAATGACACTCCTAAATGTGGCATTCGGTTTCTAGGTTCTAATTTATGCTTTTATTCGATCGGTCTTGATTTTGTAGTGCAGAATGTGCTTATTGGCTTGATACTATCCTCATTCTTTATGCTTATTCCTAGATGTCTTCAAAGTTCACTTGTTTTTTCTCCTTTAGCCTTTAAAAAGTAAAATTAGATCTAACATTGCACACCAAGTGTTCGATGAAATGTCCATGTAAATGTCACTTCTAAATGTGGCATTCGGTTTCTAGGTTCGAATTTATGCTTTTATTCGATCGTTCTTGATTTTGTAGTGCAGAATTTTCTTATTGGCTGTATACTATCCTCATTCTTTATGCTTATGCCTTGATGTCGTTAAAGTTCACTTGTTTTTTCTCCTTTTACCTTTAAAAATTGACTTGTGATCTAACATTGCACGCCAAGTGTTTGATGAAATGTCCATGTAAATGTCACTCCTTAATGTCGCATTTGGTTTCTATGTTAAAATTTATGCTTTTATTCCATCGGTCTTGATTTTATAGTGCAGAATGTGCTTATAGGCTTGTTAAAATTTATGTCACTCCTAATGTGGCATTCGGTTTCTAGGTTCGAATTTATGCTTTTACTCGATCGTACTTGATTTTATAGTGCAGAATGTGCTTATTGGCTTGATACTATCCTCATTCTTTATGCTTATGCCTAGATGTCTTTAAAATTCACTTGTTTTTTCTCCTTTAGCCATTAAAAATTTACTTGTGATCTAACAATGCACGCCAAGTGTTCGATGAAATGTCCATGTAAATGTCTTTCCTAAATGTGGCATTCGGTTTCTACGTTGGAATTTATGCTTTTATTCGATCGTTATTGATTTCGTAGTGCAGAAGGTTCTTATTGGCTTGATACTATTCTCATTCTTTAAGCTTATGCCTAGATGTCTTTAAAGTTCACTTGTTTTTTTCCGTATTCCTTTAAAATGACTTGTGATGTAACATTGCACGCCAAGTGTTCGATGAAATGTCCATGTAAATGTCACTCATAAATGTGGCATTCGGTTTCTAGGATCGAATTTATGCTTTTATTCGATCGGTCTTGAATTTGTAGTGCAGAATGTGCTTCTTGCCTTGATACTATCCTCATTCTTTATGCTTATGCCTAGATGTCTTCAAAGTTCACTTGTTTTTTCTCCTTTAGCCTTTAAAAATTAACTTTAGATCTAACATTGCACTCCAAGTGTTCGATGAAATGTCCATGTAAATGTCACTCCTAAATGTGGCATTCGGTTTCTTGGTTCGAATTTATGCTTTTATTCGATCGGTCTTGATTTTGTAGTGCAAAATGTGCTTATTGGCTTGATACTATACTCATTCTTTATGCTTATGCCTCGATGTCTTCAAAGTTCGCTTGTTTTTTCTCTTTTAGCCTTTAAAAATTAACTTTAGGTCTAACATTTCACGCCAAGTGTTTGATGAAATGTCCATGTAAATGTCAGTCCTAAATGTGGAATTCGGTTTCTAGGTTTGAATTTATGCTTTTATTTGATCACTCTTTATTTTGTAGTGCTTAATTCTCTTATTGGCTTGATACTATCCTCATTCTTTATGCTTATGCCCAGGTGTCTTTAAATTTCACTTGTTTTTTCTCCTTTTGCCTTTAAAATGACTTGTTATCAAACATTGCACGCCAAATGTTCGATGAAATGTCCATGTAAATGAAACTCCTAAATGTGGCACTCGGTTTCTACGTTCGAATTTATGCTTTTATTCGATCGCTCTTGATTTTGTAGTGCAGAATGTGCTTATTGGCTAGATACTATACTCATTCTTTATGCTTATGCCTAGATGTCTTCAAAGTTCACTTGTTTTTCTTCTTTAGCCTTTAAAAATTAACTTTAGATCTAACATTACACGCCAAGTGTTCGATGAAATGTCCATGTAAATGTCACTCCTAAATGTGGCAATCAGTTTCTAGGTTCAAATTTATGCTTTTATTCGATCGCTCTTGATTTTGTAGTGCAGAATTTTCTTATTGGCTGTATACTATCTTCATTCTTTATGCTTATGCCTTGACGTCTTTAAAGTTCACTTGTTTTTTCTCCTTTTACATTTAAAAATTGACTTGTGATCAAACATTGCACGCCAAGTGTTTGATGAAATGTCCATGTAAATTTCACTCCTTAATGTGGCATTTGGTTTCTATGTTAGAATTTATGCTTTTATTCCATCGGTCTTGATTTTATAGTGCAGAATGTGCTTATTGGCTTGTTACTATCCTCATTCTTTATGATTATGCCTAGATGTCTTTAAAGTTCACTTGTTTTTTCACCTTTTGCCTTTAAAATGACTTGTGATCTTTCATTGCACGCCAAGTGTTCAATGAAATGTCTATGTAAATGTCACTCCTAAATGTGGCATTCGGTTTCTAGGTTCGAATTTATGCTTTTACTCGATAGTACTTGATTTTATAGTGCAGAATGTGCTTATTGGCTTGATACTATCCTCATTGTTTATGCTTATGCCTAGATGTCTTTAAAATCCACTTGTTTTTTCTCCTTTAGCCATTAAAAATTGACTTGTGATCTAACATTGCACGACAAATGTTCGATGAAATTTCCATGTAAATGTCACTCCTAAATGTGGCAATCGATTTCTAGGTTCGAATTTATTCTTTTATATGATCGGTCTTAATTTTATAGTGCAGAATGTGCTTATTGGCTTGATACTATCCTCATTCTTTATGCTTATGCCTAGATGTCTTTAAAGTTCACTTGTTTTTTCACCTTATGCCTTTAAAAATTTACTTGTGATCTAACATTGCACGCCAATTGTTCGATGAAATGTCCATGTAAATGTGCTTCCTAAATGTGGCATTCGGTTTCTAGGGTGAATTTATGCTTTTATTCGATCGTTATTGATTTCGCAGAGCAGAAGGTTCTTATTGGCTTAATACTATTCTCATTCTTTAAGCTTATGCCTAGATGTCTTTAAAGTTCACTTGTTTTTTTCCTTATTCCTTTAAAATGACTTGTGATGTAACATTGCACGCCAAGTGTTGGATGAAATGTCCATCTAAATGTCACTCCTAAATGTGGCATTCGGTTTCTAGGTTCGAATTTATGCTTTTATTCGATCGGTCTTGATTTTGTAGTGCAGAATGTGCTTATTGGCTAGATACTATCCTCATTCTTTATACTTATGCCTAGATGTCTTCAAAGTTCACTTGTTATTTGTCCTTTAGCCTTTAAAAATTAACATTAGATCTAACATTGCACGCCAAGTGTTCGATGAAATGTCCATGTAAATGTCACTCCTAAATGTGGCATTCGGTTTCTAGGTTCGAATTTATGCTTTTATTCGATTGCTCTTGATTTTGTAGTGCAGAATGTGCTTATTGGCTTGATACTATCCTCATTCTTTATGCTTATGCCTAGATGTCTTCAAAGTTCACTTGTTTTTTCTCCTTTAGCCTTTAAAAATTAACATTAGATCTAACATTGCAAGCCCAGTGTTCGATGAAATGTCCATGTAAATGTCACTCCTAACGGTGGCATTCGGTTTATAGGTTCGAATTTATGCTTTTATTCGATCGCTCTTGATTTTGTAGTGTAGAATTATCTTATTGGTTGTATACTATCCTCATTCTTTATGCTTATGCCTTGATGTCATTAAAGTTGACTTGTTTTTTCTTCTTTTACCTTTTAAAATTGACTTGTGATCTAACATTTTACGCCAAGTGTTTGATGAAATGTCCATGTAAATGTCACTCCTTAATGTGGGATTTGGTTTCTATGTTAGAATTTATGCTTTTATTCCATCGGTCTTGATTTTATAGTGTAGAATCTGCTTATTGGCTTGTTACTATACTCATTCTTTATGATTATGGCTAGATGTCTTCAAAGTTCACTTGTTATTGCTCCTTTAGCCTTTAAAAATTAAGATTAGATCTAACATTGCATGCCAAGTGTTCGATTAAATGTCCATGTAAATGTCACTCCTAAATGTGGCATTCGGTTTCTAGGTTCGAATTTAAGCTTTTATTCGATTGCTCTTGATTTTGTAGTGCAGAATGTGCTTATTGGCTTGATACTATCCTCATTCTTTATGCTTATGCCTAGATGTCTTTAAAGTTCACTTGTTTTTTCTCCTTTTGCCTTTAAAATGACTTGTGATCTTTCATTGCACGCCAAGTGTTCAATGAAATGTCTATGTAAATGTCACTCCTAAATGTGGCATTCGGTTTCTAGGTTCGAATTTATGCTTTTACTCGATCGTACTTGATTTTATAGTGCAGAATGTGCTTATTGCCTTGATACTATCCTCATTCTTTATGCTTATGCCTAGATGTCTTCAAAGTTCACTTGTTTTTTCTCCTTTAGCCATTAAAAATTTACTTGTGATCTAACATTGCACGCCAAGTGTTCGATGAAATGTCCATGTAAATGTCTTTCCTAAATGTGGCATTCGGTTTCTACGTTGGAATTTATGCTTTTATTCGATTGCTCTTGATTTCGTAGTGCAGAAGGTTCTTATTGGCTTGATACTATTCTCATTCTTTAGGCTTATGCCTAGATGTCTTTAAAGTTCACTTGTTTTTTTCCTTATTCCTTTAAAATGACTTGTGATGTAACATTGCACGCCAAGTGTTCGATGAAATGTCCATGTAAATGTCACTCCTAAATGTGGCATTCGGTTTCTAGTTTCGAATTTATGCTTTTATTCGATCGGTCTTGATTTTGTAGTGCAGAATGTGCTTATTGGCTAGATACTATCCTCATTCTTTATACTTATGCCTAAATGTCTTCAAAGTTCACTTGTTATTTCTCCTTTAGCCTTTAAAAATTAACATTAGATCTAACATTGCACGCCAAGTGTTCGATGAAATGTCCATGTAAATGTCACTCCTAAATGTGGCATTCGGTTTCTAGGTTCGAATTTATGCTTTTATTCGATTGCTCTTGATTTTGTAGTGCAGAATGTGCTTATTGGCTTGATACTATCCTCATTCTTTATACTTATGCCTAGATGTCTTCAAAGTTCACTTTTTTTTTCTCCTTTAGCCTTTAAAAATTAACATTAGATCTAACATTGCACGCCAAGTGTTCGATGAAATGTCCATGTAAATGTCACTCCTAACGGTGGCATTCGGTTTATAGGTTCGAATTTATGCTTTTATTCGATCGGTCTTGATTTTGTAGTGCAGAATGTGCTTATTGGCTAGATACTATCCTCATTCTTTATACTTATGCCTAAATCTCTTCAAAGTTCACTTGTTATTTCTCCTTTAGCCTTTAAAAATTAACATTAGATCTAACATTGCACGCCAATTGTTCGATGAAATGTCCATGTAAATGTCACTCCTAAATGTGGCATTCGGTTTCTAGGTTCGAATTTATGCTTTTATTCGATTGCTCTTGATTTTGTAGTGCAGAATGTGCTTATTGCCTTGATACTATCCTCATTCTTTATGCTTATGCCTAGATGTCTTTAAAGTTCACTTGTTTTTTCTCCTTTTGCCTTTAAAATGACTTGTGATCTTTCATTGCACGCCAAGTGTTCAATGAAATGTCTATGTAAATGTCACTCCTAAATGTGGCATTCGGTTTCTAGGTTCGAATTTATGCTTTTACTTGATCGTACTTGATTTTATAGTGCAGAATGTGCTTATTGCCTTGATACTATCCTCATTCTTTATGCTTATGCCTAGATGTCTTTTAAGTTCACTTGTTTTTTCTCCTTATGCCTTTACAAATTTACTTGTGATCTAACATTGCACGCCAAGTGTTCGATGAAATGTCCATGTAAATGTCCTTCCTAAATGTGGCATTCGGTTTCTACGTTGGAATTTATGCTTTTATTCGATCGTTATTGATTTCGTAGTGCAGAAGGTTCTTATTGGCTTGATACTATTCTCATTCTTTAAGCTTATGCCTAGATGTCTTTAATGTTCACTTGTTTTTTTCCTTATTCCTTTAAAATGACTTGTGATGTAACATTGCACGCCAAGTGTTCGATGAAATGTCCATGTAAATGTCACTCCTAAATGTGGCATTCGGTTTCTAGTTTCGAATATATGCTTTTATTCGATCGGTCTTGATTTTGTAGTGCAGAATGTGCTTATTGAATAGATACTATCCTCATTCTTTATGCTTATGCCTAGATGTCTTCAAAGTTCACTTGTTATTTCTCCTTTAGCCTTTAAAAATTAACATTAGATCTAACATTGTACGCCAAGTGTTCGATGAAATGTCCATGTAAATGTCACTCCTAAATGTGGCATTCGGTTTCTAGGATCGAATTTATGCTTTTATTCGATTGCTCTTGATTTTGTAGTGCAGAATGTGCTTATTGGCTTGATACTATCCTCATTCTTTATGCTTATGCCTAGATGTCTTCAAAGTTCACTTTTTTTTTCTCCTTTAGCCTTTAAAAATTAACATTAGATCTAACATTGCACGCCAAGTGTTCGATGAAATGTCCATGTAAATGTCACTCCTAACGGTGGCATTCGGTTTATAGGTTCGAATTTATGCTTTTATTCAATCGGTCTTGATTTTGTAGTGCAGAATGTGCTTATTGGCTAGATACTATCCTCATTCTTTATACTTATGCCTAAATGTCTTCAAAGTTCACTTGTTATTTCTCCTTTAGCCTTTAAAAATTAACATTAGATCTAACATTGCACGCCAAGTGTTCGATGAAATGTCCATGTAAATGTCACTCCTAAATGTGGCATTCGGTTTCTAGGTTCGAATTTATGCTTTTATTCGATTGCTCTTGATTTTGTAGTGCAGAATGTGCTTATTGCCTTGATACTATCCTCATTCTTTATGCTTATGCCTAGATGTCTTTAAAGTTCACTTGTTTTTTCTCCTTTTGCCTTTAAAATGACTTGTGATCTTTCATTGCACGCCAAGTGTTCAATGAAATGTCTATGTAAATGTCACTCCTAAATGTGGCATTCGGTTTCTAGGTTCGAATTTATGCTTTTACTCGATCGTACTTGATTTTATAGTGCAGAATGTGCTTATTGCCTTGATACTATCCTCATTCTTTATGCTTATGCCTAGATGTCTTTTAAGTTCACTTGTTTTTTCTCCTTATGCCTTTACAAATTTACTTGTGATCTAACATTGCACGCCAAGTGTTCGATGAAATGTCCATGTAAATGTCCTTCCTAAATGTGGCATTCGGTTTCTACGTGGAATTTATGCTTTTATTCGATCGTTATTGATTTCGTAGTGCATAAGGTTCTTATTGGCTTGATACTATTCTCATTCTTTAAGCTTATGCCTAGATGTCTTTAATGTTCACTTGTTTTTTTCCTTATTCCTTTAAAATGACTTGTGATGTAACATTGCACGCCAAGTGTTCGATGAAATGTCCATGTAAATGTCACTCCTAAATGTGGCATTCGGTTTCTAGTTTCGAATATATGCTTTTATTCGATCGGTCTTGATTTTGTAGTGCAGAATGTGCTTATTGGCTAGATACTATCCTCATTCTTTATGCTTATGCGTAGATGTCTTCAAAGTTTACTTGTTATTTCTCCTTTAGCCTTTAAAAATTAACATTAGATCTAACATTGCACGCCAAGTGTTCGATGAAATGTCCATGTAAATGTCACTCCTAAATGTGGCATTCGGTTTCTAGGTTCGAATTTATGCTTTTATTCGATTGCTCTTGATTTTGTAGTGCAGAATGTGCTTATTGGCTTGATACTATCCTCAATCTTTATGCTTATGCCTAGATGTCTTCAAAGTTCACTTTTTTTTTCTCCTTTAGCCTTTAAAAATTAACATTAGATCTAACATTGCACGCCAAGTGTTCGATGAAATGTCCATGTAAATGTCACTCCTAAATGTGGCATTCGGTTTCTAGGTTCGAATTTATGCTTTTATTCGATTGCTCTTGATTTTGTAGTGCAGAATGTGCTTATTGGCTTGATACTATCCTCATTCTTTATACTTATGCCTAGATGTCTTCAAAGTTCACTTTTTTTTCTCCTTTAGCCTTTAAAAATTAACATTAGATCTAACATTGCACGCCAAGTGTTCGATGAAATGTCCATGTAAATGTCACTCCTAACGGTGGCATTCGGTTTATAGGTTCGAATTTATGCTTTTATTCGATCGGTCTTGATTTTGTAGTGCAGAATGTGCTTATTGGCTAGATACTATCCTCATTCTTTATACTTATGCCTAAATGTCTTCAAAGTTCACTTGTTATTTCTCCTTTAGCCTTTAAAAATTAACATTAGATCTAACATTGCACGCCAAGTGTTCGATGAAATGTCCATGTAAATGTCACTCCTAAATGTGGCATTCGGTTTCTAGGTTCGAATTTATGCTTTTATTCGATTGCTCTTGATTTTGTAGTGCAGAATGTGCTTATTGCCTTGATACTATCCTCATTCTTTATGCTTATGCCTAGATGTCTTTAAAGTTCACTTGTTTTTTCTCCTTTTGCCTTTAAAATGACTTGTGATCTTTCATTGCACGCCAAGTGTTCAATGAAATGTCTATGTGGCATTCGGTTTCTAGGTTCGAATTTATGCTTTTACTCGATCGTACTTGATTTTATAGTGCAGAATGTGCTTATTCCCTTGATACTATCCTCATTCTTTATGCTTATGCCTAGATGTCTTTAAAGTTCACTTGTTTTTTCTTCTTATGCCTTTAAAAATTTACTTGTGATCTAACATTGCACGCCAAGTGTTCGATGAAATGTCCATGTAAATGTCCTTCCTAAATGTGGCATTCGGTTTCTACGTTGGAATTTATGCTTTTATTCGATCGTTATTGATTTCGTAGTGCAGAAAGTTCTTATTGGCTTGATACTATTCTCATTCTTTAAGCTTATGCCTAGATGTCTTTAATGTTCACTTGTTTTTTTCCTTATTCCTTTAAAATGACTTGTGATGTAACATTGCACGCCAAGTGTTCGATGAAATGTCCATGTAAATGTCACTCCTAAATGTGGCATTAGGTTTCTAGGTACGAATTTATGCTTTTATTCGATCGGTCTTGATTTTGTAGTGCAGAATGTGCTTATTGACTAGATACTATCCTCATTCTTTATACTTATGCCTAGATGTCTTCAAAGTTCACTAGTTATTTCTTCCTTAGCCTTTAAAAATTAACATTAGATCTAACAGTGCACGCCAAGTGTTCGATGAAATGTCCATGTAAATGTCACTCCTAAATGTGGCATTCGGTTTCTAGGTTCGAATTCATGCTTTTATTCGATTGCTCTTGATTTTGTAGTGCAGAAATGTGCTTATTGGCTTGATACTATCCTCATTCTTTATGCTTATGCCTAGATGTCTTCAAAGTTCACTTGTTTTTTCTCCTTTAGCCTTTAAAAATTAACATTAGATCTAACATTGCACCCCAAGTGTTCGATGAAATGTCCATGTAAATGTCACTCCTAAATGTGGCATTCGGTTTATAGGTTCAAATTTATGCTTTTATTCGATCGCTCTTGATTTTGTAGTGCAGAATTTTCTTATTGGTTGTATACTATCCTCATTCTTTATGCTTATGCCTTGATGTCATTAAAGTTGACTTGTTTTTTCTCCTTTTACCTTTTAAAATTGACTTGTGATCTAACATTTTACGCCAAGTGTTTGATGAAATGTCCATGTAAATGTCACTCCTTAATGTGGCATTTGGTTTCTATGTTAGAATTTATGCTTTTATTCCATCGGTCTTGATTTTATAGTGTAGAATCTGCTTATTGGCTTGTTACTATCCTCATTCTCTATGATTATGCCTAGATGTCTTTAAAGTTCACTTGTTTTTTCTCCTTTTGCCTTTAAAATGACTTGTGATCTTTCATTGCACGCCAAGTGTTCAATGAAATGTCTATGTTAATGTCACTCCTAAATGTGGCATTCGGTTTCTAGGTTCGAATTTATGCTTTTACTCGATCGTACTTGATTTTATAGTTGAGAATGTGCTTATTCCCTTGATACTATCCTCATTCTTTATGCTTATGCCTAGATGTCCTTAAAGTTCACTTGTTTTTTCTCCTTATGCCTTTAAAAATTTACTTGTGATCTAACATTGCACGCCAAGTGTTCGATGAAATGTCCATGTAAATGTCCTTCCTAAATGTGGCATTCGGTTTCTACGTTGGAATTTATGCTTTTATTCGATCGTTATTGATTTCGTAGTGCAGAAGGTTCTTATTGGCTTGATACTATTCTCATTCTTTAAGCTTATGCCTAGATGTCCTTAATGTTCACTTCTTTTTTTCCTTATTCCTTTAAAATGACTTGTGATGTAACATTGCACGCCAAGTGTTCGATGAAATGTCCACGTAAATTTCACTCCTAAATGTGGCATTCGGTTTCTAGGTTCGAATTTATGCTTTTATTCGATCGGTCTTGATTTTGTAGTGCAGAATGTGCTTATTGGCTAGATACTATCCTCATTCTTTATACTTACGCCTAGATGTCTTCAAAGTTCACTTGTTATTTCTCCTTTAGCCTTTAAAGATTAACATTAGATCTAACATTGCACGCCAAGTGTTCGATGAAATGTCCATGTAAATGTCACTCCTAAATGTGGCATTCGGTTTCTAGGTTCGAACTTATGCTTTTATTCGATTGCTCTTGATTTTGTAGTGCAGAATGTGCTTATTGGCTTGATACTATCCTCATTCTTTATGCTTATGCCTAGATGTCTTCAAAGTTCACTTGTTTTTTCTCCTTTAGCCTTTAAAAATTAACATTAGATCTAACATTGCACGCCAAGTGTTCGATGAAATGTCCATGTAAATGTCACTCCTAAATGTGGCATTCAGTTTATAGGTTCGAATTTATGCTTTTATTTGATTGCTCTTGATTTTGTAGTGCAGAATGTGCTTATTGGCTTGATACTATCCTCATTCTTTATGCTTATGCCTAGATGTCTTCAAAGTTCACTTGTTTTTTCTCCTTTAGCCTTTAAAAATTAACATTAGATCTAACATTGCACGCCAAGTGTTCGATGAAATGTCCATGTAAATGTCACTCCTAAATGTGGCATTCGGTTTATAGGTTCGAATTTATGCTTTTATTCGATCGCTCTTGATTTTAAAGAGCAGAATTTTCTTATTGGTTGTATACTATCCTCATTCTTTATGCTTATGCCTTGATGTCATTAAAGTTGACTTGTTTTTTCTCCTTTTACCTTTTAAAATTGACTTGTGATCTAACATTTTACGCCAAGTGTTTGATGAAATGTCCATGTAAATGTCACTCCTTAATGTGCGATTTGGTTTCTATGTTAGAATTTATGCTTTTATTCCATCGGTCTTGATTTTATAGTGTAGAATCTGCTTATTGGCTTGTTACTATCCTCATTCTCTATGATTATGCATAGATGTCTTTAAAGTTCACTTGTTTTTTCTCCTTTTGCCTTTAAAATGACTTGTCATCTTTCATTGCACGCCAAGTGTTCAATGAAATGTCTATGTAAATGTCACTCCTAAATGTGGCATTCGGTTTCTAGGTTCGAATTTATGCTTTTACTCGATCGTACTTGATTTTATAGTGCAGAATGTGCTTATTGCCTTGATACTATCCTCATTCTTTATGCTTATGCCTAGATGTCTTTAAAGTTCACTTGTTTTTTCTCCTTATGCCTTTAAAAATTTCCTTGTGATCTAACATTGCACGCCAAGTGTTCGATGAAATGTCCATGTAAATGTCCTTTCTAAATGTGGCATTCGGTTTCTACGTTGGAATTTATGCTTTTATTCGATCGTTATTGATTTCGTAGTGCAGAAGGTTCTTATTGGCTTGATACTATTCTCATTCTTTAAGCTTATGCCTAGATGTCTTTAATGTTCACTTGTTTTTTTTCTTATTCCTTTAAAATGACTTGTGATGTAACATTGCACGCCAAGTGTTCGATGAAATGTCCATGTAAATGTCACTCCTAATGGTGGCATTCGGTTTCTAGGTTCGAATTTATGCTTTTATTCGATCGGTCTTGATTTTGTAGTGCAGAATGTGCTTATTGGCTAGATACTATCCTCATTCTTTATACTTATGCCTAGATGTCTTCAAAGTTCACTTGTTATTTCTCCTTTAGCCTTTAAAAATTAACATTAGATCTAACATTGCACGCCAAGTGTTCGATGAAATGTACATGTAAATGTCACTCCTAAATGTGGCATTCGGTTTCTAAGTTCGAATATATGCTTTTATTCGATCGGTCTTGATTTTGTAGTTCAGAATGTGCTTATTGGCTTGATACTATCCTCATTCTTTATACTTATGCCTAGATGTCTTCAAAGTTCACTTGTTATTTCTCCTTTAGCCTTTAAAAATAAACATTAGATCTAACAGTGCACGCCAAGTGTTCGATGAAATGTCCATGTAAATGTCACTCCTAAATGTGGCATTCGGTTTCTAGGTTCGAATTTATGCTTTTATTCGATTGCTCTTGATTTTGTAGTGCAGAATGTGCTTATTGGCTTGATACTATCCTCATTCTTTATGCTTATGCCTAGATGTCTTCAAAGTTCACTTGTTATTTCTCCTTTAGCCTTTAAAAATTAACATTAGATCTAACATTGCACGCCAAGTGTTCGATGAAATGTCCATGTAAATGTCACTCCTAAATGTGGCATTCGGTTTATAGGTTCGAATTTATGCTTTTATTCGATCGCTCTTGATTTTGTAGTGCAGAATTTTCTTATTGGTTGTATACTATCCTCATTCTTAATGCTTATGCCTTAATGTCATTAAAGTTGACGTGTTTTTTCTCCTTTTACCTTTTAAAATTGACTTGTGATCTAACATTTTACGCCAAGTGTTTGATGAAATGTCCATGTCAATGTCACTCCTTAATGTGGCATTTGGTTTCTATGTTAGAATTTATGCTTTTATTCCATCGGTCTTGATTTTATAGTGTACAATCTGCTTATTGGCTTGTTGCTATCCTCATTCTCTATGATTATGCCTAGATGTCTTTAAAGTTCACTTGTTTTTTCTCCTTTTTCCTTTAAAATGACTTGTGATCTTTCATTGCACGCCAAGTGTTCAATAAAATGTCTATATAAATGTCACTCCTAAATGTGGCATTCGGTTTCTAGGTTCGAATTTATGCTTTTACTCGATCGTACTTGATTTTATAGTGCAGAATGTATTTATTACCTTGATATTATCCTCATTCTTTTTGCTTATGCCTAGATGTCTTTAAAGTTCACTTGTTTTTTCTCCTTATGCCTTTAAAAATTTACTTGTGATCTAACATTGCACGCCAAGTGTTCGATAAAATGTCCATGTAAATGTCCTTCCTAAATGTGGCATTCGGTTTCTACGTTAGAATTTATGCTTTTATTCGATCGTGTTTGATTTCGTAGGGCAGAAGGTTCTTATTGGCTTGATACTATTCTCATTCTTTAAGCTTATGCCTAGATGTCTTTAATGTTCACTTGTTTTTTTCCTTATTCCTTTAAAATGACTTGCGATGTAACATTGCACGCCAAGTGTTCGATGAAATGTCCATGTAAATGTCACTCCTAAATGTGGCATTCGGTTTCTAGGTTCGAATTTATGCTTTTATTCGATCGGTCTTGATTTTGTAGTGCAGAATGTGCTTATTGGCTAGATACTATCCTCATTCTTTATACTTATGCCTAGATGTCTTCAAAGTTCACTAGTTATTTCTTCCTTAGCCTTTAAAAATTAACATTAGATCTAACAGTGCACGCCAAGTGTTCGATGAAATGTCCATGTAAATGTCACTCCTAAATGTGGCATTCGGTTTCTAGGTTCGAATTTATGCTTTTATTCGATTGATCTTGATTTTGTAGTGCAGAATGTTCTTATTGGCTTGATACTATCCTCATTCTTTATGCTTATGCCTAGATGTCTTTAAAGTTCACTTGTTTTTTCTCCTTTAGCCTTTAAAAATTAACATTAGATCTAACATTGCACGCCAAGTGTTCGATGAAATGTCCATGTAAATGTCACTCCTAAATGTGGCATTCGGTTTATAGGTTCAAATTTATGCTTTTATTCGATCTCTCTTGATTTTGTAGTGCAAAATTTTCTTATTGGTTATATACTATCCTCATTCTTTATGCTTATGTCTTGATGTCTTTAATGTTCACTTGTTTTTTTCCTTATTCCTTTAAAATGACTTGTGATGTAACATTGCACACCAAGTGTTCGATGAACTGTCCATGTAAATGTCACTCTTAAATGTGGCATTCGGTTTCTAGGTTCGAATTTATGCTTTTATTCGATCGGTCTTGATTTTGTAGTGCTGAATGTGCTTATTGGCTAGATACTATCCGCATTCTTTATACTTATGCCTAGATGTCTTCAAAGTTCACTTGTTATTTCTCCTTTAGCCTTTAAAAATTAACATTAGATCTAACAGTGCACGCCAAGTGTTCGATGAAATGTACATGTAAATGTCACTCCTAAATGTGGCATTCGGTTTCTAGGTACGAATTTATGCTTTTATTCGATTGCTCTTGATTTTGTAGTGCAGAATGTGCTTATTGGCTTGATACTATCCTCATTCTTTATGCTTATGCCTAGATGTCTTCAAAGTTCACTTGTTTTTTCTCCTTTAGCCTTTAAAAATTAACATTAGATCTAACATTGCACGCCAAGTGTTCGATGAAATGTCCATGTAAATGTCACTCCTAACGGTGGCATTCGGTTTATAGGTTCGAATTTATGCTTTTATTCGATCGATGTTGATTTTGTAGTGCAGAATTTTCTTATTGGTTGTATACTATCCTCATTCTTTATGCTTATGCCTTGATGACATTAAAGTTGACTTGTTTTTTCTCCTTTTACCTTTTAAAATTGACTTGTGATCTAACATTTTACGCCAAGTGTTTGATTAAATGTCCATGTAAATGTCACTCCTTAATGTTGCATTTGGGTTCTATGTTAGAATTTATGCTTTTATTCCATCGGTCTTGATTTTATAGTGTACAATCTGCTTATTGGCTTGTTACTATCCTCATTCTCTATGATTATGCCTAGATGTCTTTAAAGTTCACTTGTTTTTTCTCCTTTTGCCTTTAAAATGACTTGTGATCTTTCATTGCACGCCAAGTGTTCAATGAAATGTCTATGTAAATGTCACTTCTAAATGTGGCATTCGGTTTCTAGGTTCGAATTTATGCTTTTACTCAATCGTACTTGATTTTATAGTGCAGAATGTGCTTATTCCCTTGATACTATCCTCATTCTTTATGCTTATGCCTAGATGTCTTTAAAGTTCACTTGTTTTTTCTCCTTATGCCTTTAAAAATTTACTTGTGATCTAACATTGCACGCCAAGTGTTCGATGTAATGTCCATGTAAATGTCCTTCCTAAATGTGGCATTCGGTTTCTACGTTGGAATTTATGCTTTTATTCGATCGTTATTGATTTCGTAGTGCAGAAGGTTCTTATTGGCTTGATACTATTCTCATTCTTTAAGCTTATGCCTAGATGTCTTTAATGTTCACTTGTTTTTTTTCTTATTCCTTTAAAATGACTTGTGATGTAACATTGCACGCCAAGTGTTCGATGAAATGTCCATGTAAATGTCACTCCTAATGGTGGCATTCGGTTTCTAGGTTCGAATTTATGCTTTTATTCGATCGGTCTTGATTTTGTAGTGCAGAATGTGCTTATTGGCTAGATACTATCCTCATTCTTTATACTTATGCCTAGATGTCTTCAAAGTTCACTTGTTATTTCTCCTTTAGCCTTTAAAAATTAACATTAGATCTAACATTGCACGCCAAGTGTTCGATGAAATGTACATGTAAATGTCACTCCTAAATGTGGCATTCGGTTTCTAAGTTCGAATATATGCTTTTATTCGATCGGTCTTGATTTTGTAGTGCAGAATGTGCTTATTGGCTTGATACTATCCTCATTCTTTATACTTATGCCTAGATGTCTTCAAAGTTCACTTGTTATTTCTCCTTTAGCCTTTAAAAATAAACATTAGATCTAACAGTGCACGCCAAGTGTTCGATGAAATGTCCATGTAAATGTCACTCCTAAATGTGGCATTCGGTTTCTAGGTTCGAATTTATGCTTTTATTCGATTGCTCTTGATTTTGTAGTGCAGAATGTGCTTATTGGCTTGATACTATCCTCATTCTTTATGCTTATGCCTAGATGTCTTCAAAGGTCACTTGTTATTTCTCCTTTAGCCTTTAAAAATTAACATTAGATCTAACATTGCAAGCCAAGTGTTCGATGAAATGTCCATGTAAATGTCACTCCTAAATGTGGCATTCGGTTTCTAGGTTCGAATTTATGCTTTTATTCGATTGCTCTTGATTTTGTAGTGCAGAATGTGCTTATTGGCTTGATACTATCCTCATTCTTTGTGCTTATGCCTAGATGTCTTCAAAGTTCACTTGTTTTTTCTCCTTTAGCCTTTAAAAATTAACATTAGATCTAACATTGCATGCCAAGTGTTAGATGAAATGTCCATGTAAATGTCACTCCTAAATGTGACAATCGGTTTATAGGTTCGAATTTATGCTTTTATTCGATTGCTCTTGATTTTGTAGAGCAGAATGTGCTTTTTGGCTTGATACTATCCTGATTATTTATGCTTACGCCTAGATGTCTTCAAAGTTCACTTGTTTTTTCTCCTTTAGCCTTTAAAAACTAACATTAGATCTAACATTGCACGCCAAGTGTTCGATGAAATGTCCATGTAAATGTCACTCCTAAATGTGGCATTCGGTTTATAGGTTCGAATTTATGATTTTATTCGATCGCTCTTGATTTTGTAGTGCAGAATTTTCTTATTGGTTGTATACTATCCTCATTCTTTATGCTTATGCCTTGATGTCATTAAAGTTGACTTGTTTTTTCTCCTTTTACCTTTTAAAATTGACTTGTGATCTAACATTTTACGCCAAGTGTTTGATGAAATGTCCATGTAAATGTCACTCCTTAATGTGGCATTTGGTTTCTATGTTAGAATTTATGCTTTTATTCTATCGGTCTTGATTTTATAGTGTAGAATCTGCTTATTGGCTTGTTACTATCCTCATTCTCTATGATTATGCCTAGATGTCTTTAAAGGTCACTTGTTTTTTCTCCTTTTGCCTTTTAAATGACTTGTGATCTTTCATTGCACGCCAAGTGTTCAATGAAATGTCTATGTAAATGTCACTCCTAAATGTGGCATTCGGTTTCTAGTTTCGAATTTATGCTTTTATTCCATCGGTCTTGATTTTATAGTGTAGAATCTGCTTATTGGCTTGTTACTATCCTCATTCTCTATGATTATGCCTAGATGTCTTTAAAGTTCACTTGTTTTTTCTCCTTTTGCCTTTAAAATGACTTGTGATCTTTCATTGCACGCCAAGTGTTCAATGAAATGTCTATATAAATGTCACTCCTAAATGTGGCATTCGGTTTCTAGGTTCGAATTTAGGCTTTTACTCGATCGTACTTGATTTTATAGTGCAGAATGTGCTTATTGCCTTGATACTATCCTCATTCTTTATGCTTATGCCTAGATGTCTTTAAAGTTCACTTGTTTTTTCTCCTTATGCCTTTAAAAATTTACTTGTGATCTAACATTGCACGCCAAGTGTTCGATGAAATGTCCATGTAAATGTCCTTCCTAAATGTGGCATTCGGTTTCTACGTTGGAATTTATGCTTTTATTCGATCGTTATTGATTTCGTAGTGCAGAAGGTTCTTATTGGCTTGATACTATTCTCATTATTTAAGCTTATGCCTAGATGTCTTTAATGTTCACTTGTTTTTTTCCTTATTCCTTTAAAATGATTTGTGATGTAACATTGCACGCCAAGTGTTCGATGAAATGTCCATGTAAATGTCACTCCTAAATGTGGCATTCGGTTTCTAGGTTCGAATTTATGCTTTTCTTCGATCGGTCTTGATTTTGTAGTGCAGAATGTGCTTATGGGCTAGATACTATCCTCATTCTTTATACTTATGCCTAGATGTCTTCAAAGTTCACTTGTTATTTCTCCTTATGCCTTTAAAAATTTACTTGTGATCTAACATTGCACGCCTAGTGTTCGATGAAATGTCCATGTAAATGTCACTCCTAAATGTGGCATTCGGTTTCTAGGTTCGAATTTATGCTTTTATTCGATTGCTCTTGATTTTGTAGTGCAGAATGTGCTTATTGGCTTGATACTATCCTCATTCTTTATGCTTATGCCTAGATGTCTTCAAAGTTCACTTGTTTTTTCTCCTTTAGCCTTTAAAAATTAACATTAGATCTAACATTGCACGCCAAGTGTTCGATGAAATGTCCATGTGAATGTCACTCCTAAATGTGGCATTCGGTTTCTAGGTTCGAATTTATGCTTTTATTCGATTGCTCTTGATTTTATAGTGCAGAATGTGCTTATTGGCTTGATACTATCCTCATTCTTTATGCTTATGCCTAGATGTCTTCAAAGTTCACTTGTTTTTTCTCCTTTAGCCTTTAAAAATTAACATTAGATCTAACATTGCACGCCAAGTGTTCGATAAAATGTCCATGTAAATGTCACTCCTAAATGTGGCATTCGGTTTATAGGTTCGAATTTATGCTTTTATTCCATCGATCTTGATTTTGTAGTGCAGAATTTTCTTATTGGGTGTATACTATCCTCATTCTTTATACTTATGCCTTGATGTAATTAAAGTTGACTTGTTTTTTTCTCCTTTTACCTTTTAAAATTGACTTGTGATCTAACATTTTACGCCAAGTGTTTGATGAAATGTCCATGTAAATGTCACTCCTTAATGTGGCATTTGGTTTCTATGTTAGAATTATGCTTTTATTCCATCGGTCTTGATTTTATAGTGTAGAATCTGCTTATTGGCTTGTTACTATCCTCATTCTCTATGATTATGCCTAGATGTCTTTAAAGTTCACTTGTTTTTTCTCCTTTTGCCTTTAAAATGACTTGTGATCTTTCATTGCACGCCAAGTGTTCAATGAAATGTCTATGTAAATGTCACTCCTAAATGTGGCATTCGTTTTCTAGGTTCGAATTTATGCTTTTACTCGATCGTACTTGATTTTATAGTGCAGAATGTGCTTATTGCCTTGATACTATCCTTATTCTTTATGCTTATGCCTAGATGTCTTTAAAGTTCACTTGTTTTTTCTCCTTATGCCTTTAAAAATTTACTTGTGATCTAACATTGCACGCCAAGTGTTCGATGAAATGTCCATGTAAATGTCCTTCCTAAATGTGGCATTCGGTTTCTTCGTTGGAATTTATGCTTTTATTCGATCGTTATTGATTTCGTAGTGCAGAAGGTTCTTATTGGCTTGATACTATTCTCATTCTTTAAGCTTATGCCTAGATGTCTTTAATGTTGACTTGTTTTTTTCCTTATTCTTTTAAAATGACTTGTGATGTAACATTGCACGCCAAGTGTTCGATGAAATGTCCATGTAAATGTCACTCCTAAATGTGACATTCGGTTTCTAAGTTCGAATATATGCTTTTATTCGATCGGTCTTGATTTTGTAGTGCAGAATGTGCTTATTGGCTTGATACTATCCTCATTCTTTATACTTATGCCTAGATGTCTTCAAAGTTCACTTGTTATTTCTCCTTTAGCCTTTAAAAATTAACATTAGATCTAACATTGCACGCCAAGTGTTCGATGAAATGTCCATGTGAATGTCACTCCTAAATGTGGCATTCGGTTTCTAGGTTCGAATTTATGCTTTTATTCGATTGCTCTTGATTTTATAGTGCAGAATGTGCTTATTGGCTTGATACTATCCTCATTCTTTATGCTTATGCCTTGATGTAATTAAAGTTGACTTGTTTTTTTCTCCTTTTACCTTTTAAAATTGACTTGTGATCTAACATTTTACGCCAAGTGTTTGATGAAATGTCCATGTAAATGTCACTCCTTAATGTGGCATTTGGTTTCTATGTTAGAATTATGCTTTTATTCCATCGGTCTTGATTTTATAGTGTAGAATCTGCTTATTGGCTTGTTACTATCCTCATTCTCTATGATTATGCCTAGATGTCTTTAAAGTTCACTTGTTTTTTCTCCTTTTGCCTTTAAAATGACTTGTGATCTTTCATTGCACGCCAAGTGTTCAATGAAATGTCTATGTAAATGTCACTCCTAAATGTGGCATTCGTTTTCTAGGTTCGAATTTATGCTTTTACTCGATCGTACTTGATTTTATAGTGCAGAATGTGCTTATTGCCTTGATACTATCCTTATTCTTTATGCTTATGCCTAGATGTCTTTAAAGTTCACTTGTTTTTTCTCCTTATGCCTTTAAAAATTTACTTGTGATCTAACATTGCACGCCAAGTGTTCGATGAAATGTCCATGTAAATGTCCTTCCTAAATGTGGCATTCGGTTTCTACGTTGGAATTTATGCTTTTATTCGATCGTTATTGATTTCGTAGTGCAGAAGGTTCTTATTGGCTTGATACTATTCTCATTATTTAAGCTTATGCCTAGATGTCTTTAATGTTCACTTGTTTTTTTCCTTATTCCTTTAAAATGATTTGTGATGTAACATTGCACGCCAAGTGTTCGATGAAATGTCCATGTAAATGTCACTCCTAAATGTGGCATTCGGTTTCTAGGTTCGAATTTATGCTTTTCTTCGATCGGTCTTGATTTTGTAGTGCAGAATGTGCTTATGGGCTAGATACTATCCTCATTCTTTATACTTATGCCTAGATGTCTTCAAAGTTCACTTGTTATTTCTCCTTATGCCTTTAAAAATTTACTTGTGATCTAACATTGCACGCCTAGTGTTCGATGAAATGTCCATGTAAATGTCACTCCTAAATGTGGCATTCGGTTTCTAGGTTCGAATTTATGCTTTTATTCGATTGCTCTTGATTTTGTAGTGCAGAATGTGCTTATTGGCTTGATACTATCCTCATTCTTTGTGCTTATGCCTAGATGTCTTCAAAGTTCACTTGTTTTTTCTCCTTTAGCCTTTAAAAATTAACATTAGATCTAACATTGCATGCCAAGTGTTAGATGAAATGTCCATGTAAATGTCACTCCTAAATGTGACAATCGGTTTATAGGTTCGAATTTATGCTTTTATTCGATTGCTCTTGATTTTGTAGAGCAGAATGTGCTTTTTGGCTTGATACTATCCTGATTATTTATGCTTACGCCTAGATGTCTTCAAAGTTCACTTGTTTTTTCTCCTTTAGCCTTTAAAAATTAACATTAGATCTAACATTGCACGCCAAGTGTTCGATGAAATGTCCATGTAAATGTCACTCCTAAATGTGGCATTCGGTTTATTGGTTCGAATTTATGCTTTTATTCGATCCCTCTTGATTTTGTAGTGCAGAATTTTCTTATTGGTTGTATACTATCCTCATTCTTTATGCTTATGCCTTGATGTCATTAAAGTTGACTTGTTTTTTCTCCTTTTACCTTTTAAAATTGACTTGTGATCTAACATTTTACGCCAAGTGTTTGTTGAAATGTCCATGTAAATGTCACTCCTTAATGTGGCATTTGGTTTCTATGTTAGAATTTATGCTTTTATTCCATCGGTCTTGATTTTATAGTGTAGAATCTGCTTATTGGCTTGTTACTATCCTCATTCTCTATGATTATGCCTAGATGTCTTTAAAGTTCACTGGTTTTTTCTCCTTTTGCCTTTAAAATGACTTGTGATCTTTCATTGCACGCCAAGTGTTCAATGAAATGTCTATGTAAATGTCACTCCTAAATGTGGCATTCGTTTTCTAGGTTCGAATTTATGCTTTTACTCGATCGTACTTGATTTTATAGTGCAGAATGTGCTTATTGCCTTGATACTATCCTCATTCTTTATGCTTATGCCTAGATGTCTTTAAAGTTCACTTGTTTTTTCTCCTTATGCCTTTAAAAATTTACTTGTGATCTATCATTGCACGCCAAGTGTTCGATGAAATGTCCATGTAAATGTCCTTCCTAAATGTGGCATTCGGTTTCTACGTTGGAATTTATGCTTTTATTCGATCGTTATTGATTTCATAGTGCAGAAGGTTCTTATTGGCTTGATACTATTCTCATTCTTTAAGCTTATGCCTAGACGTCTTTAAAGTTCACTTGTTTTTTTCCTTATTCCTTTAAAATGACTTGTGATGTAACATTGCACACCAAGTGTTCGATGAAGTGTCCATGTAAATGTCACTCCTAAATGTGGCATTCGGTTTCTAGGTTCGAATTTATGCTTTTATTCGATCGGTCTTGATTTTGTAGTGCAGAATGTGCTTATTGGCTTGATACTATCCTCATTCTTTGTACTTATGCCTAGATGTCTTCAAAGTTCACTTGTTATTTCTCTTTTAGCCTTTAAAAATTAACATTAGATCTAACATTGCACGCCAAGTGTTCGATGAAATGTCCATGTAAACTGAGATGTGGTAAATATATGAACGAGATCCTGTACAAAATATCCTTAACCAAAAGGGGTTAAGGCGCAAAAGTGAGGCATGACTGATCAACATGATCCGACATGGTCCTCAATAGCCACTACGAACAAGGCGCCCCTAGAGGAGGACTAGAGGTAACAAGACACATCAAACAAGCCCCAATGAACCCTAGAGATGGACTAGGGCTCTATACACATCAATCTAGCCCCAAAAATCCCTAGAGGAGGACTAGGGGTAACAAAACGGGCCGGTATGGCAAGGGTGCCTAAAAGGCAAACAAGCAAGACACCAAAACAACCAAGGCAAGAGCCATCAAAGACAACAAATCGCCTATCAAGGCAGCCACAAGCCAAAATGACAACAATACAACGGAAGAGAGGAGGTGAGGCCTTACGTGCGAATGAGCCTTCGGAGTCTTGCGCCTTTCTTTCCGCTAGTTTTGCAAGTGAAGGAGATCCTTGTTTTGCAAGCATGGATTGTTTTGAGGGCACAATCCATGGGGTTGGGTGTGGTGCCTCGGAAGTAAGCATCATTCCTAGCATCCCAAGTGTGGTAGATGATACCAAGAAGGGTGACTAGTCTTGCTTTGAAGATGTGAGAGTCTTGTCTTGGGGACCTTAAGAACCACTCAACCCATTCTTGTAGGTTTGGCTTCCTAGTTTGGATTCCATGCCACGTCCAAACTCTATCCATGACCTCTTGGACAAAATTGCAATTCCCCCAAAGGTGATCGGAGGTTTCATTGTCATTCCCACAAAGGACACAAGTGTCATTATTTAAGAGACCCCGATCCTTGAGCCGACTTAGCGTGGGGAGTCTCCCTTGGTAAGCTAACCAAAATCTAAAGCTCCACTTCTTGGCTCGTACACGAGTCCAAATCATCTCACTCCAAGGAAGAGTGGGGCCACGGTCACGGAGTAAATCATAGAGGGCTCTCGCATCAAGTTGGCCATTCGGCTTTGTGATGGTATTAAGACCGGTTGGGTCCTCATTTATTGCCCTTGTATGAACCACTTCAACCACCGGTTCTCTTAGCTTGAGGAGTGATTTCCAAATCCAAGAGTCGGTGCTTTTCACTCTCAAATTCCAGAAATTGGCCCTACTTGTATGGTTTTGATTGACCTAATTCGTCCAAAGCGACGGTTTGTTCATGTGTATCTCATGGCCAAGTTTGAAGAGGATTGATTGGTTCCATGCAAGGAGCTCTTTGATGTTGAGGCCGCCCTCCTCGTAAGGTCTAGTCACTTTTTTCCAAGAGACAAGTGCTTTTTTCCCCTCAATTTTGCCACTCCAAAGGAAGGAGCGACAAAGTGCTTCTATGCGTTTGAGTACCTTCCTTGGGATGATGGTGGATTTAACCCAAAAGGAAAGGAGACCCTCAAGCATAGAGCGGATTACTTGAGCTCTCCCTTCATAGGAGAGCATACGTGCACCACATCTATTGATGACCCCGGTGATCTTGTTGAGGAGTGGCCCATAGTCCCCTACTTTAAGCTTGTCGGAGTGAAGTGGCATTCCCAAATAGCGGACCGGGAAGGTTCCAATCTCAAACCCCATAATTGCCGCAAGAGAGGCCCGGTCATTAAGTGCCACACCGCAAAAGAAGATGCGGCTTTTGTGGTTGTTGGCTATAGGCCCCGAGGATCTTCCGAATGAGACAAGGCATGTTTTTATGGAGTTGAGGGTAGGGATGGTAGGCTTACAAAAAATGAGGAGGTCATCGGAAAAGGTGATATTTGTGAGTTTGAGGCGGTAGCATTTAGGGTGGAAGGCAAAACCTCGGTTGGTGCTAGCCTTTTGAAGATTCCGGCTAAGGATTTCCATAATCAAGACGAAGAGGAAGGGTGAGAGAGGATCACCTTGGCGGAGGCCTCTCTTGCCGGGGAAGAAGCCCTTGGCCTCACCATTAATGAGGATAGAGTATCTTGGGGTGGTCACATTTTGTAAGATGAGTTGGGTTAGCCAAGGTCGGAAGCCAAAGTAGTGGAGAGTTTTTTCAAGGAAGTCCCAATCAACACAATCAAAAGCCTTTTGGAGGTCCACTTGCATGAGGCACCTTTCAGAGGTGCGCCTTTTCTCATAGGTGGCAACTAGTTCTTGAGCAACCGCGGCGTTGTGGGAAATGGAGCGGCCCGGGACAAAAGCACCTTGCCCAACCGAGACAATTTTGTCAAGGAAGGGTCGAATTCGGCTTACTAGGATTTTGGAGATGGCTTTAAGAAAGGTATTGCAACAAGAGATAGGTCGAAAGTCTTTTATGTGGAAAGGGTTGTCAACTTTGGGTATGAGGCTCACAAACGTGTTGTTCCAATCTCTAAGTAGTCTCCCGGATTGGAAGAATTCTTGCACCGCTTTGACCACATCAAGTTTCACTATGCTCCAACATTCTTTGAAGAAGTGGCTACTAAATCCGTCGGGCCCCGGAGATTTGTTGGATCCAATGCCCACAAAAGCTTTTCTTATCTCTTCTTCACTAGGCATGAGGGTGAGGTTTGTCATATCCCCTTGAGTGAGAGTTGGCCCTTGAAGTTGATTAAAGTCTAAAGCTTGTGTTGGAGCAGGTGTGCCAAAAAGCTTCTCATAGAACCCCACCACCTCATTCACAATATCACGGGGATCTTCAATTTTGTTGCCATCTTCATCCTCAAGTATTCGGATGGTGTTGCCTTCCTTCCTTTCCTTGATCCTATTGAAAAAGAAGGAGGAGGTCTCCTCTCCCATGCTCATCCAATCTAGCTTGGCTCTTTGGGTTGTGGCACTCAACAAAATTTTCATATTGAGCTCAACCTCTTTCTTGGCTTCGGTAACGACTCTTTGTTTTTCAAGGCTCCCAAAGTCGTCATGGAGAATTTGTTGTGCTTTCTTCAACTTTTCCACACTAGCCTCGGCTTGTGCCTCAAGATTCCTAAACTTAGTGCGGTGCCAAGCTTTTAGGGCCCCTTTCAATTTGGAAAGCTTGGAGAAGAGGATGAATTGAGCCGACCCTACTATATGCTCTCCCTAAATACGGCTCACCAAGGTTTCAAATTCGGGATCTTCGGTCCAAAAATTGTAGAACCGGAAGGGAATTTTTCGGATGGTGTTGGTGGGGTTAATGTGGACAAGGCCGGGTGAGTGGTCGGAAAGGTTTGGGTCACCAAAAAAGGCAAAGGATTGCCTAAAAGTGGCTTCCCAAATGGGGTTAACAAGGGCACGGTCAATTTTTGTGGCTACACGGGAGGTGCCCATTTGTTGGTTAGACCATGTGTACTTGGCTCCGGAGTAGGTAAGGTCATGAAGGTCACAAGGGCCAAGGGCATTGGCTACCTCATTTGGCTCATCATCAGCATTGGTATTTCTCAAAGAGAATCTCTCCGTTGAGTCAAGCAAACAATTCAAATCACCCATCACAAGCCATGGTGCATTCATCCCCCCGGCAAGGGTTCTCAACAAGTTCCACAAAGGTTTTCTTTCCCTGGGATAATTGAAAGCATAGACAAAGGTGAGATAGAAGTTTAAACATGAGTTTTTGTCACTAACCTTGCAATGGATCAATTGGCTAGTGTTTAATAGAACTTCCAAATGCACAACTAGGGGGTTCCAAGCTATCCTCATGCGACCCCTTTCTTGGTTGCCAACATCGGTGCAATAATTCCATCCTCTTAGCAAGCAATAAGCAAGTAGGTCTTCCCTAGATCTTAGGGTCTTGGTTTCCAAGATGTCCATCACACTAACTCGGTTTTTATGGACAAAGCTATTGACCATATTTATTTTAGAGGGGTCACTACTCCCTCTCACATTCCAACAACCGACTTTGAGCTCAGTCATGGATCACCCTTTTTAGGGCTACTACAACCCTCTATTAGTCCCTCGAGAAGGCCCTCAAACATGTTGGGGCTTTTGTTGCAAGCTTTTGAATATGAGGCCGAAGCGTGGTGGTTTAGGGAAGATATCTTTTGAGGGCTAAAGGTGTGTTTCTTATTTGGAAATTTGAAGTGATGGTGGGCCTCTTTTTCTAAGTCACGAGCTTGGAGAGCTAGGATTGCATTTTGCTCATTCACCAAAGGTTCGGCTAGGGATGGTTTAGTTGGTGCTTTAGGTGGTGCTTCAAGGTCATCTTCTTTACGAGGGCTAGGGGTAGTGCGTGGTGGATGTGGGGGCTCATCAATGGCTAGCTCCTTTGTGGTAGTTTGGGTGGCAACAACCGAGTTTTGCAATGGCTCTTGGCTTGCTTGGCTAGGGGTGCAACTAGCGGCGCGACTAGGGGAAGGACTAGGGGCGCGACTAGCGGCGCGCCTTGGAGTTGGGCTGGGGGCACGAGTAGTGGTGTCTTTGGCTCGCCACACCCGGTTAGCCATTCTCGGTTTGTTTTTGTGATACATACGAGAGTGCTCTCGCTCATGCTCTTGTTCATGGGTGCAAAATTGTTTGGTGTGGCCGAAATTCTTGCATCGAGTGCATCTCCAAGGCATCCACTCAAACTCCACATTGTATTCAAATTTCTTCCCACATTTGCTTGCCAACTTGACCATTCTCCGGTTGGCTTCCTCGGTAGTGATTTCAACAAGTAACCGGGCATAAGAGATTTTCTCCAATGAAGAGGTGATCCGATCTACACAAATTGGCTTACCAATCATGTTGCCAATAACACTAAGCATGTGCTTGGAGGAAAGGAGGATGGGATCCAAGTCTAGAATCTTGACCCATACCGGGATGGAGGCAAAGCTCGTCCAATCAATCGCCATGCCCATCTCCCATTCTTTCAAGACTAGCGGTTTGTTACCATGTATGAGCCATGGGCCATTGTGGAGAACCCATGCTCGATCTTCTAGCTTGGCAAAGCTTAGCAAGAACACACCATTCTCTTTCATATAGACCTTGGGTGTTGGAATTTCCCATGAGCTTTCAATGAAAGCGAGGAGATTGCGTAGAGTGATTTGCGCACCAGCCACAAACCCAATGAGTGAAGCACTCCAAGACTCTTGCTCTTTGGCAACATCATTCAAATCAAATTCAAAGACATCTCTATTCTCCAAGACCATGTGCTCAAGCCGTTCACAATTTCTTATGGCTCTATTCCCCTCGGTGGCTTGCTTGAAGGAGGTGGTTTTGCTAGACTCCCCTTTGTAGAATCTGGGTGATAACCTTTCAAGGACTGATTTTTTATGGCTTGGTCTATGAGGCAAGACTGGTTTCAAGGTTGGTTCATGGGTGTGAACAATCTGCTGCTCGGTTGGGTTTTGGGTAAGGGCCAATTTTGATGGAGAAGCGAGCTCGGGATTAGCTCCTAAAGCTGTTGGGGGCAAAGGTTGCTGGGTTGAAAGTTCTAGGGAAGCTTTATCACTTCGAGGGGGAGGATTGCAAGGTTTTCCTACCAAAGAGGAATGGCCAGTCTCTTGCTTTCCTAAAGCTGGATTTCCCGAAGAGGTTAAACGTGAACATGTGACATGTCCAGCTGGGTTTTGGTCAGAAGAATGCAAGAGCGGCTCCCCAAGCACAAGTGTTGTCTCCTTGCCTTCCAGCCCTAGCAAGTTTAGAAGCTCCATCGTCATTTCATGGTGTGCCGCCATGGAACTGGCCGGAGGTTGCGCTCCATCAAGAGAGCTTGAGGCGGCTTCTAAAAGCTTAGCGTTTTCAATGGCTAACTCTGTGTATTTGGAGAGCCCCTTCAAGAAAGTCGGTGTTTTGGTTGGGTCAAGCTCCATTTCGCTCGCAATATAGGGGTTGGGCTCAGCTTTGCTCGTCGGAGTCAAGCCATGGCTCGGAGAGAGTGTGCTCTTAGCCGAATTGTTGGAGCGATGTCGTTTCTTCTTGGAACCCGACATGGTGAAGAAGCCTCGCACAAGGCAGGATGAAGACGACCAGATCCGCCCACGAACAGCTTGGCCTGCGCAGATTTAGTGAGTGTCGGAGCAAACCCTAGTCGGACCAAGAACAAACCCTAATCTAATATATGTGCGCTCTACTCACCCGAACGACTCCCTCTCGTACTCGGTCAGGATCCAAGTGGATCTTGCCAAGTTTCTTCCTCACACAACACCACCACACTCCGCTCAAAGATGTCACCGGAAGATGTCCCCGGAGTCACCTTTACCCGTGTTTTCCCACAAGCACACAAACCCTAATCTCCCTCACGTATTCCGGTTGCCAAGGGAGGCCCCACACCGGAATTTCCGCCTCACAAGATGTCGCCGACACACGCACTCACCACCCCACCCCCCACCGGAGAAGAGCGCGCCGCCCTAAGGCCGCCGGTGAAGAAATCCCAAGAGAAGGCTAGAGAGAGAAGTTAGAGAGAAGAGTTTTTGAAATGTCCATGAAATGTCCATGTAAATGTCACTCCTAAATGTGGCATTCGGTTTCTAGGTTCGAATTTATGCTTTTATTCGATTGCTCTTGATTTTGTAGTGCAGAATGTGCTTATTGGCTTGATACTATCCTCATTCTTTATGCTTATGCCTAGATGTCTTCAAAGTTCACTTGTTTTTCTCCTTTAGCCTTTAAAAATTAACATTAGATCTAACATTGCACGCCAAGTGTTCGATGAAATGTCCATGTAAATGTCAATCCTAAATGTGGCATTCGGTTTATAGGTTCGAATTTATGCTTTTATTCGATCGCTCTTGATTTTGTTGTGCATAATTTTCTTATTGGTTGTATACTATCCTCATTCTTTATGCTTATTCCTTGATGTCATTAAAGTTCACTTGTTTTTTCTCCTTTTACCTTTTAAAATTGACTTGTGATCTAACATTTTACGCAAAGTGTTTGATGAAATGTCCATGTAAATGTCACTCCTTAATGTGGCATTTGGTTTCTATGTTAGAATTTATGCTTTTATTCCATCGGTCTTGATTTTATAGTGCAGAATGTGTTTATTGGCTTGTTACTATCCTCATTCTTTATGATTATGCCTAGATATCTTTAAAGTTCACTTGTTTTTTCTCCTTTTGCCTTTAAAATGACTTGTGATCTTTCATTTCACGCCAAGTGTTCAATGAAATGTCTATGTAAATGTCACTCCTAAATTTGGCAATCGATTTCTAGGTTCGAATTTATTCTTTTATTTGATCGGTCTTAATTTTATAGTGCAGATTGTGCTTATTGGCTTGATACTATCCTCATTCTTTATGCTTATGCCTAGATGTCTTTAAAGTTCACTTGTTTTTTCTCCTTATGCCTTTAAAAATTTACTTGTGATCTAACATTGCACGCCAATTGTTGGATGAAATGTCCATGTGAATGTCCTACCTAAATGTGGCATTCGGTTTCTAGGTTCGAATTTATTCTTTTATTTGATTGGTCTTAATTTTATAGTGCAGAATGTGCTTATTGGCTTGATACTATCCTCATTCTTTATGCTTATGCCTAGATGTCTTTAAAGTTCACTTGTTTTTTCTCCTTATGCCTTTAAAAAATTACTTGTGATCTAATATTGCACGCCAAGTGTTCGATGAAATGTCCATGTAAATGTCCTTCCTAAATGTGGCATTCGGTTTCTACGTTGGAATTTATGCTTTTATTCTCGATCGTTATTGATTTCGTAGTGCAGAAGGTTCTTATTGGCTTGATAATATTCTCATTCTTTATGCTTATGCCTAGATGTCTTTAAAGTTCACTTGTTTTTTTTCCTTATTCCTTTAAATTGACTTGTGATATAACATTCCACGCCAAGTGTTCGATGAAATGTCCATGTAAATGTCACTCCTAAATGTGGCATTCGGTTTCTAGGTTCGAAATTATGCTTTTATTCGATCGGTCTTTATTTTGTAGTGTAGAATGTGCTTCTTGGCTTGATACTATCCTCATTCTTTATGCTTATGCCTAGATGTCTTCAAATTCACTTGTTTTTTCTCCTTTAGCCTTTAAAAATTAACTTGAGATCTACCATTGCACGCCAAGTGTTCGATGAAATGTCCATGTAAATGTCACTCCTAAATGTGGCATTCGGTTTCTAGGTTCGAATTTATGCTTTTATTCGATCGCTCTTGATTTTGTAGTGTAGATATTTCTTATTGGCTTGATACTATCCTCATTCTTTATGCTTATGCCTAGATGTCTTTAAAGTTCACTTGTTTTTTCTCATTTTTCCTTTAAAATGACTTGTGGTCTAACACTGCACGCCAAATGTTCGATGAAATGTCCTTGTAAATGTCACTCCTAAATGTGGCATTGGGTTTCTAGGTTCGAATTTATTCTTTTATTTGATCGGTCTTGATTTTATAGTGCAGAATGTTCTTATTGGCTAGATACTATCCTCATTCTTTATGCCTATGTCTAGATGTCTTCAAAGTTCATTTGTTTTTTCTCCTTTAGCTTTTAAAAATTGACTTGTGATATAACATTGCACGCCAAATATTCGATGAAATATCCATGTAAATGTCCTTCCTAAATGTGGCATTCGGTTTCTAAGTTGGAGTTTATGCTTTTATTCGATCTTTATTGATTTCGTAGTGCAGAATGTGCTTATTGGCTTGATACTATCCTCATTCTTTATGCTTATGCCTAGATGTCTTCAAAGTTCGCTTGTGCCTAGATCCTTTAGCCTTTAAAAATTAACTTTAGATCAAACATTGCACGCCAAGTGTTCGATGAAATGTCCATGTAAATGTCAGTCCTAAATGTGGCATTCGGTTTCTAGGTTCGAATTTATGCTTTTATTCGATCGCTCTTGATTTTGTAGTGCTTAATTTTCTTATTGGCTTGATACTATCCTCATTCTTTATGCTTATGCCTAGATGTCTTTAAAGTTCACTTATTTTTTCTCCTTTTGCCTTTAAAATGACTTGTGATCTAACATTGCACGCCAAATGTTCGATGAAATGTCCATGTAAATGAAACTCCTAAATGTGGCACTCGGTTTCTAGGTTCGAATTTATGCTTTTATTCGATCGCTCTTGATTTTGTTGTGCAGAATGTGCTGATTGGCTACATATTATCCTCATTCTTTATGCTTATACCTAGATGTCACAAAGTTCACTTGTTTTTTCTCCTTTAGCCTTTAAAAATTAACTTTAGATCTAATATTGCACGCCAAGTGTTCGATGAAATGTCCATGTAAATGTCACTCCAAAATGTGGCATTCGGTTTCTAGGTTCAAATTTATGCTTTTATTCGACCGCTCTTGATTTAGTAGTGCAGAATTTTCTTATTGGTTGTATACTATCCTCATTCTTTATGCTTATGCCTTGACGTCTTTAAAGTTCACTTGTTTTTTCTCCTTTTACCTTTAAAAATTGACTTGTGATCAAACATTGCACGCCATTTGTTTGATGAAATGTCCATGTAAATTTCACTCCTTAATGTGGCATTTGATTTCTATGTTAGAATTTATGCTTTTACTCCATCGGTCTTGATTTTATAGTGCAGAATGTGCTTATTGGCTTGTTACTATCCTTATTCTTTATGATAATGCCTAGATGTCTTTAAAGTTCACTTGTTTTTTCTCCTTTTGCCTTTAGATGACTTGTGATCTAACATTGCACGCCAAGTGTTCAATGAAATGTCTATGTAAATGTCACTCCTAAATGTGGCATTCGGTTTCTAGGTTCGAATTTATGCTTTTACTCGATCGTACTTGATTTTATAGTGCAGAATGTGCTTATTGGCTTGATACTATCCTCATTCTTTATGCTTATTCCTAGATGTCTTTAAAATTCACTTGTTTTTTCTCCTTTAGCCATTAAAAATTGACTTGTGATCTAACATTGCATGCCAAATGTTCGATGAAATTTCCATGTAAATGTCACTCCTAAATGTGGCATTCGGTTTCTAGGTTCGAATTTATTCTTTTATTTGATTGGTCTTAATTTTATAGTGCAGAATGTGCTTATTGGCTTGATACTATCCTCATTCTTTATGCTTATGCCTAGATGTCTTTAAAGTTCACTTGTTTTTTCTCCTTATGCCCTTAAAAAATTACTTGTGATCTAACATTGCACGCCAAGTGTTCGATGAAATGTCCATGTAAATGTCCTTCCTAAATGTGGCATTCGGTTTCTACGTTGGAATTTATGCTTTTATTCGATCGTTATTGATTTCGTAGTGCAGAAGGTTCTTATTGGCTTGATACTATTCTCATTCTTTATGCTTATGCCTAAATGTCTTTAAAGTTCACTTGTTTTTTTTCCTTATTCCTTTAAATTGACTTGTGATATAACATTGCACGCCAAGTGTTCGATGAAATGTCCATGTAAATGTCACTCCTAAATGTGGCATTCAGTTTCTAGGTTCGAATTTATGCTTTTACTTGATCGGTCTTGATTTTATAGTGCAGAATGTGCTTATTGGCTTGATACTATCCTCATTGTTTATGCTTATGCCTAGATGTCTTTAAAATCCACTTGTTTTTTCTCCTTTAGCCATTAAAAATTGACTTGTGATCTAACATTGCACGCCAAATGTTCGATGAAATTTCCATGTAAATGTCACTTCTAAATGTGGCAATCGATTTCTAGGTTCGAATTTATTCTTTTATTTGATCGGTCTTAATTTTATAGTGCAGAATGTGCTTATTGCCTTGATACTATCCTCATTCTTTATGCTTATGCCTAGATGTCTTCAAAGTTCGCTTGTTTTTTCTCCTTTAGCCTTTAAAAATTAACTTTAGATCTAACATTGCACGCCAAGTGTTCGATGAAATGTCCATGTAAATGTCAGTCCTAAATGTGGCATTCGGTATCTAGGTTCGAATTTATGCTTTTATTCGATCGCTTTTGATTTTGTAGTGCTTAATTTTCTTATTGGCTTGATACTATCCTCATTCTTTATGCTTATGCCTAGATGTCTTTAAAGTTCACTTGTTTTTTCTCCTTTTGCCTTTAAAATGACTTGTGATCTAACATTGCACGCCAAATGTTCGATCAAATGTCCATGTAAATGAAACTCCTAAATGTGGCACTCGGTTTCTAGGTTCGAATTTATGCTTTTACTCGATCGCTCTTGATTTTGTAGGGCAGAATGTGCTTATTGGCTAGATACTATCCTCATTCTTTATTCTTATGCCTAGATGTCACAAAGTTCACTTGTTTTTTCTCCTTTAGCCTATAAAAATTAACTTTATATCTAACATTGCACGCCAAGTGTTCGATGAAATGTCCATGTAAATTTCACTCCTTAATGTGGCATTTGGTTTCTATGTTAGAATTTATGCTTTTACTCCATCGGTCTTGATTTTATAGTGCAGAATGTTCTTATTGCCTTGATACTATCCTCATTCTTTATGCTTATGCCTAGATGTCTTTAAAGTTCACTTGTTTTTTCTCCTTATGCCTTTAAAAATTTACTTGTGATCTAACATTGCACGCCAAGTGATCGATGAAATGTCCATGTAAATGTCCTTCCTAAATGTGGCATTCGGTTTCTACGTTGGAATTTATGCTTTTATTCGATCGTTATTGATTTCATAGTGCAGAAGGTTGTTTTTGGCTTGATACTATTCTCATTCTTTAAGCTTATGCCTAGATGTCTTTAAAGTTCACTTGTTTTTTTCCTTATTCCTTTAAAATGACTTGTGATGTAACATTGCACGACAACTGATCGATGAAATGTCCATGTTTATGTCACTCCTAAATGTGGCATTCGGTTTCTAGATTCGAATTTATGTTTTTATTCGATCGATCTTAATTTTGTAGTGCAGAATGTGCTTATTGGCTTGATACTATCCTCATTCTTTATGCTTATGCCTTGATGTCTTCAAAGTTCGCTTGTTTTTTCTCCTTTAGCCTTTAAAAATTAACTTTAGATCTAACATTGCACCCCAAGTGTTCGATGAAATGTCCATGTAAATGTCAGTCCTAAATGTGGCATTCGGTTTCTAGGTTCGAATTTATGCTTTTATTCGATCGCTCTTGATTTTGTAGTGCTTAATTTTCTTATTGGCTTGATACTATCCTCATTCTTTATGCTTATGCCTAGATGTCTTTAAGCTCACTTGTTTTTTCTCCTTTTGCCTTTAAAATGACTTGTGATCAAACATTGCACGCCAAATGTTCGATGAAATGTCCATGTAAATGAAACTCCTAAATGTGGCACTCGGTTTCTAGGTTCGAATTTATGCTTTTATTCGATCGCTCTTGATTTTGTAGTGCAGAATGTGCTTATTGGCTAGATACTATCCTCATTCTTTATGCTTATGCCTAGATGTCACAAAGTTCACTTGTTTTTTCTCCTTTAGCCTTTAAAAATTAACTTTAGATCTAACATTGCACGCCAAGTGTTTGATGAAATGTCCATGTAAATGTCACTCCAAAATGTGGCATTCGGTTTCTAGGTTCAAATTTATGCTTTTATTCGATCGCTCTTGATTTTGTAGTGCAGAATTTTCTTATTGGTTGTATACTATCCTCATTCTTTATGCTTATGCCTTGACGTCTTTAAAGTTCACTTGTTTTTTCTCATGTTACCTTTAAAAATTGACGTGTGATCAAACATTGCACGCCAAGTGTTTGATGAAATGTCCATGTAAATTTCACTCCTTAATGTGGCATTTGGTTTCTATGTTAGAATTTATGCTTTTAGTCCATCGGTCTTGATTTTATAGTGCAGAATGTGCTTATTGGCTTGTTACTATCCTCATTCATTATGATTATGTCTAGATGTCTTTAAAGTTCACTTGTTTTTCTCCTTTTGCCTTTAAAATGACTTGTGATCTATCATTGCACGCCAAGTGTTCAATGAAATGTCTATGTAAATGTCACTCCTAAATGTGGCATTCGGTTTCTAGGTTCGAATTTATGCTTTTACTCGATCGTACTTGATTTTATAGTGCAGAATGTGCTTATTGGATTGATACTATCCTCATTGTTTATGCTTATGCCTAGATGTCTTTAAAATCCACTTGTTTTTTCTCCTTTAGCCATTAAAAATTGACTTGTGATCTAACATTGCACGCCAAATGTTCGATGAAATTTCCATGTAAATGTCACTCCTAAATGTGGCAATCGATTTCTAGGTTCGAATTTATTCTTTCATTTGATCGGTCTTAATTTTATAGTGCAGAATGTGCTTATTGCCTTTATACTATCCTCATTCTTTATGCTTATGCCTAGATGTCTTTAAAGTTCACTTGTTTTTTCTCCTTATACCTTTAAAAATTTACTTGTGATCTAACATTGCACGCCAAGTGTTCGATGAAATGTCCATGTAAATGTCCCTCCTAAATGTGGCATTCGGTTTCTACGTTGGAATTTATGCTTTTATTCAATCGTTATTGATTTCATAGTGCAGAAGGTTCTTATTGGCTTGATACTATTCTCATTCTTTAAGCTTATGCCTAGATGTCTTTAAAGTTCACTTGTTTTTTTCCTTATTCCTTTAAAATGACTTGTGATGTAACATTGCACGCCAAGTGTTCGATGAAATGTCCATGTTTATGTCACTCCTAAATGTGGCATTCGGTTTCTAGGTTCGAATTTATGTTTTTATTCGATCGGTCTTTATTTTGTAGTGCAGAATGTGCTTATTGGCTTGATACTATCCTCATTCTTTATGCTTATGCCTTGATGTCTTCAAAGTTCGCTTGTTTTTTCTCCTTTAGCCTTTAAAAATTAACTTTAGATCTAACATTGCACGCCAAGTGTTCGATGAAATGTCCATGTAAATGTCAGTCCTAAATGTGGCATTCGGTATCTAGGTTCGAATTTATGCTTTTATTCGATCGCTTTTGATTTTGTAGTGCTTAATTTTCTTATTGGCTTGATACTATCCTCATTGTTTATGCTTATGCCTAGATGTCTTTAAAGTTCACTTGTTTTTTCTCCTTTTGCCTTTAAAATGACTTGTGATCTAACATTGCACGCCAAATGTTCGATGAAATGTCCATGTAAATGAAACTCCTAAATGTGGCACTCGGTTTCTAGGTTCGAATTTATGCTTTTATTCGATCGCTCTTGATTTTGTAGTGCAGAATGTGCTTATTGGCTAGATACTATCCTCATTCTTTATGCTTATGCCTAGATGTCACAAAGTTCACTTGTTTTTTCTCCTTTAGCCTTTAAAAATTAACTTTAGATCTAACATTGCACGCCAAGTGTTCGATGAAATGTCCATGTAAATGTCACTCCAAAATGTGGCATTCGGTTTCTAGGTTCAAATTTATGCTTTTATTCGATCGCTCTTGATTTTGTAGTGCAGAATTTTCTTATTGGTTGTATAATATCCTCATTCTTTATGCTTATGCCTTGACGTCTTTAAAGTTCACTTGTTTTTTCTCATGTTACCTTTAAAAATTGACGTGTGATCAAACATTGCACGCCAAGTGTTTGATGAAATGTCCATGTAAATTTCACTCCTTAATGTGGCATTTGGTTTCTATGTTAGAATTTATGCTTTTAGTCCATCGGTCTTGATTTTATAGTGCAGAATGTGCTTATTGGCTTGTTACTATCCTCATTCATTATGATTATGTCTAGATGTCTTTAAAGTTCACTTGTTTTTCTCCTTTTGCCTTTAAAATGACTTGTGATCTATCATTGCACGCCAAGTGTTCAATGAAATGTCTATGTAAATGTCACTCCTAAATGTGGCATTCGGTTTCTAGGTTCGAATTTATGCTTTTACTCGATCGTACTTGATTTTATAGTGCAGAATGTGCTTATTGGATTGATACTATCCTCATTGTTTATGCTTATGCCTAGATGTCTTTAAAATCCACTTGTTTTTTCTCCTTTAGCCATTAAAAATTGACTTGTGATCTAACATTGCACGCCAAATGTTCGATGAAATTTCCATGTAAATGTCACTCCTAAATGTGGCAATCGATTTCTAGGTTCGAATTTATTCTTTTATTTGATCGGTCTTAATTTTATAGTGCAGAATGTGCTTATTGCCTTTATACTATCCTCATTCTTTATGCTTATGCCTAGATGTCTTTAAAGTTCACTTGTTTTTTCTCCTTATACCTTTAAAAATTTACTTGTGATCTAACATTGCACGCCAAGTGTTCGATGAAATGTCCATGTAAATGTCCTTCCTAAATGTGGCATTCGGTTTCTACGTTGGAATTTATGCTTTTATTCAATCGTTATTGATTTCATAGTGCAGAAGGTTCTTATTGGCTTGATACTATTCTCATTCTTTAAGCTTATGCCTAGATGTCTTTAAAGTTCACTTGTTTTTTTCCTTATTCCTTTAAAATGACTTGTGATGTAACATTGCACGCCAAGTGTTCGATGAAATGTCCATGTTTATGTCACTCCTAAATGTGGCATTCGGTTTCTAGGTTCGAATTTATGTTTTTATTCGATCGGTCTTTATTTTGTAGTGCAGAATGTGCTTATTGGCTTGATACTATCCTCATTCTTTATGCTTATGCCTTGATGTCTTCAAAGTTCGCTTGTTTTTTCTCCTTTAGCCTTTAAAAATTAACTTTAGATCAAACATTGCACGCCAAGTGTTCGATGAAATGTCCATGTAAATGTCAGTCCTAAATGTGGCATTCGGTTTCTAGGTTCGAATTTATGCTTTTATTCGATCGCTCTTGATTTTGTAGTGCTTAATTTTCTTATTGGCTTGATACTATCCTCATTCTTTATGCTTATGCCTAGATGTCTTTAAAGTTCACTTGTTTTTTCTCCTTTTGCCTTTAAAATGACTTGTGATCTAACATTGTACGCCAAATGTTCGATGAAATGTCGATGTGAATGAAACTCCTAAATGTGGCACTCGGTTTCTAGGTTCGAATTTATGCTTTTATTCGATCGCTCTTGATTTTGTAGTGCAGAATGTGCTTATTGGCTAGATACTATCCTCATTCTTTATGCTTATGCCTAGATGTCACAAAGTTCACTTGTTTTTTCTCCTTTAGCCTTTAAAAATTAACTTTAGATCTAACATTGCACGCCAAGTGTTCGATGAAATGTCCATGTAAATGTCATTCCAAAATGTGGCATTCGGTTTCTAGGTTCAAATTTATGCTTTTATTCGATCGCTCTTGATTTTGTAGTGCAGAATTTTCTTATTGGTTGTATACTATCCTCATTCTTTATGCTTATGCCTTGACGTCTTTAAAGTTCACTTGTTTTTTCTCATGTTACCTTTAAAAATTGACGTGTGATCAGACATTGCACGCCAAGTGTTTGATGAAATGTCCATGTAAATTTTACTCCTTAATGTGGCATTTTGTTTCTATGTTAGAATTTATGCTTTTAGTCCATCGGTCTTGATTTTATAGTGCAGAATGTGCTTATTGGCTTGTTACTATCCTCATTCATTATGATTATGTCTAGATATCTAGAATTTATTACTTGTGATCTATCATTGCACGCCAAGTGTTCAATGAATTGTCTATGTAAATGTCACTCCTAAATGTGGCATTCGGTTTCTAGGTTGGAATTTATGCTTTTACTCGATCGTACTTGATTTTATAGTGTAGAATGTGCTTATTGGCTTGATATTATCCTCATTGTTTATGCTTATGCCTAGCTGTCTTTAAAATCCACTTGTTTTTTCTCCTTTAGCCATTAAAATTTGACTTGTGATCTAACATTGCACGCCAAATGTTCGATGAAATTTCCATGTAAATGTCACTCCTAAATGTGGCAATCGATTTCTAGGTTCAAATATATTCTTTTATTTGATCGGTCTTAATTTTATAGTGCAGAATGTGCTTATTGGCTTGATACTATCCTCATTCTTTATGCTTATGCCTAGATGTCTTTAAAGTTCACTTGTTTTTTCTCCTTATGCCTTTAAAAATTTACTTGTGATCTAACATTGCACGCCAAGTGTTCGATGAAATATCCATGTAAATGTCCTTACTAAATGTGGCATTCGGTTTCTACGTTAGAATTTATGCTTTTATTCGATCGTTATTGATTTCTTAGTGCAGAAGGTTCTTATTGGCTTAATACTATTCTCATTCTTTATGCTTATGCCTAGATGTCTTTAAAGTTCACTTGTTTTATTCCTTATTCCTTTAAAATGACTTGTGATGTAACATTGCACGACAAGTGTTCGATGAAATGTCCATGTTTATGTCACTCCTAAATGTGGCATTCGGTTTCTAGATTCGAATTTATGTTTTTATTCGATCGGTCTTGATTTTGTAGTGCAGAATGTGCTTATTGGCTTGATACTATCCTCATTCTTTATGCTTATGCCTTGATGTCTTCAAAGTTCGCTTGTTTTTTCTCCTTTAGCCTTTAAAAATTAACTTTAGATCTAACATTGCACCCCAAGTGTTCGATGAAATGTCCATGTAAATGTCAGTCCTAAATGTAGCATTCGGTTTCTAGGTTCGAATTTATGCTTTTATTCGATCGCTCTTGATTTTGTAGTGCTTAATTTTCTTAGTGGCTTGAAACTATCCTCATTCTTTATGCTTATGCCTAGATGTCTTTAAAGTTCACTTGTTTTTTCTCCTTTTGCCTTTAAAATGACTTGTGATCTAACATTGCACGCCAAATGTTCGATGAAATGTCCATGTAAATGAAACTCCTAAATGTGGCACTCGGTTTCTAGGTTCGAATTTATGCTTTTATTCGATCGCTCTTGATTTTGTAGTGCAGAATGTGCTTATTGGCTAGATACTATCCTCATTCTTTATGCTTATGCCTATATGTCACAAAGTTCACTTGTTTTTTCTCCTTTAGCCTTTAAAAATTAACTTTAGATCTAACATTGCACGCCAAGTGTTCGATGAAATGTCCATGTAAATGTCACTCCAAAATGTGGCATTCGGTTTCTAGGTTCAAATTTATGCTTTTATTCGATCGCTCTTGATTTTGTAGTGCAAAATTTTCTTATTGGTTGTATACTATCCTCATTCTTTATGCTTATGCCTTGACGTCTTTAAAGTTCACTATTTTTTTCTCCTTTTACCTTTAAAAATTGACGTGTGATCAAACATTGCACGCCAAGTGTTTGATGAAATGTCCATGTAAATTTCACTCCTTAATGTGGCATTTGGTTTCTATGTTAGAATTTATGCTTTTAGTCCATCGGTCTTGATTTTATAGTGCAGAATGTGCTTATTGGCTTGTTACTATCCTCATTCATTATGATTATGTCTAGATGTCTTTAAAGTTCACTTGTTTTTCTCCTTTTGCCTTTAAAATGACTTGTGATCTATCATTGCACGCCAAGTGTTCAATGAAATGTCTATGTAAATGTCACTCCTAAATGTGGCATTCGGTTTCTAGGTTCGAATTTATGCTTTTACTCGATCGTACTTGATTTTATAGTGCAGAATGTGCTTATTGGCTTGATACTATCCTCATTGTTTATGCTTATGCCTAGATGTCTTTAAAATCCACTTGTTTTTTCTCCTTTAGCCATTAAAAATTGACTTGTGATCTAACATTGCACGCCAAATGTTCGATGAAATTTTCATGTAAATGTCACTCCTAAATGTGGCAATCGATTTCTAGGTTCGAATTTATTCTTATATTTGATCGTTCTTAATTTTATAGTGCCGAATGTGCTTATTGGCTTGATACTATCCTCATTCTTTATGTTTATGCCTAGATGTCTTTAAAGTTCACTTGTTTTTTCTCCTTATGCCTTTAAAAATTTACTTGTGATCTAACATTGCACGCCAAGTGTTCGATGAAATGTCCATGTAAATGTCCTTACTAAATGTGGCATTCGGTTTCTACGTGGGAATTTATGCTTTTATTCGATCGTTATTGATTTCCTAGTGCAGAAGGTTCTTATTGGCTTGATACTATTCTCATTCTTTAAGCTTATGCCTAGATGTCTTTAAAGTTCACTTTTTTTTTCCTTATTCCTTTAAAATGACTTGTGATGTAACATTGCACGCCAAGTGTTCGATGAAATGTCCATGTTTATGTCACTCCTAAATGTGGCATTCGGTTTCTAGGTTCGAATTTATTTTTTTATTCGATCGGTCTTGATACTATCCTCATTCTTTATGCTTATGCCTTGATGTCTTCAAAGTTCGCTTGTTTTTTCTCCTTTTGCCTTTAAAAATTAACTTTAAATCTAACATTGCACGCCAAGTGTTCGATAAAATGTCCATGTAAATGTCAGTCCTAAATGTGGCATTCGGTTTCTAGGTTCGAATTTATGCTTTTATTCGATTGCTCTTGATTTTGTAGTGCTTAATTTTTTTATTGGCTTGATACTATCCTCATTCTTTATGCTTATGCCTAGATGTTTTTAAAGTTCACTTGTTTTTTCTCCTTTTTCCTTTAAAAATTGACTTGTGATCTAACATTGCACAACAAATGTTCGATGAAATGTCCATGTAAATGAAACTCCTAAATGTGGCACTCGGTTTCTAGGTTCGAATTTATGCTTTTATTCGATCTCTCTTGATTTCGTAGTAAAGAAGGTTCTTATTGGCTTGATACTATTCTCATTCTTTATGCTTATGTTAGAATTTATGCTTTTATTCCATCGGTCTTGATTTTATAGTGCAGAATGTGCTTATTGGCTTGTTACTATCCTCATTCTTTATGATTATGCCTAGATGTCCTTAAAGTTCACATGTTTTTTCTCCTTTTGCCTTTAAAATGACTTGTGATCTAACATTGCACGCCAAGTGTTCAATGAAATGTCTATGTAAATGTCACTCCTAAATGTGTCATTCGATTTCTAGGTTCGAATTTATGCTTTTACTCGATCCTACTTGATTTTATAGTGCAGAATGTGCTTATTGGCTTGATCATATCCTCATTCTTTATACTTATGCCTAGATGTCTTTAAAATTCACTTGTTTTTTCTCCTTTAGCCATAAAAAATTGACTTGTGATCTAACATTGCACGCCAAATGTTCGATGAAATGTCCATGTAAATGAAACTCCTAAATGTGGCACTCGGTTTCTAGGTTCGAATTTATGCTTTTATTCGATCTCTCTTGATTTCGTAGTAAAGAAGGTTCTTATTGGCTTGATACTATTCTCATTCTTTATGCTTATGCCTAGATGTCATTAAAGTTCACTTGTTTTTTTTCCTTTTGTCTTTAAAATGACTTGTGAT
The DNA here is from genome assembly GCA_964016875.1 of Fallopia convolvulus. Lineage (NCBI taxonomy): Eukaryota > Viridiplantae > Streptophyta > Magnoliopsida > Caryophyllales > Polygonaceae > Fallopia > Fallopia convolvulus. The sequence goes on from OZ024722.1 coordinate 28,333,850, forward strand.
GTAACATTGCACGCCAAGTGTTCGATGAAATGTCCATGTTTATGTCACTCCGAAATGTGGCATTCGGTTTCTAGGTTCGAATTTATGTTTTTATTCGATCGCTCTTGATTTTGTAGTGCAGAATGTGCTTATTGGCTTGATACTATCCTCATTCTTTATGCTTATGCCTAGATGTCTTTAAAATTCACTTGTTTTTTCTCCTTTAGCCATAAAAAAATGACTTGTGATATAACATTGCACGCCAAGTGTTCGATGAAATGTCCATGTAAATGTCCTTCCTAAATATGGCATTCGGTTTCTACGTTGGAATTTATGCTTTTATTCGATCGTTATTGATTTCGTAGTGCAAAAGGTTCTTATTGGCTTGATACTATTCTCATTCTTTATGCTTATCCCTAGATGTCTTTAAAGGTCACTTGCTTTTTTTCCTTTTGCCTTTAAAATGACTTGTGACGTAACATTGCACGTCAAGTGTTCGATGAAATGTCCATGTAAATGTCACTTCTAAATGTGGCATTCGGTTTCTAGGTTCGAATATATTCTTTTATTTGATCGGTCTTGATTTTATAGTGCAGAATGTGCTTATTGGCTTGATACGATTCTCATTCTTTAAGCTTATGCCTAGATGTCTTTAAAGTTCACTTGTTTTTTTCCTTATTCCTTTAAAGTGACTTGTGATGTAACATTGCACGCCAAGTGTTCGATGAAATGTCCATGTTTATGTCACTCCTAAATGTGGCATTCGGTTTCTAGGTTCGAATTTATGTTTTTATTCGACCGGTCTTAATTTTGTAGTGCAGAATGTGCTTATTGGCTTGATACTATCCTCATTCTTTATGCTTATGCCTTGATGTCTTCAAAGTTCGCTTGTTTTTTCACCTTTAGCCTTTAAAAATTAACTTTAGATCTAACATTGCACGCCAAGTGTTCAATGAAATGTCTATGTAAATGTCACTCCTAAATGTGGCATTCGGTTTCTAGGTTCAAATTTATGCTTTTACTCGATCCTACTTGATTTTATAGTGCAGAATGTGCTTATTGGCTTGATACTATCCTCATTCTTTATGCTTATGCTTAGATGTCTTAAAAGTTCACTTGTTTTTTCTCCTTTTGCCTTTAAAATGATTTGTGATCTAACATTGCCCGCCAAATATTCGATGAAATGTCCATGTAAATGAAACTCCTAAATGTGGCACTCGGTTTCTAGGTTCGAATTTATGCTTTTATTCGATCTCTCTTGATTTCGTAGTAAAGAAGGTTCTTATTGGCTTGATACTATTCTCATTTTTTATGCTTATTCCTAGATGTCATTAAAGTTCACTTGTTTTTTTTCCTTTTGCCTTTAAAATGACTTGTGATGTAACATTGCACGCCAAGTGTTCGATGAAATGTCCATGTTTATGTCACTCCGAAATGTGGCATTCGGTTTCTAGGTTCGAATTTATGTTTTTATTCGATCGCTCTTGATTTTGTAGTGCAGAATATGCTTATTGGCTTGATACTATCCTCATTCTTTATGCTTATGCCTAGATGTCTTTAAAGTTCACTTGTTTTTTCTCCTTTTGCCTTTAAAAATTGACTTGTGATCTAACATTGCACGCCAAGTGTTTGATGAAATGTCCATATAAATGTCACTCCTTAATGTGGCATTTGGTTTCTATGTTAGAATTTCTGCTTTTATTCCATCGGCCTTGATTTTATAGTGCAGAATGTGCTTATTGGCTTGTTACTATCCTCATTCTTTATGATTATGCCTAGATGTCCTTAAAGTTCACTTGTTTTTTCTCGTTTTGCCTTTAAAATGACTTGTGATCTAACATTGCACGCCAAGTGTTCAATGAAATGTCTATGTAAATGTCACTCCTAAATGTGGCATTCGGTTTCTAGGTTCGAATTTATGCTTTTACTCGATCCTACTTGATTTTATAGTGCAGAATGTGCTTATTGGCTTGATACTATCCTCATTCTTTATGCTTATGCCTAGATGTCTTTAAAGTTCACTTGTTTTTTCTCCTTTTGTCTTTAAAAATTGACTTGTGATCTAACATTGCACGCCAAGTGTTTGATGAAATGTCCATATAAATGTCACTCCTTAATGTGGCATTTGGTTTCTATGTTAGAATTTCTGCTTTTATTCCATCGGCCTTGATTTTATAGTGCAGAATGTGCTTATTGGCTTGTTACTATCCTCATTCTTTATGATTATGCCTAGATGTCCTTAAAGTTCACTTGTTTTTTCTCCTTTGGCCTTTAAAATGACTTGTGATCTAACATTGCACGCCAAGTGTTCAATGAAATGTCTATGTAAATGTCACTCCTAAATGTGGCATTCGGTTTCTAGGTTCGAATTTATGCTTTTACTCGATCCTACTTGATTTTATAGTGCAGAATGTGCTTATTGGCTTGATCATATCCTCATTCTTTATGCTTATGCCTAGATGTCTTTAAAATTCACTTGTTTTTTCTCCTTTAGCCATAAAAAATTGACTTGTGATCTAACATTGCACGCCAAATGTTCGATGAAATTTCCATGTAAATGTCGCTCCTAAATGTGGCATTCGGTTTCTAGGTTCGAATTTATGCTTTTAGTCGATCATACTTGATTTTATAGTGCATAATGTGCTTATTGGCTTGATACTATCCTCATTCTTTATGCTTATGCCTAGATGTCTTTAAAATTCACTTGTTTTTTCTCCTTTAGCCATAAAAAATTGACTTGTGATCTAACATTGCGCGCCAAGTGTTCGATGAAATGTCCATGTAAATGTCCTTCCTAAATATGGCATTCGGTTTCTACGTTGGAATTTATGCTTTTATTCGATCGTTATTGATTTCGTAGTGCAGAAGGTTCTTATTGGCTTTATACTATTCTCATTCTTTATCCTTATGCCTAGATGTCTTTAAAGGTCACTTGTTTTTTTTTTCCTTTTGCCTTTAAAATGACTTGTGATGTAACATTGCACGCCAAGTGTTCGATGAAATGTCCATGTAAATGTCACTCCTAAATGTGGCATTCGGTTTCTAGGTTCGAATTTATGCTTTTATTCGATCGGTCTTGATTTTGTAGTGCAGAATGTGCTTCTTGGCTTGATACTATCCTCATTCTTTATGCATATGCCTAGATGTCTTCAAAGTTCACTTGTTTTTTCTCCTTTAGCCTTTAAAAATTAACTTTAGATCTAACATTGCACGCCATGTGTTCGATGAAATGTCCATGTAAATGTCACTCCTAAATGCGCCATTCGGTTTCTAGGTTCGAATTATGCTTTTATTCGATCGCTCTTGATTTTGTAGTGCAGAATTTTCTTATTGGCTTGATACTATCCTCATTCTTTATGCTTATGCCTAGATATCTTTAAAGATAAATTGTTTTTTCTCCTTTGGCCTTTAAAATTAACTTTAGATCTAACATTGCACGCCATGTGTTCGATGAAATGTCCATGTAAATGTCACTCCTAAATGCGCCATTCGGTTTCTAGGTTCGAATTATGCTTTTATTCGATCGCTCTTGATTTTGTAGTGCAGAATTTCCTTATTGGCTTGGTACTATCCTCATTCTTTATGCTTATGCCTAGATATCTTTAAAGATCAGTTGTTTTTTCTCCTTTTGCCTTTAAAATGTCTTGTGATCTAAAATTGCACGCCGAATGTTCGATGAAATGTCCATGTAAATGTCACTCCTAAATGTGGCATTCGGTTTCTAGGTTCGAATTTATTCTTTTATTTGATCGGTCTTGATTTTATAGTGCAGAATGTGCTTATTGGCTTGATACTATCCTCATTCTTTATGCTTATGCCTAGATGTCTTTAAAGTTCATTTGTTTTTTCTCCTTTAGCCTTTAAAAATTCACTTGTGATATAACATTACACGCCAAGTATTCGATAAAATGTCCATGTAAATGTCCTTCCTAAATGTGGCATTCGGTTTCTACGTTGGAATTTATGCTTTTATTCGATCGTTATTGATTTCGTAGTGCAGAAGGTTCTTATTGGCTTGATACTATTCTCATTCTTTATGCTTAGGCCTAGATGTCTTTAAAGTTAACTTGTTTTTTTCCTTTTGCCTTTAAAATGACCGGTGATGTAACATTGCATGCCAAGTGTTCGATGAAATGTCCATGTAAATGTCACTCCTAAATGTGGCGTTCGGTTTCTAGGTTTGAATTTATGCTTTTATTCGATCGGTCTTGATTTTGTAGTGCAGAATGTGCTTATTGGCTTCATACTATTCTCATTCTTTATGCTTATGCCTAGATGTCTTCGAAGTTCGCTTGTTTTTTCGCGTTTGGCCTTTAAAAATTAACATTAGATCTAACATTGCACGCCAAGTGTTCGATGAAATGTCCATGTAAATGTCACTCCTAAATGCGCCATTCGGTTTCTAGGTTCGAATTATGCTTTTATTCGATCACTCTTGATTTTGTAGTGCAGAATTTTCTTATTGGCTTGATACTATCCTCATTCTTTATGCTTATGCCTAGATATCTTTAAAGTTCACTTGTTTTTTCTCCTTTTGCCTTTAAAATGACTTGTAATCTAAAATTGCACGCCAAATGTTCGATGAAATGACCATGTAAATGTCACTCCTAAATGTGGCATTCGGTTTCTAGGTTCGAATTTATTCTTTTATTTGATCGGTCTTGATTTTATAGTGTAGAATGTGCTTATTGGCTTGATACTATCCTTATTCTTTATGCTTATGCCTAGATGTCCTTAAAGTTCATTTATTTTTTCTCCTTTTGCCTTTAAAAATTGACTTGTGATCTAACATTGCACCCCAAGTGTTCGATGCAATGTCCATGTAAATGTCACTACTAAATGTGACATTCGGTTTCTAGGTTCGAATTTATGATTTTATTCGATCGATCCTGATTTTGTAGTGCAGAATGTGCTTATTGGCTTGATACTATCCTCAATCTTTATGCTTACGCCTAGATGTCTTTAAAGTTCGCTTGTTTTTTCTCGTTTTTCCTTTAAAATGACTTGTGATAAAAAATTGCATGCCAAGTGTTCGATGAAATTTCCATGTAAATGTCACTAATAAATGTTGCATTGGGTTTCTAGGTTCGAATGTGTGCTTTAATTCGATCGGTCTTGATTTTATAGTGCAGAATGTGCTTATTGGTTTTTTACTATCCTCATTCTTTATGCTTATGCCTAGATGTCTTTAAAGTTCACTTGTTTTTTCTCCTTTTGCCTTTAAAATGACTTGTGATCTAACATTTCACGCCAAGTGTTCAATGAAATGTCTATGTAAATGTCACTCCTAAATGTGGCATTCGGTTTCTAGGTTCGAATTTATGCTTTTACTCGATCCTACTTGATTTTATAGTGCAGAATGTGCTTATTGGCTTGATACTATCCTCATTCTTTATGCTTATGCCTAGATGTCTTTAAAATTCACTTGTTTTTTCTCCTTTAGCCATAAAAAATTGACTTGTGATCTAACATTGCACGCCAAATGTTCGATGAAATTTCCATGTAAATGTCACTCCTAAATGTGGCATTCGGTTTCTAGGTTCGAATTTATGCTATTACTCGATCATACTTGATTTTATAGTGCATAATGTGCTTATTGGTTTGATACTATCCTCATTCTTTATGCTTATGCCTAGATGTCTTGAAAGTTCACTTGTTTTTTCTCCTTATGCCTTTAAAAATTTACTTGTGATCTAACATTGCACGCCAAGTATTCGATGAAATATCCATGTAAATGTCCTTCCTAAATATGGCATTCGGTTTCTATGTTGGAATTTATGCTTTTATTCGAACGTTATTGATTTCGTAGTGCAGAAGGTTCTTATTGGTTTGATACTATTCTCATTCTTTATGCTTACGCCTAGATGTCTTTAAAGTTCGCTTGTTTTTTCTCGTTTTTCCTTTAAAATGACTTGTGATAAAAAATTGCATGCCAAGTGTTCGATGAAATTTCCATGTAAATGTCACTAATAAATGTTGCATTGGGTTTCTAGGTTCGAATGTGTGCTTTAATTCGATCGGTCTTGATTTTATAGTGCAGAATGTGCTTATTGGTTTTTTACTATCCTCATTCTTTATGCTTATGCCTAGATGTCTTTAAAGTTCACTTGTTTTTTCTCCTTTTGCCTTTAAAATGACTTGTGATCTAACATTTCACGCCAAGTGTTCAATGAAATGTCTATGTAAATGTCACTCCTAAATGTGGCATTCGGTTTCTAGGTTCGAATTTATGCTTTTACTCGATCCTACTTGATTTTATAGTGCAGAATGTGCTTATTGGCTTGATACTATCCTCATTCTTTATGCTTATGCCTAGATGTCTTTAAAATTCACTTGTTTTTTCTCCTTTAGCCATAAAAAATTGACTTGTGATCTAACATTGCACGCCAAATGTTCGATGAAATTTCCATGTAAATGTCACTCCTAAATGTGGCATTCGGTTTCTAGGTTCGAATTTATGCTATTACTCGATCATACTTTGTTTTATAGTGCATAATGTGCTTATTGGTTTGATACTATCCTCATTCTTTATGCTTATGCCTAGATGTCTTGAAAGTTCACTTGTTTTTTCTCCTTATGCCTTTAAAAATTTACTTGTGATCTAACATTGCACGCCAAGTATTCGATGAAATATCCATGTAAATGTCCTTCCTAAATATGGCATTCGGTTTCTATGTTGGAATTTATGCTTTTATTCGAACGTTATTGATTTCGTAGTGCAGAAGGTTCTTATTGGTTTGATACTATTCTCATTCTTTATGCTTATGCCTAGATGTCTTTAAAGGTCACTTGTTTTTTTTCCTTTTGCCTTTAAAATGACTTGTGATGTAACATTGTACGCCAAGTGTTCGATGAAATGTCCATGTAAATGTCACTCCTAAATGTGGCATTCGGTTTCTAGGTTCGTATTTATGCTTTTATTTGATCGGTCTTGATTTTGTAGTGTAGAATGTGCTTCTTGGCTTGATACTATCCTCATTCTTTATGCATATGCCTAGATGTCTTCAAAGTTCACTTGTTTTTTCTCCTTTAGCCTTTAAAAATTAACTTTAGATCTAACATTGCACTCCATGTGTTCGATGAAATGTCCATGTAAATGTCACTCCTAAATGCGCCATTCGGTTTCTAGGTTCGAATTATGCTTTTATTCGATCGCTCTTGATTTTGTAGTGCAGAATTTCCTTATTGGCTTGATACTATCCTCATTCTTTATGCTTATGCCTAGATATCTTTAAAGATCAGTTGTTTTTTCTCCTTTTGCCTTTAAAATGACTTGTGATCTAAAATTGCACGTCGAATGTTCGATGAAATGTCCATGTAAATATCACTCCTAAATGTGGCATTCGGTTTCTAGGTTCGAATTTATTCTTTTATTTGATCGGTCTTGATTTTATAGTGCAGAATGTGCTTATTGGCTTGATACTATCCTCATTCTTTATGCTTATGCCTAGATGTCTTTAAATTTCATTTGTTTTTTCTCCTTTAGCCTTTAAAAATTGAGTTGTGATATAACATTACACGCCAAGTATTCGATGAAATGTCCATGTAAATGTCCTTCCTAAATGTGGCATTCGGTTTCTACATTGGAAATTATGATTTTATTCGATCGGTCATGATTTTGTAGTGAAGAATGTGCTTATTGGCTTGATACTATCCTCATTCTTTATACTTACGCCTAGATGTCTTTAAAGTTCACTTGTTTTTTCTCCTTTTTCCTTTAAAATGACTTGTGATCCAACATTCCATGCCAAGTGTTCGATGAAATGTTTATTTAAATGTCACTCCTACATGTGGCATTCGGTTTCTATGTTAGAATTTATGCTTTTATTCCATCGGTCTTGATTTTATAGTGCAGAATGTGCTTGTTGGCTTGATATTATCCTCATTCTTTATGCTTATGCCTAGATGTCTTTAAAGTTCACTTGTTTTTTCTCCTTTTGCCTTTAAAATTTGACTTGTGATCTAACATTGCACACCATGTGTTCGATGAAATGTCCATTTAAATGTCGTTCCTAAATGTGGCATTCGGTTTCTACGTTGGAAATTATGCTTTTATTCGACCGGTCTTGATTTTGTAGTGCATAATGTTCTTATTGGCTTGATACTATTCTCATTCTTTATGCTTATGCCTAGATGTCTTTAAAGTTCACTTGTTTTTTTCCTTTTGCCTTTAAAATGATTTGTGATCTAACATTGCACGCCAAGTGTTCGATGAAATGGCATGTAAATGTCACTCCTAAATGTGGCATTCGGTTTCTAGGTTCGAATGCATGCTTTTATTCGATCGGTCTTGATTTCGTAGTGCAGTATGTGCTTATTGGCTTGATATTATCCTCATTCTTTATGCTTATGCCTAGATGTCTTTAAAGTTCACTTGTTTTTTTTTTTCCTTTTGCCTTTAAAATGACTTGTGATCTAACATTGCACGCCAAGTGTTCGATGAAATGTGTATGTAAATGTCACTCCTAAATGTGGCATTCGGTTTCTAGGTTCGAATGCATGCTTTTATTCGATCGGTCTTGATTTTGTAGTGCAGAATGTGCTTATTGGCGTGATACTATCCTCATTCTTTATGCTTATGCCTAGATGTCTTTAAAGTTCACTTGTTTTTTCCCCGTTTTCCTTTAAAATGACTTGTGATCTAACATTGCACGCCAAGTGTTCGTTGAAATGTTCATGTAAATGTCACTCCTGCATGTGGCATTCGGTTTCTAGGTTCGAATTTATGCTTTTACTCGATCGGTCTTGATTTTATAGTGTAGAATGTGCTTATTGGCTTGATACTATCCTCATTCTTTATGCTTATGCCTAGATGTCTTTAAAGTTCACTGTTTTTCTCATTTTGCCTTTAAAAATTGACTTGTGATCTAACGTTGCACGCCAAGTGTTCGATGAAATGTCCATGTAAATGTCACTCCTAAATGTCGCATTCGGATTCTAGGTTCGAATTCATTCTTTTATTCGACCGGTCTTGATTTTGTAGTGCAGAATGTGCTTATTGGCTTGATACTATCCTCATTGTTTATGCTTACGCCTAAATGTCTTTAAAGTTCACTTGTTTTTTCTCTTTTTTCCTTTAAAATGACTTGTGATCTAACATTACACGCCAAGTGTTCGATGAAATGTTCATGTAAATGTCACTCCTACATGTGGCATTCGGTTTCTAGGTTCGAATGCATGCTTTTATTCGATCGGTCTTGATTTTGTAGTGCAGAATGTGCTTATTGGTTTGATACTATCCTCATTCTTTATGCTTATGCCTAGATGTCTTTAAAGTTCACTTGTTTTTTCCCCGTTTTCCTTTAAAATGACTTGTGATCTAACATTGCACGCCAAGTGTTCGTTGAAATGTTCATGTAAATGTCACTCCTGCATGTGGCATTCGGTTTCTAGGTTCGAATTTATGCTTTTACTCGATCGGTCTTGATTTTATAGTGTAGAATGTGCTTATTGGCTTGATACTATCCTCATTCTTTATGCTTATGTCTAGATGTCTTTAAAGTTCACTGTTTTTCTCATTTTGCCTTTAAAAATTGACTTGTGATCTAACATTGAACGCCAAGTGTTTGATGAATTGTCCATGTAAATGTCACTCCTAAATGTGACATTCGGATTCTAGGTTCGAATTTATGCTTTTATTCCATCAGTCTTGATTTTATAGTGCAGAATGTGCTTGTTGGCTTGATACTATCCTCTTTCTTTAGGCTTATGCCTAGATGTCTTTAAAGTCCACTTGTTTTTTCTCCTTTTGCCTTTAAAAATTGACTTGTGATCTAACATTGCACGCCAAGTGTTCGATGAAATGTCCATTTAAATGTCCTTCCTAAATGTGGCATTAGGTTTCTACGTTGGAAATTAGGCTTTTATTCGATCGGTCTTGATTTTGTAAAGCAGAATGTTCTTATTGGCTTGATACTATCCTCATTCTTTATGCATATGCCTAGATGCACTACCAATTCTTTGACCATTTGTAACACAAAAATTGTAATAGTTTTTTCATAGTATTACAATAGATGATATAATGTAATGATTTATTATCTACTGTAACTGTATGATTTTAGGTAACGGTTTGATGTAACAGAGACTTTTAAAAGCAACACATGTTTATAGCAATGGTAACGGTTACCATAAAAGAAAAAAATTGTAACCTAAGGTAACGCTTAATATATTCAAGTGTAATGACATTGTCTGAAAAAAGGGCGCAAAATACAAAAGAGAGGCGCGCGAGTAAAAAATTGGCGCACAAATGAAATAAAGGCCCCCACTTGTAATTTTTTCAAAACATGGACACACTCTCTCACTCCCCCCAAAAGCTAATCCGACAGATTGACGAGGGAGAGCCCTAGAGTGCCTCTTGAGTTTCTCCATTGCACCCAAATATGGAAAAGTTGGAGCCCTAGAATCTTGAGAAACGCAATCAACCAAAATTCTTATTTGCTTGCACTCTCTCCTTCTCTCATTTGGGGATAGCTTTGTGTTCTTCCTGCCCTAATTTCTTCAACGCGCGGTCAAATTTCTTGTTTTGCACTTTGGTATGCATTCTCTCCTTCTCTTATTTGGGGATAATTTTGTGTTGTTCGTGCCCTAACGTCGACTTAAATGGTTGGCCTATGGTTTAGATCTACCTTTCCATAGTAATTTTTATAGGGTTTAAGAGATATGATCGATTTTGTTTGTCTTTTGTGTTTATATGAGTTTATGGACTTCTCTATGTTTGATATCTGATTTTGGACATAATTTTAGTTTAGAAACTGGATATTCATAGCCTGATTGTGGTTTTTGTGTGGCTGAACCCCTGTTTTTCATGATGTGTGTGCTTTGGCCTCTAGCCTTTCACCATTACGGAGGCTGACTTGGTGGATGTTTTTTGTTTTGTCTTGGGATCTTTAGGGTGGGATTGTGTTCTTCTGTATGCATTAATTAAATGCGATGATTTTTTCAGATTAGGGTTTGGACCGATTGTTTTTTTTTTCTTACCTGGAATTCCAATTAGGTTGTCTTGGATTGATCCCTTGAAGGATAGGAAGTTGGCTAAAATTGTATATATGCTATTGTTTTCTTCCATCACCAAAACACCCAGGGTTGTTGATGGCTGTTATACATGAAAAAATTATTAATTTTAGAAAAGCTCTATCTAAAATTAGAGGTGGGCACGGTTGGTTATAGAATCTTAGAGGCGAGGAAGATTAGCTTGATTGGATTCGTCTATCTTTTTGCTGTTGTACATATGGAAGAGGAGAAAGTAAAGAGAGGTCGATCCAAAATCAGATCCAATCGAATAAAAAAGAACCTATCTAGAATCACTTGTTAAAAAAATATTATGATGATGTCGATGATGTTGTGCACCTGAAGATGGCTCTTCACATGAGCTATTCTTAACCCTTTGACATTCATTAGCTGAAGAACCAATTTAGGTGTTGCTCCTGCATAATCAAAATTTACCAAAAAAAGACCCCAAAATTTAAAAACAAAGTTAATTATATAAGCTTTGCTTTACAATCTGTAATTGGCATCTAGGTGGTTGTAGCATAGATAACCAATTAGGTCAAGTTAAGAGAGATAGGAGAGGAGATCGATCTAACTTAAAAAGGGCTAAAACTACTAACTCTATATACTACTGTGTATCAATCAAATTAAAATTGATGAAATAAATGAAACAAAAATGAAGCTAGACTCACTATCTTGGCCTCTTTTTCATTATGTGTGTGCTTTGGCCTCTAGCCTTTCACCATTACGGAGGCTGACGTGGTGGATGTTTTTTGTTTTTATGATGTGTGTGCTTTGTCTCCAGTGTGTATGTGTGCAATATTATATATAACAGGTTCACACTTGTGATTTGTGTACTGTGCTGACCAAAATTAATTAGCTATGGTGTCAATTCATATATAGTGGGTGTGTTAGTTATGGTGTCAATTCTAATCTATAAAGGATTTGTCTCCAAGTACATTGTTCACCAAGCCCTTTCTCCATGGAATTACAACTACATTGTTCACCCCCCCCCCCCCACACACACACATGATACTTGGCTAATTTATGGTACATTTGAATTCCTCAAGCTTTTTTTCCCCTGGAATTTGCAGGAACACAAGAACCTTAGGCCACAACTTTATTCAAGCTGCTGATCAAGTATTTTCAAAATACTTTCAAAGTGAGTTTGAAACAAATATAATTCTATTGCTTTATGATCCATTTAAAAAAAATTATATGCTATTGAGGAGGTCAAATAATTTTTTTTAGGATAAAATAAAGCTTGTTAAAGCCAACATTTATGGACGTACATGAATTTAGCACTTGTTCCAAGCATATAATTCTTCCAAATAGTGATGTCACTTGTTTATATATATTATTTGCCAAATCTTAGCAACTTTATGGTACTTTTGAATTCCTCAGAAATGTGCAAGTGAAGCTTTTTGTTGACAATGGCACTTCGTCTGCTAGTGTTTAGCTACTAACATAATTAAGTGGTTTCTATAGGTTCAGAATTGTTAATCATTTTGTTTTCTCGGACTAGAGAATTTTATTTTATTGATTTGTTTCATTTGAGATTTTGCTTCTATAATTAATAACTTTAATTCACCCAACCTTTTTTCCTTGGCATTTGCAAGAACACAAGAACCGAAGACGACTACTTTATGCAAGCTGCTGAATATTGTGAAAATACCTGGCTTCAAAGTGAGTAGAAACAAATGTAATTCTATAATGTTTGCTAGACTGGTTTATTTTATCAACGGAACTCATCATTATTCCAAACAAGGGAGTGGTTGCTTGAATAATATGGTTTGGTAGAAGTGAAAAAAAAATATTACACTCCACTGGAATACCTATCTATCTATATAGTAGAGCTCTTCTTTACATTTACATTTTCCAACAGGTCAAAACTTAGTACTGATGTTTTTGTAAGACAAGAAGTAATTGTAGCTTTCTTCTTTGATTTTCCATCATGCTGTTAAATTTCACTCGGAAACTCTGGGAATTCCTATTTCCATTTTTTTAAAATAAATAAATCAAAGGGCAGATAAAAACTAGATGCATGTTTGGCCCTCAGTATATGTGAGAGGCTCATAGAGAGAATTATTAAATACTATATTTGAGAGCCTTAGGGCCTTCTTTTAGATTCCTTCCCCTCCCACCCTGCTGGATGGATCACAATTTCAGTCTTTGATATGTGTTGTGTTTCTTTTATGTCTTTTAAACAAGTTATCATCAACTTTATGTTAACTGGTTTTTGATCCACCTTACGAAAACTTGGTTTGTGATTATTACAACTATTGTCAATTGTGAAACATGCAGGTTCCTAGTGATCAAAAGCTTCCATCACTGTATTTGCTAGATAGCATTGTGAAGAATATTGGAAGAGATTACATCAAGTATTTTGCTGCAAAATTGCCTAAGGTCAGATTTTATACTTTTTATATTTTTTCATGGCAATATGTCGATACATTAAATAATGGAATGTCTTGCACAAGTTAGTATTTGTATGCACCTCAGCTGAATAATTTCTAGAGTTGAATGATGTGTGATCTGTTTAGCTCCATGAAATTTAATTATTCTGCTCATGGTGTATGTATTGTATTAGATGATCATGTTTATAATGGATGTCTTTTAGTTGAATCTATTTTTGCTCTTATGTCCATTAGATATTGATAATATTTTTAACCACATTTATCATTTTTTACCACTATTAACTACTGAAATTCATGGATCAAAATTATTCTGCCTACTTTTTAATTGACTTGAAAGGGATTTGTTGCCTACTTTGTATTGGTGTTTATATTGATTGAATGCATTATGTGTCTTCATTGACATTAGCTAAGCTAGTATTATAAATTACCAGTGTAAAAAATGTAATCACAACAATTAGTCACTAATTTATTTCATGTGATATAAAACATGTTATTGCTTAAGTGTTTTTTTTTTGTAAACAACAGAACAAAATGCTTGATTCCATCTACCAAGTCATGGCCCCATGAGTTGAGTGAAGATTCCATCTCTAAAGACAAGCTCAATTTGCACGATAAAGGGGAGCCAATACTTGGACAAGCAACCAAAGACGATGTTCGAGGCGCTAAGAAGCTGAGTCAAGGAGCCATGCCCTATCTTGGGCGCATCACACGAGCCCTAGTTAAGTCTATACTAGACAAAATCAAGGAGGAGATCATGGCTCATATGTTTCCGATGGCTAATGACGGTGAAGGTTGGAGTTTTATTGTGCTTCACGGTTCTAAGTGACATTTCTACGGTTAAGGACACTTTATAAGTTTTCGGAATTTCGGGTTAATTTATGTAATTTCCCTAAGTGAGCGGGTTGATTTTTGTAAGGCTGTGTTAGGTTTAAGGTCGGCCTCCTCCTCCTCATTTCGGGAGATTGGACGAAATTACTCTCTTGTTGCTTACTTTTCCTTGCAATTTCAATTCAAGTCTTGTTCTTGTATTTCGTTCGTTCAATTCTCGTTGTTGAAGTTGTTGGTGAGTAATATCTGACAATTTGGGCATCTTAGTTTGTTTGAGAGCTTGGTGAGTCATATCCAAGTTGTCAAGCATCCATATCCCCTTGTTCTCCCCATTTCGATCCATCATCCATCTCGGTGGTTTCTGCACCCTCTCAGTAAAATCGACATATCTTTCAATACACTCATCATCTAGGTCTGAAAGTTTGAGGGGTTAAACTAGACTCAGATATATAACTTCTCGAATTGGAATCACTCAATTCTGAGTTCGGACGAGGAAGATCCAGCCAGTTGAAGACGGGTCAGTTGCGTGGTGTTTGTTGTCGGAATTCCTTGGATTCTCGTGGAGATCTCTTTGCACCATCATCCCCTCCATCGATCCGGCCATCAAGTGGTATCAGAGCCACGTGAAGTTATCGCCATCTAAATCTTGTTCCGACCTTGAATTTCCACTTGTTTCAAGTTTTAGGTTCGAACTCCTTAGGGATGCGTTGTTGTTGTTGTGCTCGGCCTTGTCCGAATTGTTGTCTTGAATTGTGGCGTTTTTGAGTCCTTAAATTGTTGAAGTTCTTGGCTGAGTTTGATGTTCAACCATGGCTGGAAAAACTGCTCAAAAAACGTCCACATAGAACACCAAAAGAGTCTTCAAAACTTGGTAGTTGAAAGAGTGCATTTGTTGCTTGATTAATGTCTTCCTTTAGTGCTTGATTTAAGTGTGTCTTGCTGAATTTGGCTGAGTAAAAACGTGGGAATTGAGTCCATAATCCAGCTTTCTTTTAAACCCTTTATATCATTACATGCTTGTTGTTGGTTACGCTGCTAGTATACGGGAACGACACCAAGACGAGACATCTTGTGTTGTTGTGTTTGAGCTTTTCTTGTTCCATTTTGTTGGTCATCTCCTACTTGCAACTTGTCGGATTTTCATCTCGGGCAAGTCTTGGAGATTAATTCGTGTGACCTCTATACCTTGATCTTTGCTTTGTTTTTACGATGACAAGTGTAGGTGATGACAAGAATAAGGAACAAGTTGAGGAGTCCTCCAACTCGGTGGTTGCCATGTTGCAATCCTTCCAACAATCCATGCAACAATCCTTTCAGACCTTGGAGGCACGCTTTGATGCCTTGGAGCGCCGAATCCTAGGGCTGGACGAGAGGCCACAAGTGCCTCAAGTGGTGAAGATCAAGGAGATACGAGAAGAGGATCAAGGTTCGAGGACGACCCCTTGTAAAGGGGAGGAGATTTCCTTCCAACAAAGAGTGATGAGTGACACAGAACAACCAAAAAGAGAGACTCCTTTCCATGGATTGGAACAACTCATTACCATCAAGTGTCCAATAGAATTGATGCACACATTGCAAGAAGAGGAGGAAGTTGTGGAATTGTCTCCTAAAATCAAGCATCGTCCTACCATCACTCCTAGCTCCATGAACTCGTTGGCAACACCATGGATGGATGCATTTCCTATGATTCCTTCATGTTTTCCCTTCTTGCTCCATGAGGAGGACGAGGCTGTTTTAGTCACTCCAAGCGGTGATTACATTCCCTTTCTTGTGGAGGCCAAGAAGGATGTCTTTGTCATGGAGAATGTCACACCAAGGGAGCTAGAAGCCCTACTTTCTTTGTTGAGCTCACAAGGCTTGATAGATTCGAGGACAAATCTTTTTGAAGGGGAGGAGGAGGATGTGATTCCATCTACCGAGCCATGGCCCCATGAGTTGAGTGAAGATTCCATCCCTAAAGACAAGCCCAATTTGCACGATAAAGGGGAGCAAATACTTGGACAAGCAATCAAAGACGATCGAGGCGCTAAGAAGCCGAGTCAAGGAGCCATGCCCTATCTTGGGCGCATCACACGAGCCCTAGTTAAGTCTATACTAGACAAAATCAAGGAGGAGCTCATGGCTCATAAGTTTCCGATGGCTAATGACGGTGAAGGTTGGAGTTTTATTGTGCTTCACGATTCTAAGTGACATTTCTACGGTTAAGGACACTTTATAAGTTTTCGGGATTTCGGGTTAATTTATGTAATTTCCTTAAGTGAGCGGGTTGATTTTTGTAAGGATTTGTGTTAGGTTTAAGGTCGGCCTCCTCCTCCTCATTTTGGGAGATTGGACGAAAATACTCTCTTGTTGATTACTTTTCCTTGCAATTTCAATTCAAGTCTTGTTCTTGTATTTCGTTCGTTCAATTCTCGTTGTTCAAGTTGTTGGTGAGTAATATCCGACAATTTGGGCATCTTAGTTTGTTTGAGAGCTTGGTGAGTCATATCCAAGTTGTCAAGCATCCATATCCCCTTGTTCTCCCCATTTCGATCCATCATCCATCTCGGTGGTTTCTGCACCCTCTCAGTAAAATCGACATATCTTTCAATCCACTCATCATCTAGGTCTGAAATTTTGAGAGGTTACACTAGACGCAGAGATCAAACTTCTCGAATTGGAATCACTCAATTCCGAGTTCGGACGAGGAAGATCCAGCCAGTTGAAGACGGGTCAGTTGCGTGGTGTTTGTTGTCGGAATTCCTTGGATTCTCGTGGCGATCTCTTTGCACCATCATCCCCTCCATCGATCCGGCCATCATATAAGTATCCAAATAAGCGTTGCCGAACGGAGCCCTAATCTAACTTGCACAATTCTGTTTTGACTTTTCTTATGGAATACTTGCCTTAAGTGGAAATGGATATTAGAGACAATTAATTTATCCTCATTCATTATAGTTGTTTAACCTTTAATATGGCATTCTATTTTAACTTTTAATGACTTATTAAAACTTAAAACAGAATAAGTCATTCAGTTTTTTCAGTTTGCAACCCTAAAACGGAATAAGGCATTCTATTTTTTTTTTCAGTTTTAACTTGTAATATGTCATTCTTAGGGTTTTCAACCATGCTGGTTTCTGAGTTTCATGTCATTCATTATAGGTTAAGCTTTTTTAGCTCTCTTAATATTCAATTGAAGTTACTAGATGCTTTGGAAATTAGTAGCTATCATTCCATTGTTGCTTTAGTAAAAATGAATTGCAAATATAAGAGTTGATGAATAACTATTCTGCTAAACTGATTTTTCTACATTGGAATTCCAGAGTTTAAGACAACAAACCAGCACCATGGTTGAATTCGCTATGGCAAGAAGCAGGAAGAGATTGGCGCCAAATCAGGAACAACCAATCCCTAGTGCTAATATCGAAGATGGTGAAGGAGGAGGAATGGATATTGTGCAAAATCCTGCACCAGCAAAAAAGGTTATTCTAATTTAGTTAAATCTGTTTTTAACTTTTATTATGGAATACTTTCCATACCTAAACTGTAATATTCTGTTTTAACTCTCCTATAATTCATTTCAAGTCATTAGATACTTAAGAAATTAGTTGCTGAAAATATGAATAGCCTTGTGAAGTTGCTGAAAATATGCTTAGGAAACAACTATAGTTGTTTTACAAGTATCTTGGTTTTGCTTAAGCTGAATGTGTTTGATCGTTAGTCAATCGGTAACTATTCTGTTGAACTAATTTCCATTTAATGGATTTTTAGGTTTTAACACAACAAACAAGCACCATGACTGAATTTGCAATGACCAGAAGTAAAAAGAAGTTGCCACAAAACCAACACACAAGTGCTCATATCGAAAATGAAAAAGGTGGGGGAATGGATAATGTGCAAAATCCCACACCAGCAAAAAAGGTACTTCTATTTTAGTTAAATATGTCTAACTCGGAATAAGTCATTCTGTTTTAACTTTGATTATGTAATAGTACTTGTCATATCTAAACTATAATATTCTGTTTTATCTCTCCTATAATTCATTTCAAGACATTAGATGCTTAGAAGTAGGAAGCTTCTATTTTACAGGGTTTAAGCCAACAACCAAGTACCATGGTTGAATGTGCAATGACTAGAAGTAGGAAGCAATTGTCCCTAAACCAGCAGGAACCAGTACAACAACAGTTACAAAATGCTCAAATCAGTCATTAGTCTAAACAACGCATCAAAAAAGGAAATTGGTGCATGAATCAGCTCAAAAGCAGAAAAAGGTTCAATATGAGACTGAAGGCCAACAAGCAGCACAACAACTCATGGTGAATAATAAAGGGAATAGTGACAAACAAAATGGGTTGACTCGTAGCCAATATTGTCCTCCCGGGTCATTGGCCTTGTATAGAAAACTCAAGCAAAGACAACATGAGGACAATGTTGGTAAATCTCCAAGTGTTTCACTTCCTCTAACTAGTTTGGAAGGTGATGAAGTTGCTGAAAATTTGTTGAGTTCAACTCAACTAGATGAAGATGTTGCTAATACTTCATTGCATTTAACCCAACTAGATCAAGATGTATTTGGTGGCAGTTTATTAGTTTCAACCCAACTACCGAATGCCTTTAGTGCTCCTGAAGCTTTTGTTGATAATCAAAACGAATCAGAATTTGAGTGTGGTGAAGGGAACCGGGATAATACCCCGGCAGGTAACTACTTTTGTCATTCTAGTCAAAATGTTGCTAATACTCCTGAAGCTTCTGCTGACAGTTAGTCATACTAGTAGTTTTCAGTTAAAAAACTTATATTAATTTTTCAATCAAGTATTTATTATATACATTGAATTTTCTAATTATAATAAATGCTGAAAAAAGAAGCATCGAGGAATGACACTTATGGAAAAGGTGCATCATCGTCCATTGGAACAACGTCGAGCCATCGTCCTAAATCAAAATGGTCAACCAGTTGGACCTGCTGATGCCCATGTTGAACTTTGAAACTTCTTAGGGACATTAGCAAAAGCTCATGAATATGCACCCCTGACTATCCTTGATTGGAAATTCATTCCCACAAAGGATAAAATTTGGAATTATGTCAAGGTATATGTAAAAGTCTTGTCTAAACATTTCCTTTTTAATCATTGTTAGAAATATTAATACCTTTTTTATATGATATGAATGAGAAATTCATTATTCCAGAAGAAGGGAAGGATGATGTGTTAGAATCTGTCAATACCACTTGACGTACTTATAAATGCAGGGTTAACGAGAGACACTTTACGAAGTATGAAACTGATGAACTGAGGTGGGCTAATCGTCCATCCATAATTCCAGATTCTCACTTCGAAGAACTATAGTGCAGAATGTGCTTATTGACTTGATACTATCCTCATTCTTTATGCTTATGCCTAGATGTCTTTAAAGTTCACTTATTTTTTCTCCTTTTGCCTTTAAAATGACTTGTGATCTAACATAGCGCGCAAAGTGTTCGATGAAATATCCATGTAAATGTCACTCCTAAATATGGCATTCGGTTTCTAGGTTCGAATATATGCTTTTATTCGATCGGTCCTGATTTTGTAGTGCAGAATGTGCTTATTGGCTTGATACTATCCTCATTCATTATGCTTATGCCTAGATGTTTTTAAATTTCACTTGTTTTTCCTCCTTTTGCCTTTAAAATGAATTGTGATCTAACATTGCTTGTCAAGTGTTCGATGAAATGTCCATGTAAATGTCACTACTAAATGTGGCATTCGGTTTCTAGGTTCGAATATATGCTTTTATTCGATCGGTCCTGATTTGTAGTGCAGAATGTGCTTACTGGCTTGATACTATCCTCATTCATTATGCTTATGCCTAGATGTTTTTAAATTTCACTTGTTTTTCCTCCTTTTGCCAATGAATTGTGATCTAACATTGCTTGCCAAGTGTTCGATGAAATGTCCATGTAAATGTCACTCCTAAATGTGGCATTCGGCTTCTAGGTTCGAATTTATGCTTTTATTTGATTGGTCTTGATTTTATAGTGCAGAATGTTCTTATTGGCTTGATACTATATTCATTCTTTATGCTTATGCCTAGATGTCTTTAAAGTTCACTTGTTTTTTCTACTTTATCCTTTAAAATGACTTGTGATCTAACATTGCACGCCAAGTGTTCGATGAAATGTCCATGTATACAAATGTCACTCCTAAATGTGGCATTCGATATCTAGGTTCGAATTTATGCTTTTATTCGACCGGTCCTGATTTTGTAGTGCAGAATGTGCTTACTGGCTTGATACTATCCTCATTCATTATGCTTACGCCTAGATGTCTTTAAAGTTCACTTGTATTTTCTACATTTGCCTTTAAAAATTGACTTGTGATCTAACATTACACGTCAAGTGTTCAATGAAATGTCCATGTAAATGTCACTCCTAAATGTGGCATTCGGTTTCTAGGTTCGAATTTATGCTTTTATTCGAATTGTCTTGATTTTATAGTGCAGAATGTGCTTATTGGCTTGATATTATCCTCATTCTTTATTCTTATGCCTAGATGTCTTTAAAGTTCACTTATTTTTTCTCCTTTTGCCTTTAAAATGACTTGTGATCTAACATTGCACGCCAAATGTTCCATGAAATGTCCATGTAAATGTCAGTCCTACATGTGGCATTCGGTTTCTATGTTCGAATTTATGCTTTTAAATGATCGGTCTTGATTCTATAGTGCCGAATGTGCTTATTGGCTTGACTCTATCCTCATTTTTTATACTTATGCCTAGATGTCTTTAAAGTTTACTTCTTTTTTCTCATTTTGCCTTTAAAAATTGACTTGTGATCTAACATTGCACGCCTAGTGTTCGATGAAATGTCCATGTAAATTTCACTCCTAAAAGGGGCATTTGGTTTCTAGGTTCGAATTTATGCTTTTATTCGATCGGTCTTGATTTTATAGTGCAGAATGTGCTTATTGGCTTGATACTATCCTCATTCTTTGTGCTTACGCCTAGATGTCTTTAATGTTCAGTTGTTTTTTCTCCTTTTGCCTTTAAAAATTGACTTGTGATCTAACATTGCACGTCAAGTGTTCAATGAAATGTCCATGTAAATGTCACTCCTAAATGTGGCATTCGGTTTCTAGGTTCGAATTTATGCTTTTATTCGATGGGTCTTGATTTTATAGTGCATAATGAACTTATTGGCTTGATACTATCCTTATTTTTTATGCTTATGCCTAGATGTGATTAAAGTTTACTTGTTTTTTTCTCCTTTTGCCTTTAAAAATTAATTTGTGATCTAACATTGCACGTCAAGTGTTCGATGAAATGTCCATGTAAAGGTCACTTCTAAATGTCGCATTCGGTTTCTAGGTTCGAATTAATGCTTTTATTCGATCGGTCTTGATTTTGTAGTGCAGAATGTGTTTATTGGCTTGATACTATCCTCATTCTTTATGCTTACGCCTAGATGTCTTTAAAGTTCACTTGTTTTTCTCCTTTTGCATTTAAAATGACTTGTGATCTAACATTGCATGCCAAGTGTACGATGAAATGTCCATGTAAATGTCACTCCTAAATGTAGCATTTGGTTTCTAGGTTGAAATTTATTGTTTTATTCGATCGATCTTGATTTTATAGTGCAGAATGTGCTTATTGGCTTGATAATATCCTCATTCTTTAAAGTTATGTCTAGATGTCTTTAAAGTTCCCTCGTTTTTTATCCTTTTGCATTTAAAATGAATTGTGATCTAACATTGCATGACAAGTATTCGATGCAATGTCCATGTAAATGTCACTCCTAAATGTGGCATTCGGTTACTAGGTTCGAATTTATTCTTTTATTCGATCGGTCCTGATTTTGTAGTGCAGAATGTGCTTACTGGCTTGATACTATCCTCATTCATTATCCTTATGCTTAGATGTCTTTAAATTTCACTTGTTTTTCCTTCTTTTGCCTTTAAAATGAATTGTGATATAACATTGCATGCCAAGTGTTCGATGATATGTCCATGTAAATGTCACTCCTAAATGTGAAATTCGGTTTCTAGGTTCGAATTTATGCTTTTATTCAATCGGTCTTGATTTTATTGTGCAGAATGTGCTTATTGGCTTGAAACTATCATCATTCTTTATAATTATGCCTAGATGTCTTTAAATTTCAATTATTTTTTCTCCTTTTGGCTTTAAAATGACTTGTGATCTAACATTGCACGTCAAGTTTTCGAAGAAATGTCCATGTAAATGTCAATCCTACAAGTGGAATTCGGTTTCTAGGTTCGAATTCATGCTTTTATTTGATCGGTCTTGATTTTATAGTGCAAAATGTGCTTATATGCTTGATACGATCCCCATTCTTTGTGCTTACGCCTAGACGTCTTTAAAGTTCACTTGTTTTTTTTTATCCTTTTTCCCTTAAAATTACTTGTGATCTAACATTGCACGCCATGTGTTCGATGAAATGTCCATGTAAATGTCACTCCTAAATGTAGCATTTGGATTCTAGGTTCGAATTTATGCTTGAGTTCGATCGGTCTTGATTTTATAGTGCAGAATATGCTTATTGGCTTGATACTATCCTCGTTCTTTAGGCTTATGCCTAGATGTCTTTAAACTTCACTTGTTTTTTTCTTATTTTGCCTTTAAAAATTCACTTCTGATCTAACATTGCATGCCAAGTGTTCGATGAAATGTTCATGTAAATGTTAGTCCTACATGTGGAATTCGGTTTCTAGGTTCGAATTTATGCTTTTAAATGATCAGTCTTGATTTTATAGTGCAGAATGCGCTTATTGGCTTGATACTATCCTCATTTTTAATGCTTATGCCTAGATGTCTTTAAAGTTCACTTCTTTTTTCTTATTTTGCCTTTAAAAATTGACTTCTGATCTAACATTGCAAGCCAAGTGTTCGATGAAATGTCCATGTAAATGTCACTCCTATATGTGGAATTCGGTTTCAAGGTTCGAATTTATGCTTTTATTTGATCGGGCTTGATTTTATAGTGCAGAATGTGCTTATTGGCTTGATACTATCCTCATTCTTTGTGCTTACGCCTAGATGTCTTTAATGTTCAATTGTTTTTTCTCCTTTTGCCTTTAAAAATTGACTTGTGATCTAACATTGCACGTCAAGTGTTCAATGAAATGTCCATGTAAATGTCACTCCTAAATGTGACATTCGGTTTCTAGGTTCGAATTTATGCTTTTATTCGATGGGTCTTGATTTTATAGTGCAAAATGTGCTTATTGGGTTGATATTATCCTCATTCATTATAGTTATGCCTAGATGTCTTTAAATTTCACTTGTTTTTCCTCCTTTTGCCTTTAAAATGAATTGTGATGTACTGTTGCATGCAAAGTGTTCGATGAAATCTCCATGTAAATGTCACTCCTAAATGTGGCATTCGGTTTCTAGGTTCGAATTTATGCTTTTATTTGATCGTTCTTGATTTTATAGTGCAGAATGTGCTTATTGGATTGATACTATCCTCATTCTTTATGCTTATGCCTAGATGCCTTTAAAGTTCACTTATATTTTCTCCTTTTGCCTTTAAAATGACTTGTGATCTAACATTACACGCCAAGTGTTCGATGAAATGGCCATGTAAATGTCACTCCTACATGTGGAATTTGGTTTCTAGGTTCGAATTTAAGCTTTTATTCGCTTGGTCTTGAATTTATAGTGCAAAATGTTATTATTGGCTTGATACTATCCTCATTTATTTTGCTTATGCCTAGATGTCTTTAAATTTCACTTGTTTTTCCTAATGAATTGTGATCTAACATTGCATGCCAAGTGTTCGATGAAATGTCCATGTAAATGTCACTCCTAAATGTGGCATTCGTTTTCTAGGTTCGAATTTATGCTTTTATTCGATGGGTCTTGATTTTATAGTGCAAAATGTGCTTATTGGCTTTATACTATCCTCATTCATTATGCTTATGCCTAGATGTCTTAAAATTTCATTTGTTTTTCCTCCTTTTGCCTTTAAAATGAATTTTGATCTTACAATGCATACCAAGTGTTCGATGAAATGTCCATGGAAATGTCACTCCTAAATGTGTCATTCGGTTTCTAGGCTCGA
The DNA here is from genome assembly GCA_964016875.1 of Fallopia convolvulus. Classification (NCBI taxonomy): domain Eukaryota; kingdom Viridiplantae; phylum Streptophyta; class Magnoliopsida; order Caryophyllales; family Polygonaceae; genus Fallopia; species Fallopia convolvulus. Next base: position 28,358,096 of record OZ024722.1, read on the forward strand.
ATTTATGCTTTTATTCTATCGGTTTTGATTTTATAGTGCAGAATGTGCTTATTGGCTTGATACTATCCTCATTCTTTATGCTTATGCCTAGATGTGTTTAAAGTTCACTTCTTTTTTCTCCTTTTGCCTTTAAAATTACTTGTGATCTAACATTACACGCCAAGTGTTCGATGAAATGTCCATGGAAATGTCACTCCTACATGTGGAATTCGGTTTCTAGGTTCGAATTTATGCTTTTATTCGATGGGTCTTGATTTTATAGTACAAAATGTGCTTATTGGATTGATACTATCCTCATTCTTTATGCTTATGCCTAGATGCCTTTAAAGTTCACTTATATTTTCTCCTTTTGCCTTTAAAATGACTTGTGATCTAACATTACACGCCAAGTGTTCGATGAAATGTCCATGTAAATGTCACTCCTACATGTGAAATTCGGTTTCTAGGTTCGAATTTAAGATTTTATTCGATGGGTCTTGATTTTATAGTGCAAAATGTGCTTATTGGCTTGATACTATCCTCATTCATTATGCGTATGCCTAGATGTTTTTAAAATTCACTTGTTTTTCCTCATTTTGCCTCTAAAATGAATTGTGATCTAACATTGCATGCCAAGTGTTCGATGAAATGTCCATGTAAATGTCACTCCTAAATGTGGCATTCAGTTTCTAGGTTCGAATTTATGCTTTTATGCGATCGGTCTTTATTTTATAGTGCAGAATGTGCTTATTGGCTTGATACTATCCTCATTCATTATGCTTATGCCTAGATTTCTATAAATTTCACTTGTTCTTCCTCCTTTTGCCTTTAGAATGAATTGTGATCTAACATTGCATGCCAAGTGTTCGATGAAATGTCCATGTAAATGTCACTCCTACATGTGGAATTCGGTTTCTAGGTTTGAATTCATGTTTTTATTTGATCGGTCTTGATTTTATAGTGCAAAATGTGCTTATTGGCTTGATACGATCCCCATTCTTTGTGCTTACGCCTAGATGTTTTTAAAGTTCACTTGTTTTTTTATCCTTTTTCCCTTAAAATGACTTGTGATCTAACATTGCACGCCATGTGTTCGATGAAATGTTCATGTAAATGTCAGTCCTACATGTGTTCTTCGGTTTCTAGGTTCGAATTTATGCTTTTAAATGATCAGTCTTGATTTTATAGTGCAGAATGCGCTTTTTGGCTTGATACTATCCTCATTTTTTATGCTTATGCCTAGATGTCTTTAAAGTTCACTTCTGTTTTCTCATTTTGCCTTTAAAAATTGACTTGTGATCTAACATTGCATGCCTAGTGTTCGATGAAATGTCCATGTAAATGTCAGTCCTAAAAGTGGCATTTAGTTTCTACGTTCGAATTTACGCTTTTATTCGATCGGTCTTGATTTTGTAGTGCTGAATGTGCTTATTGGCTTGATACTATCCTCATTCTTTATGCTTATACCTAGATGTCTTTAAAGTTCACTCATTTTTTCTCCTTTTGCATTTAGAATGACTTGTGATCTAACATTGCACTTCTAGTGTTCGATGAAATGTCCATGTAAATGCACTCTTAAATGTGGCATTCGGTTTCTAGGTTCGAATTTATGCTTTTATTCGATGGGTCTTGATTTTATAGTGCAAAATGTGCTTATTGGCTTGATAATATCCTCATTCATTATGCTTATGCCTAGATGCCTTAAAATTTCACTTGTTTTTCCTCCTTTTGCCTTTAAAATGAATTTTGATCTAACAATGCATGCCAAGTGTTCGATGAAATGTCCATGTAAATGTCACTCCTAAATGTGGCATTCGGTTTCTACGTTCGAATTTATGCTTTTATTCTATCGGTCTTGATTTTATAGTACAGAATGTGCTTATTGGCTTGATACTATCCTCATTCTTTATGCTTATGCCTAGATGTGTTTAAAGTTCACTTCTTTTTTCTCCTTTTGCCATTAAAATTACTTGTGATCTAACATCACACGCCAAGTGTTCGATGAAATGTCCATGGAAATAACACTCCTACATGTGGAATTCGGTTTCTAGGTTCGAATTTATGCTTTTATTCGCTTGGTCTTGAATTTATAGTGCAAAATGTTATTATTGGCTTGAAACTATCCTCATTTATTTTGCTTATGCCTAGATGTCTTTAAATTTCACTTGTTTTTCCTAATGAATTGTGATCTAACATTGCATGCCAAGTGTTCGATGAAATGTCCATGTAAATGTCACTCCTAAATGTGGCATTCGTTTTCTAGGTTCGAATTTATGCTTTTATTCGATGGGTCTTGATTTTATAGTGCAAAATGTGCTTATTGGCTTTATACTATCCTCATTCATTATGCTTATGCCTAGATGTCTTAAAATTTCATTTGTTTTTCCTCCTTTTGCCTTTAAAATGAATTTTGATCTTACAATGCATACCAAGTGTTCGATGAAATGTCCATGTAAATGTCACTCCTAAATGTGTCATTCGGTTTCTAGGTTCGAATTTATGCTTTTATTCTATCGGTTTTGATTTTATAGTGCAGAATGTGCTTATTGGCTTGATACTATCCTCATTCTTTATGCTTATGCCTAGATGTGTTTAAAGTTCACTTCTTTTTTCTCCTTTTGCCTTTAAAATTACTTGTGATCTAACATTACACGCCAAGTGTTCGATGAAATGTCCATGGAAATGTCACTCCTACATGTGGAATTCGGTTTCTAGGTTCGAATTTATGCTTTTATTCGATGGGTCTTGATTTTATAGTACAAAATGTGCTTATTGGCTTGATACTATCCTCATTTTTAATGCTTATGGCTAGATGTCTTTAAAGTTCACTTCTTTTTTCTTATTTTGCCTTTAAAAATTGACTTCTGATCTAACATTGCACGCCAAGTGTTCGATGAAATGTCCATGTAAATAACACTCCTATATGTGGAATTCGGTTTCAAGGTTCGAATTTATGCTTTTATTTGACCGGGCTTGATTTTATAGTGCAGAATGTGCTTATTGGCTTGATACTATCCTCATTCTTTGTGCTTACGCCTAGATGTCTTTAATGTTCAATTGTTTTTTCTCCTTTTTTGCCTTTAAAAATTGACTTGTGATCTAACATTGCACGTCAAGTGTTCAATGAAATGTCCATGTAAATGTCACTCCTAAATGTGACATTCGGTCTCTAGGTTCGAATTTATGCTTTTATTCGATGGGTCTTTATTTTATAGTGCAAAATGTGCTTATTGGCTTGATATTATCCTCATTCATTATGGTTATGCCTAGATGTCTTTAAATTTCACTTGTTTTTCCTCCTTTTGCCTTTAAAATGAATTGTGATGTACTGTTGCATGCAAAGTGTTCGATGAAATCTCCATGTAAATGTCACTCCTAAATGTGGCATTCGGTTTCTAGGTTCGAATTTATGCTTTTATTCGATCGTTCTTGATTTTATAGTGCAGAATGTGCTTATTGGATTGATACTATCCTCATTCTTTATGCTTATGCCTAGATGCCTTTAAAGTTCACTTATATTTTCTCCTTTTGCCTTTAAAATGACTTGTGATCTAACATTACACGCCAAGTGTTCGATGAAATGTCCATGTAAATGTAACTCCTACATGTGGAATTTGGTTTCTAGGTTCGAATATAAGCTTTTATTCGATGGGTCTTGATTTTATAGTGCAAAATGTTATTATTGGCTTGATACTATCCTCATTCATTTTGCTTATGCCTAGATGTCTTTAAATTTCACTTGTTTTTCCTAATGAATTGTGATCTAACATTGCATGCCAAGTGTTCGATGAAATGTCCATGTAAATGTCACTCCTAAATGTGGCATTCGGTTTCTAGGTCCGAATTTATGCTTTTATTCGATGGGTCTTGATTTTATAGTGAAAAATGTGTTTATTGGCTTGATAATATCCTCATTCATTATGGTTACGCCTAGATGTCATTAAATTTCACTTGTTTTTCCTCCTTTTGCCTTTAAAATGAATTGTGATCTAACATTGCATGCCAAGTGTTCGATGAAATGTCCATGTAAATGTCACTCCTAAATGTGTCATTCGGTTTCTAGGTTCGAATTTATGCTTTTATTCTATCGGTTTTGATTTTATAGTGCAGAATGTGCTTATTGGCTTGATACTATCCTCATTCTTTATGCTTATGCCTAGATGTGTTTAAAGTTCACTTGTTTTTTCTCCTTTTGCCTTTAAAATTACTTGTGATCTAACATTACACGCCAAGTGTTCGATGAAATGTCCATGGAAATGTCACTCCTACATGTGGAATTCGGTTTCTAGGTTCGAATTTATGCTTTTATTCGATGGGTCTTGATTTTATAGTACAAAATGTGCTTATTGGATTGATACTATCCTCATTCTTTATGCTTATGCCTAGATGCCTTTAAAGTTCACTTATATTTTCTCCTTTTGCCTTTAAAATGACTTGTGATCTAACATTACACGCCAAGTGTTCGATGAAATGTCCATGTAAATGTCACTCCTACATGTGAAATTCGGTTTCTAGGTTCGAATTTAAGATTTTATTCGATGGGTCTTGATTTATAGTGCAAAATGTGCTTATTCGCTTGATACTATCCTCATTCATTATGCGTATGCCTAGATGTTTTTAAATTTCACTTGTTTTTCCTCATTTTGCCTCTAAAATGAATTGTGATCTAACATTGCATGCCAAGTGTTCGATGAAATGTCCATGCAAATGTCACTCCTAAATGTGGCATTCAGTTTCTAGGTTCGAATTTATGCTTTTATGCGATCGGTCTTTATTTTATAGTGCAGAATGTGCTTATTGGCTTGATACTATCCTCATTCATTATGCTTATGCCTAGATTTCTATAAATTTCACTTGTTCTTCCTCCTTTTGCCTTTAGAATGAATTGTAATCTAATATTGCATGCCAAGTGTTCGATGAAATGTCCATGTAAATGTCACTCCTAAATATGGCATTCAGTTTCTTGGTTCGAATTTATGGTTTTATTCGGTCGGTCTTGATTTTATAGTGCAGAATGTGCTTATTGGCTTGATACTATCCTCATTCTTTGTGCTTACGCCTAGATGTCTTTAAAGTTCACTTGTTTTTTCTCCTTTTGCCTTTAAAATGACTTGTGATCTAACATTGCACGCCAAGTGTTCGATGAAATGTTCATGTAAATGTTACTCCTAGATGTGGAATTCGGTTTCTAGGTTCGAATTTATGCTTTTATTCGATCGGTCTTGTTTTGGTAGTGCAGAATGTACCTTTTGGCTTGATACTATCCTCATTCTTTGTGCTTATGCCTAGATGTCTTTAAATTTCACTTGTTTTTCCTAATGAATTGTGATCTAACATTCCATGCCAAGTGTTCGATGAAATGTCCATGTAAATGTCACTCCTAAATGTGGCATTCGGTTTCTAGGTTCGAATTTATGCTTTTATTCGATGGGTCTTGTTTTTATAGTGCAAAATGTGCTTATTGGCTTGATACTATCCTCATTCATTATGCTTATGCCTAGATGTCTTTAAAGTTCACTCGTTTTTTCTTGTTTTGCCTTTAAAATGACTTGTGATCTAACATTGCACGTCAAGTGTTCGATGAAATGTTCATGTAAATGTCACTCCTACATGTGGAATGCGGTTTCAAGGTTCGAATTTATGCTTTTATTCGATCGGTCTTGATTTTGTAGTGCAGAATGTGTTTATTGGCTTGATACTATCCTCATTCTTTATGCTTATGCCTAGATGTCTTTAAAGTTCACTTGTTTTTCTCCTTTTGCATTTAAAATGACTTGTGATCTAACATTGCATGCCAAGTGCTCGATGAAATGTCCATGTAAATGTCACTCCTAAATGTAGCATTTGGTTTCTAGGTTGAAATTTATGCTTTTATTCGATCGATCTTGATTTTATAGTGCAGAATGTGCTTATTGGCTTCATATTGTCCTCATTCTTTATGGTTATTCCTAGATGTCTTTAAAGTTCACTCGTGTTTTTATCCTTTTGCATTTAAAATGAATTGTGATCTAACATTGCATGACAAGTGTTCGATGCAATGTCCATGTAAATGTCACTCCTAAATGTGGCATTCGGTTACTAGGTTCGAATTTATGCTTTTATTCGATCGGTCCTGAATTTGTAGTGCAGAATGTGCTTACTGGCTTGATACTATCCTCATTCATTATCCTTATGCTTAGATGTCTTTAAATTTCACTTGTTTTTCCTCCTTTTTCCTTTAAAATGAATTGTGATCTAACATTGCATGCCAAGTGTTCGATGAAATGTCCATGTAAATGTCACTCCTAAATGTGGAATTCGGTTTCTAGGTTCGAATTTATGCTTTTATTTGATCTGTCTTGATTTTATAGTGCAGAATGTGCTTATTGGCTTGATACTATCCTCATTCTTTGTGCTTACGCCTAGATGTCTTTAATGTTCAGTTGTTTTTTCTCCTTTTCCCTTTAAAAATTGACTTGTGATCTAATATTGCACGTCAAGTGTTCAATGAAATGTCCATGTAAATGTCACTCCTAAATGTGGCATTCGGTTTCTAGGTTCGAATTTATGCTTTTATTCGATGGGTCTTGATTTTATAGAGCAAAATGTGCTTATTGGCTTGATACTATCCTCATTCATTATGGGTATGCCTAGATTCTTTAAATTTCACTTGTTTTACCTCCTTTTGCCTTTAAAATGAATTGTGATGTACTGTTGCATGCCAAGTGTTCGATGAAATGTCCATGTAAATGTCACTCCTAAATGTAGCATTCGGTTTCTAGGTTCGAATTTATGCTTTTATTCGATCGGTCTTGATTTTATAGTGTAGAATGTGCTTATTGGATTGATACTATGCTCATTCTTTATGCTTATGCCTAGATGCCTTTAAAGTTCACTTATATTTTCTCCTTTTGCCTTTAAAATGACTTGTGATCTAACATTACACGCCAAAGTGTTCGATGAAATGTCCATGTAAATGTCACTCCTACATGTGGAATTTTGTTTCTAGGTTCGAATTTAAGCTTTTATTCGATGGGTCTTGATTTTATAGTGCAAAATGTTATTTTTGGCTTGATACTATCCTCATTCATTTTGCTTATGCCTAGATGTCTTTAAATTTCACTTGTTTTTCCTAATGAATTGTGATCTAACATTGCATGCCAAGTGTTCGATGAAATGTCCATGTAAATGTCACTCCTAAATGTGGCATTCGGTTTCTAGGTTCGAATTTATGCTTTTATTCTATCGGTCTTGATTTTATAGTGCAGAATGTGCTTATTGGCTTGATACTATCCTCATTCTTTATGCTTATGCCTAGATGTGTTTAAAGTTCACTTCTTTTTTCTCCTTTTGCCATTAAAATTACTTGTGATCTAACACTACACGCCAAGTGTTCGATGAAATGTCCATGGAAATAACACTCCTACATGTGGAATTCGGTTTCTAGGTTCGAATTTATGCTTTTATTCGATGGGTCTTGATTTTATAGTGCAAAATGTGCTTATTGGCTTGATACTATCCTCATTCATTATGGTTATGCCTAGATGTCTTTAAATTTCACTTGTTTTTCCTCCTTTTGCCTTTAAAATGAATTGTGATGTACTGTTGCATGCCAAGTGTTCGAAGAAATGTCCATGTAAATGTCACACCTAAATGTGGCATTCGGTTTCTAGGTTCGAATTTATGCTGTTATTCGATCGGTCTTGATTTTATAGTGTAGAATGTGCTTATTTGATTGATACTATCCTCATTCTTTATGCTTATGCCTAGATGCCTTTAAAGTTCACTTATATTTTCTCCTTTTGCCTTTAAAATTACTTGTGATCTAACATTACACGCCAAGTGTTCGATGAAATGTCCATGTAAATGTCACTCCTACATGTGGAATTTGGTTTCTAGGTTCGAATTTAAGCTTTTATTCGATGGGTCTTGATTTTATAATGCAAAATGTTATTACTGGCTTGATACTATCCTCATTCATTTTGCTTATGCCTAGATGTCTTTAAATTTCACTTGTTTTTCCTAATGAATTGTGATCTAACATTGCATGCCAAGTGTTCGATGAAATGTCCATGTAAATGTCACTCCTAAATGTGGCATTCGGTTTCTAGGTTCGAATTTATGCTTTTATTCGATGGGTCTTGTTTTTATAGTGCAAAATGTGCTTATTGGCTTGATACTATCCTCATTCATTATGGTTATGCCTAGATGTCTTTAAATTTCACTTGTTTTTCCTCCTTTTGCCTTTAAAATGAATTGTGATGTACTGTTGCATGCCAAGTGTTTGATGAAATGTCCATGTAAATGTCACTCCTAAATGTGGCATTCGGTTTCTAGGTTCGAATTTATGCTTTTATTCGATCGGTCTTGATTTTATAGTGTAGAATGTGCGTATTGGATTGATACTATCCTCATTCTTTATGCTTATTCCTAGATGCCTTTAAAGTTCACTTATATTTTCTCCTTTTGCCTTTAAAATGACTTGTGATCTAACATTACACGCCAAGTGTTCGATGAAATGTCCATGTAAATGTCACTCCTACATGTGGAATTCGGTTTCTAGGTTCGAATTTAAGCTTTTATTCGATGGGTCTTGATTTTATAGTGCAAAATGTTATTATTGGCTTGATACTATCCTCATTCATTTTGCTTATGCCAAGATGTCTTTAAATTTCACTTGTTTTTCCTAATGAATTGTAATCTAACATTGCATGCCAAGTGTTGGATGAAATGTCCATGTAAATGTCACTCCTAAATGTGGCATTCGGTTTCTAGGTTCGAATTTATGCTTTTATTCGATGGGTCTTGTTTTTATAGTGCAAAATGTGCTTATTGGCTTGATACTATCCTCATTCATTATTCTTATGCCTAGATGTCTTTAAAGTTCACTCGTTTTTTCTCCTTTTGCCTTTAAAATGATTTGTGATCTAACATTGCACGCCAAGTGTTCGATGAAATGTCCATGTAAATGTCACTCCTACATGTGGAATTCAGTTAGAAGGTTCAAATTTATGCTTTTATTTGATCGGTCTTGATTTTATAGTGCAGAATGTGCTTATTGGCTTGATACTATCCTCATTCTTTGTGCTTACGCCTAGATGTCTTTAATGTTCAGTTGTTTTTTCTCCTTTTGCCTTTAAAAATTGACTTGTGATCTAACATTGCACGTCAAGTGTTCAATGAAATGTCCATGTAAATGTCACTCCTAAATGTGGCATTCGGTTTCTAGGTTCGAATTTATGCTTTTATTCGATGGGTCTTGATTTTATAGAGCAAAATGTGCTTATTGGCTTGATACTATCCTTATTCATTATGGGTATGCCAAGATTCTTTAAATTTCACTTGTTTTTCCTCCTCTTGCCTTTAAAATGAATTGTGATGTACTGTTGCATGCCAAGTGTTCGATGAAATGTCCATGTAAATGTCACTCCTAAATGTAGCATTCGGTTTCTAGGTTCGAATTTATGCTTTTATTCGATCGGTCTTGATTTTATAGTGCAGAATGTGCTTATTGGATTGATACTATGCTCATTCTTTATGCTTATGCCTAGATGCCTTTAAAGTTCACTTATATTTTCTCCTTTTGCCTTTAAAATGACTTGTGATCTAACATTACACGCCAAAGTGTTCGATGAAATGTCCATGTAAATGTCACTCCTACATGTGGAATTTGGTTTCTAGGTTCGAATTTAAGCTTTTATTCGATGGGTCTTGATTTTATAGTGCAAAATGTTATTATTGGCTTGATACTATCCTCATTCATTTTGCTTATGCCTAGATGTCTTTAAATTTCACTTGTTTTTCCTAATGAATTGTGATCTAACATTGCATGCCAAGTGTTCGATGAAATGTCCATGTAAATGTCACTCCTAAATGTGGCATTCGGTTTCTAGGTTCGAATTTATGCTTTTATTCGATGGGTCTTGATTTTATAGTGAAAAATGTGTTTATTGGCTTGATACTATCCTCATTCATTATGGTTATGCCTAGATGTCTTTAAATTTCACTTGTTTTTCCTCCTTTTGCCTTTAAAATGAATTGTGATCTAACATTGCATGCCAAGTGTTCGATGAAATGTCCTTGTAAATGTCACTCCTAAATCTGGCATTCGGTTTCTAGGTTCAAATTTATGCTTTTCTTCGATGGGTCTTGATTTTATAGTGCAAAATGTGCTTATTGGCTTGATACTCTCCTCATTCATTATGCTTATGCGTAGATTTCTTTAAATTTCACTTGTTTTTCCTCCTTTTGCCTCTAAAATGAATTGTGATCTAAAATTGCATGCCAAGTGTTCGATGAAATGTCCATGTAAATGTCACTCCTAAATGTGGCATTCCGTTTCTAGGTTCGAATTTATGCTTTTATTCGATCGGTCTTGATTTTATAGTGCAGAATGTGCTTATTGGCTTGATACTATCCTCATTCATTATGCTTATGCCTAGATTTCTTTAAATTTCACTTGTTTTTCCTCCTTTTGCCTTTAAAATGAATAGTGATCTAACATTGCATGCCAAGTGTTCGATGAAATGTCCATGTAAATGTCACTCCTAAATATGGCATTCGGTTTCTAAGTTCAAATTTATGCTTTTATTCGGTCGGTCTTGTTTTTATAGTGCAAAATGTGCTTATTGGTTTGATACTATCCTCATTCATTATGCTTATGCCTAGATGTCTTTAAAGTTCACTCGTTTTTACTCCTTTTGCCTTAAAAATGACTTGTGATCTAACATTGCACACCAAGTGTTCGATGAAATGTCCATGTAAATGTCACTCCTACATATGGAATTTGGTTTCAAGGTTCGAATTTATGTTTTTATTTGATCGGTCTTGATTTTATAGTGCAGAATGTGCTTATTGGCTTGATACTATCCTCATTCTTTGTGCTTACGCCTAGATGTCTTTATTGTTCAATTATTTTTTCTCCTTTTGCATTTAAAAATTGACTTGTGATCTAACAATGCACGTCAAGTGTTCAATGAAATGTCCATGTAAATATCACTCCTAAATGTGGCATTCGGTTTCTAGGTTCGAATTTATGGTTTTATTCGATCGGTCTTGATTTTATAGTGCAGAATGTGCTTATTGGCTTGATGCTATCCTCATTCTTTATGTTTATGCCTAGATGTCTTTAAAGTTCACTTCTTTTTTCTTCTTTTGCCTTTAAAATGACTTGTGATCTAACATTACACGCCAAGTGTTCGATTAAATGTCCATGGAAATGTCACTCCTACATGTGGAATTCGGTTTCTAGGTTCGAATTTATGCTTTTATTCGATGGGTCTTGATTTTATAGTGAAAAATGTGCTTATTGGCTTGATACTATCCTCATTCATTATGGTTATGCCTAGATGTCTTTAAATTTCACTTGTTTTTCCTCCTTTTGCCTTTAAAATGAATTGTGATCTAACATTGCAAGCCAAGTGTTCGATGAAATGTCCTTGTAAATGTCACTCCTAAATCTGGCATTGTTTCTAGGTTCAAATTTATGCTTTTCTTCGATGGGTCTTGATTTTATAGTGCAAAATGTGCTTATTGGCTTGATACTCTCCTCATTCATTATGCTTATGTCTAGATGTCTTTAAATTTCACTTGTTTTTCCTCCTTTTGCCTCTAAAATGAATTGTGATCTAACATTGCATGCCAAGTGTTCGATGAAATGTCCATGTAAATGTCACTCCTAAATGTGGCATTCGGTTTCTAGGTTCGAATTTATGGACTTATTCGATCGGTCTTTATTTTATAGTGCAGAATGTGCTTATTGGCTTGATACTATCCTCATTCATTATGCTTATGCCTAGATGTCTTTAAAGTTAGCTCGTTTTTTCTCCTTTTGTATTTAAAATGACTTGTGATCTAACATTGCACGCCAAGTGTTCGATGAAATGTCCATGTAAATGTCACTAGGAAATGCGACATTCGGTTTCTAGGTTCGAATTTATGCTCTTATTCGATCGGTCTTGATTTTGTAGTGCAGAATGTGCTTATTGGCTTGATACTATCCTCATTCATTATGCTTATGCCTAGATGTCTTTAAAGTTCACTTCTTTTTCCTCCTTTTTCCTTTAAAATGAATTGTGATCTAAGATTGCACACCAAATGTTCGATGAAATGTCTATTTAAATGTCACTCCTAAATGTGGAATTCGGTTTCTATGTTCGAATTTATGCTTTTATTCGATCGCTCTTGATTTTATAGTGCAGAATGTGCTTATTGGCTTGATACTATCCTCATTCTTTGTGCTTACGCCTAGATGTCTTTAAAGTTCACTTGTTTTTTCTCCTTTTGCCTTTAAAATGACTTGTGATCTAACATTGCACGCCAAGTGTTCGATGAAATGTTCATGTAAATGTTACTCCTACATGTGGAATAGGTTTCTAGGTTCGAATTTATGCTTTTATTCGATCGGTCTTGTTTTGGTAGTGCAGAATGTGCCTTTTGGCTTGATACTATCCTCATATTTTGTGCTTATGCCTAGATGTCTTTAAATTTTACTTCTTTTTCCTCCTTTTTCCTTTAAAATGAATTGTGATCTAATATTGCATGCCAAGTGTTCGATGAAATATCCATGTAAATGTCACTCCTAAATGTGGCATTCGGTTTCTAGGTTCGAATTTATGCTTTTATTCGATCGGTCTTCATTTTATAGTGCATAATGTGCTTATTGGCTTGATACTATCCTCATTCTTTGTGCTTACGCCTAGATGTCTTTAAAGTTCACTTGTTTTTTCTCCTTTTGCCTTTAAAATGACTTGTGATCTAACATTGCACGCCAAGTGTTCGATGAAATGTCCATGTGAATGTCACTTCTAAATGTCGCATTCGGTTTCTAGGTTCGAATTTATGCTTTTATTCGATCGGTTTTGATTTTGTAGTGCAGAATGTGCTTATTGGCTTGATATTATCCTCATTCTTTATTCTTATGCCTAGATGTCTTTAATGCTCACTAGTTTTTTTCTCCTTTTGCATTTAAAATGACTTGTGATCTAACATTGCACGCCAAGTGTTCGTTGAAATGTCCATGTAAATGTCACTCCTAAATGTAGCATTTGGTTTCTAGGTTCGAATTTATGCTTTTATTCGATTGGTCTTGATTTTATAGTGAAGAATGTGCTTATTGGCTTGATACTATCCTTGTTCTTTAGGCTTATGCCTAGATGTCTTTAAACTTCACTTGTTTTATCTCCTTTTGCCTTTAAAAATTGACTTTTGATCTGACATTGCACGCCAAGTGGTCGATGAAATGTCCATGTAAATGTCAATACGAAATGCGGCATTCGTTTCTAGGTTCGAATTTATGCTGTTATTCGATCGGTCTTGATTTTGTAGTGCAGAATGTGCTTATTGACTTGATACTATCCTCATTCTTTATGCTTATGCCTAGATGTCTTTAAAGTTCACTCCTTTTTTTCTCCTTTTGTATTTAAAATGACTTGTGATCTAACATAGGACGTCAAATGTTCGATGAAATGTCTATGTAAATGTCACTCCTAAATGTGGCATTTGGTTTCTAGGTTCAAATTTATGCTTTTATTCGATCGGTCTTGATTTTTTAGTGCAGAACGTGCTTATTGGCTTGATGCTATCCTCATTCTTTGTGCTTACGCCTAGATGTGTTTAAATTTCACTTGTTTTTTCTCCTTTTTCCCTTAAAATGACTTGAGATCTAACATTGCACGCCAAGTGTTGGATGAAATGTTCACATAAATGTCACTCCTAAATGTGGGATTCGGTTTCTAGGTTCGAATTCATGCTTTTATTCGATTGGTCTTGATTTTGTTTTGCAGAATGTGCTTATTTGCTTGATACTATCCTCATTCTTTATGCTTATGCCTAGATGTCCCTAAAGTTCACATTTTTTCTCCTTTTGCCTTTAAAACGAATTGTGATCTAACATTGCACGCCAAGTGTTCGACGAAATATCCATGTAAATGTCACTCCTAAATGTGGGATTCGGTTTCTAGGTTCGAATTTATGATTTTATTTGATCGGTCTTGATTTTATAATGCAGAGTGTGCTTATTGGCTTGATACTATCCTCATTCTTTGTGTTACGCCTAGATATCTTTAAAGTTCAATTGTTTTTTCTCCGTTTTCCCTTAAAATGACGTGATCTAACATTGCACTCCAAGTGTTCAATGAAATGTTTATGTAAATGTCACTCCTACATGTGGATTTCAGTTTCTATGTTCGAATTTATGTTTTTATTCGATCGTTCTTGATTTTGTAGTGCAGAATGTTCTTATTGGCTTGATACTATTCTCATTCTTTATGCTTATGCCTAGATGTCTTTAAAGTTCACTAGTTTTTCTCCTTTAGCCTTTAAAAATTGACTTATGATCTAACATTGCACGCCAAGTGTTCGATGAAATGTCCATGTGAATGTCACTTCTAAATGTCGCATTCGGTTTCTAGGTTCGAATTTATGCTTTTATTCAATCAGTCTTGATTTTATAGTGCATAATGAACTTATTGGATTGATACTATCCTCATTCTTTATGCTTATGCCTAGATGTGATTAAAGTTTACTTGTTTTTTCTCCTTTTGCCTTTAAAAATTAATTTGTGATCTAACATTACACGTCAAGTGTTCGATGAAATGTCCATGTAAAGGTCACTTCTAAATGTCGCATTCGGTTTCTAGGTTCGAATTAATGCTTTTATTCGATCGGTCTTGATTTTGTAGTGCAAAATGTGTTTATTGGCTTGATACTATCCTCATTCTTTATGCTTATGCCTAGATGTCTTTAATGTTCACTCGTTTTTTCTCCTTTTGCATTTAAAATGACTTGTGATCTAACATTGCACGCCAAGTGTTCGATGAAATGTCCATGTAAATGTCACTCCTAAATGTAGCATTTGGTTTCTAGGTTCGAATTTATGCTTTAGTTCGATCGGTCTTGATTTTATAGTGCAGAAAATGCTTATTGGCTTGATACTATCTTCGTTCTTTAGGCTTACGCCTAGATTTCTTTAAACTTCACTTGTTTTTTCTACTTTTGCCTTTAAAAATTGACTTTTGATCTGACATTGCACGCCAAGTGGTCGATGAAATGTCCATGTAAATGTCACTAGGAAATGCGACATTCGGTTTCTAGGTTCGAATTTATGCTCTTATTTGATCGGTCTTGATTTTGTAGTGCAGAATGTGCTTATTGACTTGATACTATCCTTATTCTTTATGCTTATGCCTAGATGTCTTTAAGGTTCACTTCTTTTTTTCTCCTTTTGCATTTAAAATGACTTGTGATCTAACATAGCACACCAAATGTTCGATGAAATGTCTATTTAAATGTCACTCCTAAATGTGGAATTCGGTTTCTAGGTTCGAATTTATGCTTTTATTCGATCGCTTTTGATTTTATAGTGCAGAATGTGCTTATTGGCTTGATACTATCCTCATTCTTTGTGCTTACGCCTAGATGTCTTTAAAGTTCACTTGTTTTTTCTCCTTTTGCCTTTAAAATGACTTGTGATCTAACATTGCACGCCAAGTGTTCGATGAAATGTTCATGTAAATGTTACTCCTACATGTGGAATTCGGTTTCTAGGTTCGAATTTATGCTTTTATTCGATCGGTCTTGTTTTGGTAGTGCAGAATGTGCCTTTTGGCTTGATACTATGCTCATATTTTGTGCTTATGCCTAGATGTCTTTAAATTTCACTTCTTTTTCCTCCTTTTTCCTTTAAAATGAATTGTGATCTAAGATTGCATGCCAAGTGTTCGATGAAATATCCATGTAAATGTCACTCCTAAATGTGGCATTCGGTTTCTAGGTTCGAATTTATGCTTTTATTCGATCGGTCTTCATTTTATAGTGCATAATGTGCTTATTGGCTTGATACTATCCTCATTCTTTGTGCTTACGCCTAGATGTCTTTAAAGTTCACTTGTTTTTTCTCCTTTTGCCTTTAAAATGACTTGTGATCTAACATTGCACGCCAAGTGTTCGATGAAATGTCCATGTGAATGTCACTTCTAAATGTCACATTCGGTTTCTAGGTTCGAATTTATGCTTTTATTCGATCGGTCTTGATTTTGTAGTGCAGAATGTGCTTATTGGCTTGATATTATCCTCATTCTTTATTCTTATGCCTAGATGTCTTTAATGTTCACTAGTTTTTTTCTCCTTTTGCATTTAAAATGACTTGTGATCTAACATTGCACGCCAAGTCTTCGTTGAAATGTCCATGTAAATGTCACTCCTAAATGTAGCATTTGGTTTCTAGGTTCGAATTTATGCTTTTATTCGATTGGTCTTGATTTTATAGTGAAGAATGTGCTTATTGGCTTGATACTATCCTTGTTCTTTAGGCTTATGCCTAGATGTCTTTAAACTTCACTTGTTTTATCTCCTTTGCCTTTAAAAATTGACTTTTGATCTGACATTGCACGCCAAGTGGTCGATGAAATGTCCATGTAAATGTCAATATGAAATGCGGCATTCGTTTCTAGGTTCGAATTTATGCTGTTATTCGATCGGTCTTGATTTTGTAGTGCAGAATGTGCTTATTGACTTGATACTATCCTCATTCTTTATGCTTATGCCTAGATGTCTTTAAAGTTCACTCCTTTTTTTCTCCTTTTGTATTTAAAATGACTTGTGATCTAACATAGGACGTCAAATGTTCGATGAAATGTCTATGTAAATGTCACTCCTAAATGTGGCATTTGGTTTCTAGGTTCAAATTTATGCTTTTATTCGATCGGTCTTGATTTTTTAGTGCAGAACGTGCTTATTGGCTTGATGCTATCCTCATTCTTTGTGCTTACACCTAGATGTGTTTAAATTTCACTTGTTTTTTCTCCTTTTTCCCTTAAAATGACTTGAGATCTAACATTGCACGCCAAGTGTTCGATGAAATGTTCATATAAATGTCACTCCTAAATGTGGGATTCGGTTTCTAGGTTCGAATTCATGCTTTTATTCGATTGGTCTTGATTTTGTTTTGCAGAATGTGCTTATTTGCTTGATACTATCCTCATTCTTTATGCTTATGCCTAGATGTCCCTAAAGTTCACATTTTTTCTCCTTTTGCCTTTAAAACGAATTGTGATCTAACATTGCACGCCAAGTGTTCGACGAAATATCCATGTAAATGTCACTCCTAAATGTGGGATTCGGTTTCTAGGTTCGAATTTATGATTTTATTTGATCGGTCTTGATTTTATAATGCAGAGTGTGCTTATTGGCTTGATACTATCCTCATTCTTTGTGTTACGCCTAGATGTCTTTAAAGTTCAATTGTTTTTTCTCCGTTTTCCCTTAAAATGACGTGATCTAACATTGTACTCCAAGTGTTCAATGAAATGTTTATGTAAATGTCACTCCTACATGTGGATTTCAGTTTCTATGTTCGAATTTATGCTTTTATTCGATCGGTCTTGATTTTGTAGTGTAGAATGTGCTTTTTGGCTTGATACTATCCTCATTCTTTATGCTTATGCCTAGATGTCTTTAAATTTCACTTTTTTTTCTCCTTTAGCCTTTAAAATGAATTGTGATCTAACATTGCAGCTTAAGTGTTCGATGAAATGTCCTTGTAAATGTCACTCCTAAATGTAGCATTTGGTTTCTAGGTTCGAATTTATGCTTTTATTCGATCGGTCTTGATTTTATAGTGCAAAATGTGCTTATTGGCTTGATACTATCCTTGTTCTTTAGGCTTATGCCTAGATTTCTTTAAACTTCACTTGTTTTATCTCCTTTTTCCTTTAAAAATTGACTTTTGTTCTGACATTGCACGCCAAGTGGTCGATGAAATGTCCATGTAAATGTCAATACGAAATGCGGCATTCGGTTTCTAGGTTCGAATTTATGGACTTATTCGATCGGTCTTTATTTTGTAGTGCAGAATGTGCTTATTGGCTTGATACTATCCTCATTCTTTATGCTTATGCCTAGATGTCTTTAAAGTTAGCTCGTTTTTTCTCCTTTTGTATTTAAAATGACTTGTGATCCAACATTGCACGCCAAGTGTTCGATAAAATGTCCATGTAAATGTCACTTCTAAATGTCGCATTCGATTTCTAGGTTCTAATTTATGCTTTTATTTGATCGGTCTTGATTTTGTAGTGCAGAATGTGCTTATTGGCTTGATACTATCCTCATTCGTTATGTTTATGCCTAGATATCTTTAAAGTTCACTTGTTTTTTCTCTTTTTCCCTTTAAAAATTGAGTTGTGATCTAATATTGCACGCCAAGTGTTCGATGAAATGACCATGTAAATGTCACTCCTAAATGTGGTATTCGGATACTAAGTTCGAATTTATGGTTTTATTCAATCGGCCTTTGTTTTATAGTGCAGAATGTGCTTATTGGCTTGATACTATCCTCATTCTTTATGCTTGTGCCTAGATGTTTTTAAAGTTCACTTGTTTTTTCTCCATTTGCCTTTAAAAATTGAATTGTGATCTAACATTGCACGCCAAGTGTTCGATGAAATTTTCATATAAATGTCACTCCTAAAGTGGCAGTCGGTTTCTAGGTTCGAATTTATGCTTTTATTTGATCGGTCTTGATTTTATAGTGCAGAATGTGCTTATCGGCTTGATACTATCCTCGTTCTTTATGCTTATGTATAGATGTCGTTAAGGTTCACTCGTTTTTTCTCCTTTTTCTTTTAAAATTACTTGTGATCTAACATTGCAGGCCAAGTGTTCGATGAAATGCCCATGTAAATGTCACTCCTAAATGTGGCATTCGGTTTCTAGGCTCGAATTTATGCTTTTATTCGATCGGTCTTGATTTTATAGTGGACAATGTGCTTATTGGCTTGATACTATCCTCATTCTTTATGCTTATGCCTAGATGTCTTTAAAGTTCACTTGTTTTTTCTCCTTTAGCCTTTAAAAATTGACTTATGATCTAACATTGCACGCCAAGTGTTCGATGAAATGTCCATGTGAATGTCACTTCTAAATGTCGCATTCGGTTTCTATGTTCGAATTTATGCTTTTATTCGATCAGTCTTGATTTTATAGTGCATAATGAACTTATTGGATTGATACTATCCTCATTCTTTATGCTTATGCCTAGATGTGATTAAAGTTTACTTGTTTTTTCTCCTTTTGCCTTTAAAAATTAATTTGTGATCTAACATTACACGTCAAGTGTTCGATGAAATGTCCATGTAAAGGTCACTTCTAAATGTCGCATTCGGTTTCTAGGTTCGAATTAATGCTTTTATTCGATCGGTCTTGATTTTGTAGTGCAAAATGTGTTTATTGGCTTGATACTATCCTCATTCTTTATGCTTATGCCTAGATGTCTTTAATGTTCACTCGTTTTTTCTCCTTTTGCATTTAAAATGACTTGTGATCTAACATTGCACGCCAAGTGTTCGATGAAATGTCCATGTAAATGTCACTCCTAAATGTAGCATTTGGTTTCTAGGTTCGAATTTATGCTTTAGTTCGATCGGTCTTGATTTTATAGTGCAGAATATGCTTATTGGCTTGATACTATCTTCGTTCTTTAGGCTTATGCCTAGATGTCTTTAAACTTCACTTGTTTTTTCTACTTTTGCCTTTAAAAATTGACTTTTGATCTGACATTGCACGCCAAGTGGTCGATGAAATGTCCATGTAAATGTCACTAGGAAATGCGACATTCGGTTTCTAGGTTCGAATTTATGCTCTTATTCGATCGGTCTTGATTTTGTAGTGCAGAATGTGCTTATTGACTTGATACTATCCTTATTCTTCATGCTTATGCCTAGATGTCTTTAAAGTTCACTTCTTTTTTTCTCCTTTTGCATTTAAAATGACTTGTGATCTAACGTAGCACACCAAATGTTCGATGAAATGTCCATGTAAATGTCACTCCTAAATGTGGCATTCGGTTTCTAGGTTCGAATTTATGCTTTTATTCGATCGGTCTTCATTTTATAGTGCATAATGTGCTTATTGGCTTGATACTATCCTCATTCTTTGTGCTTACGCCTAGATGTCTTTAAAGTTCACTTGTTTTTCTCCTTTTGCCTTTAAAATGACTTGTGATCTAACATTGCACGCCAAGTGTTCGATGAAATGTCCATGTGAATGTCACTTCTAAATGTCGCATTCGGTTTCTAGGTTCGAATTTATGCTTTTATTCGATCGGTCTTGATTTTATAGTGGACAATGTGCTTATTGGCTTGATACTATCCTCATTCTTTATGCTTATGCCTAGATGTCTTTAAAGTTCACTTGTTTTTTCTCCTTTAGCCTTTAAAAATTGACTTATGATCTAACATTGCACGCCAAGTGTTCGATGAAATGTCCATGTGAATGTCACTTCTAAATGTCGCATTCGGTTTCTATGTTCGAATTTATGCTTTTATTCGATCAGTCTTGATTTTATAGTGCATAATGAACTTATTGGATTGATACTATCCTCATTCTTTATGCTTATGCCTAGATGTGATTAAAGTTTACTTGTTTTTTCTCCTTTTGCCTTTAAAAATTAATTTGTGATCTAACATTACACGTCAAGTGTTCGATGAAATGTCCATGTAAAGGTCACTTCTAAATGTCGCATTCGGTTTCTAGGTTCGAATTAATGCTTTTATTCGATCGGTCTTGATTTTGTAGTGCAAAATGTGTTTATTGGCTTGATACTATCCTCATTCTTTATGCTTATGCCTAGATGTCTTTAATGTTCACTCGTTTTTTCTCCTTTTGCATTTAAAATGACTTGTGATCTAACGTAGCACACCAAATGTTTGATGAAATGTCTATTTAAATGTCACTCCTAAATGTGGAATTCGGTTTCTAGGTTCGAATTTATGCTTTTATTCGATCGGTCTTGATTTTATAGTGCAGAATGTGCTTATTGGCTAGATGCTATCCTCATTCTTTGTGCTTACCTCTAGATGTGTTTAAATTTCACTTGTTTTTTCTCCTTTTTCCCTTAAAATGACTTGAGATCTAACATTGCACGCCAAGTGTTCGATGAAATGTTCATGTAAATGTCACTCCTACATGTGGAATTCGGTTTCAAGGTTCGAATTCATGCTTTTATTCGATTGGTCTTGATTTTGTTTTGCAGAATGTGCTTATTTGCTTGATACTATTCTCATTCTTTATGCTTATGCCTAGATGTCCTTAAAGTTCACATTTTTTCTCCTTTTGCCTTTAAAACGAATTGTGATCTAACATTGCACGCCAAGTGTTCGACGAAATGTCCATGTAAATGTCACTCCTAAATGTGGGATTCGGTTTCTAGGTTCGAATTTATGATTTTATTTGATCGGTCTTGATTTTATAATGCAGAGTGTGATTATTGGCTTGATACTATACTCATTCTTTGTGTTACGTCTAGATGTCTTTAAAGTTCACTTGTTTTTTGTCCGTTTTCCCTTAAAATGACGTGATCTAACATTGCACTCCAAGTGTTCAATGAATTGTTCATGTAAATGTCACTCCTACATGTGGATTTCAGTTTCTATGTTCGAATTTATGCTTTTATTCGATCGGTCTTGATTTTTTAGTGCAGAATGTTCTTTTTGGCTTGATACTATCCTCATTCTTTATGCTTATGCCTAGATGTCTTTAAATTTCACTTTTTTTTCTCCTTTTGCCTTTAAAATGAATTGTGATCCAACATTGCACCTCAAGTGTTCGATGAAATGTGCATGTAAATTTCACTTCTAAATGTCGCATTCGGTTTCTAGGTTCGAATTTACACTTTTATTCGATCGGTCTTGATTTTGTAGGGCAGAATGTGCATATTGGCTTGATACTATCCTCATTCTTTATTCTTATGCCTAGATGTCTTTAAATTTCACTTTTTTTTCTCCTTTTGCCTTTAAAATGAATTGTGATCCAACATTGCACGCCAAGTGTTCGATGAAATGTCCATGTAAATGTCACTTCTAAATGTCGCATTCGATTTCTAGGTTCGAATTTATGCTTTTATTCGATCGGTGTTGATTTTGTAGTGCAAAATGTGCTTATTGACTTGATACTATCCTCATTCGTTATGCTTATGCCTAGATATCTTTAAAGTTCACTTGTTTTTTATCTTTTTCCCTTTAAAAATTGAGTTGTGATCTAACATTGCACGTCAAGTGTTCGATGAAATGTCCATGTAAATGTAACTCCTAAATGTGGCATTCGGTTACTAGGTTCGAATTTATGGTTTTATTAAATCGGCCTTTATTTTATAGTGCAGAATGTGCTTATTGGCTTGATACTATCCTCATTCTTTATGCTTATGCCTAGATGTCTTTAAAGTTCACTTGTTTTATCTCCATTTGCCTTTAAAAATTGAATTGTGATGTAACATTGCGCGCCAAGTGTTCGATGAAATTTCCATGTAAATGTCACTCCTAAAGTGGCAGTCGGTTTCTAGGTTCGAATTTATGCTTTTATTTGATTGGTCTTGATTTTATAGTGCAGAATGTGCTTATCGGATTGATACTATCCTCGTTCTTTATGCTTATGCATAGATGTCGTTAAGGTTCACTCATTTTTTCTCCTTTTACATTTAAAATGACTTGTGATCTAACATTGCAGGCCAAGTGTTCGATGAAATGTCCATGTAAATGTCACTCCTAAATGTGGCATTCGGTTTCTAGGCTCGAATTTATGCTTTTATTCGATCGGTCTTGATTTTATAGTGGACAATGTGCTTATTGGCTTGATACTATCCTCATTCTTTATGCTTATGCCTAGATGTCTTTAAAGTTCACTTGTTTTTTCTCCTTT
Organism: Fallopia convolvulus; assembly: GCA_964016875.1. Lineage (NCBI taxonomy): Eukaryota > Viridiplantae > Streptophyta > Magnoliopsida > Caryophyllales > Polygonaceae > Fallopia > Fallopia convolvulus. The sequence goes on from OZ024722.1 coordinate 28,380,743, forward strand.
AGCCTTTAAAATTTGACTTGTGATCTAACATTGCACGCCAATTGTTCGATGAAATGTCCATGTGAATGTCCTTCCTAAATGTGGAATTCGGTTTCTACGTTGGAATTTATGCTTTTATTCGATCGGTCTTGATTTTGTAGTGTAGAATGTTCTTATTGGCTTGATACTATTCTCATTCTTTATGCTTATGCCTAGATGTCTTTAAAGTTCACTTGTTTTTTCTCCTTTAGCCTTTAAAAATTGACTTATGATCTAACATTGCACGCCAAGTGTTCGATGAAGTGTCCATGTGAATGTCACTTCTAAATGTCGCATTCGGTTTCTAGGTTCGAATTTATGCTTTTATTCGATCGGTCTTGATTTTGTAGTGCAGAATGTGCTTATTGCCTTGATATTATCCTCATTATTTATTCTTATGCTTAGATGTCTTTAATGTTCACTCGATTTTTCTCCTTTTGCATTTAAAATGACTTGTGATCTAACATTGCACGTCAAGTGTTCGATGAAATGTCCATGTAAATGTCACTCCTAAATGTAGCATTCGGTTTCTAGGTTCGAATTTATGCTTTTATTCGATCGGTCTTGATTTTATAGTGCAGAATGTGCTTATTGGCTTGATACTATCCTCGTTCTTTAGGCTTATGCCTAGATGTCTTTAAAGTTCACTTGTTTTTTCTCCATTTGCCTTTAAAAATTGAATTGTGATCTAACATTGCAGGCCAAGTGTTCGATGAAATTTCCATGTAAATGTCACTCCTAAAGTGGCAGTCGGTTTCTAGGTTCGAATTTATGCTTTTATTTGATTGGTCTTGATTTTATAGTGCAGAATGTGCTTATCGGCTTGATACTATCCTCGTTCTTTATGCTTATGCATAGATGTCGTTAAGGTTCACTCGTTTTTTCTCCTTTTGCATTTAAAATGACTTGTGATCTAACATTGCAGGCCAAGTGTTCGATGAAATGTCCATGTAAATGTCACTCCTAAATGTGGCATTCGGTTTCTAGGCTCGAATTTATGCTTTTATTCGATCGGTCTTGATTTTATAGTGGACAATGTGCTTATTGGCTTGATACTATCCTCATTCTTTATGCTTATGCCTAGATGTCTTTAAAGTTCACTTGTTTTTTCTCCTTTAGCCTTTAAAATTTGACTTGTGATCTAACATTGCACGCCAAGTGTTCGATAAAATGTCCATGTGAATGTCCTTCCTAAATGTGGAATTCGGTTTCTACGTTGGAATTTAAGCTTCTATTCGATCGGTCTTGAATTTGTAGTGCAGAATGTTCTTATTGGCTTGATACTATTCTCATTCTTTATGCTTATGCCTAGATGTCTTTAACGTTCACTTGTTTTTTCTCCTTTAGCCTTTAAAAATTGACTTATGATCTAACATTGCACGCCAAGTGTTCGATGAAGTGTCCATGTGAATGTCACTTCTAAATGTCGCATTCGGTTTCTAGGTTTGAATTTATGCTTTTATTCGATCGGTCTTGATTTTGTAGTGCAGAATGTGCTTATTGCCTTGATATTATCCTCATTATTTATTCTTATGCTTAGATGTCTTTAATGTTCACTCGTTTTTTCTCCTTTTGCATTTAAAATGACTTGTGATCTAACATTGCATGTCAAGTGTTCGATGAAATGTCCATGTAAATGTCACTCCTAAATGTAGCATTCGGTTTCTAGGTTCGAATTTATGCTTTTATTCGATCGGTCTTGATTTTATAGTGGACAATGTGCTTATTGGCTTGATACTATCCTCATTCTTTATGCTTATGCCTAGATGTCTTTAAAGTTCACTTGTTTTTTCTCCTTTAGCCTTTAAAAATTGACTTGTGATCTAACATTGCACGCCAAGTGTTCGATGAAATGTCCATGTGAATGTCCTTCCTAAATGTGGAATTCGGTTTCTACGTTGTAATTTATGCTTTTATTCGATCGGTCTTGATTTGTAGTGCAGAATGTTCTTATTGGCTTGATACTATTCTCATTCTTTATGCTTATGACTAGATGTCTTTAAAGTTCACTTGTTTTTTCTCCTTTTGCCTTTAAAAATTGACTTGTGATCTAACATTGCACGCCAAGTGTTCGATGAAATTTCCATGTGAATGTCCTTCCTAAATGTGGAATTCGGTTTCTACATTGGAATTTATGCTTTTATTCGATCGGTCTTGATTTTATAGTGCAGAATGTTCTTACTGGCTTGATACTATCTTCATTCTTTATTCTTATGCATAGGTGTCGTTAAAGTTCACTCGTTTTTTCTCCTTAAGCCTTTAAAAATTGACTTATGATCTAACATTGCACGCCAAGTGTTCGATGAAGTGTGCATGTGAATGTCACTCCTAAATGTGGAATTCGGTTTCTAGGTTCGAATTTATGCTTTTATTCGATCGGTCTTGATGTTATCCTCATTCTTTGTGCTTACGCCTAGATGTGTTTAAATTTCACTTGTTTTTTCTCCTTTTTCCCTTAAAATGACTTGAGATCTAACATTGCACGCCAAGTGTTCGATGAAATGTTCATGTAAATGTCACTCCTACATGTGGAATTCGGTTTCTAGGTTCGAATTCATACTTTTATTCGATTGGTCTTGATTTTGTTTTGCAGAATGTGCTTATTTGCTTGATACTAGTCTCATTCTTTATGCTTATGCCTAGATGTCCTTAAAGTTCACATTTTTTCTCCTTTTGCTATTAAAACGAATTGTGATCTAACATTGCACGCCAAGTGTTCGACGAAATGTCCATGTAAATGTCACTCCTAAATGTGGGATTCGGTTTCTAGGTTCGAATTTATGATTTTATTTGATCGGTCTTGATTTTATAATGCAAAGTGTGATTATTGGCTTGATACTATCCTCATTCTTTGGGTGGGGTGCCTCGGAAGTAAGCATCATTCCTAGCATCCCAAGTGTGGTAGATGATACCAAGAAGGGTGACTAGTCTTGCTTTGAAGTTGTGGGAGTCTTGTCTTGGGGACCTTAAGAACCACTCAACCCATTCTTGTAGGTTTGGCTTCCTAGTTTGGATTCCATGCCACGTCCAAACTCTATCCATGACCTCTTGGACAAAATTGCAATTCCCCCAAAGGTGATCGGAGGTTTCATTGTCATTCCCACAAAGGACACAAGTGTCATTATTTAAGAGACCACGATCCTTGAGCCGGCTTAGCGTGGGGAGTCTCCCTTGGTAAGCTAACCAAAATCTAAAGCTCCACTTCTTGGCTCGTACACGAGTCCAAATCATCTCACTCCAAGGAAGAGTGGGGCCACGGTCACGGAGTAAATCATAGAGGGCTCTCGCATCAAGTTGGCCATTCGGCTTTGTGATGGTATTAAGACCCGTTGGGTCCTCGTTTGTTGCCCTTGTAAAAACCGCTTCAACCACCGGTTCTCTTAGCTTGAGGAGTGATTTCCAAATCCAAGAGTCGGTGCTTTTCACTCTCAAATTCCAGAAATTGGCCCTTCTTGTATGGTTTTGATTGACCCAATTCGTCCAAAGCGACGGTTTGTTCATGTGTATCTCATGGCCAAGTTTGAAGAGGATCGATTGGTTCCATGGAAGGAGCTCTTTGATATTGAGGCCACCCTCCTTGTAAGGTCTAGTCACTTTTTTCCAAGAAACAAGTGCTTTTTTCCCCTCAATTTTGCCACTCCAAAGGAAGGAGCGACAAAGTGCTTCTATGCGTTTGAGTACCTTCCTTGGGATGATGGTGGATTTAACCCAAAAGGAAAGGAGACCCTCAAGCATAGAGCGGATTACTTGAGCTCTCCCTTCATAGGAGAGCATTCGTGCACCACATCTATTGATGACCCCGGTGATCTTGTTGAGGAGTGGCCCATAGTCCCCTACTTTGAGCTTGTCGGAGTGAAGTGGCATTCCCAAATAGCGGACCGGGAAGGTTCCAATCTCAAACCCCATAATTGCCGCAAGAGAGGCCCGGTCATCAAGTGCCACACCGCCAAAGAAGATGCGGCTTTTGTGGTTGTTGGCTATAAGCCCCGAGGATCTTCCGAATGAGACAAGGCATGTTTTTATGGAGTTGAGGGTAGGGATGGTGGGCTTACAAAAAATGAGGAGGTCATCGGCAAAGGTGATATTTGTGAGTTTGAGGTGGTAGCATTTAGGGTGGAAGGCAAAGCCTCGGTTGGTACTAGCCTTTTGAAGATTCCGGCTAAGGATTTCCATAATGAAGACGAAGAGGAAGGGTGAGAGGGGATCACCTTGGCGGAGGCCTCTCTTGCCGGGGAAGAAGCCCTTGGCCTCACCATTAATGAGGATGGAGTATCTTGGGGTGGTCACATTTTGTAAGATGAGTTGGGTTAGCCAAGGTGGGAAGCCAAAGTAGTGGAGAGTTTTTTCAAGGAAGTCCCAATCAACACAATCAAAAGCCTTTTGGAGGTCCACTTGCATGAGGCACCTTTTAGAGGTGCGCCTTTTCTCATAGGTGGCAACTAGTTCTTGAGCAACCGCGGCGTTGTGGGAAATGGAGCGGCCCGGGACAAAAGCACCTTGCCCAACCGAGACAATTTTGTCAAGGAAGGGCCGAATTCGGCTTACTAGGATTTTGGAGATGGCTTTAAGAAAGGTATTGCAACAAGAGATGGGACGAAAGTCTTTTATGTGGAAAGGGTTGTCAACTTTGGGTATGAGGCTCACAAACGTGTTGTTCCAATCTCTAAGTAATCTCCCGGATTGAAAGAATTCTTGCACCGCTTTGACCACATCAAGTTTCACTATGCTCCAACATTCTTTGAAGAAGTGGCTACTAAATCCGTCGGGCCCCGGAGATTTGTTGGATCCAATGCCCACAAAAGCTTTTCTTATCTCTTCTTCACTAGGCATGAGGGTGAGGTTTGTCATATCCCCTTGAGTGAGAGTTGGCCCTTGAAGTTGATTAAAGTCAAAAGCTTGTGTTGGAGCAAGTGTGCCAAAAAGCTTCTCATAGAACCCCACCACTTCATTCACAATATCCCGGGGATCTTCAATTTTGTTGCCATCTTCATCCTCAAGTATTCAGATGGTGTTGCCTTCCTTCCTTTCCTTGATTCTATTGAAAAAGAAGGAGGAAGTCTCCTCTCCCATGCTCATCCAATCTAGCTTGGCTCTTTGGGTTGTTGCACTTAACAAAATTTTCATATTGAGCTCAACCTCTTTCTTGGCTTCGGTAACGGCTCTTTGTTTTTCAAGGCTCCCAAAGTCGTCATGGAGAGTTTGTTGTGCTTTCTTCAACTTTTCCACACTAGCCTCGGCTTGTGCCTCAAGATTCCTAAATTTAGTGCGGTGCCAAGCTTTTAGAGCCCCTTTCAATTTGGAAAGCTTGGAGAAGAGGATGAATTGAGCCGACCCTACTATATGCTCTCCCCAAATACGGCTCACCAAGGTTTCAAATTCGGGATCTTCGGTCCAAAAATTGTAGAACCGGAAGGGAATTTTTCGGATAGTGTTGGTGGGGTTAATGTGGACAAGGCCGGGTGAGTGGTCGGAAAGGTTTGGGTCACCAAAAAAGGCAAAGGATTGCCTAAAAGTGGCTTCCCAAATGGGGTTAACAAGGGCAAGGTCAATTTTTGTGGCTACACGGGAGGTGCCCATTTGTTGGTTAGACCATGTGTACTTGGCTCCGGAGTAGGTAAGGTCATGAAGGTCACAAGGGCCAAGGGCATTGGCTAGCTCATTTGGCTCATCATCATCATTGGTATTTCTCAAAGAGAATCTCTCCGTTGAGTCCAGCAAACAATTCAAATCACCCATCACAAGCCATGGTGCATTCATCCCCCCGGCAAGGGTTCTCAACAAGTTCCACAAAGGTTTTCTTTCCCTGAGATAATTGAAAGCATAGACAAAGGTGAGATAGAAGTTTAAACATGAGTTTTTGTCACTAACCTTGCAATGGATCACTTGGCTAGTGTTTAACAAGACTTCCAAATGCACAACTAGGGGGTTCCAAGCTATCCTCATACGACCCCTCTCTTGGTTGCCAACATCGGTGCAATAATTCCAACCTCTTAGCAAGCAATAAGCAAGTAGGTCTTCCCTAGATCTTAGGGTCTTGGTTTCCAAGATGCCCATCACACTAACTCGGTTTTTATGGACAAAGCTATTGACCATATTTATTTTAGAGGGGTCACTACTCCCTCTCACATTCCAACAACCGACTTTGAGCTCAGTCATGGATCACCCTTTTTAGGGCTACTACAACCCTCGATTAGTCCCTCGAGAAGGCCATCAAACATGTTGGGATTTTTGTTGCAAGCTTTTGAATTTGAGGCCGAAGTGTGGTGGCCTAGGGAAGATATCTTTGGAGGGCTAAAGGTGTGTTTCTTCTTTGGAAATTTGAAGTGGTGGTGGGCCTCTTTTTCTAAATCACGAGCTTGGAGAGCTAGGATTGCGTTTTGCTCATTCACCAAAGGTTCGGCTAGGGATGGTTTTGTTGGTGCTTTAGGTGGTGCTTCAAGGTCATCTTCTTTACGACGGCTAGAGGTAGTGCATGGTTGATGTGGGGGCTCATCAATGGCTAGCTCCTTTGTGATAGTTTGGGTGGCAACAACAGAATTTTGCAATGGCTCTTGGCTTGCTCGGCTAGGGGCGCAACTAGCGGCGCGACCAGGGGTAGGACTAGAGGCGCGACTAGCGGCGCGCCTAGGAGTTGGGCTGGGGGCACGAGTAGTGGTGTCTTTGGCAACATGAGTGCTCTCGCTCATGCTCTTGTTCATGAGTGCAAAATTGTTTGGTGTGGCCGAAATTCTTGCATAGAGTGCATCTCCAAGGCATCCACTCAAACTCAACATTCTATTCAAATTTCTTCCCACATTTGCTTGCCAACTTGACCATTCTCCGGTTGGCTTCCTCGGTAGTGATTTCAACAAGTAACCGGGCATAAGAGATTTTCTCCAATGAAGAGGTGATCCGATCTACAAAAATTGGTTTACCAATCATGTTGCCAATAACAATAAGCATGTGCTTCGAGGAAAGGAGGATGGGATCCAAGTCTAGAATCTTGACCCATACCGGGATAGAGGCAAAGCTCGTCCAATCAATCGCCATGCCATGTAACTCCTAAATGTGGCATTCGGTTACTAGGTTTGAATTTATGGTTTTATTCAATCGGTCTTTATTTTATAGTGCAGAATGTGCTTATTGGCTTGATACTATCCTCATTCTTTATGCTTATGCCTAGATGTCTTTAAAGTTCACTTGTTTTTTCTCCATTTGCCTTTAAAAATTGAATTGTGATCTAACATTGCACGCCAAGTGTTCGATGAAATTTCCATGTAAATGTCACTCCTAAAGTGGCAGTCGGTTTCTAGGTTTGAATTTATGCTTTTATTTGATCGGTCTTGATTTTATAGTGCAGAATGTGCTTATCGGCTTGATACTATCCTCGTTCTTTATGCTTATGCATAGATGTTTTTAAGGTTCACTCGTTTTTTCTCCTTTTGCATTTAAAATGACTTGTGATCTAACATTGCAGGCCAAGTGTTCGATGAAATGTCCATGTAAATGTCACTCCTAAATGTGGCATTCGGTTTCTAGGCTCGAATTTATGCTTTTATTAGATCGGTCTTGATTTTATAGTGGACAATGTGCTTATTGGCTTGATACTATCCTCATTCTTTATGCTTATGCCTAGATGTCTTTAAAGTTCACTTGTTTTTTCTCCTTTAGCCTTTAAAAATTGACTTGTGATCCAACATTGCACGCCAAGTGTTCGATGAAATGTCCATGTGAATATCCTTCCTAAATGTGGAATTCGGTTTCTACGTTGGAATTTATGCTTTTATTCGATCCGTCTTGATTTTGTAGTGCTGAATGTTCTTATTGGCTTGATACTATTCTCATTCTTTATGCTTATGCCTAGATGTCTTTAAAGTTCACTTGTTTTTTCTCCTTTAGCCTTTAAAAATTGACTTATGATCTAACATTGCACGGCAAGTGTTCGATGAAATGTCCATGTGAATGTCACTTCTAAATGTCGCATTCGGTTTCTAGGTTCGAATTTATGCTTTTATTCGATCGGTCTTGATTTTGTAGTGCAGAATGTGCTTATTGGCTTGATATTATCCTCATTCTTTATTCTTATGCCTAGATATCTTTAATGTTCACTCGTTTTTTCTCCTTTTGCATTTAAAATGACTTGTGATCTAACATTGCACGCCAAATGTTCGATGAAATGTCCATGTAAATGTCACTCCTAAATGTAGCATTCGGTTTCTAGGTTCAAATTTATGCTTTTATTCGATCGGTCTTGATTTTATAGTGTAGAATGTGCTTATTGGGTTGATACTATCATCGTTTTTTAGGCTTATGCCTAGAAGTCTTTAAACTTCACTTGTTTTTTCTCCTTTTGCCTTTAAAAATTGACTTTTGATCTGACATTGCACGCCAAGTGGTCGATGAAATGTCCATGTAAATGTCACTACGAAATGCGGCATTCGGTTTCTAGGTTCGAATTTATGCTCTTATTCGATCGGTCTTGATTTTGTAGTGCAGAATGTGCTTATTGACTTGATACTATCCTCATTCTTTATGCTTATGTCTAGATGTCTTTAAAGTTCGCTCGTTTTTTCTCCTTTTGTATTTAAAATGACTTGTGATCCAACATCGCACACCAAGTGTTCGATGAAATGTCCATGTAAATATCACTTCTAAATGTCGCATTCGATTTCTAGGTTCGAATTTATGCTTTTATTCGATCGGTCTTGATTTTGTAGTGCAGAATGTGCTGATTGGCTTGATACTATCCTCATTCGTTATGCTTATGCCTAGATATCTTTAAAGTTCACTTGTTTTTTCTCTTTTTCCCTTTAAAAATTGACTTGTGATCTAACATTGCACGTCAAGTGTTCGATGAAATGTCATGTAAATGTCACTTCTAAATGTCGCATTCGTTTTCTAGGTTGGAATGTATGCTTTTATTCGATCGGTCTTGATTTTGTAGTGTAGAATGTGTTTATTGGCTTGATACTATCCTCATTCTTTATGCTCATGCCTAGATGTCTTTAAGGTTCACTTGTTTTTTCTCCTTTTGCATTTAAAATGACTTGAGATCTAACATTGCACGCCAAGTGTTCGATGAAATGTTCATGTAAATGTCACTCCTACATGTGGAATTCGGTTTCTAGGTTCGAATTCATGCTTTTATTCGATTGGTCTTGATTTTATTTTGCAGAATGTGCTTATTTGCTTGATACTATCTTCATTCTTTATGCTTATGCTTAGATGTCCTTAAAGTTCACATTTTTTTCTCCTTTTGCCTTTAAAACGAATTGTGATCTAACATTACACGCCAAGTGTTCGACGAAATGTCCATGTAAATGTCAATCCTAAATGTGGGATTCGGTTTCTAGGTTCGAATTTATGATTTTATTTGATCGGTCTTGATTTTATAATGCAGAGTGTGCTTATTGGCTTGATACTATCCTCATTCTTTGTGTTACGCCTAGATGTCTTTAAAGTTCACTTGTTTTTTCTCCGTTTTCGCTTAAAATGACTTGTGATCTAACATTGCATTCCAAGTGTTCAATGAAATGTTCATGTAAATGTCACTCCTACATGTGGATTTCAGTCTTGATTTTGTAGTGCAGAATGTGCTTTTTGGCTTGATACTATCCTCATTCTTTATGCTTATGCCTAGATGTCTTTAAATTTCACTTTTTTTCTACTTTTGCCTTTAAAATGAATTGTGATCTAACATTATACCTCAAGTGTTCGATGAAATGTCCATGTAAATGTCAATTCTAAATGTCGCATTCAGTTTCTAGGTTGGAATTTATACTTTTATTTGATCGGTCTTGATTTTGTAGTGCAGAATGTGCTTATTGGCTTGATACTATCCTCATTCTTTATGCTTATGCCTAGATGTCTTTAAAGTTCGCTCGTTTTTTCTCCTTTTGTATTTAAAATGACTTGTGATCCAACATCGCACACCAAGTGTTCGATGAAATGTCCATGTAAATGTCACTTCTAAATGTCGCATTCGATTTCTAGGTTCGAATTTATGCTTTTATTCGATCGGTCTTGATTTTGTAGTGCAGAATGTGCTGATTGGCTTGATACTATCCTCATTCGTTATGCTTATGCCTAGATATCTTTAAAGTTCACTTGTTTTTTCTCTTTTTCCCTTTAAAAATTGACTTGTGATCTAACATTGCACGTCAAGTGTTCGATGAAATGTCATGTAAATGTCACTTCTAAATGTCGCATTCGTTTTCTAGGTTGGAATTTATGCTTTTATTCGATCGGTCTTGATTTTGTAGTGTAGAATGTGTTTATTGGCTTGATACTATCCTCATTCTTTATGCTCTTGCCTAGATGTCTTTAAGGTTCACTCGTTTTTTCTCCTTTTGCATTTAAAATGACTTGTGATCTAACATTAGACACCAAGTGTTCGATGAAATGTCCATGTAAATGTCATTTCTAATGTGGCATTCGGTTTCTAGGTTCGAATTTATGCTTTTATTCGATGGGTCTTGATTTTATAGTGCAGAATGTGCTTATTGGCTTGATACTATCCTCATTCTTTATGCTTATGCCTAGATGTCTTTAAAGTTCACTCGTTTTTTCTCCTTTTTCATTTAAAACGACTTGTGATCTAACATTGCACGTCAAGTGTTCGATGAAATGTCCATGTGAATGTCACTCCAAAATGTGGCATTCGGTTTCTAGGTTCGAATTTATGCTTTTATTCGATCGGTCTTGATATTATAGTGCAGAATGTGCTCATTGGCTTGAAACTATCCTCATTCTTTATGAATATGCCTAAATGTCTTTAAAGTTCAAATGTTTTTTCTCCTTTTGCCTTTAAAAATTGACTTGTGGTCTTACATTGCACATCAAGTGTTCGATGAAATGTCCATGTAAATGTCACTTCTAAATGTCGCATTCGGTTTCTAGGTTCGAATTTATGCTGTTATTCGATCGGTCTTGATTTTGTTGTGCAAAATGTGCTTATTGGCTTGATATTATCCTCATTCTTTATGCTTATGTCTAGATGTCTTTAAAGTTCACTCGTTTTTTCTCCTTTTGCATTTAAAATGTCTTGTGATCTAACATAGCACGCCAAATGTTCGATGAAATGTCTACGTAGATGTCACTCCTAAATGTGGCATTCGGTTTCTAGGTTCGAATTTATGCTTTTATTCGATCGGTCTTGATTTTTTAGTGCAGAATGTGCTTATTGGCTTGATACTATCCTCATTCTTTGTGCTTACGCCTAGATGTTTTTAAATTTCACTTGTTTTTTCTCCTTTTTCCCTTAAAATGACTTGAGATCTAACATTGCACGCCAAGTGTTCGATGAAATGTTCATGTAAATGTCACTCCTACATGTGGAATTCGGTTTCTAGGTTCGAATTCATGCTTTTATTCGATTGGTCTTGATTTTATTTTGCAGAATGTGCTTATTTGCTTGATACTCTCTTCATTCTTTATGCTTATGCTTAGATGTCCTTAAAGTTCACATTTTTTTCTCCTTTTGCCTTTAAAACGAATTGTGATCTAACATTACACGCCAAGTGTTCGACGAAATGTCCATGTAAATGTCAATCCTAAATGTGGGATTCGGTTTCTAGGTTCGAATTTATGATTTTATTTGATCGGTCTTGATTTTATAATGCAGAGTGTGCTTATTGGCTTGATACTATCCTTATTCTTTGTGTTACGCCTAGATGTCTTTAAAGTTCACTTGTTTTTTCTCCGTTTTCCCTTAAAATGACTTGTGATCTAACATTGCATTCCAAGTGTTCAATGAAATGTTCATGTAAATGTCACTCCTACATGTGGATTTCAGTCTTGATTTTGTAGTGCAGAATGTGCTTTTTGGCTTGATACTATCCTCATTCTTTATGCTTATGCCTAGATGTCTTTAAATTTCACTTTTTTTTTCTACTTTTGCCTTTAAAATGAATTGTGATCTAACATTATACCTCAAGTGTTCGATGAAATGTCCATGTAAATGTCAATTCTAAATGTCGCATTCAGTTTCTAGGTTGGAATTAATACTTTTATTCGATCGGTCTTGATTTTGTAGTGCAGAATGTGCTTATTGGCTTGATACTATCCTCATTCTTTATGCTTATGCCTAGATGTTTTTAAATTTCACTTGTTTTTTCTCCTTTTTCCCTTAAAATGACTTGAGATCTAACATTGCACGCCAAGTGTTCGATGAAATGTTCATGTAAATGTCACTCCTACATGTGGAGTTCGGTTTCTAGGTTCGAATTCATGCTTTTATTCGATTGGTCTTGATTTTATTTTGCAGAATGTGCTTATTTGCTTGATACTCTCTTCATTCTTTATGCTTATGCTTAGATGTCCTTAAAGTTCACATTTTTTTCTCCTTTTGCCTTTAAAACGAATTGTGATCTAACATTACACGCCAAGTGTTCGACGAAATGTCCATGTAAATGTCAATCCTAAATGTGGGATTCGGTTTCTAGGTTCGAATTTATGATTTTATTTGATCGGTCTTGATTTTATAATGCAGAGTGTGCTTATTGGCTTGATACTATCCTTATTCTTTGTGTTACGCCTAGATGTCTTTAAAGTTAACTTGTTTTTTCTCCGTTTTCCCTTAAAATGACTTGTGATCTAACATTGCATTCCAAGTGTTCAATGAAATGTTCATGTAAATGTCACTCCTACATGTGGATTTCAGTCTTGATTTTGTAGTGCAGAATGTGCTTTTTGGCTTGATACTATCCTCATTCTTTATGCTTATGCCTAGATGTCTTTAAATTTCACTTTTTTTTTCTACTTTTGCCTTTAAAATGAATTGTGATCTAACATTATACCTCAAGTGTTCGATGAAATGTCCATGTAAATGTCAATTCTAAATGTCGCATTCAGTTTCTAGGTTGGAATTTATACTTTTATTCGATCGGTCTTGATTTTGTAGTGCAGAATGTGCTGATTGGCTTGATACTATCCTCATTCGTTATGCTTATGCCTAGATATCTTTAAAGTTCACTTGTTTTTTCTCTTTTTCCCTTTAAACATTGACTTGTGATCTAACATTGCACGTCAAGTGTTCGATGAAATGTCATGTAAATGTCACTTCTAAATGTCGCATTCGTTTTCTAGGTTGGAATTTATGCTTTTATTCGATCGGTCTTGATTTTGTAGTGTAGAATGTGTTTATTGGCTTGATACTATCCTCATTCTTTATGCTCTTGCCTAGATGTCTTTAAGGTTCACTCGTTTTTTCTCCTTTTGCATTTAAAATGACTTGTGATCTAACATTAGACACCAAGTGTTCGATGAAATGTCCATGTAAATGTCATTTCTAATGTGGCATTCGGTTTCTAGGTTCGAATTTATGCTTTTATTCGATGGGTCTTGATTTTATAGTGCAGAATGTGCTTATTGGCTTGATACTATCCTCATTCTTTATGCTTATGCCTAGATGTCTTTAAAGTTCACTCGTTTTTTCTCCTTTTTCATTTAAAACGACTTGTGATCTAACATTGCACGTCAAGTGTTCGATGAAATGTCCATGTGAATGTCACTCCAAAATGTGGCATTCGGTTTCTGGGTTCGAATTTATGCTTTTATTCGATCGGTCTTGATATTATAGTGCAGAATGTGCTCATTGGCTTGAAACTATCCTCATTCTTTATGAATATGCCTAGATGTCTTTAAAGTTCAAATGTTTTTTCTCCTTTTGCCTTTAAAAATTGACTTGTGGTCTTACATTGCACATCAAGTGTTCGATGAAATGTCCATGTAAATATCACTTCTAAATGTCGCATTCGGTTTCTAGGTTCGAATTTATGCTGTTATTCGACCGGTCTTGATTTTGTTGTGCAGAATGTGCTTATTGGCTTGATATTATCCTCATTCTTTATGCTTATGTCTAGATGTCTTTAAAGTTCACTCGTTTTTTCTCCTTTTGCATTTATAATGTCTTGTGATCTAAAATAGCACGCCAAATGTTCGATGAAATGTCTATGTAGATGTCACTCCTAAATGTGGCATTCGGTTTCTAGGTTCGAATTTATGCTTTTATTCGATCGGTCTTGATTTTTTAGTGCAGAATGTGCTTATTGGCTTGATACTATCCTCATTCTTTGTGCTTACGCCTAGATGTTTTTAAATTTCACTTGTTTTTTCTCCTTTTTCCCTTAAAATGACTTGAGATCTAACATTGCACGCCAAGTGTTCGATGAATTGTTCATGTAAATGTCACTCCTACATGTGGAATTCGGTTTCTAGGTTCGAATTCATTCTTTTATTCGATTGGTCTTGATTTTATTTTGCAGAATGTGCTTATTTGCTTGATACTATCCTCATTCTTTATGCTTATGCCTAGATGTCCTTAAAGTTCACATTTTTTTCTGCTTTTGCCTTTAAAACGAATTGTGATCTAACATTGCACGCCAAGTGTTCGACGAAATGTCCATGTAAATGTCAATCCTAAATGTGGGATTCGGTTTCTAGGTTCGAATTTATGATTTTATTTGATCGGTCTTGATTTTATAATGCAGAGTGTGCTTATTGGCTTGATACTATCCTCATTCTTTGTGTTACGCCTAAATGTCTTTAAAGTTCACTTGTTTTTTTCTCCGTTTTCCCTTAAAATGACTTGTGATCTAACATTGCATTCCATGTGTTCAATGAAATGTTCATGTAAATGTCACTCCTACATGTGGATTTCAGTCTTGATTTTGTAGTGCAGAATGTGCTTTTTGGCTTGATACTATCCTCATTCTTTAAGCTTATGCCTAGATGTCTTTAAATTTCACTTTTTTTTTCTACTTTTGCCTTTAAAATGAATTGTGATCTAACATTATACCTCAAGTGTTCGATGAAATGTCCATGTAAATGTCAATTCTAAATATCGCATTCAGTTTCTAGGTTGGAATTTATACTTTTATTCGATCGGTCTTGATTTTGTAGTGCAGAATGTGCTTATTGGCTTGATACTATCCTCATTCTTTATGCTTATGCCTAGATGTCTTTAAAGTTCGCTCGTTTTTTCTCCTTTTGTATTTAAAATGACTTGTGATCCAACATCGCACGCCAAGTGTTCGATGAAATGTCCATGTAAATGTCACTTCTAAATGTCGCATTCGATTTCTAGGTTCGAATTTATGCTTTTATTCGATCGGTCTTGATTTTGTAGTGCAGAATGTGCTGATTGGCTTGATACTATCCTCATTCGTTATGCTTATGCCTAGATGTCTTTAAGGTTCACTCGTTTTTTCTCCTTTTGCATTTAAAATGACTTGTGATCTAACATTAGACACCAAGTGTTCGATGAAATGTCCATGTAAATGTCATTTCTAATGTGGCATTCGGTTTCTAGGTTCGAATTTATGCTTTTATTCGATGGGTCTTGATTTTATAGTGCAGAATGTGCTTATTGGCTTGATACTATCCTCATTCTTTATGCTTATGCCTAGATGTCTTTAAAGTTCACTCGTTTTTTCTCCTTTTTCATTTAAAACGACTTGTGATCTAACATTGCACGTCAAGTGTTCGATGAAATGTCCATGTGAATGTCACTCCAAAATGTGGCATTCGGTTTCTAGGTTCGAATTTATGCTTTTATTCGATCGGTCTTGATTTTATAGTGCAGAATGTGCTTATTGGCTTGATACTATCCTCATTCTTTATGCTTATGCCTAGATGTCTTTAAAGTTCACTCGTTTTTTCTCCTTTTTCATTTAAAACGACTTGTGATCTAACATTGCACGTCAAGTGTTCGATGAAATGTCCATGTGAATGTCACTCCAAAATGTGGCATTCGGTTTCTAGGTTCGAATTTATGCTTTTATTCGATCGGTCTTGATATTATAGTGCAGAATGTGCTCATTGGCTTGAAACTATCCTCATTCTTTATGAATATGCCTAAATGTCTTTATAGTTCAAATGTTTTTTCTCCTTTTGCCTTTAAAAATTGACTTGTGGTCTTACATTGCACATCAAGTGTTCGATGAAATGTCCATGTAAATGTCACTTCTAAATGTCGCATTCGGTTTCTAGGTTCGAATTTATGCTGTTATTCGATCGGTCTTGATTTTGTTGTGCAAAATGTGCTTATTGGCTTGATATTATCCTCATTCTTTATGCTTATGTCTAGATGTCTTTAAAGTTCACTCGTTTTTTCTCCTTTTGCATTTAAAATGTCTTGTGATCTAACATAGCACGCCAAATGTTCGATGAAATGTCTACGTAGATGTCACTCCTAAATGTGGCATTCGGTTTCTAGGTTCGAATTTATGCTTTTATTCGATCGGTCTTGATTTTTTAGTGCAGAATGTGCTTATTGGCTTGATACTATCCTCATTCTTTGTGCTTACGCCTAGATGTTTTTAAATTTCACTTGTTTTTTCTCCTTTTTCCCTTAAAATGACTTGAGATCTAACATTGCACGCCAAGTGTTCGATGAAATGTTCATGTAAATGTCACTCCTACATGTGGAATTCGGTTTCTAGGTTCGAATTCAAGCTTTTATTCGATTGGTCTTGATTTTATTTTGCAGAATGTGCTTATTTGCTTGATACTCTCTTCATTCTTTATGCTTATGCTTAGATGTCCTTAAAGTTCACATTTTTTTCTCCTTTTGCCTTTAAAACGAATTGTGATCTAACATTACACGCCAAGTGTTCGACGAAATGTCCATGTAAATGTCAATCCTAAATGTGGGATTCGGTTTCTAGGTTCGAATTTATGATTTTATTTGATCGGTCTTGATTTTATAATGCAGAGTGTGCTTATTGGCTTGATACTATCCTCATTCTTTGTGTTACGCCTAGATGTCTTTAAAGTTCACTTGTTTTTTCTCCGTTTTCCCTTAAAATGACTTGTGATCTAACATTGCATTCCAAGTGTTCAATGAAATGTTCATGTAAATGTCACTCCTACATGTGGATTTCAGTCTTGATTTTGTAGTGCAGAATGTGCTTTTTGGCTTGATACTATCCTCATTCTTTATGCTTATGCCTAGATGTCTTTAAATTTCACTTTTTTTTTCTACTTTTGCCTTTAAAATGAATTGTGATCTAACATTATACCTCAAGTGTTCGATGAAATGTCCATGTAAATGTCAATTCTAAATGTCGCATTCAGTTTCTAGGTTGGAATTTATACTTTTATTCGATCGGTCTTGATTTTGTAGTGCAGAATGTGCTTATTGGCTTGATACTATCCTCATTCTTTATGCTTATGCCTAGATGTCTTTAAAGTTCGCTCGTTTTTTCTCCTTTTGTATTTAAAATGACTTGTGATCCAACATCGCACGCCAAGTGTTCGATAAAATGTCCATGTAAATGTCACTTCTAAATGTCGCATTCGATTTCTAGGTTCGAATTTATGCTTTTATTCGATCGGTCTTGATTTTGTAGTGCAGAATGTGCTGATTGGCTTGATACTATCCTCATTCGTTATGCTTATGCCTAGATATCTTTAAAGTTCACTTGTTTTTTCTCTTTTTCCCTTTAAACATTGACTTGTGATCTAACATTGCACGTCAAGTGTTCGATGAAATGTCATGTAAATGTCACTTCTAAATGTCGCATTCGTTTTCTAGGTTGGAATTTATGCTTTTATTCGATCGGTCTTGATTTTGTAGTGTAGAATGTGTTTATTGGCTTGATACTATCCTCATTCTTTATGCTCTTGCCTAGATGTCTTTAAGGTTCACTCGTTTTTTCTCCTTTTGCATTTAATATGACTTGTGATCTAACATTAGACACCAAGTGTTCGATGAAATGTCCATGTAAATGTCATTTCTAATGTGGCATTCGGTTTCTAGGTTCGAATTTATGCTTTTATTCGATGGGTCTTGATTTTATAGTGCAGAATGTGCTTATTGGCTTGATACTATCCTCATTCTTTATGCTTATGCCTAGATTTCTTTAAAGTTCACTCGTTTTTTCTCCTTTTTCATTTAAAACGACTTGTGATCTAACATTGCACGTCAAGTGTTCGATGAAATGTCCATATGAATGTCACTCCAAAATAAGGCATTCGGTTTCTAGGTTCGAATTTATGCTTTTATTCGATCGGTCTTGATATTATAGTGCAGAATGTGCTCATTGGCTTGAAACTATCCTCATTCTTTATGAATATGCCTAGATGTCTTTAAAGTTCAAATGTTTTTTCTCCTTTTGCCTTTAAAAATTGACTTGTGGTCTTACATTGCACATCAAGTGTTCGATGAAATGTCCATGTAAATATCACTTCTAAATGTCGCATTCGGTTTCTAGGTTCGAATTTATGCTGTTATTCGATCGGTCTTGATTTTGTTGTGCAGAATGTGCTTATTGGCTTGATATTATCCTCATTCTTTATGCTTATGTCTAGATGTCTTTAAAGTTCACTCGTTTCTTCTCCTTTTGCATTTAAAATGACTTGTGATCTAACATAGCACGCCAAATGTTCGATGAAATGTCTATGTAGATGTCACTCCTAAATGTGGCATTCGGTTTCTAGGTTCGAATTTATGCTTTTATTCGATCGGTCTTGATTTTTTAGTGCAGAATGTGCTTATTGGCTTGATACTATCCTCATTCTTTGTGCTTACGCCTAGATGTTTTTAAATTTCACTTGTTTTTTCTCCTTTTTCCCTTAAAATGACTTGAGATTTAACATTGCACGCCAAGTGTTCGATGAATTGTTCATGTAAATGTCACTCCTACATGTGGAATTCGGTTTCTAGGTTCGAATTCATTCTTTTATTCGATTGGTCTTGATTTTATTTTGCAGAATGTGCTTATTTGCTTGATACTATCCTCATTCTTTATGCTTATGCCTAGATGTCCTTAAAGTTCACATTTTTTTCTGCTTTTGCCTTTAAAACGAATTGTGATCTAACATTGCACGCCAAGTGTTCGACGAAATGTCCATTAAAATGTCAATCCTAAATGTGGGATTCGGTTTCTAGGTTCGAATTTATGATTTTATTTGATCGGTCTTGATTTTATAATGCAGAGTGTGCTTATTGGCTTGATACTATCCTCATTCTTTGTGTTACGCCTAAATGTCTTTAAAGTTCACTTGTTTTTTTCTCCGTTTTCCCTTAAAATGACTTGTGATCTAACATTGCATTCCATGTGTTCAATGAAATGTTCATGTAAATGTCACTCCTACATGTGGATTTCAGTCTTGATTTTGTAGTGCAGAATGTGCTTTTTGGCTTGATACTATCCTCATTCTTTAAGCTTATGCCTAGATGTCTTTAAATTTCACTTTTTTTTTCTACTTTTGCCTTTAAAATGAATTGTGATCTAACATTATACCTCAAGTGTTCGATGAAATGTCCATGTAAATGTCAATTCTAAATATCGCATTCAGTTTCTAGGTTGGAATTTATACTTTTATTCGATCGGTCTTGATTTTGTAGTGCAGAATGTGCTTATTGGCTTGATACTATCCTCATTCTTTATGCTTATGCCTAGATGTCTTTAAAGTTCGCTCGTTTTTTCTCCTTTTGTATTTAAAATGACTTGTGATCCAACATCGCACGCCAAGTGTTCGATGAAATGTCCATGTAAATGTCACTTCTAAATGTCGCATTCGATTTCTAGGTTCGAATTTATGCTTTTATTCGATCGGTCTTGATTTTGTAGTGCAGAATGTGCTGATTGGCTTGATACTATCCTCATTCGTTATGCTTATGCCTAGATGTCTTTAAGGTTCACTCGTTTTTTCTCCTTTTGCATTTAAAATGACTTGTGATCTAACATTAGACACCAAGTGTTCGATGAAATGTCCATGTAAATGTCATTTCTAATGTGGCATTCGGTTTCTAGGTTCGAATTTATGCTTTTATTCGATGGGTCTTGATTTTATAGTGCAGAATGTGCTTATTGGCTTGATACTATCCTCATTCTTTATGCTTATGCCTAGATGTCTTTAAAGTTCACTCGTTTTTTCTCCTTTTTCATTTAAAACGACTTGTGATCTAACATTGCACGTCAAGTGTTCGATGAAATGTCCATGTGAATGTCACTCCAAAATGTGGCATTCGGTTTCTAGGTTCGAATTTATGCTTTTATTCGATCGGTCTTGATTTTATAGTGCAGAATGTGCTTATTGGCTTGATACTATCCTCATTCTTTATGCTTATGCCTAGATGTCTTTAAAGTTCACTCGTTTTTTCTCCTTTTTCATTTAAAACGACTTGTGATCTAACATTGCACGTCAAGTGTTCGATGAAATGTCCATGTGAATGTCACTCCAAAATGTGGCATTCGGTTTCTAGGTTCGAATTTATGCTTTTATTCGATCGGTCTTGATATTATAGTGCAGAATGTGCTCATTGGCTTGAAACTATCCTCATTCTTTATGAATATGCCTAAATGTCTTTATAGTTCAAATGTTTTTTCTCCTTTTGCCTTTAAAAATTGACTTGTGGTCTTACATTGCACATCAAGTGTTCAATGAAATGTCCATGTAAATGTCACTTCTAAATGTCGCATTCGGTTTCTAGGTTCGAATTTATGCTGTTATTCGATCGGTCTTGATTTTGTTGTGCAAAATGTGCTTATTGGCTTGATATTATCCTCATTCTTTATGCTTATGTCTAGATGTCTTTAAAGTTCACTCGTTTTTTCTCCTTTTGCATTTAAAATGTCTTGTGATCTAACATAGCACGCCAAATGTTCGATGAAATGTCTACGTAGATGTCACTCCTAAATGTGGCATTCGGTTTCTAGGTTCGAATTTATGCTTTTATTCGATCGGTCTTGATTTTTTAGTGCAGAATGTGCTTATTGGCTTGATACTATCCTCATTCTTTGTGCTTACGCCTAGATGTTTTTAAATTTCACTTGTTTTTTCTCCTTTTTCCCTTAAAATGACTTGAGATCTAACATTGCACGCCAAGTGTTCGATGAAATGTTCATGTAAATGTCACTCCTACATGTGGAATTCGGTTTCTAGGTTCGAATTCAAGCTTTTATTCGATTGGTCTTGATTTTATTTTGCAGAATGTGCTTATTTGCTTGATACTCTCTTCATTCTTTATGCTTATGCTTAGATGTCCTTAAAGTTCACATTTTTTCTCCTTTTGCCTTTAAAACGAATTGTGATCTAACATTACACGCCAAGTGTTCGACGAAATGTCCATGTAAATGTCAATCCTAAATGTGGGATTCGGTTTCTAGGTTCGAATTTATGATTTTATTTGATCGGTCTTGATTTTATAATGCAGAGTGTGCTTATTGGCTTGATACTATCCTCATTCTTTGTGTTACGCCTAGATGTCTTTAAAGTTCACTTGTTTTTTCTCCGTTTTCCCTTAAAATGACTTGTGATCTAACATTGCATTCCAAGTGTTCAATGAAATGTTCATGTAAATGTCACTCCTACATGTGGATTTCAGTCTTGATTTTGTAGTGCAGAATGTGCTTTTTGGCTTGATACTATCCTCATTCTTTATGCTTATGCCTAGATGTCTTTAAATTTCACTTTTTTTTTCTACTTTTGCCTTTAAAATGAATTGTGATCTAACATTATACCTCAAGTGTTCGATGAAATGTCCATGTAAATGTCAATTCTAAATGTCGCATTCAGTTTCTAGGTTGGAATTTATACTTTTATTCGATCGGTCTTGATTTTGTAGTGCAGAATGTGCTTATTGGCTTGATACTATCCTCATTCTTTATGCTTATGCCTAGATGTCTTTAAAGTTCGCTCGTTTTTTCTCCTTTTGTATTTAAAATGACTTGTGATCCAACATCGCACGCCAAGTGTTCGATAAAATGTCCATGTAAATGTCACTTCTAAATGTCGCATTCGATTTCTAGGTTCGAATTTATGCTTTTATTCGATCGGTCTTGATTTTGTAGTGCAGAATGTGCTGATTGGCTTGATACTATCCTCATTCGTTATGCTTATGCCTAGATATCTTTAAAGTTCACTTGTTTTTTCTCTTTTTCCCTTTAAACATTGACTTGTGATCTAACATTGCACGTCAAGTGTTCGATGAAATGTCATGTAAATGTCACTTCTAAATGTCGCATTCGTTTTCTAGGTTGGAATTTATGCTTTTATTCGATCGGTCTTGATTTTGTAGTGTAGAATGTGTTTATTGGCTTGATACTATCCTCATTCTTTATGCTCTTGCCTAGATGTCTTTAAGGTTCACTCGTTTTTTCTCCTTTTGCTTTTAATATGACTTGTGATCTAACATTAGACACCAAGTGTTCGATGAAATGTCCATGTAAATGTCATTTCTAATGTGGCATTCGGTTTCTAGGTTCGAATTTATGCTTTTATTCGATGGGTCTTGATTTTATAGTGCAGAATGTGCTTATTGGCTTGATACTATCCTCATTCTTTATGCTTATGCCTAGATTTCTTTAAAGTTCACTCGTTTTTTCTCCTTTTTCATTTAAAACGACTTGTGATCTAACATTGCACGTCAAGTGTTCGATGAAATGTCCATATGAATGTCACTCCAAAATAAGGCATTCGGTTTCTAGGTTCGAATTTATGCTTTTATTCGATCGGTCTTGATATTATAGTGCAGAATGTGCTCATTGGCTTGAAACTATCCTCATTCTTTATGAATATGCCTAGATGTCTTTAAAGTTCAAATGTTTTTTCTCCTTTTGCCTTTAAAAATTGACTTGTGGTCTTACATTGCACATCAAGTGTTCGATGAAATGTCCATGTAAATATCACTTCTAAATGTCGCATTCGGTTTCTAGGTTCGAATTTATGCTGTTATTCGATCGGTCTTGATTTTGTTGTGCAGAATGTGCTTATTGGCTTGATATTATCCTCATTCTTTATGCTTATGTCTAGATGTCTTTAAAGTTCACTCGTTTTTTCTCCTTTTGCATTTAAAATGACTTGTGATCTAACATAGCACGCCAAATGTTCGATGAAATGTCTATGTAGATGTCACTCCTAAATGTGGCATTCGGTTTCTAGGTTCGAATTTATGCTTTTATTCGATCGGTCTTGATTTTTTAGTGCAGAATGTGCTTATTGGCTTGATACTATCCTCATTCTTTGTGCTTACGCCTAGATGTTTTTAAATTTCACTTGTTTTTTCTCCTTTTTCCCTTAAAATGACTTGAGATTTAACATTGCACGCCAAGTGTTCGATGAATTGTTCATGTAAATGTCACTCCTACATGTGGAATTCGGTTTCTAGGTTCGAATTCATTCTTTTATTCGATTGGTCTTGATTTTATTTTGCAGAATGTGCTTATTTGCTTGATACTATCCTCATTCTTTATGCTTATGCCTAGATGTCCTTAAAGTTCACATTTTTTTCTGCTTTTGCCTTTAAAACGAATTGTGATCTAACATTGCACGCCAAGTGTTCGACGAAATGTCCATTAAAATGTCAATCCTAAATGTGGGATTCGGTTTCTAGGTTCGAATTTATGATTTTATTTGATCGGTCTTGATTTTATAATGCAGAGTGTGCTTATTGGCTTGATACTATCCTCATTCTTTGTGTTACGCCTAAATGTCTTTAAAGTTCACTTGTTTTTTTCTCCGTTTTCCCTTAAAATGACTTGTGATCTAACATTGCATTCCATGTGTTCAATGAAATGTTCATGTAAATGTCACTCCTACATGTGGATTTCAGTCTTGATTTTGTAGTGCAGAATGTGCTTTTTGGCTTGATACTATCCTCATTCTTTAAGCTTATGCCTAGATGTCTTTAAATTTCACTTTTTTTTCTACTTTTGCCTTTAAAATGAATTGTGATCTAACATTATACCTCAAGTTTTCGATGAAATGTCCATGTAAATGTCAATTCTAAATGTCGCATTCAGTTTCTAGGTTGGAATTTATACTTTTATTCGATCGGTCTTGATTTTGTAGTGCAGAATGTGCTTATTGGCTTGATACTATCCTCATTCTTTATGCTTATGCCTAGATGTCTTTAAAGTTCGCTCGTTTTTTCTCCTTTTGTATTTAAAATGACTTGTGATCCAACATCGCACGCCAAGTGTTCGATGAAATGTCCATGTAAATGTCACTTCTAAATGTCGAATTCGATTTCTAGGTTCGAATTTATGCTTTTATTCGATCGGTCTTGATTTTTAGTGCAGAATGTGCTGATTGGCTTGATACTATCCTCATTCGTTATGCTTATGCCTAGATATCTTTAAAGTTCACTTGTTTTTTCTCTTTTTCCCTTTAAAAATTGACTTGTGATCTAACATTGCACGTCAAGTGTTCGATGAAATGTCATGTAAATGTCACTTCTAAATGTCGCATTCGTTTTCTAGGTTGGAATTTATGCTTTTATTCGATCGGTCTTGATTTTGTAGTGTAGAATGTGTTTATTGGCTTGATACTATCCTCATTCTTTATGCTCATGCCTAGATGTCTTTAAGGTTCACTCATTTTTTCTCCTTTTGCATTTAAAATGACTTGTGATCTAACATTAGACACCAAGTGTTCGATGAAATGTCCATGTAAATGTCATTTCTAATGTGGCATTCGGTTTCTAGGTTCGAATTTATGCTTTTATTCGATGGGTCTTGATTTTATAGTGCAGAATGTGCTTATTGGCTTGATACTATCCTCATTCTTTATGCTTATGCCTAGATGTCTTTAAAGTTCACTCGTTTTTTCTCCTTTTTCATTTAAAACGACTTATGATCTAACATTGCACGTCAAGTGTTCGATGAAATGTCCATGTGAATGTCACTCCAAAATGTGGCATTCGGTTTCTAGGTTCGAATTTATGCTTTTATTCGATCGGTCTTGATATTATAGTGCAGAATGTGCTCATTGGCTTGAAACTATCCTCATTCTTTATGAATATGCCTAGATGTCTTTAAAGTTCAAATGTTTTTTCTCCTTTTGCCTTTAAAAATTGACTTGTGGTCTTACATTGCACATCAAGTGTTCGATGAAATGTCCATGTAAATATCACTTCTAAATGTCGCATTCGGTTTCTAGGTTCGAATTTATGCTGTTATTCGATCGGTCTTGATTTTGTTGTGCAGAATGTGCTTATTGGCTTGATATTATCCTCATTCTTTATGCTTATGTCTAGATGTCTTTAAAGTTCACTCGTTTTTTCTCCTTTTGCATTTAAAATGACTTGTGATCTAACATAGCACGCCAAATGTTCGATGAAATGCCTATGTAGATGTCACTCCTAAATGTGGCATTCGGTTTCTAGGTTCGAATTTATGCTTTTATTCGATCGGTCTTGATTTTTTAGTGCAGAATGTGCTTATTGGCTTGATACTATCCTCATTCTTTGTGCTTACGCCTAGATATTTTTAAATTTCACTTGTTTTTTCTCCTTTTTCCCTTAAAATGACTTGAGATCTAACATTGCACGCCAAGTGTTCGATGAATTGTTCATGTAAATGTCACTCCTACATGTGGAATTCGGTTTCTAGGTTCGAATTCATTCTTTTATTCGATTGGTCTTGATTTTATTTTGCAGAATGTGCTTATTTGCTTGATACTATCCTCATTCTTTATGCTTATGCCTAGATGTCCTTAAAGTTCACATTTTTTTCTGCTTTTGCCTTTAAAACGAATTGTGATCTAACATTGCACGCCAAGTGTTCGACGAAATGTCCATGTAAATGTCAATCCTAAATGTGGGATTCGGTTTCTAGGTTCGAATTTATGATTTTATTTGATCGGTCTTGATTTTATAATGCAGAGTGTGCTTATTGGCTTGATACTATCCTCATTCTTTGTGTTACGCCTAAATGTCTTTAAAGTTCACTTGTTTTTTTCTCCGTTTTCCCTTAAAATGACTTGTGATCTAACATTGCATTCCATGTGTTCAATGAAATGTTCATGTAAATGTCACTCCTACATGTGGATTTCAGTCTTGATTTTGTAGTGCAGAATGTGCTTTTTGGCTTGATACTATCCTCATTCTTTAAGCTTATGCCTAGATGTCTTTAAATTTCACTTTTTTTTCTACTTTTGCCTTTAAAATGAATTGTGATCTAACATTATACCTCAAGTGTTCGATGAAATGTCCATGTAAATGTCAATTCTAAATGTCGCATTCAGTTTCTAGGTTGGAATTTATACTTTTATTCGATCGGTCTTGATTTTGTAGTGCAGAATGTGCTTATTGGCTTGATACTATCCTCATTCTTTATGCTTATGCCTAGATGTCTTTAAAGTTCGCTCGTTTTTTCTCCTTTTGTATTTAAAATGACTTGTGATCCAACATCGCACGCCAAGTGTTCGATGAAATATCCATGTAAATGTCACTTCTAAATGTCGCATTCGATTTCTAGGTTCGAATTTATGCTTTTATTCGATCGGTCTTGATTTTGTAGTGCAGAATGTGCTGATTGGCTTGATACTATCCTCATTCGTTATGCTTATGCCTAGATATCTTTAAAGTTCACTTGTTTTTTCTCTTTTTCCCTTTAAAAATTGACTTGTGATCTAACATTGCACGTCAAGTGTTCGATGAAATGTCATGTAAATGTCACTTCTAAATGTCGCATTCGTTTTCTAGGTTGGAATTTATGCTTTTATTCGATCGGTCTTGATTTTGTAGTGTAGAATGTGTTTATTGGCTTGATACTATCCTCATTCTTTATGCTCATGCCTAGATGTCTTTAAGGTTCACTCATTTTTTCTCCTTTTGCATTTAAAATGACTTGTGATCTAACATTAGACACCAAGTGTTCGATGAAATGTCCATGTAAATGTCATTTCTAATGTGGCATTCGATTTCTAGGTTCGAATTTATGCTTTTATTCGATGGGTCTTGATTTTATAGTGCAGAATGTGCTTATTGCTTGATACTATCCTCATTCTTTATGCTTATGCCTAGATGTCTTTAAAGTTCACTCGTTTTTTCTCCTTTTTCATTTAAAACGACTTGTGATCTAACATTGCACGTCAAGTGTTTGATGAAATGTCCATGTGAATGTCACTCCAAAATGTGGCATTTGGTTTCTAGGTTCGAATTTATGCTTTTATTCAATCGGTCTTGATATTATAGTGCAGAATGTGCTCATTGGCTTGGAACTATCCTCATTCTTTATGCTTATGCCTAGATGTCTTTAAAGTTCAAATGTTTTTTCTCCTTTTGCCTTTAAAAATTGACTTGTGATCTTACATTGCACATCAAGTGTTCGATGAAATGTCCATGTAAATGTCACTTCTAAATGTCGCATTCGGTTTCTAGGTTCGAATTTATGTTGTTATTCGATCGGTCTTGATTTTGTTGTGCAGAATGTGCTTATTGGCTTGATATTATCCTCATTCTTTATGCTTATGTCTAGATTTCTTTAAAGTTCACTCGTTTTTTCTCCTTTTGCATTTAAAATGACTTGTGATCTAACATTGCAAGCCAAATGTGCGATGAAATGTCCATGTAAATGTCACTCCTAAATGTAGCATTCGGTTTCTAGGTTCGAATTTATGCTTTTATTCGATCGGTCTTGATTTTGTAGTGCAGAATGTGCTTATTGGCTTGATACTATCCTCATTCGTTATGCTTATGCCTAGATATCTTTAAAGTTCACTTGTTTTTTCTCTTTTTCCCTTTAAAATTGACTTGTGATCTAACATTGCACGTCAAGTGTTCGATGAAATGTCATGTAAATGTCACTTCTAAATGTCGCATTCGTTTTCTAGGTTAGAATTTATGCTTTTATTCGATCGGTCTTGATTTTGTAGTGTAGAATGTGTTTATTGGCTTGATATTATCCTCTTTCTTTATGCTCATGCCTAGATGTCTTTAAGGTTCACTCGTTTTTTCTCCTTTTGCATTTAAAATGACTTGTGATCTAACATTAGACACCAAGTGTTCGATGCAATGTCCATGTAAATGTCACTCCTAAATGTGGCATTCGGTTTCTAGGTTCGAATGTATGCTTTAATTCGATCGGTCTTGATTTTGTAGTGCAGAATGTGCTTATTGGCTTTATACTATCCACATTCTTTATGCTTATGCCTTGATGTCTTTAAAGTTCACTTGTTTTTTCTCCTTTAGCCTTCAAAAATTAACTTTAGATCTAACATTGCACGTCAAATGTTCGATGAAATGTCCATGTAAATGTCACTCCTAAATGTGGTATTCGGTTTCTAGGTTCGAATTTATTCTTTTATTTGATAGGTCTTGATTTTATAGTGCAGAATGTGCTTATTGGCTTGATACTATCTTCATTCTTTATGCTTATGCGTAGATGTCTTTAAAGTTCAAATGTTTTTTCTCCTTTTGCCTTTAAAAATTGACTTGTGATCTAACATTGCACATCAAGTGTTCGATGAAATGTCCATGTAAATGTCACTTCAAAATGTGGCATTCGGTTTCTAGGTTCGAATTTATGCTTTTATTCGATCGGTCTTGATATATAGTGCAGAATGTGCTAATTGGCTTGAAACTATCCTCATTCTTTATGCTTATGCCTAGATGTCTTTAAAGTTCAAATGTTTTTTCTCCTTTTGCCTTTAAAAATTGACTTGTGATCTAACATTGCACATCAAGTGTTCGATGAAATGTCCATGTAAATGTCACTTCTAAATGTCGCATTCGGTTTCTAGGTTCGAATTTATGTTGTTATTCGATCGGTCTTGATTTTGTTGTGCAGAATGTGCTTATTGGCTTGATATTATCCTCATTCTTTATGCTTATGTCTAGATGTCTTTAAAGTTCACTCGTTTTTTCTGCTTTTGCATTTAAAATGACTTGTGATCTAACATTGCAACAAAAGTGCGATGAAATGTCCATGTAAATGTCACTCCTAAATGTAGCATTCGATTTCTAGGTTCGAATTTATTCTTTTATTCGATCGGTCTTGATTTTATAGTGCAGAATGTGCTTATTGGCTTGATACTATCCTCGTTCTTTAGGCTTATGCCTAGATGTCTTTAAAGTTCACTTGTTTTTTCTCCTTTTGCCTTTAAAAATTGACTTTTGATCTGACATTGCACGTCAAGTGTTTGATGAAATGTCCTTGTAAATGTCACTTATAAATGTCGCATTCGGTTTCTAGGTTCGAATTTATGCTTTTATTCGATCGGTCGTGATTTATTAGTGCAGAATGTGCTTATGGACTTGATACTATCCTCATTCTTAGATGTTTTAAAGTTCACTTGTTTTTTCTCCTTTTGCCTTTTAAAAGTGAATTGTGATCTAAAATTGCACGCCAAGTGTTCGATGAAATGTCGATGTAAATGTCACTCCTAAATGTGTCATTCGGTTTGTAGGTTCGAATTTATGCTTTTATTCGATCGGTCTTGATTTTGTAGTGCAGAATGTGCATATTGGCTTGAAACTACCCTCATTCTTTGTTCTTACGCCTAGATGTCTTTAATGTTCACTCGTTTTTTCTCCATTCGCCTTTAAAATTACTTGTGATCTAACATTGCACGCCCAGTGTTCGATGAAATGTTTATGTAAATGTCACTCCTACATGTGGAATTCGGTTTCTAGGTTCGAATTTATGGTTTTATTCGATCGGTCTTGATTTTGTAGTGCATGATGTGCATATTGGCTTGATACTACCCTCATTCTTTGTGCTTACGCCTAGATGTCTTTAAAGTTCACTCATTTTTTCCCCATTTCCCTTAAAATGACTTGTGATCTAACATTGCACGCCAACACTACTAGAAAAGGGGTTTTTAACGACAAACAAAGTTGTCGTTATAGGTCAAAAATATCGTCGTTAAATATTTTAACGACGACAAAAGGTTCGTCGTTTGTTCGTTGCAATAGCTTCCCACGTTATTGGTTTTAACGACCATGTTCATCGTTAATAATTAACGACGACCTAACTAGTCGTCGTTAATTATTAACTACAGTATACCTGCTCGTCGTTAATTATTAACAACGACATACCCTGCCCGTCGTTATTTGTTTACGATGACTAACTCATAAGCAATTTTGACGAACTAACTCATCGTAACAAGATATTCTTACGAACCGAATTATATTAAAAAATACAATAATACCAAATTTTTAATCATGAAATAAATTACAAGGAAGAGATTCGCCTATGCTAAAAACAACAATTACATAAATTTAAATTGTTAGAATACACTAAGTAGTATAATGCTCTTATAAACGGTCATATAATATATATAACCTGCCCTTTTCTCAACAAACAAAAAAATTGTAATTTGATACATATATAATTTCTATACTTCTTTACTCAATTGAATAAGGGGAGAGGAATAGATGCTCCTGCCAAGGGAAATTATTATCATTATTAAGTTGAACTTGCCACTTGAATTTGATTCTCGATATTACCATGCTCAGCATCAACTCCTTTTTTGAGAAAGCTTGACCAGAAGTAATAGACTGTAAGCAAAGAATCTTAAAATCAAGAAATATAAAAGAAAGTCATGGTAAATAACATTTCAAGAATCATATGAAAAGTGAAATGAAAAAGAGCAACTTATATTTGAAGTTATTTCTCCAAAATTAGATACACTACATGTTAATTCCATAACTAGAAGTAAACATAAGTCACATACTAGACCATCAAGAGTATACGAAAGGTGAAAATAGATTCATTATAAAGAAAGCTACTATGATACTCGTCTCCAAAAAAATAGAAACGAAACACCTCATGATCATCAAATTCATCATTGCTCACATTATAGCAATAGAGGAAAATAATACACATTGATCAATCATTCTATTCTTTGACAAGCACATTCCACAACAATTTGGAAAACACTTAATTGCAATGATCAAAATTCAAAAGCTAGTGCATAATCAGGATATTACTCCCACTGAAAAAGCCATTAAAGGTAGTGTTCAGAGGTTAAGCAATAAGAATTGAAATGTGATCATTATTTTTTTTACTTAATTTCATAATCCTCCCATAGACACTAGCGGTAGAGGCAAGTAAGACTGCACTTCGGTATCACAAAGATGTAGCACTTTGACCTTTTCAATGGGAAAGACGCTAAACATTTAAAAAGAGATGTCAGAGACATACCTTAGATATGTGTACCCCAAGGCTCCTGTGAATTCTAGAACACTACATGCATATAAAAATGCCTAAATTCACACTTGCCCATCTTGGACCTCTGCATATAGCATATATAGTAGTCTTAGATGGCAACTTCTCGACAAAGGTTATGCACTGAAGTATAAGGAAATAAGGTTGTGCACCGAAGACAAAGCAGCATAATATCACCTTGTATGATCATTCAAGATAAACTCATAACCAATTATAGACTATAGAGTTCTGAGCAGAAACAAGAAGGAAATCATCCAGTCTTCCTTCTCAAACAAAAGAAATAAATAAAAAAAGATAAAAATAGGAAAAGTTCAGTGCAGAGAGGTGATTACTATATATATGATGAAGTAATTCCATAAATCCTATGTTCAAGATGTGGAAGCATCAACAAAATGTTGTTTTTGTTTCTAATGGTACATACTTGGCTTTGTAGTCAGCACATTCTCTATTCCCTAGCAATTTAAGAAGCCCTTCCAATAGCTGCAAGCAATAAAAGGTTATAAATTTAAATGCCAAAGTCATAGTTTTAAATGTCACACCTAAATGTGGCATTCGGTTTCTAGGTTCGAATTTATGCTTTTATTCGATCGGTCTTGATTTTGTAGTCCAGAATGTGTTATTGGCATGATACTATCCTCATTCTTTTTGCTTATGCCTAGATGTCTTTAAAGTTCACTTGATTTTCTCCTTTTGCAATTAAAATGACTTGTGATCTAACATTGCACGCCAAGTGTTCGATCAAATATCCTTGTAAATGTCACTCCTAAATGTGGAATTTGGTTACTAGGATTTTATTTATGCTTTTATTTACGTCTTGATTTTGTAGCGTAGAATGTGCTTATTGGCTTTATATTATCCTCATTCTTTATGCTTATTCTTAGATATCTTTGAAGTTCATGTGTTTTTCCTCCTTTTGCCTTTAAAATGACTTGTGATCTAACATTGCACGCCAAGTGTTCGATGAAATGTCCATGTAAATGTCACTCCTAAATGTGGCATTCGGTTTCTAGGTTCAAATTTATGCTTTTATTTGATCGGTCTTGATTTTGTAGTGCAGAACGTGCTTATTGGCTTGATACTATCCTCATTCTTTATGCTTATGCCTAGATGTCTTTAAAGTTCACTTGTTTTTTCTCCTTTTGCCTTTAAAATGACTTGTGGTCTAACATTGCACGCCAAGTGTTCGATGAAATGTCGATGTAAATGTCACTCCTAATTGTGGCATTCGGTTTCTAGGTTCGAATTTATGCTTTTATTCGATCGGCCTTGATTTTCTAGTGCAAAATGTGCTTATTGGCTTGATATTATCTTCATTCTTTATGCTTATACCTAGATGTATTTAAAGTTCTCTTGTTTTTGTCCTTTTCCCTTTATAATGACTTGTGATCTAACATTGCACGCCAAGTGTTCGATGAAATGTCCATGTAAATGTTACTCCTAAATGTGGCATTCCGTTTCTAGGTTCGAATTTTTGCTTTTATTCGATCGGTCTTGATTTTTTAGTGCAGAATGTGCTTATTGGCTTGATACTATCCTCATTCTTTATGCTTATGCCTAGATGTCTTTAATGTTCACTTGTTTTTTGTCGTTTTTCCTTTAAAATTGTTATCTAACATTGCACCCCAAGTTTTCGATGAAATATCCATGTAAATGTCACTCCTAACTGTGGCATTCGGTTTCTAGGTTCAAATTTATGCTTTTATTCGATCGGTCGTTATTTTATAGTGCAGAACGTGCTTATTGGCCTCATACTATCCTCATTCTTTATGCTTATGTGTAGATGTCTTTGAAGTTCACTTCTTTTTTATTCTTTTGCCTATAAAAACTGAATTGAGATCTACCATAGCACGCCAAGTGTTCGATGAAATGTCGATGTAAATGTCACTCCTAAATATGGCATTCAGTTTCTAGGATCGAATTTATGCTTTTATCCGATCGGTCTTGATTTCGTAGTACAAAACGTGCTTATTGGCTTCATACTATCCTCATTTTGTATGCTTATGCCTAGATGTCTTTAAAGTTCACTTGTTTTTTCTACTTTTGCCTTTAAAATGACTTGTGGTCTAACATTGCACGCCAAGTGTTCGATGAAATGTCCATGTAAATATCACTCCTAAATGTGGCATTCGGTTTCTAGGTTCGAATTTATGCTTTTATTCGATCGGCCTTGATTTTCTAGTGCAAAATGTGCTTATTGGCTTGACATTATCTTCATTCTTTATGCTTATGCCTAAATGTCTTTAAAGTTCACTTGTTTTTTGTCGTTTTGCCTTTAAAATGACTTGTGATCTAATACGGCACGCCAAGTGTTCGATGAAATGTCCATGTAAATATCACTCCTAAATGTGAAATTCGGTTTCTAGTTTTGAACCTTTTATTCGATCGGTCTGGATTTTGTAGTTTAGAATGTTCTTATTGGCTTGATATTTTCCTCATTCTTTATTCTTATGCCTAGATGTCTTTAAAGTTCACTTGTTTATTCTCCTTTTGCCTTTAAAAATTGACTTGTGATCTACCATATAGCGCAAAGTGATCGATGAAATGTCCATGTAAATGTCACTCCTAAATATGACGTTCGGTTTCTAGGTTCGAATTCATGCTTTTATCCGATCGGTCTTGATTTTGTAGTGCTGAACGTACTTATTGGCTTGATAGTATC
The DNA here is from genome assembly GCA_964016875.1 of Fallopia convolvulus. NCBI lineage: Eukaryota > Viridiplantae > Streptophyta > Magnoliopsida > Caryophyllales > Polygonaceae > Fallopia > Fallopia convolvulus. The sequence goes on from OZ024722.1 coordinate 28,414,301, forward strand.
CTCATTCTTTATTCTTATGCCTAGATGTCTTTAAAGTTCACCTATTTTTTGTACTTTCGCCTTTAAAATGACTTGTGATCTAACATTGCACGCCAAGTGTTCGATCAAATATCCATGTATATGTCACTCCTAAATGTGGCATTCGGTTTCTAGGTTCGAATTTACGCTTTTATTCGATCGGTCTTGATTTTGTAGTGCAGAATGTGCTTATTGTCTTGATATTATCCTCATTCTTTATGCTAATGCCTAGATGTTTTTAAAGTTCACTTGTTTTTTGTCCTTTTTCTTTAAAATGACTTGTGATCTAACATGGCACGCCAAGTGTTCGATTAAATGTCCATGTAAATGTCACTCCTAAATTTGTCACTCGGTTTCTTGGTTCGAATTTATGCTTTTATTCAATCGATCTTGATTTTGTAGTGAATAATGTGTTATTGGCTTGATACTATCCTCATTGTTTTTGCTTATGCCTAGATGTCTTTAAAGTTCACTTGTTTTTCCCCTTTTGCCTTTAAAATGACTTGTGATCTAACATTGCAAGCCAAGTGTTCAATGAAATGTCCATGTAAATGTCACTCCTAAATGTGGCATTTGGTTTCTAGGTTAGAATTTATGCTCTTATTCGATACGTCTTGATTTTGTAGTGCAGAATGTGATTATTGGCTTCATACTATCCTTATTATTTATGCTTATGCCTAGATGTCTTTAAAGTTCACTTGTTTTTCCCCTTTTGCCTTTAAAAGGACTTGTGATCTAGCATTGCACGCCAAGTGTTCGATGAAATGTCTATGTAAATATCACTCCTAAATGTGGCATTTGGTTTCTAGGTTTTGATTTATGCTTTCATTCGATACTTCTTGTGACAAAGTAAAAGTACATCTCTGCTGCTTTCTACAACTTGTAGAAAAAAAGGCTGTGAACCTATACAATAATACATGACTACTACCTGCCTGTACAGCCTAGAGTTTACTTTTTCATTATACTTTTTCTTTTTCAACCAATTTTTTTACATCATATAGAAAAGGAATTAAAGGACTACTTTTCCAATTTCGTTTTTTAAGGAAACCAAAAAAAATCAAAATGCCATATATTTCACTTTTTCATATAAATTACTAGTAACTTCTTCAATTGCATTTTTTGTTTAGAAACCAGAAAATATATATCAAAATGTCATGTGGAATTTAATCCTACACCACTACACCAGTGTTAAAATATAAAAATAAATTGTATTTGCTTTAATGATAGAAAACCTATTAACTACACCTCTATTTAAAAATATATACAAAAATATCTTTTCACAATTTTTAAAATTTCCATATATTTAGCCAGTATTTGAAATATCCCTTATTTTAAAATTCTCTTAGAATTTTGATATTTGCTTTAAATTGTCATATTAATTTATTTTCAGTACATGTTCCTACCCGAACTAGTAATCAATAATAAATTTATACAGAGTAATGATAATGCCTAATTTAGTCATATTTTAGGAGCCTAGTTGCATATTAATTTAGATCATTTTCATGCATGTTTTGGCGTATTTTATATTTTATTTTATTTTATTATGCTTTCGGAATCTACACACGAGTTTTATATGTTTTAGGTAATTAAGGCTATTTTTGGTTGTAAATTAGAGACGGATTGGCAAACACATATATGGGTTGGTCTAGAGATTATAGAGTTTTGGGCTTGAGTTCTTTTTTGTCATCCCACCTAATTTGAAGCCCGAAGTTCTAGCGTGCGTCAAGTATGCACCTGCTTTGGAATTTTATGCATATGAAGAATGGGCCATCAAAAGAATGCTGATGGTGGGCCTACATGGTTGTTATCAATTGGAAGGTTCACGTGGCCTGCTTATTCTATATAAAAGATAGATTTGGGAGATGAGGATATATAATATATAGTTTAGCTTTTAGTTTGAGGAGATAGCTTACGTAGAATAGTTTAGATTTAGGTTTTGTTCATTGTTCGGCCTCAAGGGACATTGTTCACGAAGGAATTTCGGCCGGCGATTGAAGTTTGGTATTTTAAGTTCTAGCCCACTTTTTGATTTATCTATATTTTTCACACTAAGTTTTCTTAATCTTTATTCTATTTGCATAATTCATATTTGTTGATGTCTCAATTATCTATTATGATTATTTCTTCAATCATACTTGGCTAAATTACTAGTTCTAGGGTTTTGGTGATCCATTCAATGCGTATTTAATTAAAGTTATATTCTTTGCATGAATTGAAATATATTTGATTCGATCCTAGGTTGCGTTGTGCCCTACTTCCTTTTGCATATAGGATTCCTATTAGAGTTTGAGACAGACATTAGATAACAATAATAGGATACTGATAAGCTGTGGACTAAAAATTGGTTCTTTTCAGATCCCCTAGCTATTGAACTTGAGAGTTATCTATGCGACATCAATTTAATTTCTCTTGTGTGATTTTTAACTATCGTAGTAGTTCTAGGGCTTGAATGATTCTGGCGGAATACGACAACGAATGCTAGGATTGTTTATCCTTAGTCTCTAAAGAGCTTTAAGGATCTAAATTAAACTTGCTTTACGCGACATCGACTGTTTGTTGAGTTTAGATACAAGCACTTATCGTCCGAGAGGAGTTAGTGTTTACTTTAGATAGTTGATCCTTCAAATAAATTCAGGCAGAGTATAATTTTATTTATTGAAACATTGTAGTGGTGATCCTTAACCTCGACACATCTATCCTTAGTTTTTATCCTTTGTTTTATTATTAGTTGTTAGCTTTGTTATAGATATCAATTTCTTATATTTTTGGCCTAATTTACTAGTAGAGACACTTGAGGTACTATAATTGACCCCGTTCTCTTGCGGGTTAGTTTTGGTTGCATCAAGTTTTTGGCGCCGTTGTCGGGGACCAATTTGTTAATATTGATTGTTATCTCTTATCTAGTAAAGTTAGGTCTTTATTTTTGCTTTGATCTTTTTATTTTTTGTTTTAGGTTGATAAATAGAATGAATAAATGGATTATTCAGGTATGTATGAGGTAAGTTCTTTTTCCTCTCTTTCTCCTAGATTGAATACAAGTACTTAGAGGTATGATTATTTTAATTCTAATTTGGGTATTTAAAAATACCCAAATACTTCTAACCTCTTCTGTGAGTCTTGTGGAGCAGCAGATCATTATTCTATAGGTTGTTACATAACTTTGGGGAATGCGAATGAGGCCTCTTCAAATTCCTACAATCCTAGTTGCGAGACACCGCCACCAACACCGCTCAAAAATCTTATCGACATAGTTGCAAAAGCCATCAACTTGATTAAAAGTCAAGTAGCAGATTTGTCTAATTTTAAAGGTGAAGTGAACCTTCTAAAGACGAAAGTAGGTGCATTGACCACACAAAATAAGTTGGAAGAAGATCAGATGCTCAGTTGGTTAGTCTAGAGTTGCCTATTGAACCTCCAAAGGTTTACCGAATTGAATATTGCATTGTTGTATTTTTAAGGGGCTAGAAAGAGTAGGACGACCCACAAGTTGATAAAAGAGAGCCTACTGAAGTGACCAAGGAGGACCCAATGATTGATGAGTCTGATATGATCAAAAAGGCTACCCCGACCATTAGAGAGACCTATTCTGAGATGTAGGTTGAGCTTCCTGAAATATTGTCTGATGTAGTAAGGGTACCAAAAACTGCATTAGAAATCCAAGACCGAAAGTTATATTCTTTGCCTGAATTGAAATATATTTGATTCGATCCTAGGTCGCGTTGTGCCCTACTTGCTTTTGCATATAGGATTCCAGTTAGAGTTTGAGACTGACAGGGGATAACAATAATAGGATACCGATAAGTTGAGGACTAAAAATTGGTTCTTTTCAGATCCCTAGCTATTGAATTTGAGAGTTATCTATGCGACATCATTTGAATTTCCCTAGTGTGATTTTTAACTATCGTAGTAGTTCTAGGGTTTGAATGATCTAGTAGAACACGATAGGGAATGCTAGAATTGTTTATCCCTAGTCTCTAAAGAGTTTTAAGGATCTAAATTAGACTTGCTTTATGCAACATCGATTGTTTGTTGAGTTTAGATACATGCACTTATCGTCTGAGAGGAGTTAGTGTTTACTTTAGGTAGTTGATCCTTCAAATAAATTCAGGAAGAGTATAATTTTATTTATTGAAACATTGTTGTTGTGATCCTTAACCTTAGACACATCTATCCTTAGTTTTTATCCTTTGTTTTATTATTAGTTGTTAGCTTTGTTATAGATATCAATTTCCTATATTTTTGGCCTAATTTACTAGTAGACACACTTGAGATACTATAATTGACCCCATTCGCTTGCGGGTTAGTTTTGGTTGCATCAAGTTTTTGGCGCCGTTGCCGGGGACCAATTTGTTAATATTGATTGTTATCTCTTATCTAGTAAAGTTAGGTCTTTATTTTTGCCTTCATCTTTTTATTTTTTGTTTCAGGTTGATAAATAGATTGAATAAATGGATTATTCAGGTATGTATGAGGTAAGTTCTTTTTCCTCTCTTTCTCCTAGATTGAATACAAGTACTTAGAGGTATGATTATTTTAATTCTAATTTGGGTATTTAAAAATACCTAAATACTTCTAACCTCTTCTGTGAGTCTTGTGGACCAACAGATCATTATGCTATAGGTTGTTACATAACTTTGGGGAATGCGAATGAGGCCTCTTCAAATTCCTACAATCCTAATTGCGTGACATCGCCACCAACACCGCTAAAAATTCTTATCGACATAGTTGCAAAAGTCCTCAACTTGATTAAAAGTCAAGCAGCAGATTTGTCTAATTTTAAAGGTGAAGTGAACCTTCTGAAGACTCAAGTAGGTGCATTGACCACACAAAATAAGTTGGTAGAAGATCAGATGCTCAGTTGGTTAGTCTAGAGTTGGCTTATGAACCACCAAAGGTTTACCGAATTGAATACTGCACTGCTGTATTTTTAAGGGCTAGAAAGAGTAGGAGGACCCACAAGTTGATAAAAGAGAGCCTACCGAAGTGACCAAGGAGGACACAATGATTGATGAGTCTGAGATGATCAAAAAGGCTACCCCGACCATTAGAGAGACCTATTCTGAGATGTAGGTTGAGCTTCCTGAAATATTGTCTGATGTTAAAAGGGTACCAAAAACTTCATTAGAAATCCAAGACCGAAAATTATATTCTTTGCCTGAATTGAAATATATTTGATTTGATTTGATCCTAGGTCACATTGTGCCCTACTTGTTGTTGCATATAGGATTCCTATTAGAGTTTGAGACTGACAGGAGATAACAATAATAGAATACCGATAAGTTGAGGACTAACAATTTGTTCTTTTCAGATCCCTAGCTATTGAATTTGAGAGTTATCTATGCGACATCATTTGAATTTCCCTTGTGTGATTTTTAACTATCGTAGTAGTTCTAGGGTTTGAATGATTCTAGCAGAACACGACAGGGAATGCTAGAATTGTTTATCCCTACTCTCTAAAGAGTTTTAAGGATCTAAATTAGACTTGCTTTATGCAACATCGATTGTTTGTTGAGTTTAGATACATGCACTTATCGTCCGAGAGGAGTTAGTGTTTACTTTAGGTAGTTGATCCTTCAAATAAATTCAGGAAGAGTATAATTTTATTTATTGAAACATTGTTGTTGTGTTCCTTAACCTTAGACACATCTATCCTTAGTTTTTATCCTTTGTTTTATTGTTAGTTGTTATCTTTGTTATAGATATCAATTTCTTATATTTTTGGCCTAATTTACTAATAGACACACTTGAGATACTATAATTGACCCCATTCGCTTGCGGGTTAGTTTTGGTTGCATCAAGTTTTTGGCGTCGTTGCCGGGGACCAATTTGTTAATATTGATTGTTATCTCTTATCTAGTAAAGTTAGGTCTTTATTTTTGCTTTGATCTTTTTATTTTTTGTTTCAGGTTGATAAATAGATTGAATAAATGGATTATTCAGGTATGTATGAGGTAAGTTCTTTTTCCTCTCTTTCTCCTAGATTGAATACAAGTACTTGGAGGTATGATTATTTTAATTCTAATTTGGGTATTTAAAAATACCCAAATACTTCTAACCTCTTCTGTGAGACTTGTGGAGCAGCAGATCATTATTCTATAGGTTGTTACATAACTTTGGGGAATGCGAATGAGGCCTCTTCAAATTCATACAATCCTAGTTTTGTGACACCGCCACTAACACCGCTCAAAAATCTTATCGACATAGTTGCAAAAGCCCTCAACTTGATTAAAAGTCAAGCAGCAGATTTGTCTAATTTTAAAGGTGAAGTGAACCTTCTGAAGACTCAAGTAGGTGCATTGACCACACAAAATAAGTTGGTAGAAGATCAGATGCTCAGTTGGATAGTCTAGAGTTGCCTATTGAACCTCCAAAGGTTTACCGAATTGAATAATGTAGTGCTGTATTTTTAAGGGGCTAGAAAGAGTAGGACGACCCAAAAGTTGATAAAAGAGAGCCTACCGAAGTGACCAAGGAGGACCCAATGATTGATGAGTCTGAGATGATCAAAAAGGCTACCTCGGCCATTAGAGAGACCTATTCTGAGATGTAGGTTAAGCTTCTTGAAATATTGTCTGAGTAGTAAGGGTACCAAAAACTACATTAGAAATCCAAGACCGAAAGTTATATTCTTTGCCTGAATTGAAATATATTTGATTCGATCCTAGGTCGCGTTGTGCCCTACTTGCTTTTTCATATAGGATTCCTATTAGAGTTTGAGACTGACAGGAGATAACAATAATAGGATACCGATAAGTTGAGGACTAACAATTGGTTCTTTTCAGATCCCTAGCTATTCAATTTGAGAGTTATCTATGCGACATCATTTGAATTTCCCTAGTGTGATTTTTAACTATCGTAGTAGTTCTAGGGTTTGAATGATCTAGTAGAACACGACAGGGAATGCTAGAATTGTTTATCCCTAGTCTCTAAAGAGTTTTAAGGATCTAAATTAGACTTGCTTTATGCAACATCGATTGTTTGTTGAGTTTAGATACATGCACTTATCGTCCGAGAGGAGTTAGTGTTTACTTTAGGTAGTTGATCCTTCAAATAAATTCAGGAAGAGTATAATTTTATTTATTGAATTATTGTTGTTGTGATCCTTAACCTTAGACACATCTATCCTTAGTTTTTATCCTTTGTTTTATTATTAGTTGTTAGCTTTGTTATAGATATCAATTTCTTATATTTTTTGCCTAATTTACTAGTATACACACTTGAGATACTATAATTGACCCCATTCGCTTGCGGGTTAGTTTTGGTTGCATCAAGTTTTTGGCGCCGTTGCCGGGGACCAATTTGTTAATATTGATTGTTATCTCTTATCTAGTAAAGTTAGGTCTTTATTTTTGCTTTGATCTTTTTATTATTTGTTTCAGTTTGATAAATAGATTGAATAAATGGATTATTCAGGTATGTATGAGGTAAGTTCTTTTTCCTCTCTTTCTCCTAGATTGAATACACTTACTTAGAGGTATGATTATTATAATTCTAATTGGGGTATTTCAAATTGCCCAAATACTTCTAACCTCTTCTGTGAGTCTTGTGGAGCACCAGATCATGATTCTACAGGTTGTTACATAACTTTGGGGGATTCAAATGAGACCTCTTCAAATTCCTACAATCCTATTTGTGTGACACCGCAACCAACACCACTCCAAAATCTTATCGACATAGTTGCAAAAGCCCTCGACTTGATTAAAACTCAAGCAGAAGATTTGTCTAATTTTAAAGGTGAAGTGAACCTTCTGAAGATTCAAGTATGTGCATTGACCACACAAAATAAGTTGGTAGAAGATCAGATTGCTTAGTTGGTTAGTCTAGAGTTGCCTATTGAGCCTCCAAAGGTTTACCGAATTGAATACTGCACTCCTGTATTTTTAAGGGGCTAGAAAGAGTGGATGACCCAAAAGTTGATAAAAGAGAGCCTATAAAAGTGACCAAGGAGGACCCAATGATTGATGAGTCTGAGATGATCAAAAAGGCTACCCCGACCATTTGAGAAACCTATTCTGAGATGCAGGTTGAGCTTGCCTAGATGTCTTTAAAGTTCACTTGTTTTTTCTCCTTTTGCCTTTAAAATGATTTGTGATCTAATATTGCACGCCAAGTGTTTGATAAAATGTCCAAGTAAATGTCACTCCAAAACGTGGCATTCCGTTTCTAGGTTCTAATTTATGCTTCTATTCGATCGGTCTTGGTTTTGTAGTGCAGAATGTGCTTATTGGCTTGCTACTATCCTCATTCTTTACGCTTACGCCTAAATGTCTTTAAAGTTCACTTGTTTTTTCTCTTTTTGCCTTTAAAAATTGACTTGAGATCTAACATTGCACGCCAAGTGTTCGATAAAATGTCCATGTGAATGTCACTCCTAAATATGGCATTCGGTTTCTAGGTTCGAATTTATGCTTTTATCCGATCGGCTTGATTTTGTAGTGCAGAACGTGCTTATTGGTTTGAAACTATCCTCATTTTTTAGGCTTATGCCTAGATGTCATTAAAGTTCACTTGTTTTTTCATCTTTTGCCTTTAAAATGATTAGTGATCTAACATTGCACGCCAAGTGTCTAACAAAATGTCCAAGTAAATGTCACTCCTAAATGTGGCATTCAGTTTCTAGGTTCTAATTTATGCTTTTATTCGATCGGTCGTTGTTTTGTAGTGCAGAATGTGCTTATTGACTTGATACTATGCTCATTCTTTATGCTTATGCCTAGATGTCTTTAAAGTTCACTTGTTTTTTCTCCTTTTGCCTTTAAAAATGGACTTGAGATCTAACATTGCACGCCAAGTGTGCGATAAAATATCCATGTGAATGTCACTCCTAAATATGGCATTCGGTTTCTAGGCTCGAATTTATGCTTTTATCCGATCGGTCTTGATTTGGTAGTGTAGAACGTGCTTATTGGCTTGAAACTATCCTCATTCTTTATGCTTATGCCTAGATGAAATTAAAGTTCACTTGTTTTTTCTCCTTTTTCCCTTAAAATGATTTGTGATCTAACATTGCACGCCAAGTGTTTGGCGAAATGTCCATGTGAATTTCACTCCTAAATTTGGCATTAAGATTCTAGGTTAGAATTTATGCGTTTATTCGATCGGTCTTGATTTTGTACTGCAGAATGTGCTTATTGGCTTGAAACTATCCTCATTCTTTATGCTTAAGCCTAGATTTCTTTAAAGTTCACTTGTTTTTTCTCCTTTTGCCTTTAAAATGATTAGTGATCTAACATTGCACGCCAAGTGTTTGACGAAATGTCCAATTAAATGTCACTCCTAAATGTGGCATTTGGTTTCTAGGTTCTAATTTATGCTTCTATTCGATCGGTCTTGGTTTTGTAGTGCAGAATGTGCTTATTGGCTTGATACTATCCTCATTTTTATGCTTATGCCTAGATGTCTTTAAAGTTCACTTGTTTTTTCTCTTTTTGCCTTTAAAATGATTTTTGATCTAACATTGCACGCCAAGTGTTTGACGAAATGTCAATGTAAATTTCACTCCTATATTTGGCATTCGGTTTCTAGGTTCGAATTTATGCTTTTATTCGATCGGTCTTGATTTTGTACTACAAAATGTGCTTATTGGCTTGAAACTATCCTCATTCTTTATGCTTATGCCTAAATTTCCTTAAAGTTCACTTGTTTTTTCTCCTTTTGCCTTTAAAATGATTTGTGATCTAACATTGCACGCCAAGTGTTCGATAAAATGTCCATGTGAATGTCACTCCTAAATATGGCATTCGGTTTCTAGGTTCGAATTTATGCTTTTATCCGATCGGTCTTGATTTTCTAGTGCAGAACGTTCTTATTGGCTTGATACTATCCTAATTCTTTATGGTTATGCCTAGATGTCTTTAAAGTTCACTTATTTTTTTCTCCTTTTGCCTTTAAAATGATTAGTGATCTAACATTGCACGCCCTGTGTTTGACGAAATGTCCAAGTAAATGTCACTCCTAAATGTGGCATTTCGATTTTAGGTTCTAATTTATGCTTCTATTCGATCGGTCTTGGTTTTGTAGTGCAGAATGTGCTTATTGGCTTGTACTATCCTCATTCTTTAGGCTTATGCCTAGATGCCTTTAAGGTTCACTTATTTTTTTTCTCTTTTTGCCTTTAAAAATTGACTTGAGATCTAACATTGCACGCCAAGTGTTCAATAAAATGTCCATGTGAATGTCACTCCTAAATATGAAATTCAGTTTCTTGGTTCAAATTTATGCTTTTATCCGATCGGTCTTGATTTTGTAGTGCAAAACGTGCTTTTTGGCTTGATACTATCCTAATTCTTTATGTTTATGCCTAAATGTCTTTAAAGTTCAATTGTTTTTTTCTCTTTTGGCCTTTAAAATGATTTGTGATCTAACATTGCACGCCAAGTGTTTGACGAAATGTCCATGTAAATGTCACTCCTAATGTAATAACTGTGGTTTTTAAGGATATTTTTTAACTTTTCTCGGATATCCTTTTAACCTCTTTGTCCGTTTTAACGCTTAATCCAATATTTTTTAAATCCTAGAAATTTTTTGGTGATATCCTAAAATCATAAAGAAATGATTTTATTGATCGGTGTTAATTCTAGAACTTTTCAGTGGGAAAAGAATATTTATTGGATAAGCCGTCTTTTTAACTATGTATTGTAAAGGATTTAAAATACGAAATGGAAGCCTTAAAAATTGAAGGTTGCGTGATAAAATTATGGAAAATTGATTTTATTGGTCTACATAATTTACGGGACGTTTTTCGTTTAAGAAGTTTTTCCAACCGAGGTATATAATTTTACCGCCTTAACGCGAATACCGTTTCGAGACGGGTTTTGGCTTCAAAACTGAAATCTTCTCTGCCTTGTTAAGTAAGAAGAACCTAGAGAGAGATAGGATGAGGATGGAAAACAGAGGAAGGGAGAGAATTCTACACCGCCGGCTGCTCCCCTCTTCCTCCGCCTTCTCTGCCACCTCTTTATCTTCTCCTTCACCTCATCTTCTTCCTCTTTGTGATTCTTGGACTCTTTGCTGCTGCTAAAAACCAGAACCAACGAGAATCAAGGCGCAACGACAAATCGGGAGAAAGAATTCGTCACCGCCGGCGTATCTTTGCCTCATTGTGCGTCGTCGCCGGAGGCCACTCCTCCTGGGCCAGCCACTAGCAAGCGCCTCACCGGACCACCATAGTCGACCAGGGTGAGCTCAGCCGTGCCCAGCCTTGTTGCGTCGACCCGTGCAAGCTCCCTTGCACTCTCGTGATGTGTAGACTCCGACGAGTCTTTCGAGCCGTCGTCGACCACCTACTTTAGCCACTGTTGGACCACCCACCGTGAGGGCCGCCACCGGACAACACCCAGCCACCCTTGGGCTCTTGGATCGAGCCATTAACGAACCAAACGAGTCATGGGCTCAAGTAAAGGTAAAGGTTGAGCTTAATTAATTAGCAGTTTGGTTGCGGAGCCACCGTAAGGACCTTTTGGTTCCACTTTGTTGATTAATTTTGAAGTTTTCGAAAGATAACTAGACAAAGAAACTAGACTAACTCCCTGACAACGACACCAATTTGTTGTAAGGGTTTTAACTTGATCCTAACAAGCAAATATATTTATAGCTCAAGACCCCGCTGAGTACAGGGAGGTCAGGTTCGTCCACGGGAATTAGAAGAATCAAAGTCTAGCAATCAATCCTAACAAGAATGAAGCAAAACAAAACGAAACACACTCAAGAACAGCGCGGTACCGACCGGAACTGGGTCGGTAACGACCTATAACACGACACACAACACAGAGAAAAACCGGGAAAACTGGATACACGGTACTGACCAAAAGGTGATCGGTAACGACCTGTTTGGGTAGCAATAAAACTTCGAAAAATCAATATAAAAGAGATCTAGGACGGAGGATCCACCACAACCAAGCTATGCATGCAAACATGAACCAAAGATCAACCAACAATAATCTCATGAATGACTTTCTCCATAAACAAACAAGCACATATCTTAACTTTCATAAAGATAAAAACATGCCATCCTACTTGTTATCTAAAGGTTTTAACTTTCGCATCAACCCAAATATCATCCAAATTGACAATTTAATCTTTCAACTTAATCATGAATATGAACACACCTTAATTTTCATCAAGGAATTAAGGACTAACAAGAAGGATAAAGGATAGAGATTTAAAGGAATGGTTTTAATCAAAGATTCATGCTTTAATCATGCACAACTTGTCGGGTTTCACCCCAACCCTAGAAAAATAGACTACTCACAAGTCATCATGCAATCAACAATCAACAATCAAAGAGAAAAGAGAAGACATGATTCAAAAACAAAACAAACTTCAATTAAAAGAACAAACTTACAAATCTCAAAGCAAACTTCCAAAGCTCTCTCAAAATTGTCCAAGAGCTTGGAATAAAAGTTAACCCTAGAAAACCAACTTGCAAAACTCTCGTTCGTTCCGTCTCGTGCCTCCCAAAAACAAACGTCCTCCCTTAAAAAGTAACCTTAAAAACCCTTATATAGTAGTAGGAATGTTCTTAAAAGGAAACTAAATTCTATCTTAAAAAGACCCATAAATAAAACATCTACTAAAACCTAACTTAAGGCGCAAGTTTTCTTCCGCATGCCTCGGACAACGCTCGGTACCGACCCAAAGGGGGTTGTCACCGACCTTAGCCAGCTCTTGATCTTTTCATTTCTTTGCTCGAAACTTGTCCCAAAGCTCGGTTCTTCTTCAATGTTTCTTCTTTAAACGTTCTTGGTCTTCTTAGACTTCGTTAAGCTCCTTCTAAGGCATCTTCATCTTGCAAACATCCTTCTTGAAATCAACAAAGCTCCAAAAACAACGACTCTCGCCCTTCTAGCTGCAAAACCTGGAATATCTCCTCCTCAACGCTTCAAACACCTACAAAGACAACAAGCAAACACAAACGACTCCAACTCTCGAAAGAGGGTCGAAATCAAATGCAAAACAACACAAAAGAACTAGAAAAGACTCAATCTAACTAGAAAACGACCCACAAAAACTAACTAAAAAGTGTGACATCAGAATTCTGAGGTGACTGACGATGACGATGAGCGGATTGTCGAGAACTTGATAGTTATTGATGTTTTGATAAGGGTGAAGAAATGGTTCAAATGGAGACAACAAATGAACTCGGAGAAATTACAAAGGACCTTATGAGAGGAATATCTTTTGATCTTGGAGGAAAAGGTTATAAGTTCAATGATTGTGCAACTTACTTGTCAAATGGAGGAAAAGGTTCTAAGCTGCATTCTGATTTTACAGCATCTGACATTGCTCTCTCTGCAACTGAATTTGGAATTGAAGTGCTTATGTTGTTGTGGGGAATGAGTTTTGATCCCGGTGGGGCTGAGTTTGTTGATATTGGTGATTGTCTTTCTCATTAATATAAGCTGAAATTATTTGAGGGAGCAAAGAAGAATCTTCAACAGACTGTTCTATTTTATAATGAGATGAGAGATATCAGTGCTAGGAAGGCTTCTAAGTCAATATATGGCTCTTTATAAAATTTTGATCGAGGAGTTGCCAAGTGTGAATTGCTCAAGCTTCTAAATACGACTAGGGTGATGATTTTTGGATTTTTGAAGGAGATGATTTTAGCTCTTGATCAACATGCTATTAAATGTGCATTGGCCTTTCTCATCTCAAAATTGGTGAAGAAAAATGCCCCGACAAATAGCCAATCCAGAATTGAAGTACCTACTTTGTCATTGGGAATGAGTTTTGATCTCAGTGGAGTTTTTATTGAGATTGCTGAGTTCCTTATAGTTTATGAACCTGGGGTTGTGACTTGCAGTGTTGGAATTTCTCTGCTCAATCCTAATTCATGGAATAATGTGAATGAGATTGTTGTGATTATGCTCCTTGATCCTGGAGGAAAAGGTTCTAAGCTAGATGATTGTGCAGTTTACTTGTCAGATGGAAGTGGAATTATTAATCATCATCTCTCAAGGTTACTTCCTGCTGAATATTGTGAGTTATCTAATATGGAAGGCAAATTTAACCTTTGTGATCAAGCTGCAATTGATGGCGCATTACATCAGTTTAGGCTTAAAGCTACCATGTGGTTCTTTCAAGATAAGAAATATGTTGCTAGCTACCTTATCTCAGTTTGCTATATCATAGGAAAATAGAATTTGGGTTGGTGTTTGAACTACCATTATAAGCATGTTGATGGTTTCCTTGGTGATTACAACTTGGTGTTTACTGTCCAACATTTTCAACTAATGAAATTTAGTATGTGTGAGGATACAAAGAAGAATTAGTAGGAGAATACTTTGATTTGGGTTGATGAGGAATGAAAGGTACATCTCAAATAAATTTGAGCAGAGAAATGTTAAGGTTGGAATGCTTGCCATAACAATGAATTCTACTTCACAACCCTTCAATCAAGGTGGTGTTGCCGAGTATGAGAAGGCAGGAATCATCAAGGTGGATAGACGTAGAACATGGGACATCAGATTGTTCAAATCATTGCAAAGAACACTTAATTCTGCATACTCCTCATCTTTGGAAGAAAATTTTCCAATGGAAACCTCAATTTCAAGTCTTAGACATGTTGTAAAAATATTTCCAGCCGATCGGGCAAGATACTCTCTACATTTGGTTGATCCTGTGATCTTAGTTGCTCTTGGAACCTCTCAATGGCTTATGGAGGATTCTCAAATATATGAAATCAATGAGTTGCTGGGAGAAGTGTAGAAATATTTTATTCTAGAAAATGCATCGCTCTAAAATTTATGTTTGATCCCGGTGGAGGATTCTCCAAATTTACTGTTGAAGCTCATTGTGCAAGGTCAATCATTTCCATCCATGAACTCTCTCATCATCTTGTACATCACATGGATAGCTTCAGATTATATGAACCATGTAGAGGCGATCCGAAGAGCATCTTTAAGTTCTTTATTGTTAGATTAACATAAGCTTGGTGTGTGGTCATTGGTTGGGTGAAGACAAGATCCATGGTGCATATTTTCGATCCCTGTGGGGACTGCTCAATGTTCAGTACGACTTCGGAAGCTTGTCTGATTTCTACTTCTGTTGTGCTAAGCAAGATAGAAGCTTCTCTTCAGAAGTTCACCATACAAGAAATATTCTTGATCCTTGAGGACAAGGATCTCTACCAGCAGGGAGTACTGTTACAAGGCAAAATTCAGAGGCTTTTGCAAAACAATCTAGTTACTTGTTATTTCAATTATTTGTGGGTTCAGTACCTTTATTTCGTTTTATTGCCCTATTTTCATGTAAAACCCGGTTTACTTCTTCATTTGGGAAAACCCAGTTCAGTGAAATTATCCCTTTAGGGAAACCTAGCTAATAGCTTTATAAGCTCGTTTGTATGGATGGTCCCTCTATCAATGAAATAGTATCTTTCCGAACTCTCCATGCTCTCTGATTTCCTTCAATCAATTAAATTGTACCAACAGCTAGCTTCATCGGTTGGTGATTCTATCTCCTCACTAACCCTAGGCTACCTGTAATCCGATTTCTCAAGCTCTTAAGATCCTAAATTGGATATATCCTTGGTTAACCCGCATCAGAGAGAGTGGAGACATCGGTAGATTGAGCAGTGACGTCGCGGTCCTGGAGGATATTGTCATCGTACCCTAGATCTATCAAATTCATTATTTGGGAGATGAAGACGAAGAGTCAAGAGATTTGGGAGATCAGAATAATGAGGATTCATAGGCATAAACTCTTAGGGCTGGCTATACGGGAAATTAAAAGTATGATATAGCCTAATGTCAAAGTACAAATATAAAAGGGGTTGTTTCGAACAATTGCCCCTTAATTTATTGGGAAGATATGAGATTACAAGAACAAAAATAAAGGCTTTAAGAGTTTTTCTTTTCAATTAACTAGTGTTCTTACCCGTGTTATGCACGGGACAAACTTATTTTATCCCCTCTATTAATTTAAATATAAAATGTCCAACCTACTTAAAGAATTTTAAATTTACTTTTACAATGAGTTAATCATTTATATCTTGTGTCAAAAAGCGCAATGTATATGAGAGAACAATGAGAGAACAATGAGAGAAAAAAAGGTAGAGAGAAGTTAGAGAGAACGAAAGACCACTTTCCCAATTACTACTCGAAACTCAGAAATACAGACCTTTCTTTTACCCTCATGGAAAAGCTAATATGCTTTTTTCTTACAATCACGTTCCAAATTTTCAAAGGAAACCGTTGTCCTTCCAAAATAAACAATCAAGCAAAGATACATTAGGCCTTCCTGCCCAAAGTTAAAGCAAAACGCTGCTACAATGGAAACAATCGTCGGAATCAATGGCAAGGTGGAGCATTAAGAAAATACGAATCTCAGCAACCACCGGATTTTGTTGAATGCAAAAATATTTGGCTTGTTGATGTGTTGTTGAAGATGATTGGAGAAGGAAGCCGAGGGTTTAACCGAGAAAGAGTAGGAAATCGGGCTAACCAGAATTTTGGTCTTCTTGGGATGGGGGATTTGGTTCTAGGTCTAGGTATCTCGATCTTCTTCTCTCGTTCTCGTTTCTGGATCTCGTTTGGTTGCTTTACATATCTTATGTTTTTTCCTAATTTTTCAATCTATTTCTTCTTGTTGGACCACTTCTTTTGTGCTCCCTGTTCACTACTTATCATGGACAACTTTGAGATACCATTTGAGAGAGATTTGCCTTTCTCAAGTTTGTCAACATATACTACCACAACAAAAGCTGCGGAAGCAGATGTGTTTTTGTCTCATCTGAATTGGCCGAGGAGGCCCTAGATGAGGTTATGACTCTTTTGTGTGAGACCAATACTAGAACTGGAATGGAGGATGACCTCACAGAACACGACCAAGCTTGTGAGAAAATCGTCAAGAATGAGAATTTGGTTACACAGTTGAGAAGCACGCCTCATACTTTGAAACTTGAAAGGTATGCTTACTTTCTGGTACACTCGTGTTTGTGGATATTACAGTGCATCTATTTATGCCAATATCGCTTATAATTTGTTTGATTTAATGTTTGGTTTTGGCGAGCAATTGTTCCTGATTGTGTTGATGATAATGACTACGTACTATATCGATATTTTATCTTGCTTCTTTACTATGATTCCTAGAATGCATAAGCTGGTGCATATGAATTATAATTTGTTTGGGTCCTGTGATTTTCATTTGTACCAAGCTCAAGCTGTCATCTAGGAATATATGTGACTATGTCAACTTCGAAATGTCAGGCCCATATTTGCAATGTTGAAATACATAATAATAATAAGTTCTCTAAATGTGTTGTTCTGGTGTATGCTTGGTTAGAAACTGTTGATGTGTATTTGTTTGCAAGATTGTTGAACATAAACTGCTTGTGGTGTAATTGTAGTATGAAAGCTTGGCTTGTAATGTCTCATTTCAGGAATCTATTTGTGTGGTTTGTGTATTTAGTTGTTCGTCATAAGCTGTTGTTGGAGTTGTATGTTGTGTATTGTGCATTGACTTCTTCTTATTTAGAACCTAGTATGTGTTTGTTGCTTATGACAAAAGGTGTTGGCTCTTTACTAAGATAGGTTAATGTTGTTGTATTCTACATGTTGTGAAGCTTAAAGACTCCTTCCTGGCACCTTTATCATAATGTTATGGTACTTTGTCTGATACAAGATCAATATTTAATAATCTTTTGCACTCGATATGCTTGTAAGGTTATGTACTAGTATGTTGTAATATTCCAAGTCCGGATATTGTGTGGCTCAATCTTTTTCTTCATGATCACGTCTAGATTTAGTCTATGAGAATTCTCAGGATTGTAGACATTATTGCCTTGAACTGCTGGTTATTAACTTGCTTTGTTTTTTTTTTTTGGTTTTTGGACTCTGTTCTGTTGGTTCTCCTTACTACCTATTGGTTGGTATTATATGCTTGGTATAAGATCGAATAGTGATAATATTCCAAGTCCGGATATTGTGCAGCATGAGCCATTTATTTCGTTCATATACTCAATTCCTCAAAAATTTATTGACATGATAATAATTTTTATATATGCCCCTCCTCGAGAGAATGAAAATATAGCATTTTGGGACTATTTGACACACTATGTTATTCAAACTTCAATGTCGTGTGTGGTATTAGGAGATTTTAATGAGATACTCGAATAATCAGATAAGTATGGAGGCCCCGACCCATGTCTTACAAGATTTACCCGGCTCAGAAAGTTCATAGAACAAAGTGACTTGATTGTTACTCGATGTACATGAAATGAATTTACTTGGAGAAAGAGAAAGATCGACATTAACAATTCATATGAATAATTGGACCGGAGACTGGTGTCAAACAAGGTAGCTCAGAGGTTCCCAGACTTGGTAATGCACAATCGTACATTCTCTTTCTCAGACCACTGTCCAATTTCCATAGACATGGGAGAAAATATAAATTATACAGGCCGACCATTTAAATTTGAGAAAATATGGATACATAAGAAAGAATTTGGACAAATAATAGAACAATCTGGGAGAGTTCATATCATTGGGTCCCACATGTTTAACTTAGTAAAAAAGACTCAATTACTTAAATTAAAAATCAAAGTATGGAATAAATATACTTTTGGTAACGCCTTCAGGCAAAAACAAGAGGTCGAATCGAATTTAACTGATTCCAACGGAACCCTAGAAGAGTAAAAGATGATAATGAACTTCAACTACAATGTCGGTTAATAGAGAAGAAAAAAGAACTAGTGAATTTCCATAAAGTTTATTGGGCCTAGAGAGCAAAAACCAAACATATTAAATATGTTGATTCAAATAATTCCTATTTTCACCGGTGTGCCACTAGAAGAAGAAATTGTACAAGGATTAAGGTCTATAAAGACAACAAATGGTGTATTCATAGTAGGGGATGATAACGTAAGATATGAAATAAGAAACGAATTTAAACGACGTTTCACTAGATAACAAATTAACTATAGCCGATTAGACCAGTA
The DNA here is from genome assembly GCA_964016875.1 of Fallopia convolvulus. Taxonomy (NCBI): domain Eukaryota; kingdom Viridiplantae; phylum Streptophyta; class Magnoliopsida; order Caryophyllales; family Polygonaceae; genus Fallopia; species Fallopia convolvulus. The sequence goes on from OZ024722.1 coordinate 28,433,259, forward strand.
TTTAGAATTGATTTATACCGAGATATCTGATGAGGATAATGCAACATTGATTAAAGGAGTCTCAAACTTAGAAATTAAAAATGTAGTTTTCAGCTTAGGAAAAAACAAATCCCTGTGTCCAGATGGAATGATTATAGAATTTTACCAAAAGTACTAGAATATTGTTGGACCAGCAGTAATTAAAGCAATTAAAGCCTTTTTTACTTTCAGATTCCTATTGAAGGAAATTAATCATACGTTTATTACGTTGCTACCTAAATGCGAAAACCTGACCTCAATGAACCATTATCGACCCATTAATCTATGTTCAACGGTATATAAGTTAATATCTAAAATATTGGCTGAAAGAATGAAGAAGATCATGCCCAAAATAATTCACCCTCTACAGGAGCGTTTGTCTCAAATAGAGCTATTCAGGCTAATGTACGTATAGCACACGAGATTTTTCATACTTTTCGCCAACGTGGCGGTAAGAATGGATAGGAAGCTATCAAATTGGATATGGAAAAAGCATATGGTCACGTTGACTGGAGCCTTATACATAGAGTTCTTCAGAAGTTTGGCTTTCATAGTACGTTCATTAAATGGATAATGCAATGTGTTCAGACGGTTACATTTTCAATATTAGTGAACAACGAATCTACAGAAGTTTTTAGACCAAAAAGAGGTCCTAGACAAGGAGATCCACTATCCCCATTGCTCTTTCTCCTAGGTGCTGAAATCTTAGCTCGTATATTACAAAAGGAATGAATCCATCAGACCAAATACGTTGGCTTTTCGATTGTGAGAGGATGAACTAGAATTCCTTTTCTGTCATTTGCGGATGACATCGTAATTTTTAGTCATGTGAATCAAACGGCGTTACGTAAAATAAAGGTAATTTTGGAACAATACTGTGAAATTTCAGGACAGAAGGTTGATGTCCGTGTTTTTAGCCTTGTTTTAGTTTGTCCTTCCGTATTTTTAGATCTTGTTTAGTTGTGTTTTGTGTGTCTTTTTGTTTAGTTTTCATATTTTGTGAAAAGTGTGGAAACTACGCTAGTTTTAAGTTTTTGTGTAGGTTTTGAAGAAGATTGGAAGCATTCCTGGACATTGAAGGAGAGGAGCATAGCCGAGGAGGAACAAGTCAAGATGTTGGAAGAATATCCCGAAGAAATCCAAAGAGAAGTGAAGAATAAGTAAGGAAACAAGCCCAAGACAGGCACGTTATCGACCCTGGTGGGGTCGGTACCGAGGCCTTCAGAAGATAGATTTCGAGAAGTTAAATGAGAATCCTACCGATCCTGACGGGGGTCATTACCAAGGTCCCCATGTCATTAGGCGTGACCGACTTTGTGCTTTTAAGGAAATTATTCCGATATCTTTTATGTTTGGTATTTTTTATCTTCAAGGAAACTTTTTAGATAGATCCTTTAGTATTTAAACCCTCCTTTGGACAAATTTTGGTAGCTCTCTCTCTCTCTCTCTCTCTCTCTAGATTTCATTTCCACACAAGTTTTAGGATTTGGGAGACAAGTTTGGTTTGCTTGGAGCACAAGGAAGAGTTTCTTTAAGGGTTTCTTGTGTTCTAAGTTGGTTTTTGAAGACAAATTGTGTATTGAATTCAAGTAAGTTTTCGTTTAATTCAAGTTATGTTTTCCTTCAATTGTTTTGTTTGTTTCTTCTCCACTATGATTGAGTAATTCTCTTATTCTAGGGTTGGGGTAAAAACCCAACATAGTTGTACATGATGATGATGTGAATGAATGAATTGCTTGCCTTTTATCTATTTTATTACTTGTTTGTGCATATGCTTTGACGAAAGTTGAAGTAATTCATGTTTATGACTTTATCGAAAGATAAAGTTGTGAACTTTAGATCCAAATAAGTAGATTAAGTGAATTAATTTATGAAAGTTGATTGATTTGCTTGTTTGTTCAACGAAAGTTGATTACATGTGTTTAAAGGCATGATCTTCATGATTCATATTATTCTAATTGCATGACTATGTTGTGGTAAACCCTAATTCCTAGATTTTTCTCTCGCTTGTAAAAAACCCCTAAATTCCCAGTAACCTCGTTACCGACTTGTGTGACATCTGTACCGAGCCTATTTGTTTTGTTGATTGCTTTGGATTTCTTCTTAGATTATACCTCGTTACCGACCCTGACAAGGTCGGTACTGAGCCTTTCAGTGCCCTGACTGCGTTGTTTGCGTTGCTTTTACCTCGTTATTGCTTCTGTTCGTTTTTTCTTTTATATTTTAGATAGCAACTAAACATAGACTTCTCTTCTCGTGGCCGAACCTGACTCCACTGTACTCAGCGGGGTCTTGATCTATAAATTTATTTGTTGGTCAAGTAAATCCCTATCAACAAATTGGCGCCATTGTCGGGGAAGTGATAGCACTGTGTTTAATTGCTTTTTGGGTTTGGGAATAGCCCAACCCTGTTTTTATTTTTAATTCGTTTCCTTTTGTTTGTGTTCTCATTTTTATGCAACCGGGAAGGCGTAGGCTTGATTTCGAAATTCCTTTATACTATTCTAAGCCTGAGCGTACTTTTCATATCAGAAGAAGAGAGAACAGAGCAATGGCGACTCCTGAAGAAATAGCGCAACAGATGGCCGACCTTCAAGTTCAGATGGAGCGGCTCCAAGCTGATAGAGATCATGAAAGGGAAAACGATGCTCGATTACAAGAACAATTGAATGTCATCCCGAGGAATGCTAATCAATACATGCACCCGGAGCTGAGGGTGCCAAAAACGGCAACCGTACTTCCTGAGATTGAGAAAAACTTTGAAATTAAGTCTCACTTCATATCCTTGATTAAAGGTGCTCAATTTGAAGGGAAACCAACTGAGTTCCTAATGGAACATATTAAGAAACTGATGGTGTCTCTCGTGAATATGTTTTGTTGAAGGCCTTCAAGTGGTCTCTTCCCAGAAAGGCCCTGAGCTGGTTAGAGAGCCTACCTCCTACGTCGATCAAGACTTGGAAAACTTTGCATGACTTGTTTATGACAAAGTTCTTCCCGCCTGCTAAGACTACGAAGCTTAGGAAGCGCATCACCTCCTACCACTAGTTGCCTAATGAGACGTTTGTAGAGACTTGGGAAAGATTTAAGGAGTTGCTTCGACAATGCCCTACCTATGGGCAACCACCTTATGTGCGCCAAGAGATCTTCTTCCAAGGGATCAATGCTGCAGCGAAAGACCACATCAATTTGCACATTGATTGCGGTTTCATAGAGACGGATCCCGATGTTGCATAGGCGTTGCTAGACAAGCTTACCAACTACGATGCAATGTGTGGCACACAGCAAGCCCCGACGCCCCAAAGAAGGTTGTACAATCCAAACATGGATATAGATCCGGATGTGAAAACCCAATTCATGCAAGACGAGATCAATAGGATAAGAAACAGCTAAGCTTCGTTAAAACCTCTCAACATTGTTAAGAATGTGGCTCTCAAGCGCATAGTACATCTGCTTGCACTAACATTGAGCAGGTAAGACCCTCTGAGACCTATGTTGAAACCAATTACATGAGAGGTCAATATCGAAACCCACCCAACAATTATGACAGGAGTAACAACTATCCCGCTTGGGGGAATTACAATCAAGGTCAAGGACATGCACCTCCACCACAAGACAATAAGCCCGCACCTTATAGGCCTTCGGGTTATCAAGAACCTCCATCTTGGGTGCAAGGCATTCATGACGAAATCAATTGAGTGCGTGTTGACCTCAACAATCAGATGAAAGGTGTACAGACACAGTTAGGAGAGTTAGCAACATTGAAAAAGAGCGTTAATTCCCAAATAGGCCAACTTGCTGCACAGAATCCCTGACCTCAAGGGCAACTTTCGGGTCATCCCGAGGAAAACCCTAGAGGACAAAATGCAGCAATACACCTAAGGAGTGGAAAGAAATTGTCAGATCGTGCTGAGACAAAGGAAACAGAGAATGGTGGTGAAGACGAAGCGCTTGTTGACCTCGTTACCCAACCCCCAGGGTCGTTAACGACCCTTCCAGCCCAGGAAAAATCTTCTCAATCGACAACCTCTCAGTCACGAGGTTGTTAACGACCTCCCAGGGACGGTACCGACCCTTCTCCATCACCCGTACCGTCCCTTCACTAGCACCGACAGACCCCCTTGTTGTAACACCCCTTCCGGTGAAGCGGGTTGCTACTTAGTTGTAGACCACACTTGGGTCTACCAAAACTAGCCTGACAACAAATTCACCGGAATTGGACCTTGCAATAAAGGCACATCAAGAAAAACCAAGAAAACATCCAACTTATCATTTTTAAAACAACTTGATAACCAATGTGAATGCAATTGACTGCTAGCACTAAAGCCAACCTACTGGCTACCAACATTAACTCAATAGGACTATTAACTACACTCTCCTTGCAACTAGGGACCCGAGCCCTCAATTCCCACTAAGACACGTCACGTCGAGTTCGAACATCATTGTCCAAGAAGTGATCTCCTAGAACATTTCCCATACAAGGATGTTTACCTAAAACATTGGAAGTAGAACACATGGCTAGCAATCCCGGTATGGGCCAAAGGAGCAAATGAAACATGTAGAACAAAACATAGATTATCAAAATAACGCACTCAGTCATTCCTATACATAACAAACTAATATGCACACCAAAACACGTCATATAGTTATATAGACTAGCATATCAATTTCCAAACCAACACTCAATTCCACAATAACAAATAAGCACGAGATTAATCAATATAATGCTCATGCAACATATATCATAACAACCAGCAACAATTCCTCCATAATCCAAACCATAATCATTCTCTAGTTCAAGCAACCCGGACCTGCCTTCGAAACATGGTACACGGCTAGCGCGCACGCTAAACTCGTGCCCATTTTCTTTCCCATCACCCTTCTTTCCCCGGCTAAGCCTCTACTAGAGAACTTGCCAAAACAATCAATTTTTGAAGGTGATCTCCACACGCCGCATGACTATGTCCGGGGTCTCTTCTCCACCGACTTGTCCCTGTCCATAATCACACCCACAGAGATCAAGTTGCAAACAATAAAAATTATTGACACTATTCCAATAGCTTTCAAATATGAAAATATACTATAGAATAATATTCAAAAATAGAGGTTCACACATTCCATTTACTAGTGTAACACATACATGATCGCAAGCTAAGTAAGTCTAGACGACTTACCTTAAACGAAGAATTCCCAACGAAATCGGAGTGAGCATTTGTCAACTAGATGCCTAAGTATAAGAATAACGCTTATTAAGAACAGAGGTTTAACCAAACTTAGGTTAAATTAAAGAAAACTCGACCCGACTAACCCAAGAGTTGACTTAGTATCCAAATACGTGTAATTATACATATAACCACTTAACTAACCTTAAATTATTATTTGTTGATCTAATTTGATCTTATATAAAAATATTATAACCCATCTATAACAAAATTAATCAACTTAATAATTACACACAACAACCTTGACTCACGTACATATACGTGCATGTGTATGTAGACACCAGACCGGAGACGAGGACAGACTCACAATAACTCTCGGATAAGACTATGACAAACGATGGCATTTTCTGGCCTTCCGGTGTGTTACATTCGTCGGCGGCTATCGATGATGGTGACCGGTGGAGGAACGTGTGATGTGATTCCATCTACCGAGTCATGGCCCCATGAGTTGAGTGAAGATTCCATCCCTAAAGACAAGCCCAATGTGCACGATAAAGGGGAACCAATACTTGGACAAGCAACCAAAGACGATGTTCGAGGCGCTAAGAAGCCGAGTCAAGGAGCCATGCCCTATCTTGGGCGCATCACACGAGCCCTAGCTAAGTCTATACTAGACAAAATCAAGGAGGAGCTCATGGCTCATAAGTTTCCGATGGCTAATGACGGTGAAGGTTGGAGTTTTATTGTGCTTTACGGTTCTAAGTGACATTTCTACGGTTAAGGACACTTTATAAGTTTTTGGGATTTCGGGTTAATTTATGTAATTTTATTAAGTAGGGGGTTGATTTTTTAAGGCTTTGTGTTAGGTTTAAGGTCGGCCTCCTCCTCCTCATTTCGGGAGATTGGACGAAAAACCTTGTTGCTTACTTTCCTTGCATCTTTCAATTCAAGTACTTGTTCTTGTTTTCGTTCGTTCAATTCTCGTTGTTCAAGTTGTTGGTGAGTAATATCCGACAATCTCGGGCATCCTAGTTTGTTTGAGAGCTTGGTGAGTCATATCCAAGTTATCAAGCATCCATATCCCCTTGTTCTCCCCATTTCGATCCATCATCCATCTCGGTGATTTCTGCACCCTCTCAGTAAAATCGACATATCTTTAAATCCACTCATCATCTAGGTCTGCAATTTTGAGGGTTTAAACTAGACTCCGAGATCTAACTTCTCGAATTGGAATCACTCAATTCCGAGTTCGGACGAGGAAGATCCAGTCATTTGAAGACGGGTCAGTTGCGTGGTGTTTCTTGTCGGAATTCCTTGGATTCTCGTGGCGATCTCTTTGCACCATCATCCCCTCCATCGATCCTCTCATCAAGTGGTATCAGAGCCACGCGAAGGTATCGCCATCTAAATCTTGTTCCGACCTTGAATTTCCATTTGTTGCAAGTTTTAGGTTCGAACTCCTTAGGGCTGCGTTGTTGTTGTTGTGTTCGGCCTTGTCCGAATTGTTGTCTTGTTGTTGTGGTCGTTTCTTGGTCTTGAACTTGTTGTTGTTTTGGCCGAGTGGGTGCTCAGCCATGGCTGCAAAACCATGCTCAAAAACGTCCCCATAGAACACCAAAAGAGCATTCAAAGGTTGGTAGTTGAAAGGGTGCATTTGTTGATTGAATTTAAGCCTTTCTTTAGTGTTGGTTTTAAGTGTGTCTTGCTGATTTTGCTGAGTTAAAAAACGTGGGATTGAGGTCCAAACCAGCCTTGTTTGTTGTCATTACATGCTTGTTGTTGGTTACGGTGCTAGGATACGGGAACGACACCAAGACGAGACATCTTGTGTTGTTGTGTTTGAGGTTTTCTTGTTCCATTTTGTTGGTCATCTCCTACTTGCAACTTGTCGGATTTTCATCTCGGGCAAGTCTTGGTGATTAATTCGTGTGACCTCTATACCTTGATCTTTGCCTTGTTTTTACGATGACAGGTGTAGGTGATAACAAGAATAAGGAACAAGTTGAGGAGTCCTCCAACTCGGTGGCTGCCATGTTGCAATCCTTCCAACAATCCATGCAACAATCTTTGGAAGCTATGGAGACACGCATGGATGCCTTGGAGCGCCGAATCCTAGGGCTGGACGAGAGGACACAAGTGCCTCAAGTGGTGAATATCAAGGAGACACGAGAAGAGGATAAAGGTTCGAGGACGACCCCTTGTAAAGGAGAGGAGACTTCCTTCCAAGAAAGAGTGATGAGTGACACAGAGCAACCAAAAAGAGAGACTCCTTTCCATGGATTGGAACAACTCATTACCATCAAGTGTCCAATAGAATTGATGCACACATTGCAAGAAGAGGAGGAAGTTGTGGAATTGTCTCCTAAAATCAAGCATCGTCCTACCATCACTCCTAGCTCCATGAACTCGTTGGCGACACCATGGATGGATGCACTTCCTATGATTCCTTCATGTTTGCCCTTCTTGCTCCATGAGGAGGACGAGGCTGTTTTAGTCACTCCAAGCGGTGATTACATTCCCTTTCTTGTGGAGGCCAAGAAGGATGTCTTTGTCATGGAGAATGCCACACCAAGGGAGCTACAAGCCCTACCTTCTTTGTTGAGCTCACAAGGCTTGATAGATTCGAGGACGAATCTTTTTGAAGGGGAGGAGGATGATGTGATTCCATCTACCGAGTCATGGCCCCATGAGTTGAGTGAAGATTCCATCCCTAAAGACAAGCCCAATGTGCACGATAAAGGGGAACCAATACTTGGACAAGCAACCAAAGACGATGTTCGAGGCGCTAAGAAGCCGAGTCAAGGAGCCATGCCCTATCTTGGGCGCATCACACGAGCCCTAGCTAAGTCTATACTAGACAAAATCAAGGAGGAGCTCATGGCTCATAAGTTTCCGATGGCTAATGACGGTGAAGGTTGGAGTTTTATTGTGCTTCACGGTTCTAAGTGACATTTCTACGGTTAAGGACACTTTATAAGTTTTTGGGATTTCGGGTTAATTTATGTAATTTTCTTAAGTAGGGGGTTGATTTTTTAAGGGTTTGTGTTAGGTTTAAGGTCGGCCTCCTCCTCCTCATTTCGGGAGATTGGACGAAAAACCTTGTTGCTTACTTTCCTTGCATCTTTCAATTCAAGTACTTGTTCTTGTTTTCGTTCGTTCAATTCTCGTTGTTCAAGTTGTTGGTGAGTAATATCCGACAATCTCGGGCATCCTAGTTTGTTTGAGAGCTTGGTGAGTCATATCCAAGTTATCAAGCATCCATATCCCCTTGTTCTCCCCATTTCGATCCATCATCCATCTCGGTGGTTTCTGCACCCTCTCAGTAAAATCGACATATCTTTAAATCCACTCATCATCTAGGTCTGCAATTTTGAGGGTTTAAACTAGACTCCGAGATCTAACTTCTCGAATTGGAATCACTCAATTCCGAGTTCGGACGAGGAAGATCCAGTCATTTGAAGACGGGTCAGTTGCGTGGTGTTTCTTGTCGGAATTCCTTGGATTCTCGTGGCGATCTCTTTGCACCATCATCCCCTCCATCGATCCTCTCATCAACGTGGCTGTCATGACAACTAGGAGAGGTTGATGGCAAGACAGGGAAGCCTAAAGTTTGAGAGTAAAATAGAAGGGAGAGGCGGTGTTTCTTCCCTCTGCATGGCTGGTGTGTGTGTGAAGTATAAATGAAGAATGTTAAAGGAATAAAAAATACAAAAATAGGTGATGGCGGTGGTGTGTTGTTATGTTATAAGATGCTTGGAAAAGTGAGTAGCTTACTCATGTTAATAAAGCAGAGAAGGTGGTTCTTGTGAGTAATCCAAACAAAGGCATGAAATGGTAAATTTCGTGTTGACTGCTAGATAACTCGCACGCACACACTTATATATATTAGAGTATCGAGACACGTTTTTAAGCTTAGGCTCATATGGTATTCAATATATAAGAATGTCGGCATAAGTGTACATAATAATTGTGTATGTATATATCGCACAGGGTTAATCTGGTAGTCCTTTATACACACGCTAAACTTATATATTTTGGGCTTTATATATAACGCATCAAAACAATATTAACTAAAAAGCGGAATAAGACAAGTTATAGTGATTTACTAATTATCCACACATAATAATTAAAAAAAATTATTACGAATAAATAATAATTTTAAATTATTTATTTATAAAAGGAAGGGTTATTACATCAGTACCCCCTTAAAAATAGTTTCGTCCTCGAAACTAAGAATGACAAAGGTAGTACATAACAGTACAAGAACGCACACTCAACACTATCTTCTATACACAAAGAGAAGATTTACTATTCAAGTACCCCCTTAAAGAGCATTTCATTCTTTAGCACCTAGGGATAAACCTTAACATTCTTACTTGGATTTCCAAACTCTATTCACAATTTTCCTTGCCATCACATCTGAACCAGAGTATCAATACTAATGGTTCTTTTTCATCCTAATTATTTCATATGATACTTCAAAACCATACCTATCTTTCTCATGTGATCCTTTGGATTCAATCTCATTATCATCCTATTCAAGAATGTGAGATTCATCCAGAACACATCATCTTAACAATGTCCTAGAAAGGACATTGCAAATTGGGAGCATTGATAAAGGTAGGACAAGACAACTATTATCTCGTCAGTCTTTTTCCAATCCTTCAAAAGGTCTAACATAATAAGGTTTGGACTTATCTTATTATTGTCGATAACACACCTCTAGAAGGAGTTATCTAGACAAGGACTTTTCTAAATATGATGCCTCAACAAATTCTTGCTGAACTGTAGAATAGGACCTTTGTTGACTTAGTATTGTCAACAATTTAAACTTGATTAGTACAATATTCCATTGTATTCCTTTTGACCAACCTTGATCTGAAAGTAGATTTACTAGCATCGGTTTCCCATAGATTGGTAAACAATATTTTTACTCCAAACAAAACATCAAATGAGCTATCTTACTTGACGAATTCCAGCCAATATTCGACTATTTTAAATTCCATCTGAAGTCCCACTTTGTTGAGAAATCTAGCTCATTGATTCAAAACATAACTCAGGTTGCTTATTGGTCCAGAAATGGAAAGAAGTACTGTCTTGTATATTTAATCCACAAGACCTTCTACCACTCTATCTAGAAGGTTTACTCGACTTATCTATCTCAACCTAGGGTTGAAGTTCTTGCAATAGCATGAAGACTAATGATATCGAGTAAAGAAGTTACGTATGCACCCTTGTTTCAATAAAGCTTTATACATTGGTATTTTCTTAGGAAGATTCCTTTAATTGGAAATCCCGATGAAGTCACTCCCAACAATCTCTTGAACTCCTTATTAATTCCAAAGACTCGGTAATAGAAGTGCTTCTGACTTCATGACTTTTCCTTACTTGGTCGATGGTTTCCAACCACCACCTTCATATAAGTATGCTTAGTTTAATTTTTGGCTTGTATTGCTAATCTCATAGCTAAGGATTCATGAATATACTATATCACTTGCATCAACTAGGACACAAGACAAATTCCCATTAAAGTTGTGAAAGTAGTCATCAAACATCCAATTCTTAGTATTAGGTATCCTTATTCTTCAAGTTATAGTTACCTTGTCCACTTATATTCCGATCATGGCATACTCCTTTCAACTAAACATACCCTTAATGATTTAATCGTGCCAGCCTATCTTACCCAATCATTTCCTCTTACTTCAATATATCCAGTAAATTGGAGGTATTCCTTACTCTTCTAACCATGTGGGTCATCCAAGAATAATGGCATTTTGATCCTTTCCAACCATACCATTCCTCTATCTCACACATCCAATTGAATCAATTCTAGATATATGCCTGATTTTCAAACTCTTACAGTTTGAAATCGTTCTTATCTATTCTTAGTCACAACTTTCAACAAATCCTTGAGGATCCAAATCAGTTTCCTTTATCAACACATCACACTATGGTGATAAGCAATGTGAAATGGTGCCTCATGTTGCAAAGCATCCAGCCTATGCCAAGAATATGTTTTTAAAATTTCCTTATCAAAACAACCTTTAATCCATCAACTACTTCTTTCTTCAAATTGGAAAGAAATGTGTTGTCCAAGCTCATTTCATTATCTCCATTCTGACAATCGTCATTACTCCAAATTATTATAGATCTATCATCATTCCTTCCTTCATCTACTCAAAGATGAACGATAGTTAGAGATTCCTTACCAGTTTTCAGTGCTTTATCTTTAGTCGTTGACTATTCAGCCATGACTTCCTCAACTTAATTATATCAACTTTGGATATAACCCTTGCATAACATCCTTGCGAGCTTGTATCTCCTCTACATATCCTTAAAGAGAGAATGGAATCTGTCACAATCCTTTTGTAAAGTTCTCTTCCTTAGGTTGTGATCTTGTGATACCTAAAATCGTCCTTATAATCCCAATTGTTTCCATCTCATATTACTCTTACATCCTGACTATTCTCCTTAGAACACATTCTGATGCATCATTTGACTTATCACAAGTCTCTTATCTCTTACGAGTCTTTCAACTCGAGTGAACTGACACTTCTAATTACACAGCTGATCTTGGTATCTTCAAATTCACACTAGGCTTCAGTTATTCGTCAAATCGTCTAATTAGGTACTAAAGAATTTTCAAAGCATAACTTCCGATTAACATGCTTTAGCACTACTATCTTAGGTGAACAGTAGATATACTTGAGCTTTAGTAGGGTCGTTCGACCACACACTTCCAAGATTAAAGGTGCAACCTGACATTGATCAAATTTTCTAATTCCTTTTCCTAGGTCTCCTAGTTCATCTCCTCTTTCTTAAGCTCATAAGATGGATAAGTAATCATCTGACCTCTTCACATCAATCCACAAACATTGGTATGTTCCTTGTATCTCTTAGGGTCCTACGAACAACTATATTGGTTATAGAAATAAGTTTCTCCTTCAACTACTCAAATCTCATCAAGTAAGTCTTGATCCAAACAAACTTTTTGATTTGATAACACTTAATCTGAGGTTAGATTGTGCTTAAAGACTTCCTCATCCATCATTGGTACTACTAAGTTTACTTGTAACATTATGTTCATTCATCCCGTACCTAGAGTTTTCAAATAGTTATGACTTCATTCTTTCAGTCGAAAGAACATACCTTAAAATGCAACATCAATCACTTAAGAGTTGCATTTGATTTCTTACGAATAACTAAAGTTTATGAAAGATTTCTTATGAAATCTTTAGTTAACACCAATTATGCAACTGGCGAAATGCATATATGGGTCCCTGAACTTACACGATTTTTACAACCACATCCATGTACTTTGAAGGTTTCAAATAAGTCCTTGTACTATACATATTTTTGTCTTTTAAATACTTTACGCTGATGTGGCTTAGCGTGTGTACTTCAACCTATTCTTTAGCGAGTTGAATGAATATTTTTTTTTATATGGATTTTTTTTCAATTTTCCCTATTGTCTTCTTTTTCTCTTTTATTTTTTTAACAATATAAAAACATAAAAATTTAATTTTTTTTCTTTTTCTTATCCTTTTTCATTTCTTTACTTTGTACTTTTTTCCCCTTCTTTTTCTTTTCTTATTTTTATTATCTTTTTTATCTAGATCTTTTACACGATTTTTTTTCAAATTTCCCTTTTGTACAGTAGAAAAGGAATTTCAAGCTCAAGTTTTCTCCTTGTGAGATTATAATGAACAAGAGATTACATTTATCGAAAAATTTTCAATTACTCATTAATGTTCTCCTTGATTTCTCTGTACGTTGCTATGGCTGCTTCAATTTGCTTATATGACCATACTGCATAAGTTTTGGCAAAAACATTATGGTAGTCCCTTTGTATTTTGAATATGTCGGCGGTGGAATTCCAAATCTGAGTGAAGAAAGTGGCATGAGTTCTAGATCCGATGGCCTGAGTTCCAGAACGACCTGAGTTCTAGATCTTACGCCCTGAGTTCCTCCGTCGACAGGGATTTCGTGACTTCCGTCCTGATTCTCTCTCCTCGACTTGATTTTGACTAGATTTGGGTGAAGAAAGTGGCCTACGTTCCTCCGTCTTGAATTTTAACGAGGCGGAGAAGATATGGCAGTGGTGAAGAAAGTGGCAGACAAAAAAGAGAGAAAAAAGAAAAAAAATTGATATTAAATAAAAAAACTTGTGCATTTTTTAATCAAAATTTAATGAAATTATCCATGTGGTGCTTACATGGCATATACATGGCAATATTTAAATCCACGTCAGCGCGAGTGCATTGCACGCAGATAGAGCTCAAGTGATTTGTGTTTAAAAGAAAAAAACATGTATAGTACGAGGACTTATTTGAAACCCCCCGAAGTACAAGGATGTGGTTGCAAAAATCGTGTAAGTTCAGGGACCTATATATGTATTTCGCCTTGTGCAACTACAACAGTAAACTAAGAATAATAATAGTACATCAATCTCTCATGTTCCAATCCAATACTTGTTAAAGATCCAATTCACCAACTACTTGAGCATTTCATATGCATTCATTCCTTTAAACATTATCGTTATAATCTTATAGTGTATAAATCTTCTCCCGAATTTAGTTCTCAAGCTATCTTCATCCTTAATTCATAGTCTATGATATCCAAATCATAGATCAACTCAGGATTAACACTTCACTTGAAGATGATCTAATAAATCATCGTTGGAAGAAAACAAGCACATGCCCTTGAGAGCATTCTTGATTCATTCTTAATAATTGCTATACCACGACTAAGCCATCCTTCTTCATCACGAATGTCATCGAATCTTGCTATGATGACACTTCAGAACATATATATATATGATCTTTTATCTATTGCCTCCAATTGCATCTGAGTTATGATCCCCCACTGATCATCATTGCTACATTCCAACCTTCATTGGAGTAAAATCCTTATAGCTCGTATAGAAATCATCCTCAATCCTTTCACACCTTGGGAATCTAAAACTCCAATCTCTACTTAATTTTATGAACGGTATATCCCAATCAATCAAAATCGTTATCCAATAACTTGATTGATGTCACTGAACTAACAACCTTTCAAATAGGTGGGCATACCTCTATAATATTGGGTTTCTCAACTACATCCTTAAGGCCATAATCTTATCATATATTCTTGTATTTCCAACATGGATTCTCTTATCTTTCTCCTCTCAAGTAGTCACAAACCTCATTATTACTTGGTTGAACATGTTTGGGAATTCCTCCCCCAACCTAATTTTTAGCAAGCTTGTCAAAGGTAATGCCAATGGTAGTTCACGCCTCGTAATCGTGTTGAGCTCTTCATCTCATGCTTCTTCTCTAAGTAACCTCACAATGTCTATTGTGAAGGTCATCTCCTACTATGTGACTATCACATTGTGGTATTATCTCAACTTAAGTTGACAAAATACGATCGAAGATTACTTCCATAGCCTTGTCATAAGGCTCACTTTTCATGTATTATAAGTCGGGTCTAACGTAGTCCTTCTTAGAAAGATAATACACTAAGAATTATGCTTAGTTACCTCCATTAGTTTTACAGGTCTTCTTTAACTAAGCGTTAATTCAGGTTTAACGCTATCACATCTCCATTCTTCGTTGTGTCTACCAGTTCTTTCTCTTGTAGAGGCAGTAACATTCCTTGTTATGCCCTCCTCGAGAACAATTAATATCTACTTTAATTACACTTACATATCTTATATTCCCCCTCATTAACATTCTTAACTTGATCTCAGGAACAATTCCTTTTCTCCTTCCTCACAATCAATCTTTACTTCTTTTACTTAATACGACTAATATCTATCGACACAATCAGTCACTTGGATTTCTACAAACATCTACTTCTATTAAACAAAAGAAATTTTTACAAAGATCCTCTTGTATGATGATGACGTCTCGACGTGTCTTTCTATCCCAAATGCACTATGTCCCAAAAATCAAGTTTTTGTGTAAAAGGAACTCTAAGTTGGACCTCACTGGACCTTGTGCCTTTGTTGTCAACCTAGGCTCTCATACCAATTTGTAACACCCCGTCCGGTGAACCGGGTTGCGACTTAGTTGTAGACCACACCTGGGTCTACCAGAACTAGCCTGACAATAAATTCACCGGAATTGGACCTTGCAACAAAGGCACAACGAGAAAACCCAAGAAAACGTCCAACTTATCATTTTAAAAACAACTCATTAACCAATGTGAATGCAAGTGACTGCTAGCACTAAAGCCAACCTACTGGCTACCAACATTAACTCAATATGACTATTAACTACACTCTCCTTGCAACTAGGGAATCGAGCCCTCAATTCCCACTAAGACACGTCACGTCGAGTTCGAGCATCATCGTCCAAGAAGTGACCTCCTGGAACATTTCCCATACAAGGACGTTTACCTAAAAGATTGGAAGTAGAACACATAGCTAGCAATCCCAGTATAGGCCAAACAAGCAAATCAAACATGTAGAACAAAACATAGATTATCAAAATAACGCACTCGGTCATTCATATACATAACAAACTAATATGCACACCAAAACACGTCATATAATTATATAGACTAGCATATCAATTTCCAAACCAACAATCAATTCGACAATAACAAATAAGCACGAGATTAATAAATGTATTGCTCATGCAACATATATCATAACAACCAGCAACAATTCCTCCATAATCCAAACCATAATCATTCTCTAGTTCAAGCAACCCGGACCTGCCTTCGAAACATGGTACACGGCTAGCGCGCACGCTAAACTTGTGCCCATTTTCTTTCAAATCACCCTTCTTTCCCCGGCTAAGCCTCTACTAGAGAACTTGCCAAAACAATCAATTTTTGAAGGTGATCGCCACACGCCGCATGACTATGTCCGGGGTCTCTTCTCCACCGACTTGTCCTGTTCCATAATCACACCCGCAGAGATCAAGTTGCACACAATAAAAATTATTGAAACTATTCCAATATCTTTCAAATATGAAAATATACTATGGAATAATATTCCAAAATAGAGGCCCACACAATCCATTTACTAGTTTAACACATAACATGATCGCAAGGTAAGTAAGTCTAGATGACTTACCTTAAACGAAGAATTCCCAACAAAATCGGAGTGAGCTTTAGTCAACTAGATGCCTAAGTATAAGAATAACACTTATTAAGAACAGAGGTTTAACCAAACTTGGGTTAAATTAAAGTGAACTCGACCCGACTAACCCAGGAGTTGATTTAGTATCCAAATACGTGTAATTATACATATAGCCACTTGACTAACCTTAAATTATTATTTGTTGATCTAATTTAATCTAATCTAAAAATATTATAACCCATCCATAAAAAAATTAATCAACTTAATAATTACAAACAACAACCTTGACTCACGTACATATACGTGCATATGTATGTAGTCTTCCTTCAACCTTTACTAAAATGGCATCTTACATACATATGTGTATTCCTTAACAAAAATCCACTCATGTATAAGATCATTTTCAACTTTAGTTTCGTTCAAATAAAGCCAATACAATACATTTTAATTAAAGTGATTCATGCTCAAAGTTAAACCCGATTAGCGGTACCCAAACATTCATTCTTGAGTTCAACACATTCCCGCTCACTATATATTAGCTAGTTAAAGCCTTAATACTATATATATGAACCACAAGGACGGGAAACTTCTCACAGATGATGGAGACACCAGACCGGAGACGAGGACGGACTCACAACAACTCTCGGATAAGACTATGACAAACGATGGCAATTTGTGGCCTTCCGGTGTGTTACGTTCGTCGACGGCTATCGATGATGGTGATCGGTGGAGGAATGTGGCTGCCGTGACAACTAGGAGAGGCTGATGGCAAGACAACAAAGCCTAAAGTTTGAGAGTAAAATAGAAGGGAGAGGCAGTGTTTCTTCCACTGCTGGAAAATGTGTATGTAGTTAGGAAAATAGACACGACTCCAGCCAAAAAAATAACCACGAAATCACGTTAGCCACGACATCCCCAACGGATTGCCCTACGAAAGGTGCCCTAGGGCTAAAACGGCCGAGGCTAAATATCACTCTTGAAAAGAACCACAAAATTCTAGTTTTGTGGCTATTTAGCTGCAAATAATAGCCGCGAACTGGTTCATTGCTAAATATGTGGCTATTGGCCACAAAAGTCACGTTCAGCCATATTAGCCAGAATTGAATTTCGTGGTTGGTTATGAGTACATCATCATCAAATGTTAGCCACAAATTTATTTTGTATCTAAGTTCGAGTCGAATTTGAACGCATAATAGTACCTATTTCGTGGCGATTAGCGTTGAAATTTGCCATGAATCTATTTAGTAGGAAAATCCGTGGCCATTTAGCCTTAACATTTGCACTGAACGCATTTGGTAGGATATCTGTCGCCATTTAGCCTTGACATTTGCATCGAATCTATTTGGTAGCAAAAGCTATTGGTATTTAACCTTGAAATTGGCTTTGAAAACATTTGGTTTTAAATTTAGTGGTCAAATAAATAAGCATTAATAAAAAAAATTACGAAATATGCCATAATATATGCACTAATTGCATTATGATAGTGCACTATAAACCTGCTAATATATGTTAATTACATTATCATAATGCAATTAGCTAAAACCTGCTAATATATGCTAATTGCATTATCATAATGCAATTAGCATTATGATAATGCTAATAAACAGCCAGAATTATAGCTAAGAATCCCGCACAAAAACCATTCAAAGTATCCACACAACAACCATCCAAATATCCACATAGCAACCATCCAAAATATCCAGCAAAATAAACCATCCAAAAACACCAAAATATCCAGACAATTCAGAGAGGGGTAAAACAGCCCAACACTTGAAAGAAAGTCATGAAGTGACATTATCCATGTTGCCTCCAATGTGTTTAAACAACTACTCAAGCATACCTTTGAGTGCCTTGTTCTGGGTTTGAATTTCCACATTTTGAGTTTGAGGAGTCTTCATCTCCTCTCGCATCTCCTTTATGTCATCCTTTAGAGGCTCAACAACTTGATGGGTGTGGAAAAGGTTGGAGGAGCGGGAAGGAGTCCTAGATTCAAGCTTTCCCGTGCGAAAGAGGGTGACACCTTCATCAGCCATTGCAAAAATCCTACGACTAGCATAGCTGTAACAAGCTTTAATCCATAGCTCGGTCTCCCTAGAACTTGAGATTGGTCCATCTCCATGCTCATCAGCCACAAGGCGTTCAAATTCAGCCTAAAAAACAATGCAAAACAGCAATAAAAACATGAGGCAAGAATAATAGGTACTGGTGCATATCAAGGAAAAAACATGAAGCAAGAATAACAACAACAAAAACAAGGTATTGGTGCATATCAATGCAAAAACATGAAGCAAAGAGAAGCAAATTTACCAAACAGCAACATCAACAAAAACAGCAATTGCAAGAGTCTGTGTACTGTTGCATATTTTTTATGGGATTTAGCAAATGGAAATTGAAGTTTTCATGTCTATTGATTCACAAGGAACCAAAGAGAAGCAAATTCACATAAGGAGAAGCAAAAGAGAACCCTAAATATCGACAAATCCAGATCATCACCATTCAAGTTCTCAAACACACATCTCGAACCAAACTTTCAAGTTGTCAATCTCAAAACTCCAAAACAAATAACATAGAGAGGAGAAGAACCAAACAAATCCAAAGAGGGAGATCCATCAAGGGGGAGAGAGAGAGAGAGGGAGAGAGAGAGAGAGAGAGAGAGAGAGAGAGAACCGTAAGCACAAAATTCATCCAGGAGGTTCATGTGTATTGATTCATTTGTCTGAATTTTGAACATGCAAAATACTTGAATTTAATTTCCTATTTAAAGTAGCTATATCTTTGTACACATCAACAATCAAAATCATATAATATCATACAAAAAGAACTCAAATTCAATCAAACATGAACCCAAAACTATAAGCACGAAAAGAACAAAATACTTGAATATACTTACAATGATTGCAACTGGTCGTTCACCTAGTCCAGTCCCATCTTCCTTTGACCAAAATTTTTTGACCACCTCAGAAATAAGCGGCATGCTCCCAGACTCCTTTTCCTTGCAAAAAAAAGAGTAAAGTCAATTTAAATAAATACTTATTTTTAAACAACAAACAGATTTTTACTTAAATTTTGAAAAGTGAATGTACTTACCATAACTTCCATCCATTTGGTAAACTTTCGAGAACCTCTTCGATAATTTGCAGCCTCTAATTACCTCTTTGATGACCGATTTGCGCATTCCCTTGAGCTTGTCTCACATAATTGGGATCCGTTTTCCTTATGGTGTTCATTCTCTCCCAATTCTTCTCGGAAACAAAGAAAGGTTTGGTCTTGTTTTCATGATGCTTCTTAAAGACATTGGTGATGTGTTTTCCGGCTTGGTGTAAAAAGACCTTTTGCATCAGTTCATCAGATTCCCTCCAGTAAAAAAATTTCTGCATTGTTGACAAAAAAAGACACTCACATTGAAGCAAGGTCTAGCAATCCAACAAAAATAGCAACATCAAACGATATTTAAAAATGAAGTTCATTTACAACAACCATTTCTAACAAATGGTACTTGAAAAAACAGATCCATCAATGGTTCTTTAAAAAAAATAGCAACCTTACATTGGTACTTAAACAAAAAAAAGCAACATGAACTTGTTTACAAAAAACAACAACATGAACTTAAAGCTGATCTTTGCAACATATATAGAAATACTCATGTATAGAATTAGTAAATGTAAAAAAACAGCAACATCACCTTAAACTCTTCAAACCACATCGTCTTAACTGGCCCTGGCACTTTAGAAATAATTGTCCATGGACCATTGTAGTGGCCATGCACAATTTCCTTCGTCTTGGAGTAGGCAGCTTTTCATGGTTCAAAATCACTAAAATGAAATGGATATAATTAGTAAATTTACAATGTAAATCACATTAATAAAAAAAAGTTTGAAAGGTTACCGGATTCCGTCTCCTTTAATCCATATAAGCAACTTTGGTTGAGTAGACTCTTCATCTTCTTCGTCATCTTCACCTTCCTCTTGTTCTTCTTCACCTTCCACTTGTTCTTCATCTTCTGATGGCCGGATCGATGGAGTAGATGATGGTGCAAAGAGATTGCCGAAGAGTGGACGGAAATCTTCACTTGGTTCGAAGATGGTGGAGCTCGGTGGCTGAATTTCATCTGGGATTAGAAGGGTAGATCTCCCTCATCCGTACTCGGAATTGGATGATTCCAAATCCCAGAGTTAGGTCCTTGAGTCTAGTTTAACCCCTCAAAATTTCAGATCTAGATGAGGTGTAATTTAGATGTTATGGCGAATATACTCACGTGGTGCAGAATTCCACCGGGATGGAAATGGTACGATTGAAAATGGAATGGAGGAGTGATGGATATGGATTTTTCCCTTGGATATGACTCACCAAGAACAACAAACTAGATTGCAAGAGCGTCGGATATGACTCAACAACGTTCTAACAAGAGATTGAACGAAAAACAAACAAAGGAACTTAGATTGAAAACAAGTAAAGAGAGAGCAATTTCATCGTTCAAGTCTAAGGGGAAAGTGGAGGCTTGGCACGAAATTATAACCTAGGTTTCACACTTCACTTAATCAGCCACCAACTTTAGAGAAATTACAAAAAACAACCTATAAAATCCAAGCACAAACTAATTGTCCTTATTCGTCAAAAGAGTCAACTCGAACCAAGAGTCATAAAGAAACTCCAACCTTCACCTTCTCTAACCAAAGTCCAACTTATGAGTCATGATCTCCTCCTCTATCTTCTCAAGCATTGCCCTAGCATGTGCTCGAGTTATGCGCCCAAGATAGGGCATGACACCTTGACTTGGCTTCTTAGCGCCTCGAACACCAGCCTTGGTTACTTGTCCAAGCGAAGACCCTCTCTTGTCGTGCAAATTGGACTTGTCATTAGAGCGAG
The DNA here is from genome assembly GCA_964016875.1 of Fallopia convolvulus. Lineage (NCBI taxonomy): Eukaryota > Viridiplantae > Streptophyta > Magnoliopsida > Caryophyllales > Polygonaceae > Fallopia > Fallopia convolvulus. The sequence goes on from OZ024722.1 coordinate 28,454,376, forward strand.
ATTCTTCACTCAAAACATGGAGCAAAGTGCCATAAAAAATGCCCGAAGAAGTGGCACCATCCATCAAAGGCCAAGGTGCCCAAGGTCGGAAACCGGCATGTGCAACGGCTCCTTAGTAGGCACGAGGTACCGAGGGTTCCAAGACTCAATAGAGGGCTCGGTAGAAGTCTTGATAGACAAACTCACATCATCTTCCTCATCATCTTCCTCAAGCTCTTCCTCATGGTCTTCCTCAAGCTCTTCCTCAAGCTCTTCCTCGTGCTCTTCCTCCACTTCTTCACCGTAGTCTTCATGAACTTGTGCATTGTCTTCTTCGAAGCCCTCTTCTATGTATGCCTCATTGTTTGCTTCATTCACTTGTGAGGAAGTGAGAATGGGAGTAGGGCTGGGATTGTTTGCAAGAGCTCTTGGATTTGAGAGAACTTGTTGTGAATGAGGTTCTTGAGTGAGCTTGGGGCTGGGATTTCTTGAAGGAATCCTTTCCATAGAGAGAACTTGTTGTGAATGAGGTGCTTCAGTGAGCTTAGGGCTGGGATTTCTTGAAGGAACCCTTTCCTTAGAGAGAACTTGTTGTGGACAAAGTGTTGGACTATTGTTAGGGCTAGGAGTTCTTGAAGGGTCAAGAACTTGTTGTGAAGAAGATGCTAGAGTAAGATTAGGCTTGGCTTTCTTCAAAGAAGTACTTGGAGCACAAGGAACTTTGATTGGAGAAGGGATGACATGTTGTGGAGTAACTTGTCGGTGGGAAACTTTATTAAATCTTGGACTACTACGAACCAGGAGGGTTGGTTGTAACAAAGGAGGTCTCTTAGGACTATGAAGAAGCTGCTCCGAAGAAGTACGAGGAGCACGAGTGAAGTTGCAATTGAGATTTTGGGCTCGTCCTCGTGTTGTGCTTCTAAGGTGACGCATGATTCAACCAAACCTTGCAAAACAACATACCAAAAACAACAACCAAAGCTGTTTTAATAGCCACACACAAACAAATTAATCATGAAATTAAAAAATGAATGACAAGCAAGGAGAACCAAGAAGAAGCAAGGAGAAGCAAAGACAAGCAAGGAGAATCAAGGAAAAGCAAGACAAGCAACACCAATTTCATATGAGTTGAGCAAATGAGTTGAGCACATGCAAGACAAGCAACACCATTTCGAACCATAAAGCATGAAAATCTGTTGTAATAGACACACACCAACAAATTAATCATGAAACTTAAAAATGAATGAAAAGCAAGGAGAAGCAAGAAGAAGCAAGGAGAAGCAAAGACAAGCAAGGAGAATCAAGGAGAAGCAAGACAAGCAACACCAATTTCAAATGAGTTGAGCACATGCAAGACAAGCAACACCATTTTGAACCCTAAAGCATGAAAATCTATTGTAATAGACACATACCAACAAATTAAACCCTCAGTCTAAAAAATGAAAGACAAGCAAGGAGAAGCAAGAAGAAAGACATGCAAATTCAACAACCCTCCAAATCGAGTTCAAAGAGAAGCAATTTCACATAAGGAAAAGCAAAATCACAATTCAATCTCAAAATCTATTGTAATAGACACACACCAACAAATTAAACCCTCCAAATCGAGTTCAAGGAGAAGCAACATCACCATTCAATCTCAAAATTCCAGCCCAATAACATACATCAAGGGTTAGAGAATGGGTGGAAGAAAAATCAGATCTAGAACCAAACTAAACCAAAGAATCGATTGCAATCAAGGGAGGGAGAGAGAACCTGAAGAGATCTCGAACCAGATCCTTCTTGAGCTCTAACCAAATCCTTCCTCCTACTCTAACCAAAATCAGATCCCTTGAGCTCTAACCAAATCCTTGTTCACGTGAGAGAGCTCGAACGCGTTGTTTAACCAAGGAGAGGGATAGAGAGGCGTCTGGAAAGAGTGAGGTGCAAATGTAGGGTTAGCAAGAGTGCTTCCAATCAAATAAGAGGAAAGAGATGGGCTTGGGTGTATTTTGGGCCCAAACTCACTCAAATTTTCCCTCTAGTCAAATATCTAGCCCACCAATCTCCCAAATAATTTTCCCTCCTTAATTTCAACCGAGATAAACTTTCCTTCCTTAATGACCTATCCCTCCCTCCTTAGATGAAATTTCCCTCCTAGATGAATTTTCCATTCTAGTATAATTTTTACTCCTAATAGAAAAAAATTGGTAGAAAATAAATTACAAAGCATATTTTGCAAAAGGATAATCATGTTGATATAAAATAAATGAAACTATGATAAGATGAATTACTACTCACAATTTTCGGAACTTGAATCTGAAGGAAAATCATCTTCTTCGTCATCATTTCCAATGTCCGAGCTATCTTGGTCGCTTTGAACATCGTATGCTTCCTCATGATGAGAAAGTGGATCATTAAGATGTAACGGTAATGAGTGAATTGACGACCCTGCAAATCCATCAATCTCAAATTCCTCCGGTTGTAATGGATCTAAATCATTTGGCTCGTCCTCCTTTCTCTATGTCCATCGTTGCTCAACTCTAGCTCGAGGCTTTGTCTTACACACATATCTCCAATCTGAACGACTTCGGGGTGCGCCGGGGAAGTCTACGTAGTAAACTTGGATGCATTGTTGTGCAAAGACAAAGGGATCATGCTTGTTATATCGTCTCTTCACATTAATCTCCTGAAAATGGTATTCTGGATGGACTTTCGTCCCTCTCGCACCCTAATTTTTGCTCATATGCTAAATGTACAATGAGATGCTCCATACAATCAAAGAAAGATGGTGGAAATATCCTTTCCAACTGGCACAATATAAGAGGTGCAGCACGTTCTAAATCCTCAACACATTTCATCTCATGTGTGGATGAACATAATGATTGGAAAAATAAGCTCAATTCTGTCAATGGCCCCCAGACACCCACAGGTAGAAGTTCCTTGAAAGCAATTGGTAGAAGTTTTTGCATGAACACATGACAATCATGACTTTTCCTTCCGATTAGTCTACCCTCTTGTAATTGCGCACATCGACCAATATTGGAGACATACCCATCCAGAAATCTCAAGCGCCTCAACTAATTAATCAAGGTTGTCTTTTTATCTCTATCTAATGCATACAATGCTTTTGGTTTAGGGCCCTTATGGTTATCCTCCACCTGAAGCTCTAGGCGATTACAATATAGGCGCAAGTCCTTCCTCGAGCTGATGTTGTCTTTTGTCTTCCCCTTAACAACAATTACAGTGTCAATCAAGTTCTCAAACACATTTTTCTCAATATGCATGACAACAAGGTTGTGTCGAAGAAAATTATGCTTCCAATAAGGAAGCATCCAGAAAATGCTTTCCTTTGTGAACTTATGAGTTTCACCATAGCCATCTGGATATTCACATGGAGACTCCATGGTGGTCGACAAACCTTGAACACGTTCCCATATCTCTTGACTTGATAATTACGGAATAGAAGGATCATCCTCAGTTCTCTCTTTTTAAAAGTTTCTCCTATTGTTCATGAATGAGTGATCTAATTCCAACAAGCACTGATGGCAATCAAACCATGAAGCCTTCCGTCCATTTTGTAAATGAAAGGCTTTTGTGTTCTCCGTGCAATGAGGACAAGAATAAATACCAGCAGTACTCCACCCAGATAACATGCCATACGCAGGGAAATCATTCACTGTCCACATAAGAGTTGCATGCATCCTAAATTTTTTTTTCCACTAGAAACATCAAATGTTGGCACACCCTCTCTCCACAACAAAAACATTTCATCAATCAATGGTTGCATACAAATATCTATTAGCTTCTTTGGATTTTATGGACCTGGAACAATGGTACTTAAGAACAAATAAGGAGCCTTCATGCACATATCTGGAGGTAGGTTGTAGGGGGTGACAATCATTGGCCAAACAAACCAAATGGGGAAAATCCATCTGAACACAAACATACCAAATGGGGAAAATCCATCTGAACACAAACATAATCTCACATTACGAATCTCAGATGCAAACCTTGGAAATGTTCTATCAAAATGCTTCCAAGCCTTAACATCTGATGGGTGACTCATATACCCTTCATCTGTTTGGTGTTCAACAAGCCAACACATCTTTGAAGTTGTTTCCTCCATATCATACAATCGCTGCAAACATGGGATCAATGGCAAGTACCGCAACACCTTATTAGATATTGGCTTTCCTTTTTGAGACAAACAAGTTCGATACCTTGGACTATTGTAAAACTTACACTCAGTGGCATCAGTGTCATCCTTCCAAAACAACATACAACCTTTGGGGCAGAGGTGTATCTTTTGTTGGGGTAACCCGGACTCTTTAGTCAACCTCTTCTGTTCATAGAAACTTTTTGGAAAGTTATTGTCCTTTGGCAATACATCATTGACTTTCTGGAGTAGTGCACTATATCCAGCCTGTGACATATTGTATTTGGTCTTTAACTCCTTAAAAGAACCAGCTGCAGCTAATTGTTACACATGAGAACCGTCATATAATGGTTGATCTGCTGCCCTCAAAACATCATTGAAGCGCTCAGATAAGAAGGACATTTCCTCATGAACATGGTTGATCGGTTGTTCCATGCTAATTTCTTCTTCTTGAACATTGTTGATCGATTTGTCCATGTTAATTTCTTCTTCATGAATAGGGTTTTCAAACTCTACATGACGACTACTAATTGGCTCATTCACATAATTGTTAGGGTCAAACCACGAAGGTGGAACAAAACTTGGACCAACTGCATCAAAAACCATTATGTGAGTAGGATTCAAGTTATCAAATAAATGAATCCCAATCCCAAAGAAATCCATATCATTGGGATTTGAAGTAGGATTCAAGTCTTCCAAGGGAGGTGATGAGTTGACAAAAGGTGATTCTCCGTGTGCGGTCCACCAATAATAACTGTCAACAAAACCTTTTCTGAATAGATGAAGGCGAACAATGTCTTTATCTTGAAATTTGCCATTCTTGCAAAGGAAACAAGGAAATTTGATCTTCTCCCCATCCATGAAATTCGGTTGAGCTATTGCAAACTGAATGAATGTTTCAACACCATCAAAAAATTCGCTTCTCAAACCTTCACCATTAGGAAGCCATCTATCATACATCCACTCAAGATTATCCATGTTATATAAGGTACCTATATTCAAATAAGTAATTATTACTAGATCAATAACAAGAAAAATATTAAGAACGAATTAAAGAATAGGTGGCTAATTTCGTGGTTAATTCTGAATATTTTGGCACTTAAAATAGGTTACAATCACCAATGTATGTTGTTATTCTAAAAAATATAAACATAAGGACAACACACGTACCAGATTCAAGCAATAGCGGATGATAAGCAAACGATAGAATGGTTAATTCTGAATATCTCCACAATTCATTTAGATTTACATGTCTTTTGAATGATTTCAATGTCTTAAAACCCTAAAAATGTATTTGCATTTAGATATGCATGTCTTTTGGATCTAAGGTTTATTTTTGTCTACATGTTCACTTAGAACAAACATCTCAACGAATCATGAATATTCTGAAACTGATTGGCTTTTAACAAATATAAGTGTTGCTGAGTACATGTTGTTTACATTTATTTGGTATAGCAAATTGACTGTCAATCTGATTGGCTTTTAACTGATTGGTAACAGAATTACAAATGTCTGGCATGCATTTATTTGGAATAGCAAAAGTAGAAGTAGTTTTTTTTAAGTAGGTTGATGTGTGTGTTGCAACATAAATATGATAAGAATGTTTTGAAGTGCATTTTGAGCAGGTTTGGTAAGATAAGATTGTTTATGTCAATTGAGGTTTGGATCATGATAGTTAAAATGAGAATGGGTGCATTTATGCCTTTTATTAACAATATATTTGATTGCTCTATTTATTTTCTCAAAACACTTTTTCTAGTTGTCAAATACTTCAATGCTCTATTTCTTTTATTTTGTCACATTTAAACCGGTGCATTTCTTTTCTTCTCAGTTTGTGAAAATGCCAAGGAAGTGGACGCATGAGGAAGAGTTGATCTTCCTCAAGATTGTTCAAGAGATTAGTCCTCCCTTGGATGATACCCAGTGCCCTAACTGGGTTAATGTGAATGAACGTTTTCAGGCTGAATGGGATTTCCGCCACACCAAGGGGGGCGTTATGTGGGATTCAAGTACTTGGATAATTATTGGTCATGACGAGTAGTGGGCGGGGAAGTTCATAGAAATTGCAAATTTTCTATTGTACAATACTACAATGTGAGGGTGCTTGCTTAGTTAATTATTCTGATTTCCTCGTTTTTGTTGTCATGTATTGATTCTAATTCCTAAAACACCGAACATTGTTCATTAGAAAACATCATGTCATCATTACACGTTTTCTGCCTTAGAGAAGATCATGTTGTTATTTAAGAACATCATTACATAATATTCCAGGGGTACCTAACTTTTAAATTTGCACCATATAATAGAAATTCATGATTTCTATCGCTTTTGTTCGCCTAACACCTTTTCCTTCACTGCTTATGTTTTGTTTTTATTATTTAAGCTTCGCACTTCTCTTGTGTGTTAGGAATGCCGCTATTACAAGAATTTCAGAACTTATGGCATGTACCCCAATATGAGTTGTCTTTTGGACGGTATTTGGAATGACCGACTCATGGATGATGAAGGGATGGCGTTCTACCTGACTAGTGACGATGAGGAAGACGTGGGTTGTAGCAAACAAGAGGAAGAGGAAGAGGAAGAGGAAGAGGAAGAGGAAGAGGAAGAGGAGGAAGAGCAGGAAGATGAAGAGTAAGAGTAAGTGTAAGTGTAATGGTAAGTGTTAAGAGTAGGAGTAGGAGAATTGACATTTAGGGTTTTATGTGATCTTTTCTATGGATTTTATGTAGCAAACAATCTTGTATGAATGTTGACATTGACAATTATGTTGGGATAGGCAGGTTTATGTAAGTTTGGGCAGATTTAGGCAGGTTTATGTGCATTTTGGGGGAGGATCTGCCCAAATTTTATGTGTTTTTTTTCAGCGGGCTTATGACATTCAATTGTGAACATTTTACGTGTTTGCCCAAATTCATGTTTGGACCTTTTTAAGTGCACTTTGTATAATTAAGGTCTATGGTGTTTGGAACGTACATTTGAGGCATATTTGTGCTAGATGGTGTTTAGAACAGATATTAAGTGCATTTTGAGCAAGTTTTCATGAACGAATAGTATCTGGGTACTAAGCTCCAGACTTTGTCCTGAATATACACACAAATCTTTTTTCATGGCTAATTAGCTACTACTCTAGAAATGAACCTAGATGCGCAAGAAATTCACGTCCATTCGGCCTTAACTTTAGCCACGAGCTTGTTTTCATGACAATATGGCCAGAAATCAAAACCAAATCTAGCCACGATCACTTTTCGGGGCTATTCGGCTCCAAAACTAGCCACAACTCTATATTTCATGGCCATATTACTCGCAAACTGAAATATTTTTGGTTAAACTTATGGTTGTTACCACCCAAATTACCCTCGCCAAAATTCGTGGCTATATATTTTCTAGCTACAAACGAGTTTTCCAGCAGTGTTCCCTCTATGTGGCTGGTTTGTGTGTGAAGTATAAATGAAGAATGTTAAAGGAATAAAAAAAATACAAAAATAGGTGATGGCGGTGGTGTGTTGTTATGTTATAAGATTGCTTGGAAAAAAGAGTAGCTTACTCATGTTAATAAAGCAGAGAAGGTGGCTCTTGTGAGTAATCCAAACAAAAGCATGAAATTGTAAATTTCACGTTGACTGCTAGATAACTCGCACGCACGCACTTATATATATTAGAGTACCGAGACACGTTTTTAAGCTTAGGCATATATGGTATTCAATATATAAAAATGTCGGCATATGTGTACATATTAATTGTAATCTGGTAGTCCTGTATACACATGCTAAACTTATATATTTTGGGCTTTATATATAATACATCAAAGCCAATATTGGGTTGTGCAAGTCTTTTGCCAGTGCAAGTCTTTTGTCACTCTCTATTTGATTTAGGTGCCAGTGCAAGTCTTTTGCCACTCTCTATTTAGTCCAAAGCCAATACGGGGCCGTTGGAACCTTTCAGCATGAACCTTTATATGGCAAATGGATCATGTGTTCAAGCAGCTATAGTCGTTGATGATGTTCCTGTCCAAGTGGGAAAATTCTTTGTTCCTATGACTTCATTGTAATGGAGATGCCTGAAGACCCAGTGGTGCCTATCATCCTTGGTCGACCATTCCTCGCCATAGTTGGAGCACGAATTGATGTTAGGAAGGGAATCCTAACCTTTGACATCGGGGAGGAAGTGGTTGAATTCCGCTTCAACTCCTCAATTGATGAGACCGCGGCTACAAAAATCAATGCTTCATTCTTATACAAAGCCCGGGAATGTTGAGCCGTTCGTTGATTACCACTTGGATAAGCGCTTCACGCTGAACAAGGTTGCATAACACATCACCGAGGAGTCTACCGACCCTCCATTGTTGGTAATGACCTTTTACCCGATGAAGAAAGATAATCACATATCCATTGACGGGCTAGACATGCACGTTACCGAGGCATTCCTTGATCCAGTGGGGTCGGTAACGACCTCCGTACCCTCGATAACAATGCCCTTTCTAAAAAGCAACGGTGAGTCCTCTTGCTCCGATTTGATAAAATCCGGTAAAGATCCTTTCTTACATCCTTCTTCTACATCCTCTCCTTACATTCATGCTATAAGAGGGTCCAAGCCTCCTTGGTCAGCAGATTTTACTAACCCTTGTGTAGGACTTCCAAGCATACTTATTTACGATAAGGGACCACAATGTATGGAGGGGACCTTTGACACTTTCCCGGATAAGTATGGGGTTTCTCATGATTCCGACGAAGCCAGACGAAAACCGCCCTAAGTAAGCCAAGGTAAGTTCATCGGGCTAACAACATTAAAAATAGCACTTACGGCAGGCAACCCGGTCTTTGTTTTTATTTCTTATATCTTTTTGCTAGCTTTCTTTTGACTTGTTCTTAGATTAGGTTTAAGGTATTCGGAATAGAATGCTTTGATCAGTGATACAGGAAAAAAAGGCAAAAACGAAGACATTCGGTGAAACTACAAGTAGGTCGGTAACGACCCCCTCAGGGTTGGTACCGACCCGTGCAATGTAAATCGAAAATCCACGCCAACTTCCAGGTAAGTTTTTTTTCCTTTTATACTCTCTTTTACCCCACCATCTTCCCTTCTTCTCATGACCCCTCTCCCTCAAACTGAGCCCCCTTTCCCTCACCTCCTCCTTCACCGGCGCACCCCCTCACACCACCATACTACCGCCGGCTACTGTCGCACCACCACACCATCGCTGTTGTCGAGCCTTTCCTCCACAAACCAGCCAAAAAAAGCCAAATACCCCGGTACCGAGCAATTCCATTCTTGTTCGTTACCGATCGAAAAACCCTCGTTACTAAACCAAATCTTCTCTATTTTCTACTATTTCTTCAACTTCGGTATGTGTTCTGAATCTTCAATCTTTATTTCGATTTTCTAGATCATAATGATGATTTTTGGTTGATTTGCATATCTAGATCTAGATCTAGGTCGAAATTTTTATGCTTAAATTCTTGCCTCCTTGTTTCAATTTGCTGTAATATATTAATGAACAATGTTTTTCCATGTTTAAGATTGAATATATTTCGATTATGAGAATGAATTTGCTTGTTCTTATGCTTTCTAGATCTACACTTGCTTGAGCAATTTTGGCATGTTTGGGATGGTTTTTGTTCAATTATGGGGTTTTTGGTGTTTGGTGTCTCTTGATTGTGTTGGAAACTTGCTAAGGTGATGCAATTGCTAGGTGTTTGATGGTTCGAAATCGAGACTTTCACTCGAACTGAATTTTGGCGTTACTGTTGGCTCGTTACCGACCCCCCAGGGTCGGTACCGACCCTTGTTCTTTACCAGGAATATCGAAAACAAACAGGCCCTTCGTTACCGATCCCCATGGCTCGGTAACGACCCTGCAGACTCGACATTTGATTATTGCATGATTTATGTTGTATTTCTAGGATGTAACTCGGTTCATTTATGCATGATTGATTCGTTTACTGATTCATTATGCATGATAGTCTTGCTCTCCTACTCATTTGGCATACTATCATGATGTTTCGAGTGATTTTGGGTACTTGTTTTTGGTTCAAGTATGGGGTCATTTGGTGCTTTTGTTTTGTGTGGAGAAATTATCTTGGAATTCTTTTCCATGTGCAGGATAAATTGGCAGGACCAAGTCGAGCAAACATGAGGGCTAGGAAGCCATCTCCGCCGGCTATGGCTGAGGTGGTGCTGAAGACCGAAAGGGAGGTTGAACTATACAACATTGTGATCACCCGACCTCACAAGACGAGGTGGTTCTCCAAAGCTCATGGCAAGAAATTGGGAATATATAGGGACATCAGGTAGGCGTTTGCCCATATTGGCGCCGCCCACCTTCTAAATGCCGACGACCTACACTACCCCGCCCTCACTGTTGAATTTGTGGCTACTCTCAAGCTCAAGATTGATGATCCAAATTCAGCGAGAAAGGTTAAGTTCCGACTTGGGAACGAGCTCTACACTCTCACTTTGGAGAGGTTCAACACCCTCCTTGATTTCCCTAGCCCTTCTCAAGGTTACAAATCCCTTGATGACTTCAAGGTTGACGAGACATGGGGATACTTGACGGGCCAGCCTCACTGCCCTCAGCGCGCACTTCCAGGCAAGGATATTGCCAATCCCCTCTTTTGTATTATCCTAAGAATTCTAGGGAGTACAATATGGGCCAAGAAGGAACTATCTAGGCCTATAAGGAAGGAAGTGGCTTGTCTCTGCACTATGTTGTTCAAGGATCACGCCTCCATGAACTTCAGGTATGAATGGTTGAAGTACGTGCCGGAGTACGGGGCAAAGTTAGAGGAGATTTTTTTTGGTGGCATGGTTACCCGTATTGCTCGAGCATGTGAGGTTGACTTCTGTCTCTACACTGGGCAACCAACAGAGATGATGGACACCAACTACTAGGTGGCATTCGGGATTTTCAAGAGAAGTGGTGAAGGGTTTGAGACAACGGTCAACGGCAAACAAGTGGTGGTGACTGAAGAAAATATGGAGCTCTTGTACCTTCCTAATTGGTACAAGACATGGACTGCTATGCCCTTTCCTCTCGCCCCAAGACCCGAGAGGTTGAGCCATTGTTGAGGAGGAAGGCGTCACGGTTTCCAAGGAACGAAGAGTTCAATGAGCAAGGCGATGGAGAGCACGTTAACGAGCCCTATGGGTTCGGTAACGATGGTTATGCACATGCTGGAGGGCACGTTAACGAGTCTCAAGGGTTCGGTATGATGTTGTATGACCCCGTTACCGACCCCCAGTTCAACCACGCCCAGCACGGTACCGAAGGGATATGGGTTCGGTTACGAGGGTTCTACCGAGCAGTATCCGGGCTACCGAGTCCTCCAACCCAGCGACGCCAGCTCCAGCTCCGCACCGCCTCCATGGGTTGATGATTTGGTTCATAGGATGGATAGCCCCCAGACGGGACAACTGAGGATATATGAGCAGACACATCAGTTCCGTGAGTACTATGAGCACCATCGGAGAATAGGTGAGCAGCGCTGGAACGCAAATGATGCTCGTTGGGATCAGAGCGATGAGTGGTGGTAGTCCACTGCTAAGTCCAAGCAAAGTAATGATAAAGCCAAGAATTCCTCTATGTATGCTTCATGAGACTTAGTTGGGATTTCGGGTTGATGAAAAAGAGATGTGTGTGCTTTAATGTTTAGAGAGTTTGGTGTGATGTTTTGAGAGTTTTGGTGAGTTGTGCTGGAGAGTTTAGGAGTCTTGATTCCCGAATTTTTAGCACCACATAACCAAAATATTTCCACACCTTATTGCTATTATTTAGCTCCATTACAACCTGGCCGAATGGAAGCTTCTATGAAGTTTTTCATTGAGCCTAAGTTCTTTTGATAATTCCGCTTGTTTTGACATCTTTTATAGAGAGATTGGTAATATAAGTAACAATATCTATGAGTTTTTGCATTTAGGATGAGTTGACAAATGTTTAAATGCCTAAACACATGAGAGTTGAGTGAAACACATATTCCTTAGGAGGTTGGATTGTGATTGATTGTGCTTATTAGTTGCTCATATATGTGTGATGACGTTTAAGTCACTTGTCTATCTTTCACTTGTGCTGAATTTGCTTTTTGATAAGGGATATTACTTGATAGATTTGTTGATGGTTTTGAAATTGGTTTCGTGATTGCTTGAGGACAAGCAAGCTTAAGTATGAGGTATTTTGATGTTTGTGCTTTTAGCCTTGTTTATTTGTGTCTTTCGTGTTTTTAGATCTTGTTTAGTTGTGTTTTGTGTTTTTGTGTAGGTTTTGAAGCAAATTGGAAGCATTCATGGACATTGCAGGAGAGGAGCATAGTTGGAAGAAGTGAAGTAGTTGGAAGAAGATCCCGAAGAAATCCAAAGAGAAGTGAAGAATAAGCAAGGAAACAAGCCTAAGACAGGCTCGTTACCGACTCTGGTGGGGTCGGTATCGAGGCCTTCAGAACATAGATTTCGAGAAGTTCAACAGAGAGTCCTACCAACCTTGACGGGGGTCGTTACCGAGGTCCCCGTGTCGGTAGGCGTGACCGACTTTGTGCTTTTAAGGAAATTATTCCGATCTCTTTTATGTTTGGTAGTTTTTATCTTCAAGGAAACTTTTTAGATAGATCCTTTAGTATTTAAACCCTCCATTGGACAAAGTTTGGTAGCTCTCTCTCTCTCTCTCTCTCTAGGTTTAATTTCCACACAAGTTTTAGGATTTGGGAGACAAGTTTGGTTTGCTTGGAGCACAAGGAAGAGTTTGTTTAAGGGTTTCTTGTGTTCTAAGTTGGTTTTGGAAGACAAATTGTGTATTGAATTCAAGTAAGTTTTAGTTTAATTCAAGTTATGTTTTCCTTCAATTGTTTGGTTTGTTTCTTCTCCACCATGAGTGAGTAATTCTCTTGTTCTAGGGTTAGGGTAAAAACACGATATAGTTGTACATTATGATGATGTGAATGAATGAATTGATTGCCTTTTATCTATTTTACTACTTGTTTGTGCATATGCTTCGACGAAAGTTAAAGTAATTCATGTTTATGACTTTATCGAAAGATAAAGTTGTGAACTTGAATGGAGATAAAGTTTGAAACGAAAGTTGAGAATACTATAGATCAAAATAAGTAGATTAAGTGAATTAATTTATGAAAGTTGATTGATTTGCTTGTTTGTTCAACAAAAGTTGATTACTTGTGTTTAAAGGAAGGATCTTCATGATTCATATTATTCTAATTGCATGACTATGTTGTGGTAAACCCTAAATCCTCGATTTTTCTCTCGCATGTGAAAAACCCTAAATTCCCACTAACCTCGTTACCGACCTGTGTGACATCGGTACCGAGCATGTTTATTTTGTTGATTGCTTTGGTTTTCGTCTTAGATTATACCTCGTTATCGACCCTGACAAGGTCGGTACCGAGCATTTCAGTGCCCTGACTGCGTTGTTTGCTTTGCTTTTACCTCATTATTGCTTCTATTTGTTTGTTCTTTGATGTCCATGTTTTTAGCATAGTTTTAGTATGTTTTTCTAGGTCTTTTAGTCTAGTTTAGTTGTGTTTTTGTGAGTGTTTTGTGTCTTTTTAGTATAGTTTACATATTTGTGAAAAGTATGGAAACTACACTATTTGTGTGTTTTTGTATAGGTTTTGAGGCGGATTTGGATGCATTCAAAGGACATTAGAAGAGAGGATCAAGCTAGGAAGAAGGAAGGAAGAAAGTTATGGAAGAAACCCCCACAAAATCCAAAGCAAGAAGGAAGAAACATGAGCAATTAAGTCAAGACCAACCTCGATCGACCCTCTGGGTGTCGATATCGATGCATTCAACCCAGCCGCCCAAATTAAAGGCCCATTAATTGCTATTATTCCAAAATCTTTTATCTTTAGTAGGTTTTGTTTTTATGGAAACTTTTTAAGAGGGATATTCCTGTATAAATACCCTTGTTTAGACTCAGTCTACTCTCTCTCTCTCATGTTAGAATTGAAGGAGATGCTTCTAGGGTTTGTTTTTAGACGCTATTTTGGTTTTCTAGAAGACAAGTTGTTGCTTGGAGCACAAGCAAGAAGATTGTGGGAGATTTTCTTGTGTTCTAGGTGTGTTCTAAGACAAGTTTGAAGTTTCAATTCAAGAAAGTTTTTAGTTTTAATTCAGTTATATTCTCTTTCAATTGCTTTGCTTGTTTTTCTCCAATCATGTATGAGTAGTCTTCTTTTCTAGGGTTGGGGTTAGAAACCCAACATGATAGTGCATAAATGATGATGTGATGAATGAATTGAATGCCTTTTATCTATTCTTCTACTTGTTTGTGCATAAGCTTTGACGAAAGTTGAAGTATTTCATGTTCTTAACTTGATTGAAAGAGAAAGTTGTGAATTTGAATACGAGATAAAGATTAAGACGAAAGTTGAGAACTTTAGATCAAAGCAAGTAGATTAAGTGAATTGATTTGTGAAAATTGATTGATTTGCTTGATTAATTCAACGAAAGTTGATAACTTTATGTTAAAGGCATGATATTTATGATTTATGTTATTTGAATTTGCATAATTGTGTTGTGGTGAGCCCCTATCCTAGAGTTTTTCCCTTATTTGAGTTAAGTTTTTATTTCCCGGTTGCCTCGATATCGACCCTACCCAGGTCAATACAGACTTGCAATTTTCCCCTTTCTTCTTGTTGTTTACTTAGTTTTTCTACTGCAAACATACCTCGGTAATGACCCTGACAAGGTCAATATCGACCCCTTCCAGTGCATTTATTTAGTTATTTTGCTTTGTTTTGCCTTCTCTTTTGCTTTTTAGTTTAGTAATCAAACATAACCTTGCTTCTCGTGGACGATCCTGACCTCCCTATACACGGTGGGGTCTTGACTACAAATTTATTTGTTGTCGAGAAACCCTATCAACAAATTGGTGTCGTTGTCGGGGAAGCAACAGTGTTGTGTTTAGTTGCTTTTTGGGTTTGGGAATAGCCCGACCCTGTGTTTATTTCTGATTTGTTTTCTTTTGTTTGTCTTTTCAGGTTTTATACAATGGTTGCTCTTGAGGATATTGCCCCACAGATGGTTGCTCTCCGCAGACAGATGGAGGCGTTCCAAACCGAGAGGGATCAAGAAAGGGAGCAACGTACTCAATTACAAGAGCAGTTGAATGCTATCCCTAGGAATGCCAAACAATACATGCACCCGGAACTGAGGGTGCCAGAATTAGCAATAGTGCTTCCTGAGATAGAAAGGGCGTTTGAAATTAAATCTCAGTTTATATCCCTAATTAAGAGGGCTAAGTTTGAGGGAAAACCAACTGAGTGCCCTATGGAGCATATTCGTAATTTTGTTGATTTATGTGACACCATTGTTGTTGATGGTGTTTCTCTTGAATATGTCCAACTAAAAGCGTTTAAATGGTCTCTTGCAGGTAAGGCCTTGAGCTGGCTAGAAAGCTTACCTCCTAGGTCGATAAGGACGTGGAGAACCTTGCATGACTTATTTATGACTAATTTCTTCCCTCCTGCCAAGACTACGGAGTTAAGGAAGCGAATCACTTCTTACCACCAGCTGCCTAACGAGACATTCGTGGAGACGTGGGAGCGATTCAAGGAGATGATGAGGCAATGCCCCACCCATGGTCAACCGCAATACGTTCTACAAGAGATATTCTTTCAGGGTATAGACGCTGAGACAAAGAACCGCCATAACTTGCATACTGCTTGCGGTTTTATAGAGATGGAGCCTGACGTTGCATGGGAATTGCTGCATAAATTGACCAATTATGATGCAATGTATGGGACCCAACAACCGCCCCAACCTCAAAAACGGCTCTATAATCCCAATAAAGACGAAGTTGATCCCGATATTAAACATCAATTCTTACAAGATGAGATCAACCGTCTGAAGAAACAGGTAAGTTTTCTGAAAACCTCTCAACCCTGTCAAGAATGTGGCTCTCAAGCCAATAGTACTTCTACCTGCACTAACATTGAGCAGGTTAGAGCCGCTGAGACATATGCTGAAATGAACTATATGAGAGAGCAATATAGGAACACACCTAATCATTATGATAGATAAGCAATTATCCCAGCTGGGGAGGTTACAATCAAAGTCAAAACTAGGTACCTCCACCACAAGAAAGGAAGGCTCCTCCTTACTGACCACTAGGATATCAAGAGGTACCTTTATGGGTACAAGGCCTACAAGAGGGCATCCACAACAAGATTGATGGAGTCCACAACAAGATTGATGGAGTCCGTTCTGACCTAAATAATCAGATGAAGGGTGTACAGGCCCAATTGGGAGAATTTGACACGTGGAGAAAGAGCGTAAACTCCCAACTTGGCAACCTGGCTGCACAGATTCCAAGACCTCAAGGGCAACTCTTGGGCCGCCCCGAAGAGAACCCGAAAGGCCAAATTGCAGAAGTCCAACTCCGAAGCGGCAAGACACTACCGGACCGTGCTGAGGCAAAGGAGAAAGAGCCCGGTAACGAGGACGATGACCCCAACAGGGTCGATACCGAGCCCCAATAGGTCGATACCGACCCCAACTATGGTAACTCTTCACCTCCAGACCACTCTCTTAGTCCTAGGCTCGATATCGACCCCACAAGGGTCGATAACTACCCTTCTGAAGCACCTCTCGAGCCTGTTTTGGTTCCAAGACCGGTGAAGACTCTTCCCTTTCCTTCTATGAAATCTAAGGATTCAACAGAAGGGAAGTTTAGGCGTTTTGTCAAAATTCTCTAGGGCTTAAACATACCTATTCCATTCAGTGAGGCCCTTAATGAAATGCCTGCGTAAACTAAATTTTTAAAAGAGATCTTAAGCAGGAAGCAATCTATATCAGAGCTGACGAATGAGGTCCAATCCTTGGTGCTCCCAGAAAAATTAGGCGACCCAAGTAAGTTCTCTATCACAATAGGGATTGGAGCTTACAAGTTTAAAGCTTTATGTGATTTAGGTGCTAGTGCTAGTCTCCTACCACTCTCTATTTGGTCAAAGGTCAATATGGGACCGTTGGAACCTGTCAATTTGAATCTCTACATGGCAAATGGATCATGCATCAAGGCCACTGGAGTCGTTGAGGATGTCCTTGTTCAAGTTGGCAAATACTTTGTCCCAAACGACTTCATAGTTATGGAGATGTCGGAAGACCCTGTGGTGCCAATCATTCTTGGACGACCATTCTTAGCCACCGCATGGGCATGTGTAGAGGTTAGAAAGGGAGTCCTCACATTTGACATTGGGGAAGAGAAGGTCAAGTATCGCTTCAATACTGCCGCGAATGAGGTCGCGAAAAGCATTAACAAGGAGCCTACTAACCCACCATGGGTCGGTACCGACCCTTCTCTAAGTACGAAAACAAGACAGTTCAAGGAGGTCACACCCACTAAGAAGCCTACCGACCCCCCATGGTGGGTCGGTATTGACCTTTTTTTGACAGATCACAATGTTGGGGACAAAATCGAGCCCGTTACCGAAAATCAGACACCACCAGCAGGGTCGTTAACGACCCACATACCTTCGGTAACGACCCATCCTCAGAGTGACAAAGTTAAGTCTCCTTGCTCTGATCTAATTGATTTTGGTCATGATCCTTTCTTTCATCCTTCTTTACAACTCCTACTATCGAGCATACAGTGAAAGAGTCGAAACCTCCTTGGTTTTCGGATTTTACTAACCCTAATGTAGGACTTCCAAGCATTCTTGGGGATGATAGAGGACCGAATGTCCTAGAGAGAGGCTTTGATGCTTTTCCATCTAAGTATGGGGTTTCTCAAGATCTCTACAAAGCTGGATGAAGCCACCCTAGGTAAGCCGAGGTAAGTTCGTCGGGCTAACAACGTTAAAAATAGCGCTTACGGGAGGCAACCCGCTATTTGTTTTTGCTTTCTTAGATCTTTTTGCTAGGTTTCTTTTGATTTGTTTTTAGGACTAGATTAAAGATTTTCGGAATAGAATAGTTTTGATAAGTTATACAGGTGAGATTGGATATAATCGAAGCGGCTCAATAGCTCGTTAACGACCCCCACAGGGTCGGTAACGACCCTTGCGGTAAACCCGACAAAAGTTCTGCCGACTACGGTTTCTTTATCAATGATTACCCCCCTCTTTCAAGTGTTCCAGGGATGTCTTCAAAGTCGCTTCAAAATTGATCTTGTGAGTTCGTTTTCATTTCCCTATTTCTTTATTTTTACCTTTCTATGTTCTTACAGTGGGGACACTGTTAGGTTTAAGTATTGGGTAGGGTGGGAAAAGAAAACTCTTGTGTGTGTCTTTGAGTTCTGCATGTGTTTGTGTGTTTTGTCTTGCTTTGATGTCTAGTTAGTTTAAGTTGGTTTTAGTTGCTTTCCTTAAAAGAAAAATGAAAAAAAAAATTGAAAATTTTGAAAAAATAGAAAAAGATTTTCAGGATTGATAAGTACCCTTGTCTTATGGTTCTATGATGGTAATTGCTTGCATAATCTTGTAAATCCATTTAGCATGTCTTTGATGGTTTAGCCCGAGTCTACCATGAAATTGTTTTTGTGTGAATTTTTAGCTTGTGATGAAATTGAGCATGTATGACTTTTTAGCATGAGTTTAATTGCAATCTAACAAAATGGTCTACCTTGTGAGATATTTTTGGCCTTATAGGGAAAACATCAAAAATCCCTCTTCTCTTTTTTGTGTGATTTACTCTCTTATGTGTATATTATCTCTTGAAATTGTGATGGTTATCTATTTCTCGAAGCCTCTATAAGATTTTAGTTCATTACCTGTGAAATCCTATGATAGAGAACTTATTTTTCATGAGCCTTATTAATCCTTATCCACCCTTACATTATCCCTCTTTTTGAAGCCAATTTCATTGTGCCTTAAAGCCTATTTTTGTAAGCTCCACAAATTTTTTTTCCTAGCCGATATAAACTTGACCCTATCTGGGGATTAGGACTTAGTTGGTTGATTTTGTTTTATGAGTTTGTATGTTGGTTCAATAAAGAAGGGTTGGGATGGGTAGAATGGAAGTCTCATTGTTCAAAGAAGTTGTAAAGAAAGGATTCTTGTTTTAAAGAAAGAATGCACAAGTAAGAAAAGAATGAATTTGCAGCCTCGTTACCGACCCCAGTAGGGTCGGTATCGATCCCCTCCTTCAAAAAAATCAGAAATTCATTGAAAATTCAGAAAAAGGAGGAGAAGAAAAAGGAGGAGAAGAAAAAGGGGTGTGAAAAAGTGCAAGCAAAGAAAAGAAAAGGCCAAGAATTCTTTTGTATTGTATGTGTGTGAGACTTTCTAAGATGAATTTGGGTTATTGATGAAGTGAGTTGAGCTTTAATATTCAAGTGAGTTTGGTAAGATGTTTTTGAGAAGTTTGGTGAGTTGTGTTGAGAATTTAGGAGTCCATATTCCTGGAGTTTTAGCACCACAAAGCCAAAATATTCCCACGCCTTATTGTCTTTACCAAGCCCTATTACAACCCGGCCGAATGGAAGCTTATATGAAGTTTTCCATTGAGCCTAAGTTCTCTTGATGATTTTACTTGTTTTGACAATCTTTGGTAGAGAGATTGGTGATATAAGTTACAATTTCTATGAGGTTTTTCATGTTTGATTGAGTTGAGAGTTGTACTTATAAGCCTAAACACATGAGAGTTCAGTGAAACACATATCCCTTGTGAGGTTGGATTGTGATTTCTTGTGTTCATTAGTTGCTCATATATGTGTGATGACGTTAAAGTCACTTGTCTAAATTTCAGTTGTGCTGAAGTTGCTTTTTGATGAGGGCTATTACTTGATAGATGTGTTGATGGTTTTGATCTATGTTTGGTGATTGCTTTAGGAAAAGCAAACTTAAGTAGGGGTATTTTGATGTCCATGTTTTTAGCATAGTTGTAGTGTGTTTTTCTAGGTCTTTTAGTCTAGTTTAGTTGTGTTTTTGTGAGTGTTTTGTGTCTTTTTAGTGTAGTTTACATATTTGTGAAAAGTATGGAAAGTACGCTATTTGTGTGTTTTTTTATAGGTTTTGAGGCGGATTTGGATGCATTCAAAGGACATTAGAAGAGAGGATCAAGCTAAGAAGAAGGAAGGAAGAAAGTTATGGAAGAAACCCTCGCAAAATCCAAAGGAAGAAGGAAGAAACGTGAGAAATTAAGGCAAGACCAACCTCGATATCAACCCTCTGGGGGTCGATATCGATGCATTCAGCCCAGCCGCCCAAATTAAAGGCCCGTTAATTGCTTTTATTCCACAATCTTTTATCTTTAGTAGGTTTTGTTTTTATGGACTGATGCGTCCCTCGTATGGGATGCTACGGATCGGCGTGGTGTTTGAGTAGTGGGTCTCGAATCAGCGAAGCGGAAGACTTGATTGATTGAATTATGGCACGATCACACAAGAACAATTGGGAAAATGAGAGCTTTGTTGGCAAATAAGAGTGGCGGCGCAAGCACAAGAGTAAAATTAAGGAGCAAACCTCAACTTCAATTAAACCCTAATGTGCGCTGAATGAAAAACATAGTCCTAAGCCTCTTTATATAGGGAGGCGGCATAAGAAAACTAGAATAAACCCTAATAAGGACGGCGCGCCTAGAGGGGATGCGCAGATCCAAGCCCAGCGGCGCAAGCCCATAATCCTTCGGCGCAAGGCCCATAAAATACTTCCTAAAACTATAAATTCACTAATAGTAATGTTCGGAATTGGAAACAATGCAAAAAACTACTAAAAATGGATAGGTCGTCCGTGACCGTGCTCGAAGTGTCGTGACAAGGTCTGGCGCGGCGCGGCGAGGCTCGGACACGGCGCTGGCGAGGTCATGGAGCGGCCCGGGGCGCTGGCAAGGACGCTGGCGCGAGGGTCGCGAGAACCTCAAGATGCGATCCATGGCACGGTGTAAGGCTCGGGTCCGATGGTGGCAAGGGGTTGGAGGTTGTCACTGTTGGCCCGAGTTGAGGTTTCTCGACGCCGAGGACGCACAAGGCAGTGTGCGTCTGCGCGGCGAGGGGCGCGCCGTGGCCTGCGGAGAGGCGCGCCACAAGTGATTGTGTCGCGGCTTGGATTGCTCGAGTCCTAGCACGAGTGATGGGGCCATCGGAGCGAAGTGTGAAGGCATCGTCCTCCTGGCTAGCATCCATGGAGGGGGTCGCATCACCCTCCCCCACTTGGTTGGGAAACGTTCCCGTTTCCTCATAAGCGGGCTCCATATAGGGGGAGAGTTCGGCGACATTAAAAGTGGAGTGCACCAAATATTTGCCTGGGGGGTCGATCTTGTAGGCGTTGTCCCCGATACGCTCCAATACTTTGAAAGGGCCATCTCCTCTTTGATGAAGCTTTGTCTTCCTAGAATCCGGAAAACGGTCTTTGCGAAGATGTAGCCACACGAGATCTCCGGTGTTGAAAACCATGCGTTTCCGTCCCTTGTTGTGTTGCGCCTCGTACTGGCTTGCCCGACGCTCCAGTTGTGTCCTTGTCCGCTCGTGCAATTTGCGTATGGCGTCGGTGCGATTGGACGCGTCGATGTGCTCGCCGTTCTTCAAGGGGCGAGGGACAAGATCCATGGGAGAGTGTGGGTTGAGGCCGTAAACGATCTCGAACGGCGTCATCCTTGTAGCCGAGTGTTTGGACCTGTTATATGCAAACTCAACAAAAGGAATTAGATCCTCCCATCGGTGTGGGTTATTTTTGAGCACCGTCCGAAGAAGGGTGCCCAGAGTCCGATTGGTCACCTCAGTCTGACCATCGGTTTGGGGATGATAAGAGGTTGAAAAGACCAATTGAGTACCTAGCTTTCCCCAAAGCGTTCTCCAGAAATGGCTACAAAATTTTGTGTCGCGATCACTAACAATAGTGCGAAGCACGCCATGTAATTTAACGACATGCTAGAAAAACAAGTTTGCAATGTCCATTGCATTGTTGTTTCCTTTGCATGGCACAAAGTGAGCCATTTTGGAGAAACGATCCACAATTACAAAGATCGAATCTTTTCCGCGCCTTGTCATTGGAAGGCCCGTGATGAAATCCATGGAGAGATCTTCCCACGGGGTATCCGGGATTGGCAAGGCCGTGTAGAGGCCATGAGGTTGGAACCTTGATTTAGCAGTTTGGCACGACACACAACCTCGGTAATACTTGTGGACATCGGAGGCCATGTCTGGCCAAAAGAAATGCTCACGAAGTGCTGCTAGGGTTTTGACTATGCCAAAATGGCCTCGGCCGTCATGAGCCTCTTTGAGTAATAGATGCCTCACAGATGAGGCCGGAATGCAAACCTTCCCGGCGCGGTAGAGGTATCCATTATCCAAAAAGTATGACTCATGGATTCGACTTTGCTCGAGGTTCTCCATGATCGGTTTAAAATATGGATCATGCAAATATAACTTCTTAATCAAGGAGAACCCGAGCAAATTGGCCTGCAGTTGGGTTAAGAGTACATACCTGCGTGACAAAGCATCTGCCACGATATTTTCCTTTCCTTTCTTATGGGCGATGATATATGGAAAAGTTTCCATAAACTCCACCCACCTAGCATGGCGTCTGTTGAGAGTCGTTTGACTCTTGAGATACGCTAAGGCGGCGTGGTCCGTGTGAATCACGAACTCGCTAGGCCAGAGGTAATGTCGCCATGTCTTAAGAACCCGAATAAGCGCATACAACTCCTTGTCATACGTCGGGTAATTCAGAGTTGCCCCCGTAAGTTTCTCACTAAAGTATGCAATGGGGCGTCTCTCTTAGAGGAGTACTCCGCCTATGCCATAGTTAGAGGCGTCGCACTCGACCTCGAAGCGCTTAGTGAAGTCTGGCAATTGCAAGACCGGAGCGCTACACAAAGCAGATTTTAAGGCCTGAAAGGCGGCCTCATGGTGCGGCATCCACTTGATTGTGGTTGCCTTCTTGGTGAGGTTGTGGAGTGGCCCGGCGATGGAACTAAAGTCCTTGACGAAACGCCAATAGAACCCTGCGAGCCCTAAGAAGGATCGAACCATCGTCGGGGTCGTAGGGGTGGGCCACTCTCGGATGGCGCGGATCTTGTCGTCATCCACTTTTAGCCCATCCTTGGACACGACGAACCCAAGAAAATTCGTCGTGTCCGTGCAAAACGAACACTTGTCCAAGTTTACATACAATGAATGTTCGCGAAGGTATTCTAACACCATCCTAAGGTGCCTCGCGTGTGAGTCCAAGTCTTTAGAAAAAACCAAGATGTCGTAAAAATACACAATGACAAAACGTCCTAAAAATTTGCGAAAAAAAAATTCATAAGCCGCATAAAAGTACTAGGGGCGTTGGTCAAACCAAAAGGCATAACCAGCCATTCGTACAAACCATGTTTGGTTTTGAATGCGGTCTTCCATTCGTCGCCCTCTTGCATACGGATTTGGTGATATCCGCTTCGAAGATCAATCTTGGAAAACAGGGCGGCGCCATGGAGCTCATCTAGCATGTCGTCGAGCCTTGGAATCGGATTCCTGTACTTCACCGTAATCTGATTAAGGGCTCGACAGTCGACGCACATACGCCACGATCCATCCTTTTTCGGCACAAGGATCACCGGTACTGCGCATGGGCTCAAGGATTCTCGGACAAAGCCCTTGTCCAATAGCTCTTGAACTTGTCGTTGTAGCTCCTCGGTTTCCTTTGGTGAAGTCCTATAAGCTGCTCGATTAGGAAGGGAGGCGCCTGGCATTAGATCGATCTTGTGCTCGATCCCTCGGATTGGTGGCAATCCCTTCGGTAGCTCATCCGGCATAATGTCTTCGAACTCCTTCAAAATAGACAAAATACAAGAAGGAAGTGAAGAGTCCACAGATTTAGTAACAGAAAGAAGGGGAAAAAGTATGAAACAAGAAAGACTCCCCTGGATAGATTTCTCGACATCCCGACGCCTAGCTAAGAGTAGGCGATCCTAGCATGTGCCAAGCAAATGCGGCTCCGCATCGGCGCTCGAACGATCAGCTTCTGGGGCGATTTTTGGACATGTTGTATCCCTTGGATTTTGTGGAAGAACGCCCCTGGAAACGCCGTGAAATTCGTCCCGTAGCTCTTGAAATCCCAGTTTCCGTGCAGCAACGGCGTGCTGCGCGACGCTAGGGGACTCACTCGGCGGTCCCTTGCTCAAATTAACTACTCCTGGGCGTTTTTTCTTCAGATCTGGTGGAAAATCAATTTTAACTTGTTTGCCACCAGAAACGCCGATGGAATCAACAGAAAACTGCTAAAGGCCTCGTTTGTTGAAATCTGCAGCGTTCGGTGCGTTGCCGAGGCCTCTAGACGTGAATTGTCGGTCCGGCTCCATCTGTTTTGGCGCTTTCCATCTTGTCCATTTCCATCACTGTTTTTAGGCGTGTTGGCACCAGAAACGCCCTTGGAATCTGCAGGTTTCACCGTGGACGCCGTTGGCGTCGTGTTCGGCGCGTCGGTGCCGTCGTCGCTAGCTTTCTGTCTTTGCCTCTCGGCTTCATCCTGTAAAGCTTCACTAGGCAACATAGGTAAGAGGTTCACGCGCTTCCCGTGGTAATTGAACATGTAAGTGTTCAAATACCCGTCGTGAAGCACGCGACGATCGTATTGCCATGGGCCCCCCAACAAGAGGTGTGTGGCGTCCATTGGCGTTACGTCACAAAGAATGGAATCCGAATATTGACCAATAGAAAAGTTGAAGATTACCTGTTTGTCGACCCAATATCCTCCATCATTGGATATCCATTGGAGTTTGAACGGTTGTAGATGCGGTGTGGTCGGCAACTTGAAGTGATCAACAACCTTTTTGGAGAGGAAATTGGCGCAGCTCCCGGAGTCGATGATGACGCTCAAAGAAACATTGTTAACCAAGCATCGTGTGTGGAAAAGTTGTTCCCTTTGATCCGTCTTTGGCGCCTCTCACATGCTTAAGGCGCGCCTTGTCACCAATTGTTGCTTGGCCACACCGAGAGCCTCCGAAGGCTCGCACTCTAGCTCGGCGTCCTCGATCAATGGTGGCTCGATTTCCTCTTCTTCTTGGCTATCATATGGCTCCCCTTGTGTTGTAAACAAAACTTTCTTGGCATTCAGACAGTTCCGTTGAATGTTCCCACGGCCTCCACATTTATAGCATGCCATGTCTCGTGCTCGATCGGCACTCAGCTCGGTGCTGCGTGGCGCAGCTGTCGCCTTGGAAGGCGGGGCTTCGGTCTTGGACTTGGAACCTGTCGAAGCACTTGGCAAAGAAGGAGCAACCCGATTAGTAGAAAAACCGGATTGACTAGAGTTAGAAACATACCTCGAATTGGACCAACCCGACTTGGTTCGCATTTCTTGCTTGTGGATTTGCATTGCGGTGTGAACCAAGTTGTTGATGTCCTTGATTGGAAGAATCTCCAAGCGATCTTGAATGGATTGTCGCAAACCCGAGATGAACCTCGTCTTCATCACCGAGGGCGACACACTCATGCCCGCCTTGAAGAAGATGTCTTCAAGCTTGGCAAAATACTCCTCCGGCGTCATCGATCCTTGCTTGATGCGCATAATCTCTATGTGCATCTTGTCTTTATAATCCACCAGGATGTACCTTTTCTTCAAAATGTAGACGAGTTGATGCCACTCTCGGATTAGGGGTTTGCCTTGTCGAATCCTTTCGGACTCGAACCGGTTCCACCAAGTCCTAGCAGCACCATGGAAGTGCAAAGTCACAACTTCCACTTTCTCGTCATCCTCATAACCTAAGTGTCGGAGCATGTGCTCCGTGCCCTGCAACCACTCGATAAAAACGTCAGGATCATAAGAACCGTAAAAGGGCTCGAATTTTACCTTAATATCGCGTCGGTTGTGGCGTGGATCCCTTGCATCGCGCCGAGGGCTAGGGCGCCAAGGCGAGTGCGCGCGCCTGTCGCGTCGGTGCCGAGGCTGGCGCGGTGTGGATCGTCGTCACCATCATCGAGATCATCGCCATCATCGGGCCTTCGCGGACGTCGGGCGTCTCGGTCCCTGTCGTGTCATGCCTTCGAGCCATGGTTGTGTCTCGAGCCATAGACTCGGTTGTACGCCTTGCGGTTTTTGTCTAGGTGCGGCGGTGGGATCCAATCCGAAGGTCGGCTGTCGAGTTCTTCCGGATCCTGCACACGAGCGATATCGTCCGCGGACACCCCCGGGTTAGCGTGGATCTCCGAAGCGAGGGCATGGGCCCCCGGCACCGTGTGCTTGGACTGAGCTTGGCTCTCGGCTAAGAGCCTCTCAAGTTCTTGTATGCGTGCCAATGCCTCGGGCGAAAAGTTCCGATTCGGATTCGGCAACTCGGGTGGATTGTTGTTAGGATTGTCGTTGTTGACACCATCGTCGGAATTCGACATTGTACCTATTGTAACACCAGTCATCAAAGCAGTAAGAAGTTCACAACAAAAGACACGAGTTTACGGTTCGCTTAAGTCAAGCCGACCCTTTAGTTCAAACCACACGAACAAGGATTGGTTAGGCTAAGGTCACTCAACTCGATCTATGATATGGATCCGAAAATCACAATGCAAGCAAGCACGACAAGAATAAGTTGCAACCAAGATCAAGAAGACAATAGTAGATGTGAAGGAATGATTGTGTGGAAAGAGAAACCAACAAAATGGATCGTTCTTGCCTTATTTTGGCTTCTGAACGTCCAATGATTTTTTTTTACACAATCGACGACCTTACCTTATTTTGGCTATGGTAGTCGAAGTTCGTCGTTTTTTTTTAACACGTACGAAACTAGGTTTACTCCTCTAGAATCGTAGAACACAAGAAGTAAGATCAACACGCAATAAATTCGAAAGAAGCACAAGAAAAATTGGCAAAACAAATCCTATGTTCATGCAATTAGCAAGACAAAGCGAAATCTTCACCA
Source organism: Fallopia convolvulus (assembly GCA_964016875.1). NCBI lineage: Eukaryota > Viridiplantae > Streptophyta > Magnoliopsida > Caryophyllales > Polygonaceae > Fallopia > Fallopia convolvulus. The sequence continues at coordinate 28,481,263 of OZ024722.1, forward strand.
AAATCAATAGATCTTATCGAGTTAGGTTACGGTTGATTTTTTTTTAACAATTTACGAAAGCAAAGAAAAAAAATTTGGGACCCTAGATGGCGGATTTGCGAAATGGAGGGTGAAATCTAGGGTTAGATGTAGCGAAAGAACGTGTGAGAATGAACGAAAGAGGGTTGAACGAGACTTACTCAAACCTTGGCTCTGATGCCAGTTGATGCGTCCCTCGTATGGGATGCTACAGATCGGCGTGGTGTTTGAGTAGTGGGTCTCGAATCAGCGAAGCGGAAGACTTGATTGATTGAGTTATGGCACGATCACACAAGAACAATTGGGAAAACGAGAGCTTTGTTGGCAAATAAGAGTGGCGGCGCAAGCACAAGAGTAAAATTAAGGAGCAAACCTCAACTTCAATTAAACCCTAATGTGCGCTGAATGAAAAACATAGTCCTAAGCCTCTTTATATAGGGAGGCGGCATAAGAAAACTAGAATAAACCCTAATAGGGGCGGCGCGCCTAGGGGGGATGCGCAGATCCAAGCCCCGCGGCGCAAGCCCATAATCCTTCGGCGCAAGGCCCATAAAATACTTCCTAAAACTATAAAATCACTAATAGTAATGTTCGGAATTGGAAACAATGCAAAAAACTACTAAAAATGGATAGGTCGTCCGTGACCGTGCTCGAAGTGTCGCGACAAGGTCTGGCGCGGCGCGGCGAGGCTCGGACACAGCGCTGGAGAGGTCATGGCGTGGCCCGGGCACTGGCGAGGACGCTGGCGCGAGGGTCGCGAGAACCTCAAGATGCGATCCATGGCACGGTGCAAGGCTCGGGTCCGATGGTGGCAAGTGGTTGGAGGTTGTCACTGTTGGCCCGAGTTGAGGTTCCTCGACGCTGAGGACGCACAAGGCAGTGTGCGTCGGCGCGACGAGGGGCGCGCCGTGGCCTACGGAGAGGCGCGCCACAAGTGATTGTGTCACGGCTTGGATTCCTCGAGTCCTGGCACGAGTGATGGGGCCATCCGAGCGAAGTGTGAAGGCATCGTCCTCCTGGCTAGCATCCATGGCGGGGGTCGCATCATGGACACTTTTTAAGAGGGATATTCTAGTATAGATACCCTTGTTTAGACTCAATCTACTCTCTCTCTCTCACATTAGAATTGAAGGAGACGCTTCTAGGGTTTGTTTTTAGACGCTATTTTGGTTTTCTAGAAGACAAGTTGTTGCTTGGAGTACAAGCAAGAAGATTGTGGGAGATTTTCGTTTGTTCTAGGTGTGTTGTAAGACAAGTTTGAAGTTTTAATTCAAGTAAGTTTTTAGTTTTAATTCAATTATGTTCTCTTTCAATTGCTTTGCTTGTTTTTCTCAAATCTGAGTGAGTAGTCTTCTTTTCTAGGGTTGGGATTAGAAACCCAACATGATTGTGCATAAATGATGATGTGAAGAATGAATTGAATGCCTTTTATCTATTCTTCTACTTGTTTGTGCAAAAGCTTTGACGAAAGTTGAAGTATTTCATGTTCTTAACTTGATTGAAAGAGAAAGTTGTGAATTTGAATACGAGATGATGTTTAAGACGAAAGTTGAGAACTTTAGATCAAAGCAAGTAGATTAAGTGAATTGATTTGTGAAAATTGATTGATTTGCTTGATTAATTCAACGAAAGTTGATAACTTTATGTTAAAGGCATGATATTTATGATATAAACCCGGGCTTATATACTACAAGTTATATTGTGTAAAATTAAAAGAGTTTCATGTCAAATACACCGGTTATTAAACGCCCGATGTATTTGAATCGTATTCCAAAGATATACACCGGATGTTTAAGGATATGAGGTAGTTATGACACACAAATACAACGGACTTGTGTAGTCCGGTGTATTAGATATTAATGACAAATTGGGTGTGTATGGTCCGGTGTATTTGGTGCATACAAATATTTCGAGAAAGGGGCAAAAAAAAGTGATAGCACTCGGGTTTCGAACCCAGAGAAACAAGCAAATAGTATAGGCTTACAAACACTACACCACCAAGCACATTAATCGTTTTGTACATATAGATAGATCATAACTAAAATTACTAGAGCATAAGCAGCTTGTGTTGTTCATGCTCGGGCAGCTGCATAATCGCAGAGACGACACTTTAAAATGACATAACTTTTGATTCAATAATCAGTTCGAGCAATGTGAGTACTCGTTTTAAAGGTCTCAACATAATCTACAATATTAATGTGATAAATTTTCAGAAGGTTTAAATTTTGGACGGTGAATCTGGGTTAAACAGGACTGGGTACGACATAGGGAGATTAAAACGGGAGTAACTTTGCGCTCGAGTATCAGAAGGGGGTGTATTATATGTCAAAAGAAAGCTCTCGACGATAGGGGGTTATTCTCATGATCAAAGGTCTTGTCCATATTGGAATCTCGAAAAAACGTCGTTTAAGCCTCCAAGTCCAAGCTTTTTCTGTAATTTGGGTACTCCCAAATCGTTTTATGGATATATATTGCAGTTTAAGTCGAGAGCTGCAAAATGAGTGGTCATAATAGCAAGACGGATGTTAGAGTGAAAACTTATATAGTCTTCTTAAACAAACAACAAAGTTTAGATGACTAAGATTATATTACCAAATTAGATTGCTCTGGTTCTTGTTGTTGTACAATCCTCACACTTGCTTACATATGATAACAGTTGAGGTACCCTCCAACAACAATAACAACCATAACTATATACTAAAGCGGAGGTTAGAACAAATTTTAAAAGACACATGTCGCTTTTAGATTGGACCATACCACCCCTTTTATTAAAAACAATCTTATTGGTTGAAATTTAACTGGGTATCTTTTTATTGGTTGAAAAATAATTATAGACCACACATATAATAAAATTATTATTTATATCCATCTGAAATATTCTATAAGATTTGGGTTTGGCAATTTTTGGCAAAAAAAATCATTTGTAAAAAAATGCAATTCTACAAATCTGTAATTTTTCATAAGATTATAAAAAATATAAGAAATATTTCATTATATTTAAAAATGAATTATGATTAAAAAATTGATAAAACTTTGCTTAAATCAAATTTTGTAAAATATTTTTTAAAAAATCTATTTTTTTACTAAAAATGATATGAATCTAAATTACTCTTAGAATTAAATAAATATTTATATTATTTTTGCCTTTAATATATTTATGAAAAATATTTTATTAAAATAGAATTTTGATTAAAAAAAAAGATAGAAATATACAATATGTCTTATAAGATTAACAATTAAATTATTAATTAAATTTTGAAAAAAATAATTAACTTTTTTATTTTTCTCATAAGATATTTACGATTAATTATCTATAGTTAATTTTGATAAAAAAGATTAAATTTAAATTATATTATTTTGATAAAAATGAAATTTTCCTATAAAAATTTATTATAATAATCTTTGTTCTAAATTATTAGATAAGAGCTAGGTAAAATATTTTAGATAAAGATAAATATTAGAGTAAAAATAAATGTTCAATATTCTTTTCAACTATGTGTGACTCTCCAAAACCAATTTTCTAAGGAAAAAATCCATAATACAAAAATTTCTACTATTTAACTTTTTATTTATATTTAATAAAACCCGTACAGGGTACGTGCCCTTACACTAGTATATGTTATAGTTATGGTCAACACAAAGATCACTTCATATCAGTCAATTAGGGTCTTAGGTTTAGAGGTTTGTTTAGGAGGTTTAAGGTTGGTTTTAGGGTTAAGGGGTTTATTTAGAGGGTTTGTGGTAGATTTAGGGTTTAGGAGTTTCTTTAGGAGATTTTAGGTTATGGGGTTTTGGGGTTTAGGGTTTAGGGTCTAAGGTCTAGGGTTTATGACAATGGCCAAGGGTTTAGGGTTTAGGCTTTTTAGCCATATTTTTTATGGTAATGTTTTTAAGGTTTACGTATCATTTATCATTATATTTTCCCATTTCTTATATAAATGGTGTACTTCAAACTTTGTTTTAGTTTATGATGGTGTATTTCAAACTTTGTTTTGTTTTAGTTTATATTATTATTTGGTAAAAACATCAATTTTAATTATTATTTATATTATTAGGTTAGCTTAAACTTACTAATAATATAAATATACAAAAATAAATTCCCTGAATGGGTTTCGGGTCAATCTATAACTATATATTAAAGTTGTATCTTTTCGAGCCACCAGAACGATTTTGGCCCCACCTTCATATTTAAACAATTAGTTTTTACTAGTTGTCCCCGTCGTACCATGCACGACTATGACTCGATATTTTTTAGATATACTATAAAAAAAATACATTTATGTATAAAAACATAATATAAAATTTCATGTAAGTAATTTGTTGCCCGTAACATGTATAGAAATTATTTTATTTTTTAAAATCAAATAAAATAAATTAAATTTAGATTATTAAGTTTAAAATTGAGAATAAACATAGATTATTAAAATAAAATAATCTACATTGCTCATTTTCCTTGACAATATTTCATAAATAGGTTTAATTTAAAAGAAAGAGATAAAATATGAAGAAAATAAAGCAAAAAAAGATATATTTTGAAAATATGGAAGATATGAGATTTTGAAAAATAATAATTAATTCAATAATAATATATGTAATTGAGTAATTATCTTTTAATATAAGAGAGAGAAATAAACAACTAAATTGTTAAAAAGATTAAGCATATATATTCTATTGGCTTATAAGGAAAAAATTCAACTATTAGTTAAATTTTTTCAGTTAAGATATTATCTCATACCAAAAATGAAGACATTATCTAAATTATGGAAATAACTAAATTTTAATTAAGTGGAAAAAATTTACCATGTGGAATATGAAGTGGAAAGAATAATTAATATATAATTTTTATGGAGCAAGGATTAAATGACATGTGTCAAAATCCTATGTGGATTAATAATAGAACGAAATTTGGCAAAAGCTGACGTGGCGAAACGTGGAGGCTCCAAACCTTATTGCTTTTATATATATAGTAGATTTCTATTATTATAACTTCTTTCTATTAAATTCTTTTTTATTTAATTAAAATTATCTATAACATCAAAAAAATATCTATTTAGTATAACAATATCTTTTAAAAGCTTCCTTATACAAGTATTTAAAATTAAAGATAAAGATTTTAAAATATTTTAAAATCAATATAAATCTTTTAGCATATATCTTTTGATGAATATATATTAATTTTCTTTTATAATAAAAAATTAATGATATATATCTTTTAAAAGCTTGCTTGCTTGGTGGCGGACTTCATTGTTGTTTCTTCCCGCTGCGTCTCAACCGTTTGACTCACAGCTGTTCCGGTTCTTAGGAACCTCATCCTCCAGGATGCGCTAGGGAGGTCACCAGCCTGTTGGTGATCACCCTAATTCTTTTCCTTATCCAAAAAAAACAAAAAAAAACTAAACTAACTAATCGTCGTTAATATCATCGATTAGAAACAATAAATTGAAACTCATTGTTAATTTAAAAGAAGTAAGCGGGATTTTTAGTGGAAAAATTTTTCAGTGAAATTTAAATCGTTTTAACTTTTAACGCCTCTCAACTCTAAACCCCCTTGTTTTCTAATCTTAATATCTTATTCCATTTTCACAAATTCCTCTCTCAAACTCGTCGTTATCTATTGGGGCTCACAAATTCCTCTCTAGCTCACCGAATTCCATAGTGCCGAAGCCATATCTGTCACCTTGAATTCCTTTGCCAAAATTCATCCCACAATTGCCTCTACTCTGCTTCCTTGTCGTTGGTCGAGGTTTCGATTCGGCGGATTCCGATTGCGCGCCTTCGAGGCCTGTTGTTTCAACAATTTCAGCCGTGGAAAGTGGAAACCCTAGATCGCCGTACAGTCGTACTCGTATTCTTGCTTAGAGTTGTATAGTCTTCTGATTCCTTTGTTGAAATTCATCTCAATGTCGTGCGACTGTCACTGTTTATTGAGGTTCCAATTTAGTCCACTGATTTTGTGCTAATTATGATTTTTTTTTTCCAGAAGATCAAAATTCTCCCTTTCTGAAACTTTTTAAATGGAACTTGTCATTCGGTAAAATTGTACTTTTTGACCCTTTTCACTCTTGTTCATCACCACTACGGATAGTGAAAATTAAATAAGTCGCAACTTCATCTTCACTATTGGGTTTCTTATGGTCAATTTAGTCAATTCACACGGTTTCTTATCTATAGTTGAACTTGTAATGTTGGTCTGGAGCTTAGATAACATATTGGTGGCTAATGTTTATTTCCTCGATCTTGGTGCAAGTGAATATCATGTGCAATTCATTGATTATTCACATTATGTGCAAGCTTACAACTTTTAAGTAGTACTATTTAATCTCTAGACTAAGTCATATGATAGCATATAGATCTTTTATGTTGTTGCTTTATTGATTGGGATTCATTTAATTAGAATCACATGGGTTCATGTTAGAGGAGTTTATTAGATTTGTTTGGGTATTAAATGCTCCATTTGTTGTAAATTGGAAGATAATATAATACCAGAATTTAGACCGTAAACCAGCACACATCCAACTGAATTCTTGTGTAAAACAGTGGCTGCAAGTACTCATGGTGGTTAAGATCGATCGAAGACAGCAGAAAAGTTTTTTCCTCAACTGGTATGTTGTCTCTCTAATGCACTCATGGGGGTTTCACTCTGGGAATTACTGTTCTAGTTTTTCGTAGTTAAGAGATGCATAGTTTTATGTTTATAGATACAAGTATTTTGGTATTGAATGTTAGTAGCTTAAGAGATGTATGAATCTTTAGTAGTTAAGAGACGCATAGTTTTTATGCTTAAGGAGACAGGGTTCAGGAATGATCTTACATTGATGTCACATTGGCAGTTGAAATGAAAGAGACTTGTCCACAAAATGCTCAAGTGTTTTTTAGTTAGTCGCTTTTTTAAGATCAATGAGTCATATTTAATTTAACCGAAGCCTATTATATATGTACCCAAAGCAAAGATTCACTTGATTTTAGGAGTCAGGATATGAGTAAAATGAATGTTTCCTAGAGCAAGCTATTTCCTAGAATATTAGCCTTTTTGTATAAATTTTATAAAATTTATATGCTTCTTCCAACTAAATGGTGCTTTTTATTAACAACTTATTCATATCTTCTTGACACTCTAGTTTGAACATTAGCTCAATGGACTTTGTGATGAGTTGAATAAATGAAGTTGCTCTCATTCTAGCGATTTTTGGGTAGATTCTTATTATCCTGCTTATTTTATGTGGGATTGTAGCTTCTTAGAGCTAAGTTTATTCATTTGAGGTTACCTTGTTATTAAAACAAAAAAATATAGTGTCATGCTTCTCTATTGTATATATCTATAGCTTAATGTCATGAAAATTGTGTATGAATCCAACCATTGCCTCATGGGTGCAAATGACATTCATATTTCAATACATAGCAGTATAAGGGACTTGGTCGGAGTTTTCTTGTGCTACGTACCTTGATGCGTCCCTCGTTACGGGATGCGACGGATCGGTGCGTTGTTTGAGTATTGGGTCTCGAATTACGCGGCGGAAGGCTTTGAGTGACTCGATTCAACGTTGGTTGATCGAATCTGGATTGAGAACACGAGAACACTTGCAAGAATTCGAGAGTTTTGAGATAATAAGTGGGCGGCGCAATGGTACTAGGGCAAAATAAGGAGTAAACCTCTACTATATTAAACCCTAATGAGCGCTGAATTGAAACAAGTAACATAGCACCCTATATATAGGTGTGGCACAAACAAAGTATGAGAAAACCATAATGCGCGCCTAGGGCTAGCATGAAAGCTAGGCCCAACGGCGCGAGTCCAAAACTATCGGCGCAAGGCCCATTAAATACTTCCTAAATCTATAAAACCAACAATAGTAATGTTTGGAAATAGAAAACATGCAAAAAATACTAGAAAAAGGATAGGTCGTCCGTGGCCAGCACCGAAGTGTCGCGACAAGGCCTTCGCAAGGTTGGCGCGGCGCTAGCGAGGTCGTGACACGGCGCTGGCGAGGACTAAGGCGCTGGCGTGCGCGGTTGTCCGAGGCTCCCGAGAACCTCAACTTGCGATCCGGTCTCGAGTCTTGGCACGCTGGATTGGTCGACGCTTGCGAGAACCTCAAGATGCGATCTGAGTGCCGGTGCGAGAGACAAGTCGTGGCTGGTTGGTTCCGAGAGCTCGATGTGAGGTCCCCCGACGTCGAGGACGCACAAGGCTACGTGCGTTGGTGTGGAGAGGGGCGCATCGTGGCCTGTGGAGAGGCGCGACACGAGTGATTGCGTCGCGGTCTCGATGGCGCGAGCCCTGGCATGGGTGATGGGGCCATCCGAGCGAAGTGTGAATGACTCGGCCTCCTGGCTAGCATCCATAACGGGGGTCACATCACCCTCCCCCACTTGGTTGAGAAACGTCCCCGTTTCCTCATAAGCAAGGTCCACATAGGGGGAGAGATCGGAAACATTGAAAGTGGAATGGACCGAATACTTGCCTGGGAGGTCGATCTTGTAAGCGTTGTCCCCGATGTGTTCTAAAACTTTGAAAGGGCCATCTCCGCGCTGATGTAGCTTGGTTTTTTGTGCGTCCGGAAAATGATCCTTGCGAAGATGAAGCCAAACGAGATCACCTGGGTTGAACACGAGATGCTTGCGACCCTTGTTAAGCTGTGCTTCGTATTGTGCAGCCCGGCACTCCAATTGAAGGCGAGTCCGCTCATGCAAATGTCGGATGGCATCGGCGCGGTTGGCCGCGTCAATGTGCTCGCCGTTCTTCAAAGGTTGAGGGACTAAATCCATCGGAGAGTGCGGGTTGAGGCCGTAGACAATCTCGAACGGTGTTTTCTGCATTGCCGAGTGTTTGGACCCGTTATATGAAAACTCAACAAAAGGGATTAGATCCTCCCACCGGCGTGGGTTATGTTTGAGTACCGTCCGAATAAGGGTGCCCAAAGTCCGATTGGTCACCTCGGTCTGACCATCGATTTGTGGATGATAAGAGGTAGAAAAGAGCAATTATGTACCTAGCTTTACCCATAGCGTCCTCCAAAAATGGCTACAAAATTTGGTGTCCCTATCACTAACAATAGTGCGAGGCACACATTGGAGCTTCATGACATGCTCAAAGAACAAGTTTGCGATTTCAGACGCATTGTTGTTCCCTATGCATGGCACGAAGTGAGTCATCTTGGAGAAGAGGTCCACAATTACGAAAATCGAATCCTTACCGTGCCTTGTCATTGGAAGGCCCGTGATAAAATCCATGGAGAGATCTTCCCACAGGGTATCCGGAATAGGCAAGGGCGTGTATAGGCCGTGAGGTTGGGACCTCGACTTTGCGGTTTGGCACGGCACACAACCGCGGCAATACTTGTGAACATCGGTGGCCATATGTGGCTATAAAAAATGTTCACGAAGTGCTGCTGGGTTTTGGCTATGCCAAAATGGCCTCGGCCATCATGAGCTTCTTTGAGCAATAGATGCCTCACGGACGAGTTTGGAATGCAAAGCTTTCCGGCTCGGTAGAGGTATCTGATAGGCGTGAAATCGTCGTGCAAATCACGGCTATGCAAAAGAATCCAAACTAACTAAGAACCGTAGTCTTTAGGAAGTCCGGGTCGAATCCACAGGGAGGTTGATTTATCTTTTTATGTGAATTTTATGACAATTAGAGTAAAAGGGGGTTTATGAACTAAACTAAATCTAAGAATGCAAAACTAACAAAGCAATAAAAGATTATGAAAAATAATAATTAGGAAGATAGCTTAGGCAAACAAATATGCACAATCGAATGACAAGTTGATCATTGATTTCACCTCAATATCACATGCAATGGATTTTCCAATTCCTTTTCAATTCTAACTAACAGCAGAACCAGATACTATTAGTTCTAACTAATTAAACAACCATGAAACCATCAATGATTCAGTTTAATAGCAGCAGTAAGGATAGGAATATAATAGGATACAATTCTAGAATAAAACAACCAACTTTTACGCTAGAATGTAAATCAAATCTCTTCTGCATAAAAATAGCACAACCAGATACTAGTACAATGCAGTTGCTACTTCAATCTAGAGATGCTCAACCGATAACACTCTAGATCTAGCAATAGATTAAATAACAACAAACCCTAGTTGATTAGGCTAGAAACTGTTGAAATAAATCATAAACATTCAATCAAGAGATAAGATTAAACCCAAGCAATAGATAAGGAATTGGAAATCTCACAACTTTAATCAAAACGATGCTTCAATTGTCTGACTAAGAAAAAGGGCTTAGTTCTCCATGAAAAGCTAAAAACTCTGAAAGAAAAATATGATAATAGTCTATGAATGAGAGATGCAACTCTCTAAAACCTAATATATCAAACTAGGTCTAAAAAGTCTATCCAAAAATACATATATCTCGGATTAAAGCTGACATAGGAAGGACCAATAACAATAAAACACGTGGCATCACTTGATATACGCGGCTGTTAGAGGCGGCGGGCGCCGTTGGGTTGGCGGCGGGTACCGCCAACACCTCGGTTCAGAACTCAGGTCACACTTTGGGGGCTGTTTTGACTCACTTCGAGTTGGAATTTGGACTCGGAGTAAAAACATGAATTGTAGATCTTTGGATTAGCTTTCCAATGATGCCAAACTCAACTTGATCAGACTACTATAGCTCTCGAACGAACCCTCACAAGACAGAGGTGTCGAACCAGCAACTCCAACGGATGGCCCGAATTCAAGCGCTCTTTCCCCGATTTCCATTCCTTTCACACTTGTTCACTTTAAGACCTGTAAAACAACATAGAACAAGTGCAAAAAACCAAAACTCCTAGACACTCTAAAACACTAAATAAACTAACTAAAACTATCTAAAAGCAACGCAAAAGAAACGTAAACATGCGTCCTAAATACTACCTATATGCAAGCTATCAAATTCCCCCATGCTTAACCCTTTCTTGTCCTCAAGCAAGTCATAAATCCAAAACACACCACATAAATGCAATCATACATCCATCTCAAGTCAAACAAGCATTTCACATATAATCAAAAACCCGACCAACACTTCCTAGCATGTATTATAATAAGCAAAAAGTAAAGCCCATTCATTCATTCTAGACCTCACCAAGGTAAATTGTGTTTGCACTCAAACTCTCAAGTGTTTAAGCGCAGGTGTTTCGCTCAAGATCAACCATGAAAACTAGACTACCATAAGCTTGCATCAGAGTTCTAAATCTCCACCGCTGGGAATTAAACACATAACAAAAATCAAGAGGTCTTTTTAAGGGTTGTAATGGGGCCATGGTAAAGAGAAATTTGGAAGGGATCATATTTGGCATGTGGTGCTAAATCCGGGATAAAGAACTAATCCTAAACCCAAACTTCAACACACTTTCTTTTCTTACTTTTCCCAAACTTTTCTTTCTCAACTCCATACACACTTTTATACACTTTGTTTCTTTCTTCACTCCTTTTTTCCTTTGCCTCTTCTTCAACTCTTTCTTTACTTGATGAAGACTACTAACAATTAAACTGAACTTTTTCGTTTGCTTTGCACAAACTTTTCATCTTCATCATTTTTTTTCACTTTGGAACCAAGCGTTATATTTCCTCTTTTTCCACCTTTTCTTCCAACTCCCCCATATTTATACATAACTTACACAATACAAAAACACAACCTAAAGTCTTAAATCCCGGATGGGTCAAGCTTATTTAGCTTGGAAAATTTTGTGGAGTTATCAAAAATAGGCTTAAAGCTCAAAAGAAATGGGGGTATCAAGAACATGGATCTCGTAAGGTAGGAAGGGAAATAATAGGCTTATAAAGAAACATTGCCTCAATAATTTTAATGTCATGCATTTAATCATATAAAGCAGCCTTGAAAAAGAATCATAACGCAAGTTCTAGAGCTAGATAGTCAAGGTGATACACTCAAGAATGTAGAGAACAAATATAATCATGAAAGGCCAAAAATATCTCACAAGGCTAATTTTTGTCTAGAACTTCAGAATGAATCAAATACCCAAGCTAAATACATGCTCAGTCCTATAGTCAAGGTAATTAATCAATGATCATGCTCATATCATATCAACTTCAGCAAATCATGGGTTAGAATTCATACTCAACTTTAGAGAAACAAGAAGAATCAAACAATTGAGAAATATGAACCTAAATTCAATATTTTTGTATTTTTATGAATTTTCTGATTTTTTTTTCATTTTTTCGAGAATTTGAATCAATGCAAAACATAAAGTTAACATGCCCTATCTAATGCAACTACATGAATGCAAAACAAGTAATCCCCTTCCCCCATGCTTAAATCTTACATTGTCCCCAATGTAAAGTAAAAGTAAAGAGAAAGAGAAAAACTTACAAACCAACAACTAATTTGGGTCAGGGAACGGTGGTGGCTGCGACGGAGGTTGCAAGGGTGGCGGAGGGGGTTGCCCTATGCGCTCTGGTGGTTTCTTCAATTTTACTACCTGTGTCTGCACAATAGAAGACAAAAGCTTCTTGCCCGACAAGGTAAGTGGAAAAAGAAGCTTGTCCCAAAAAATCAGGAGGAAGCTTATAGTAAGCATCCAACTTATTAACAGTGTACTGCATATTAGGTGATAAAGTGAAATCCAAACTAGAATCAACAAGAGATTTCATATCATCTAGGTGGTTTCCAACAAGAATATCTTTCACAACAGGCTCAAGCACATCAACAACATACACAGAATGATTATTAGATGAAGATTTAATGGCGTCATAGATATTATGATTTATAATCTGGCCATAAAATTCCATTGTCAGTGAACCAGTACTCACATTTATTTTGGTATTAGCTGTTTTCAAGAAGGGTCTCCCTCACAGAATAGGGATTGCATGATTATCATGTTCCATATTAAGCACATAAAAATCAGCAGGAAAAGTAAGATTACCAATCATAACCAAAACATCCTCTACCACTCCTATAGGACGCACAGTGGACTTATCAGCTAACTGAATAGAAATATTAGTTGGCTGAATAGGTCCCAGTTTCATAGACTCACAGAGAGAGGAAGGTATAACATTAATGGAAGGACCTAAATCTAACATAGCCTTGTCAAATTTAGTACCTTCAATAGTTATAGGGATAGTGAACATACCTGGATCCCCGCATTTCTTGGGTAAGTGCTTTTGAAATATTGCTGAGACATGTTCGGTCACCTTCACCTTTTTCTTGCTTTTCTCATCCTGAATCCTCTTTGTAGTGCACATCTGCTTTAAGAACTTAACATAACGAGGAATTGACTTGATCATATCTAGTAGGGGCATGTTGACCTCAACTTTTCTGAACATCTCAAATATGTCCTTGTCTTGCTTCAATGGCTTTGTACGCTTTAATGCAGATGGGAATGGAGCAACGGGCTTCCATTCAGAAAAAACAAGAGTTTTAGAAGCCTTCTCAACATCTGAGGCATCTACAGATGGGCTGTGAGCAACATCAGAAGGGAAAAAAATCAATTTCTGAGAGGCGGCGGGCTGGCGGCGGGTGCCGCCAAGGGGCGGCGGTCGCCGTTTTTTTCGAAATTTGAGCACCGTCGCGGCGGTCGCCGTCAACTGGGTTGCGGGTGCCGCTATCCTGGCGGAGGGTGCCGCCATTTAATTCTTGGTCACCGCTAATTAATTCCAATTTGCCGTAGCCAACCTTGTTTTGGCGGCGGGTGCCGCTAGCCTGGCGGCGGTCGCCGCCTCCGCCTTCGTCAGATTCTTCCACTATTCCGCCTTCAAGTTGTCTTCCACTCCTCAAAGTGACAACACTGACATTACGAATATTCGGGTTGACTTCTTTTTGAGAAGGAAGCTTACTCGAATCTCTTGCTTCTACTTTGCTTACAGCTTCAGAGATTTGACTCATCTGTCGTTCCAAGTTGTGAATGCTTGCTAATGTAGTATCTTGGAATTTGACTTGATTTTGAGCCAGTTGAGTCATACTATTTTGATGTTGAGTCATACTATTTTGAAGAGTGAGGTTACTTTGCATCAACATCGTCATCATGTCTTCCATAGAAGGGGATGCATTGTGATTCTGTCCTTGAGGCCTTGGCACATATGGTTTAGCTTGTTGAAACTGATCTTGTTGCTGCGTTGACTCAGGCTCTCTCCACCTGAAGTTCTGATGATCTTTCCAGCCTGGGTTGTAAGTGTTTGAATAGGGATCATTTCTTGGCTTCATTTGGTACCCTCCAACTGCATTCACCTCCTCTTGTAGTGTAGGACATGAATCAGTAGGATTAAAGGCGTCATTACAGATTCCACAAGCCTTAACCTGTTGAGCAGTACCCTTCAACTTCAACCGCCTCACTTCTTCTTTCAGCACATCAAAATCAGCTTGATCAATTTTAGAGTGAGAGTTGGCGGCTGACAGGTTTTTAGAACCTCTTCCAGTATATTGCCTAGACTCATCAGCCAGCGTAGAAAAAATGTCTAGAGCCTCTTCATAGGTTCTTTTCATGATGTTTCCACCACAAGAGGAATTGACCAATCGCCTATCTTCCTCACAGAGTCCTCCTTGGAGATAGAGAATAAGATCATGATTAGCATAACCATGGTAGGGACAGCTCTTTACCAGCTTCCTGAAGCGCTCAAAATATTCATAAAGCGACTCGTTGGGGAATTGCTCTATGTTACAGATCTGCTTCTTGAGTTGATTAGACTTGATTGCAGGGAAGTATTTGTCCAGAAACAACTTCTTCAAGTTCACCCAAGTAGTAACGCTTCCAAGAGGTAGAGCATGATACCAGTCTTTAGCGGATTCCTTCAGAGAAAAAGAAAACGCTCTCAGCCTCATCTGTTCTTCAGTAATGTTAGAGGGACACATGCTGGTGCAGACATCAAGGAACTCATCAAGATGTTGAATGGGATCCTCAAGTGGAGTTCCGTTGAATTTTGGGAGTAGATGGACTACTCCTGTCTTGAGCTCAAACTTCACCCCATCACCAAGGGCTGGGAATTGCACTGCACGTGTAGGCTGATTCAGATTAGGAGCTGTCAAGCTCTCAAGAGTAACTCGTTGATCACCCATTGCTTCAAACTCTTGTAATAACGCACGCACAGCTCAGCGAGTTCTTAACAGAGTCCGTTCAATTTCTGGATCAAACAAAAGATTTGAAGTATTAGTAGCACGGGTGTGAACCATAAGATAGGTTCACACCAAAATTGGCACAAAAATCACACAAAAAGACAATTATTGCCTCCCCAGCAATGGCGCCAATTTGATAGGCGTGAAATCGTCGTGCAAATCACGGCTATGCAAAAGAATCCAAACTAACTAAGAACCGTAGTCTTTAGGAAGTCCGGGTCGAATCCACAGGGAGGTTGATTTATCTTTTTATGTGAATTTTATGACAATTAGAGTAAAAGGGGGTTTATGAACTAAACTAAATCTAAGAATGCAAAACTAACAAAGCAATAAAAGATTATGAAAAATAATAATTAGGAAGATAGCTTAGGCAAACAAATATCCACAATCGAATGACAAGTTGATCATTGATTTCACCTCAATATCACATGCAATGGATTTCCAATTCCTTTTCAATTCTAACTAACAGCACAACCAGATACTATTAGTTCTAACTAATTAAACAACCATGAAACCATCAATGATTGAGTTTAATAGCAGCAGTAAGGATAGGAATATAATAGGATACAATTCTAGAATAAAACAACCAGCTTTTACCCTAGAATGTAAATCAAATCTCTTCTGCATAAGAATAGCACAACCAGATACTAGTACAATGCAGTTGCTACTTCAATCTAGAGATGCTCAACCAGTAACACTCTATATCTAGCAATAGATTAAATAACAACAAACCCTAGTTGATCAGGCTAGAAACTGTTGAAATAAATCATAAACATTCAATCAAGAGATAAGATTAAACCCAAGCAATAGATAAGGAATTAGAAATCTCACAACTTTAATCAAAACGATGCTTCAATTGTCTGACTAAGCAAAAGGGTTTAGTTCTCCATGAAAAGCTAAAAACTCTGAAAGAAAAATATGATAATAGTCTATGAATGAGAGATGCAACTCTCTAAAACATAATATATCAAACTAGGTCTAAAAAGTCTATCCAAAAATACATATATCTCTGATTAAAGCTGACATAGGAAGGACCAATAACAATAAAACAAATGGCATCACTTGAATCACGCGGCTGTCAGAGACCGGCGGGCGCAGCTGGGTTGGCGGCGGGTGCCGCCAGCACCTCGGTTCAGAACTCAGGTCACACTTCGGGGGCTATTTTGACTCACTTCGAGTTGGAATTTGGACTCGGAGTAAAAACATGAATTGTAGATCTTTGGATTAGCTTTCCAATGATGCCAAGTGCAACTTCATCGGACTACTATAGCTCCCGAACGAACCCTCACAAGACAGAGGTGTCGAACCAGCAACTCCAACGGATGGCCCGAATTCAATCGCTCTTTCCCCGGTTTCCATTCCTTTCATACTTGTTCACTTCAAGACCTGTAAAACATCATAGAACAAGTGCAAAAACCCAAAACTCCTAGACACTCTAAGACACTAAAGAAACTAACTAAAACTACCTAAAAGCAACGCAAAAGAAACGTAAACATGCGTCCTAAATACTACCTATATGCAAGCTATCAATATCCATTGTCTAAAAAATAGGACTGATGGATTCGATTATGATCGAGGTTCTCCATGATCGGTTTAAAAAAATTGATCATGCATATATAACTCCTTAATCAAGGAGAACCCGAGCTAGTTGGCATGTAGTTGAGTTAGAAGAACATACCTGGGCGAGAAAGCGTCTGCCACGACGTTCTCTTTTCCCTTCTTGTGGGCGATAATTTACGGAAAGGTCTCCATAAATTCCACCCATCTCACATGGCATTGGTTTAGAGTCGTTTGACTCTTGAGATACGCTAAGGCGGCGTGGTCCGTATGAATTACGAACTCGCTAGGCCATAGGTAATGCTGCCATGTTTTTAAACCCCGAAAAAGTGCATATAACTCCTTGTCATACGTCGGGTAATTCATAGTAGCCCCCGTTAATTTTTCGCTGAAGAAAGCAATGGGGCGTTTGTCTTCGAAGAGTATGCTGCCTATGCCATAGTCGGAGGCGTCGCACTCGACCTCGAAGCGCTTAGAAAAGTCCGGCAATTGCAAGACGGGAGCGCTACACAATGCATTTTTTAAGGCCCAAAAGGCGGCCTCATGAATGGGCATCCACTTGATTGTGGGTGCCTTCTTGGTAAGGTTGTGGAGTGGCCCGGCGATGGAACTAAAGTCCTTGACAAATCGCTTGTAAAACCCTACGAGCCCTAAGAAGGAGAGAACCATCGTTGGGGTCCTAGGGGTGGGCCACTCTCGGATGGCGCGGATCTTGTCGTCGTCCACTCTAAGGCCTTCCTTGGACATGACGAAACCAAGAAAGTTTGTCGTGTCCGTGCAAAACGAACAGTTGTCTAAGTTTACATACAAACAATTCTCGCGAAGGCAATCTAACACCAACCTAAGGTGCCTCGCGTGAGAATCCAAATCCTTAGAAAAAACAAGAATGTCGTCAAATACACGACGACAAAACGCCCTAAATTTTTTCTAAAAACAAAGTTCATAAGCCGAATGAAAGTACTAGGGGCGTTTGTCAAGCCAAAAGGCATGACAAGCCATTCGTACAAACCATGCTTGGTTTTGAATGCGGTCTTCCATTCATCGCCTTCTTGCATGCAGATTTGGTGGTATCCACTCCGTAGATCTATCTTCGAAAACAAGGCAACGTCGTGGAGCTCGTTAAGCATGTCGTCGAGCCTTGGAATCGGGTGCTTGTACTTCACTTTGATCTGGTTAATGTCCTTGCAGTCGACGCACATGCACCATGAGCCATCTTTCTTTGGCACGAGAATCACCGGAACCGCGCACGGACTCAAAGACTCCCGGACAAAGCCCCTGTCCAAAAGCGCTTGAACTTGTCGCTGAAGCTCTTGTGTTTCTCTAGATGAGGTCCTATATGTAGCCCGATTTGGAAGGGAAGCGCCTGGATCGAGGTCGATTTTGTGCTCTATCCCACGGATGGGAGGCAAACCCTTCGGAAGCTCGTCCGGCATCACGTCTTCATATTCCTTCAAAAGAGAAACAATAAAAGACGGCAGTGAATTATCCAAAGATTTCGTAATAGAAAGTAAAGGATACAAAATGAAACAAGAAAGACTCCCCTGGATAGATTTATCAATGTCACAACGCCTAGCCAATAGGAGGTGATCCTGGCATGTCCCACGGAGGGGTGACTCGGCGTCTTCACTTGTTCGGGCAGGTTCCGGGGCTTCTGTTTGGTGTGTGATAGCTCTTGGAATTTGAGAAGAAATGGCCTTTGAAACGCCTATAAATTCGTCCATGTAGCTCCTGGTAGCCCAATTTTCGTGCAGCGACAGCGTGATGTGGAACGATAGGCGAAGCTGTCGGCAGTCCCTTGCTTAAATTCATCTCTTGTGGGCGTTTTTTCTTCAATTATGTTGGAAACTCTAATTTAATAGGTTTTCCACCATAAACGCCTATAGAACCGTCAGAAATCTGTTGGAGCCCTTGTTTTTAAAAATCAGCGGCGTTAGGCGCGTTACCGATGCCACGCGATGCAATTTGTCGGCCTGACTCCAACTTCTGTCGGCGCTTTCCTTCCTCAACATCCTTGGAACTTGACTGAGGTGTTTTGGCACCAGAAACGCCGCTGGATTCGGAAGGCGTCGCTGGAGACGCCGTTAGCGTGGTGCTCGGCGCGGTGGTGTCGGTGTCGCTAGTCCTTTGCCTTTGCCTTTCGGCTTCATCTTGCAGAGCTTCACTAGGCGACATTGGTAAGAGATTCACGCGCTTCCCGTGGAAATTGAACATGTAAGTGTTCAAAAACCCGTCGTGAAGCACACGACGATCGTATTGCCATGGGCGCCCCAACAAGAGATTTGTGGCGTCCATTGGCGTGCCATCACATAAGATAGAATCGGAATATGCACCAATTGAAAAGGAAAAGATTACTTTCCTGTCGACCAAATCGCCGCCGTCGTTGGATATCCATTGAAGCTTGAATGGTTGCGGATGTGGCGTCGTCGGCAAGTTGAAGTGATCGACAACTTTCTTGGAGAGGAAGTTGGCACAACTCCCCGAGTCTATAATGACGCTCAAGGACAAATTATTGACCAAACAACAAGTGTGAAAGAGTTGTTCCCGTTAATCGGTTTTAGGTGCCTCCCGCATGCTTAAAGCTCGGCGAGTCACTAGTTGAAGCTTGGAGACTCCAATTGCATCCGAGGGATCTCACTCCAATTCAGATGAGTCGGCACTTGACACCTCGATCCCGTCTTCCTCTTGACTTTCATACGGATCCCCTTGAGCCGTGAACAAGACCTTCTTTTGGTTCGGATAGTTCCTCATAATATGGCCGCGGCCCCCACATTTGTAGAATGCCATATCTCGGGCTCAATCGGCGCTAGGCTCGACGTTGTGTGGCGCAGATGGAGCCTTTGAAGGCGTGGTTTCTAGCTTGGATTGGGAACCTGTCTTAGCACTTGGCACAGAAGAAGGTGCACGGTTAGTAGAAAAACTCAATTGATTAGGGTTCGATGCATACCTCTTAGTTGACCAATTGGATTTGGCTCTCATTTCTTGCTTATGGATTTGCATCACCGTATGAACCAAATTGTTGAGATCTTTAATAGGAAAAATTTCCAAACAATCTTGAATCGATTGCCTCAATCCCGATATGAATCATGTCCGCATAACAGATGGAGAGACGCTCATGCCAGCCTTGAAGAACATATCCTCGAGTTTGGCAAAGAATTCCTCCAGGGTAATCGAACCTTGCTTGATGCGCATTATTTCGATGTGCATCTTGTCCTTGTAATTAGCCGGGATGTATCTCTTCTTCAAAATGTAGACAAGTTGATGCCATTCTCGAATGAGGAGCTTGCCTTTTCGAATCCTTTCGTACTCGAATCGGTTCCACCACGTATGAGCGGAACCATGAAAATGTAGGGTCACGATTTCAACCTTCTCATCATCTTCGTACCCTAAATTTCGGAGTGTGTGCTCCGTGCCCTGCAACCACTCAATGAAAACATCAGGATCATAAGTGCCATAGAAGGGTTTGAATTTTACCTTGATGTCTCGGCGGTTGTGTCTTGGATCACGAGCCTCACGACGATCATTGTCGCGACGCGGACTGCGGCGCGGAGGCGAGTGCGTGCGGCTATCGCGTCGGTGCCGAGGCGGGCCTCGATTGTAATCATCGCCGCCATCGTCAAGATCGTCACCATCGTCCGGTCTCCGAGAATGCCTCGTGTCCCGATCCCTGTCGCGTTGATGCTTCGAGCCATCCTTGCGTGCCGATCCATAGGAGCGGTCGTACTCCTTGCAGTTTTTGGCGAGGCGCGACGGTGGGATCCAATCGGAAGGCCGATTGTCATGCTCTTCGGGATCCTGAACCTGCAGGTGATCAAAACTCAATTCATTAGAATAATCACTAAAATCCTCATAATTATCTTCAAAATCAGTATATGGACTTCGAGCACTTTGATGCTCGAGATCGTCCTCGACTCTATAAGCGTCGGCGTCGTAGTACTTGGCCCCGTGCTTCCGCTTTGGGGTTTTGTAAACATACGTCGGCTGCTTATGCTTTTTCTTTTGCTTCTTAGGGTCACCACTCGTGTGTTGACGTCTATACTCCTCAGAGTCATACTCGTCACCGGAATATACGTCGTACACTTGCGTGGCCCTATAATCTCGCGCCATTTGATAGCGATCCGCGGTCCGTGGACCACCATCGTGCTTATCATTGTGGCGACTTTATTTGATTGACTCCATTCGATTGATGGTGCCGAATTGGGATGAAGGATGATCATGTTGCTTTCCCTTGGCATGAGCTCCTGCAACGTCATCCGCGGTGACTCCCGGATTGGCATGGATCTCGGAAGCGAGTACTTGAGCCGCGGGCACGGTGTGCTTCGATTTCTCTTGGCTCTCGGCTAGGAGACGCTCGAGCTCTTGGATGCGAGCCAAAGCCTCGGGGGAGAAATTTTGATTGGTTTGTTGTGACGTCGGGTTGTTTTCTCGGTTTTCCTCATTGCCCGACTCCGAGACCGTACCTATAGTAACACCAGTCATTGCAGTAAGATGTTCACAAACAAAAGACAACGAGTTGAAGGTTTTCTTAAGTCAAGCCGACCCTTAATGTTCAAACCACACGAACAAGAATGGGCAAGTCTAAGGTCACTCAACTCGATCTACCAATATGGCTACGAAAACAACAAAGCAAGTGAGGCAAGACACAAATTTAGGCAAGTCAAGACCAAAACCACAAGCAATGCAATCGGTGATTAGGGTTGCCGAAAAGATTACCAAAAAATTTGGATAGATCTTGCCTTATTTTGGCTTGTGATCTTCCAATATATTTTTTTAAAAAAATTTAAAACACAAGCGACTACCTTACCTTATGTTGGTTTGTGATAGTCGAAACACTTCTTTTTTTTTAACAATGACGACTCTAGGCTTTCTCTTCTAGAGCAATCAACAACAATTCAAGCAATCAACACAAGCAACACGCAATGATGCAAGAAAGAAATAGGCAAACCAAGACCTAATGTGCAAGAAACTAGCAAGACAATGAGTAATTTTCACCGAAATCAATAGATCAAGTGAGTTAGGACAAGGCTGATTTGTGTTTATAACAATTAACGAATGCAAGAAAAAAATTCGGGCCCTAGATGGAGGTTAATGAAGTGGAGGATGGATCTAGGGTTGATGCAGCGGAATGGATCGTGTGAGAATGAACTAAAAAGGGTGAAATGAGACTTACTCAAACTGTGGCTCTGATGCCAATTGATGCATCCCTCGTTACGGGATGCGGCGGATCGGCGCGTTGTTTGAGTATTGGGTCTCGAAGTACGCGGCAGAAGGCTTTGATTGACTTGATTCAACGTTGTTTGATCAAATCTGTATTGAGAACACGAGAAAACTTGCAGGAATTCGAGAGTTTTGAGATAATAAGTGGGCGGCGCAATGGCACTAGGGCAAAATAAGGAGCAAACCTCTACTATATTAAACCCTAATGTGCGCTGAATTGAAACAAGTAACATAGCACCCTATATATAGGTGCGGCACAAACAAACTATGAGAAAACCCTAATGCGCGCCTAGGGTTAGCATGCAAGCTAGGCCCAACGGCGCGAGTCCAAAACTATCGGCGCAATGCCCATTAAATACTTCCTAAATCTATAAAACCAACAATAGTAATGTTTGGAAATAGAAAACATGCAAAAAATACTAGAAAAAGGATAGGTCGTCCGTGGCCGGCACCGCAGTGTCGCGACAAGGCCATCGCAAGGTTGGCGCGGCGCTGGCGAGCTCGTGACACAGCGCTAGCGAGGACTAAGGCGCTGGCGCGCGCGGTTGGTCGACACTTGCGAGAACCTCATGATGCGATCCGAGTGCCGATGCGAGAGACGATTCGTGGTTGGTTGGTTCTGAGAGCTCGATGTTAGGTTCCCCGACGCCGAGGACGCACAAGGATACATGTGTTGGCGTGGAGAGGGGTGCATCGTGGCCTGCGGAGAGGCGCGACACGAGTGATTGCGTCGCGATCTCGATGGCGCGAGCCCTGGCACGTGTGACGGGGCCATCCGAGCGAAGTGTGAATGACTCGGCCTCCTAGCTAGCATCCATAACGGGGGTTGCGTCATACCATGGTGAAGTATTGGTATGAAATATGGCTGATACTCAAAGACTGATTGGCATAGGCATTTTTAAACAATTTTGGGACATCAAACATTGCCTTTACTAAAATCTGGAGATCCTCTTGTAGTCTCTGGAACTGTTTGTTTTAATGCTTGGCTTTTCCACTAGTAGGATAACTATCTTTTATTCACATTCTGATTTCCCTCCACCACTCCACTCATTTCACGGGGGGATTTGATTTTCTTTAATAAGAATCTTCTCTAAATGTACCTACTAACATTGATGGCCGGATTGATGGAGATGGAGTTGATGCAAAGGAATCGCCAAGAGAACTCGATAACTCCTTGCTTGGATGATGGTTCAAAATGGAGAGAACAAGGGATATGGATGCTCAGAATCTTGGATATGACTCACCAAGATCTCAAGCAAACTAGGATGCACGAATTGTCGGATATTACTCACCAACAAACGAACAACGAGAATTGAACGAAGCAAAAACAAGAACTTTGAATTGAAAATGCAAGGAAAGAGAACAACAATTTCGTCCAAGTCTAAAGAGCAAAGGGAGAGGGGGCCGGCCATATAAACCTAGAAACCAACATCACAAAGCTAGCCCCTTCACTTAAGAAAATTACAAAAATTAACCCGAAAACTTAAAAAGTGTCCTCAACCGTAGAATTGTCACTTAGAACCACGAAGGAAAATAAGACTCCAACCATCTTCAATGCACTCTTTCGGAAAACTACACCCCATGAGCTCCTCTTGTACTTGACATAGAATGGCCTTAGCTCGGGATCGCGTAATACGACCTAGATAAGGTGGCGTAGTTCCTTGAGCTTTGGCACCATCAACTCCGGAATCCGCCTTGTGGCCAAGCGCGCCAACCCCAAGCAAGGGCGCGCCTCCAGCCGTGTGCAAAGGCACTCCGTCCCTTGGCAAAGGCGCGCCAACGTCCCCTCGCAAGGGCACACCGAGTGGATGCAAGGGCGCGCCAACGTCCCTTCACAAGGGCTCTACATCCAAGCTTGTAGGCGTGCTTTGGCCAGGAGCGTCTAGGGCAGGTCGTGGCTCCTCCAAGTGTTCCGTCGTGTGCTCCATTGTTGGCTCGGATGTCGATGGAATCACATCAAACATTCTTCACGTATCTCAGATGAAACAGGAAGAATTGCTTCAATGTGCTCAAAGCTCGATATCAGGATTGAAAATTAGTGCTAAGCAATCCAGGTATTGTATTCTCTATATTTTTTTACTTCCAGATTAAAGCCTTATGAAATTTCTCTGTTGTTCAATTTGTATGATTACGGAAGAATTAGTGCTGAGCAATCTAGATGTTAATACAGTTTTTTATGAAATCTCTAAGGCTGGATTTCCTATAGTTGTTTGTTTATATCAACTTTCCCCTATTCTACTTTCTCCTTGTATGTAAAATGAGGCATTATCATATGAATTCACTCTACAGAAGTAGTTTGTAGTCTGACACTTTCCAATTTTGAGTTCCTTAATAAGATGGTATTTCAGTTCGATCGTTTGTATGTGTCTTCTCTTCTTATTCATATGCAGTAAACGGTAAGTTGTAGATAAAATTTCCACTTTTGAGGATTATAATCATGTTGTTTTTTTGTGCATTGTCATGAAAGTCTGATTTTCTTGGGAATAAGCATATTTCTACTCTATATCTTTTACAAAAAAATGTTATTGATCCTAAACATCTAATCATGATTCTCTTGTCTCTTAAAATGCCATCTTCTATCAGGTTAGATACGGAAATCACTAGTTTGAAAACAGAACTCATGAAGGAAATCAAGATACTTGCATGCGAGGCTCATGAGAATTCATCTGAAGAAGTGGATTTTGCAAGGACACGGGTTAGCTTGATTTTTAACTGCATAAGCTTTGTACTTTTGTTGAGAGGAAGCCTAGGCTTTCAAGAATTTCTGCTCATCAAAATTATATCTTTTAAATGTTTTAGGCTTTGCAAGAAGCACTTTTACGAGTGAGACATTATTCCAAGTTGAAGGCACTCTTGTTGTGAAAGAAAGATTTACATAATGGTGATTCTCTAGCTTGAAGTTCATGCTCAAAGGGTAGCAGGAGTTTCAATTGTACGAAATTAGTTTCTTATAACAAAGTATTTTAATTTTGTATACTTTTTTTACATTTGTAGTTTTTGATTGATATAATTTGTCATAGTGACAATATTGATGACATTTTTTTTGTTTCAAATTGCTATTAATATTATTTCTACTATTAATGAATTGTATTTTGATGTTATCTAATAGTATTAATTTATTGATATCAATATTAATTCTAGGATTAATTAGTTATGATTTATACTATTAATTAACACCTAAAATTGAACTTATAAATATGATTTTTTGTGCTAATACACCTAGAGCAATTAACTCGGACATTAACACAGGTTATATTGTGTTTTGTAATTCTAACCCTCCAAGAGTGATTAAACCGGACATAAATTATCCGGTGTATATATCTACACAATTATACCCCCGGGATCAAATGTCCAGTGTATATATCCTAACCATAATACCTCAGGCTTCAACACCCGGTGTATATACCCTAACCATAATACCCCAGACTTCCATACCCGGTGTATATACCCTAAATATTATACCCCGGACAACAACAACCAGTGTATTTTTGTTACTAAATAACCCGGAAAAAATAATCATATATATCTCGGATAATGATTATCCGATGTATTAATTGCTAATACACCGGATAAGTAGATTTGAGGATAAATTCAAGGAGATTATATAACTCGGATTGGATCCGGTGTATTAGGATACTAATCAAATACCCCAGCAACCTTTACCCCGGGTGAGATCCGGTGTATTTGGGGCGAAACGCCCGGGGTATATGGGTCATTTTGTAGTAATGCCGGTTGCCTCGATATCGACCCTGCCTAGGTCAATACCGACCTGCAATTTTCCCCTTTCTTCTTGCTGTTTACTTAGTTTTTCTGCTGCAAACATATCTCGGTAACGACCTTGACAAGGTCGATATCGACCCCTTCCAATGCATTTATTTAGTTGTCTTGCTTTGTTCTTTGCTTTATTTTGCCTTCTCTTTTGCTTTTTAGTTTAGTAATCAAACATAACCTTGCTTCCCGTGGACGATTCTGACCTCCCTATACACAACGGGGTCTTGACTATAAATTTATTTGTTGTCGGGAAACCTTATCAACATTCTTCACATCTCCACGCTTGCTTTATAATTCTTTCAAAATCCTTTCTTTTCATCCACATCTTTTCTAGCATAAATGGTCTGCCTCTATGGATATTATTTTGTCCAAGTTCTATAGAAATTGGGCAATGGCCCGAAAATGTAAAAATATGGTCCGGGTACCTATGGAGGACTTCATCCAAAACTACAACCCTATCTAGTTTTTCATGTGTTGTCTATTCCTATCCGTCTCTTTCGCCGTGCGAATTTGTTTCATGTTGTTGGAATGTCAACTAGGTCACATTCGTTCATAAATATTTGTAATAGTAAACCTGGTGGTAATACGACCAAACATCCCGAAACCTGATTGCTTTGGAAGGATTGTGGAGTTTGGAGGAGTTCTATAGGAATCCAAGCTAGATAAGTGGCTTGGAGAGTTTAAAAAGATAGGAGTACTAAACTTCACTAGAGCTTCAATCTAAGCACCAAAAGATTCAATCTAAGTACTGATGTGGAACAACAGTTGAGAAAGGTTGTGTTTGCATTAGATTCAATCTAAGCACCAAAAGAAAGGAGGATGGTGTTAGTGCAAATTTTATTATAAGAAGGCGAATTTGACTTGTGGGATAGAAATTATGATCATCAAAAGGTCGTGGCCCAGCACTCTTTGAACGTCGATGTCACCACTCGCCCCGTGGTGCAGCGACGAAGAAAAATGAATGAAAAGAGGGCAAACGCCGTAAATGACGAGGTAGCAAAGCTGCTGGCCGCGAGGTTCAGTACCCCCGGTGGTTGTCCAACGTCGTGCTGGTCAAAAAAGCCAGCGGGAAGTGGAGGATGTGCGTCGATTTCAAGGATCTCAACAAAGCCTGTCCCAAAGACAGTTACCCCTTGCCCTTGATCGACGAGCTCATTGACTCAACCGTATGTCACGGAGTATTAAGCTTCCTCGACGCGTACTCAGGATACAACCAAGTCCTGATGAACCCGTGGGAAGAGGAGGAAACATCCTTCATCACCCAGCGAGGCACTTATTGTTACAAGGTCATGCCATTTGGTCTAAAGAATGCGGGGGCCACCTTTCAACACCTCGTTGACCGCGTCTTTAAGAATCATCTGGAAAGCAACGTGTCGGCCTACGTCGACGATATTGTTGTCCGGAGCAAGACCCCTGAAGAGCATTTGATCGACCTCGCTGAGGTCTTCACCACTCTCAGGCACAACCGTCTCAGCCTGAACCCCGAGAAGTGCGTCTTCGGCGTGTCTTTGGGAAAATTCTTAGGCTTTATGATCAACGAGCGCGGGATCGACGTCAACCCCGCCAAGGTCGAGTCGATCCTCTCAATGAGGTCACCACGATCTTGCACTGAGGTGCAACGGCTCAACGGTGCCGTCAACTATCTAGGGAGATTTTGCTCCCGCTTGGCGGAGAGGTCTCTTCCCTTTTTTGCGGCTCTCAAGCAGAACGACAAGTTCGTGTGGGATGAGCGGCTTGAGCTCGCTTTCTCTGAGCTAAAGGCCTTCCTATCGAAGCTCCCCACATTGTCGCCCCCAATGGCGGGCGAGGACTTGCAACTGTATGTGGCAGTCAGCCCCGAGACGGTCAGCGCGGTGCTAACCAGAAAGGCCACACACCCAGTCTACTTCGTGAATCGCGTACTCCAACCCGCGGAGCAGCAATATTCCCCGGCGGAGAAGATGGCACTGGCAGTCATGACCGCCGCAAGGCGTCTACGCCCTTACTTCCATGCGCATCCCATTCAGGTCCTCTCTAACCTCCCACTTCGACAACTCCTCCACCAGCCCGCCCTCTCCGGCCGAATGACGAAGTGGGCAGTCGAGCTCTCCGAGTTCGACATTAGCTACCTCCCGAGGACCTCCATGAAAGGGCAAGCCCTCGCTGACTTCATGGTGGAGGTCACCTTCCCTGAGACAGACGCAAGCTCAGAGGAGTGGAAGGTAGTTGTTGACGGCTCACGATGTGATGCAGGTGGTGGGGCTGGCGTATTCCTCGCTGGGCCCTCGATCGAGACAGAGTATTCCCTCAACTTCGCCTTCGAAGCCACCAATAGCGAGGCTGAGTATGAGGCCATGATCGTCGGGATCGAGATGGCGCTCCTCAGTGGGGCCCGGAAAATCAGGGTCTACACCGACTCCGAACTGGTTGCGCGCCAGCTCAACGGGCAGTACGACACCAGAACGGGGTTCCTGCCCGCGTACCGAGAGAAGGTCAAAGCCTTGGTGTCGTGCCTGGAAACCTTTGCGGTTGAGTCCATCCCGTGAACCTCGAACACCAAAGCAGATGCTCTTGCGAGGTTAGGATCCGCCCTACCCCTGGAAGTAGGGAATCGCGTGATGGTAGAAAGAAAACTCTCGTGGAGTGTGAACAGCGAGGTTCTTTCTGTCACTGCGGGAGATTGGAGGATCCCGATAACACGGTATGTGGAGAGCGGTGTCCTCCCAGAGGACCCCGCACAGGCCAGAAAGCTGAAAATACAGGCGGCGCGGTATTGCGTCGTAGGCGGCTACCTTTATCATCGAGGCTATGCTGAGCCCAACCTGCTGTGCGTGCCAACCGAGGCTACGGAGCACATCCTTTATGAGGCCCATGAGGGGGTTTGTGGCGGCCACCCAGGGTGGCGAACCCTGTCACATAAGATCGCTCACTTGGGGTACTTTTGGCCCAATCTCCGGCAAGACGCGAGGGCCTATGTCCAGCGATGTGATGGATGTCAGAAGCACGGTAACCTACAGCACGCCCCGACCTCGCATCTTTGCTCCATACACACGCCATGCCCCTTCGCGATATGGGGGATGGACATCCTCGACCCCTTCCCCAAGGCTGCTGGCCAGGTGCGGTATATCCAGGTCATTGTCGACTATTTCACGAAGTGGGTTGAGGCGCAAGCAATGGCGTAGATCACGGGGACTAAGGTCTGCGACTTCATGTGGAAGAACCTCGTCTGCCGCTTTGGCGTCCCCATGACCATCATGACCGACCATGGCCCCCAATTTGACTGCGAAGAAACCCGGACATTCTGCTCAGACCTAGGCATAACCCTCAAGTTCTCCTCCGTGGCCCATCCTTAGTCCAATGGCCAGGTAGAGAACGTCAATGCCCGCATCCTGTCCGATCTAAAGAAACGGCTGGGCATGGCCCAAGGTCGTTGGGCAGAGCTTCTCCCACTCGTCCTATGGACATACCGCACCACCGCGCGCCGCACAAACGGAGAAACGCCTTTCGCTCTAACCTATGGGGCGGAAGCACTAGTCCCAGTAGAGACCCTGGTCCCTTCGGCTTCCGTGACGAGGCCAATCTTAGGGTCGAGTTGTTCTTCCGTGACGAGTTGCGCGAGGTAGCCGACCTGCGCTACAGGCAATACAAGCGCCGCGTGGCTGTATACCATGATAAGAAGGTAAGACCTCGATTCCTGGCCACAGGTAACCTCGTCTTGAGGCGTATCGAAGGTGGCAAACTGGACCCCAACTGGGAGGGGCCATACATCCTCGGCGAGGAGGTCGCGCCCGGAGCTTTCAAGCTCAAAGACAACGAGGGGCGTACCCTAAGCAAAACATGGAACGTCGACCAACTCAAAAAGTATTTTGTGTAAACTCTCTAAACTCCGTTACTTCTCGCAAGTTTTATGAATAAAGTGTTGTGGAATTTTCAAAATCTCTCTCAAAAACGAAAACCTATGTACGTTCGGTCCCACCCCTCGCATCCCGCTTGGGGTTGGAGAATCTCGTTAAGTCCACCCCTCGCTTCCCGCTTGGGGTTGGAGAATCCCGTGAAGTCCACCCCTCGCTTCCCGCTTGGGGTTGGAGAATCCCGTGAAGTCCACCCCTCGCTTCCCGCTTGGGGTTGGAGAATTTGGTTAAGTACATCCCTCACTTCCCGCTTGGGGTTGGAGAACCTCGTGTTTAAGTCCATCCCTCGCTTCCCGCTTGGGGTTGGAGAATCCCGTGAAGTCCACCCCTTGCTTCCCGCTGGGGGTTGGAGAATCTCGTGAAGTCCACCCCTCGCTTCCAGCTTGGGGTTGGAGAATCTCGTTAAGTGCATCCCTCGCTTCCCGCTTGGCGTTGGAGAACCTCGTGTTTAAGTCCACCCCTCGCTTCCCACTTAGGGTTGGAGAATCCCGTGAAGTCCACCCCTCGCTTCCCGCTTGGGGTTGGAGAATCTCGTTAAGTCCATCCCTCGCTTCCCGCTTGGGGTTGGAGAACCTCGTGTTTAAGTCCATCCCTCGCTTCCCGCTTGGGGTTGGAGAATCCCGTGAAGTCCACCCCTCGCTTCCCGCTTGGGCTTGGAGAATCCCGTGAAGTCCACCCCTCGCTTCCCTCTTGGGGTTGGAAAATCTCGTTAAGTCCACCCCTCGCTTCCCGCTTGGGGTTGGAGAATCCCGTGAAGTCCACCCCTCGCTTCCCGCTTGGGGTTGGAGAATCTGATTATGTCCATCCCTCACTTCCCGCTTGGGGTTGGAGAACCTCGTGTTTAAGTCCATCCCTCGCTTCTCGCTTGGGGTTGGAGAATCCCGTGAAGTCCACCCCTTGCTTCTCGCTTGGGGTTGGAGAATCTCGTGAAGTCCACCCCTCGCTTCCAGCTTGGGGTTGGAGAATCTCGTTAAGTGCATCCCTCGCTTCCCGCTTGGCGTTGGAGAACCTCGTGTTTAAGTCCACCCCTCGCTTCCCACTTAGGGTTGGAGAATCCCGTGAAGTCCACCCCTCGCTTCCCGCTTGGGGTTGGAGAATCTCGTTAAGTCCATCCCTCGCTTCCCGCTTGGGGTTGGAGAACCTCGTGTTTAAGTCCATCCCTCGCTTCCCGTTTGGGGTTGGAGAATCCCGTGAAGTCCACCCCTCGCTTCCCGCTTGGGGTTGGAGAATCCCGTGAAGTCCACCCCTCGCTTCCCTCTGGGGTTGGAGAATCTCGTTAAGTCCATCCCTCGCTTCCCGCTTGGGGTTGGAGAACCTCGTGTTTAAGTCCACCCCTCGCTTCCCGCTTGGGGTTGGAGAATCCCGTGAAGTCCACCCCTCGCTTCCCGCTTGGGGTTGGAGAATCTCGTTAAGTCCATCCCTTGCTTCCCGCTTGGGGTTGGAGAACCTCGTGTTTAAGTCCACCCCTCGCTTCCCGCTTGGGGTTGGAGAATCCCGTGAAGTCGACCCCTCGCTTCCCGCTTGGGGTTGGAGAATCTCGCTAAGTCCATCCCTCGCTTCCCGCTTGGGGTTGGAGAATCTCGTTAAGTCCATCCCTCGATTCCTGCTTGGGGTTGGAGAATCTCGTTAAGTCCACCCCTCACATTCCGCTTGGGGTTGGAGAATCCCGTTAAGTCCATCCCTCGCTTCCCGCTTGGGGTTGGAGAATCCCGTTAAGTCCACCCCTCGCTTCTCGTTTGGGGTTGGATAATCTCGATTAAACCATGCGAGGTCTGAGCGAGGCTCATGACCTCGGCATAAAAATCATTGTGCGAGGTCTGAGCAAGGCTCGTGACCTCGGCGCAATCTTATGAAGATCCGAGCGAAGCTCGTAATCTCAGTGCGGAATTAAACACCGATGTGGCCCAAGTGCCACAATAGTTGTGACACTCGACCCATGGGGTTGGATGGATATGGATGGACATATACAAGTAGATTAAAGCAAGAAACACAATCATAAGATAAGAAAAGTGGCATAAAATAAAGGCCACAAGGGATAAGATGTTTGAATTACATACCCCGCAGGGCCACCAACAAAACAAAAAAAAATTGTTACAAAACCGGCGATGTCCTTCAATTCTTCGGGGTTTCAGTGGTTTCAGCAGCGGGGTCGGCAGGGTCCGTAAGAGCTTTTGGGGCATCAGCGTCGGGAGCAGGGATGGCAGACGGCTGGGAGCTTGGCGCATCTGCCACAGGCTGAGAGCCCGTAACAGCGACTTTCGGGCTGATAGGCGTGAAATGGTCGTGCAAATCACGGCTATGCAAAAGAGTCCTGACAATCCTAAAGACAGTAGTCTTAGGGAAGTAAGGGTCGAATCCACAGGGAGGTTGGTTTATCTTTCTATGTAAATTTTATGACAATTAAAGTAAAGAGGGGTTTATGAAATAAACTACTCACTAGCATGCAAAAACTAATAAAGCAATTAAAGTTTGGGTTTTAATCAATTTAAGGAAACACTTAGTCAACCAGAGATCCACATTCGTATGACAAGTTGATCATTGATTCACTCAATATCGAATGCATATGGAATTCCAGTTCCTTTTCAAAGATAATTAATATCACAACCAGATACTATCAATTCTAACTAATTGAATAACCCTGAAACTATCAAGATTCAATTCAAAAGCAGCATTAAGAATAGGAATATAATCAGGATACAATTCTAGCATAAAACAACCAGCTTTTATACTAGAATGCAATTTAACTCTCTTCTACAATAGACTAGCACAACCAGATACTAGTACAATGTAGTTTGCTACTATGAAATAGAGAAACTCAACCAGTAATTGCTCTAGATCTAGCAATTGAGAATCAATAACAACAACCCTAGAAATTGCTGAAATCAATCATATAAACAATTCAAACAAGAGAGAAAAATAATTCCATGCAATAAATAAAGAGTAGAAATCTCACAACTGAAAGTCAAAACGTCAAACTGTCTGACTAAGCAAAGAGGCTTAGTTCTCCATGAAAGCTAAAAACTCTGAAAGGAAAATATGATAATCGTGTATGAATCAGAGATACAACTGTCTAAAACCTAATATATCAAACTAGGTCTAAAAAGTCTATCCAAAAATACATATATCTCGGAATAAAGCTGACATAAAAAGAGCCAATAGGAATAAAACACGTGTCGCTCAAAAGATCTCCACGTTGGCAGGGGCGGCGGGTGCCGCCGGTCTGGCGGCGGGTGCCGCCAGCAGCAAAACGCTGATCTTCGTCTTCTCTTCAATCCAGCTCTAAAACTCCAATAATATGCATCTTCGGGTCTTCTTCTTCCTAGCTGTAGATAGCACATAAAATACCTAAAAACACCATAAACTAATGCTAAAACTCCTCCTAAATACACAATATAATTGTGTATATCAAACTCCCCCACACTTGAATCTCACTCGTCCCTGAGTGACTCAGAAAACCATC
The DNA here is from genome assembly GCA_964016875.1 of Fallopia convolvulus. NCBI lineage: Eukaryota > Viridiplantae > Streptophyta > Magnoliopsida > Caryophyllales > Polygonaceae > Fallopia > Fallopia convolvulus. The sequence continues at coordinate 28,514,242 of OZ024722.1, forward strand.
ACTCATAAAAACTATAACCCCCGGATCATCAAAATGCAAGGAAGCTTACAAAGAGGAACAAAAGCATTCTCATGCAAGCTCAACACCCAATCTACTCAACAACACATATAGCAAATAAACTCTAATTACCCCACCATACTCAACATCAACATAATTGAGCAAATCATCATCAACATCAAATCAACATCATGCTCAACTCAAACCACCAAACAATCCTCAACATCTATCAAAACATCAAACATCAACCCACCAAAAACTAACCACTAACAAGTCCATCAAAAACATCAACTAAGAGAGTGAAAGTCTCCATAAATCTACACCTTATACCTCCTAATGAAAACCTACCCAAAACACTCCTATACTCCACTTCTTATGTCTCCTGCGCCGGTAAAAGATAGTCCTAAAACACTCTTCTTTTTTTCACTCATTTTGCTTAGGCGCCTTTTCAGGTTTTCACCTAACACTCTCTTTTCATTTTTCAATAATGGACTCACCAACTCACACCACTCTGAATCTATTTTTGCCAAGGCCTAGTGCCTGCCAGATTACCTGCTTATTACCTAGACCGCCCTTTCGGGTTTTCAGTCTATCCCAGGATTTTATTTTGCCTTTTTTTCAATTTTTTATGGCTCTTTTTTTTATTTTATTTTTTTATTTATAGCACATCAATAGTAATATAATTCCAACTCCCCCACACTTAGAACACACATTGTCCTCAATGTAGTAAAGACAAGATAAAATAAAGGGGAAGTAGAGAAGAATACCACTACTGATCAAATGGCGGTGGTGGTGGTGGATACGGTGGATAGTCAGGATAAGAGGGGTAAACATCTATAGATCTAGGCGAATACCACACTCCCTGAAAAAATTGAGCCTGCTGCTGGAAATAGCTAGTCTGCTGCTGAAAGAACTGAGACTGATCCTGGTGGAACTGATGGATCCGGTCTATAGAAGTAGACAACGCAGACTGCTGAGTAAACATCTCATCCTGACGGCCTGAAAGTTGACGCATCTGGCGCATCATATCATCCTGCCAGCTCAAATCAGTGTCAACTCCAGAGGTAGCAGGAATACTCATACCAGGAACATCCTCATGCATAACTGTGTCGTCCTGAGGAAAAGTCTCTGGAATAGTCGGTGGAGCAGGTGGTGGGACGGCCTGTGGAGCAGCAGAAGTGGAAGGACCATAAAAAGAACCTCTAACCCGGTCGGATAGCTGACGCAGATCAAAATGCTGATACTCAGGTCCAAAGGGTAACTGCGTAATAGGCAAGGGAATCCTAGAAATACCCGTGGGAGGACCAAATAAATAATAAAATCTGCCTCTATCCTCAGAAATATATCCAGCATTCCTCAGATGCCTAATATCACAAGGTAGGAGATAATCGTTGAGATGCTGGAGGAAAAGGAATGTTCAGGAACTCCCCTAAAATAGAAATGATCCCACCAATACCAATCTTGCACTTTTTTGAACCCCTACACTTCTTGCAGCTAGCAAGGAACTGAGCTCTCCAGTCTTTGATAAGCTTGCATGGCGGTGTGAAACTCCACATAGTCTCTAAATCAGTGTAAGAGACCTTGTTGGCCTCAGTCTGGCCATAAAAAGCCATCCTAATCACCTTATGAACAATACGCAGGCAAGGATGAGACCACTTGTAGTTTTTTTCTCCTCCTTTGGGATCAAATGCAGGAAAACCTGTAGTGTTGTACTAGAAAATCAACTCATCCTCAGTAGCATTCCATAGAGCAGAATCAGAAGGCTTCTTGGAAATACCAAATGCCTCCTCAAGGCTAGCATAAGTCAACACATGGCATGAACCTGCTAGCTGAAAAGAAATCCTCCCATTCTCATGGTCATCCTCTAACGTAATCAGAAATTCCCTAGTCCAGGCAGGAAATGTGGGAGCACTCTTAAAGAAAAAATTACCCAATCCAGCATGGGTCAACATCTGCCTAGTACAACTCTCCAATCCTAACTGCCTCATAGTGACGGGATCAAAAAATAAAGTAGACACAATCTCCCGCTCATCAACAATCTTCCTCCGGGCCTCATGGACCTCGGAGGTGGCGGATCTAGAACTCATAGCACGCTTCCTAGAACTCATAATCAACAATATGAACTCTTAATGGACAGAAAAGAGGAGCAAATTGCGAAAATACCCGGAAATTGAAGCGGCGGGCGGCAGACTGTGGCGGCGGGCTCGAAATCTCTTGGCGGCGGGTGCCGTGTTCCTGGCGGCGGGTGCCGCTATTCTTGGCGGCGGGTGCCGCCTCGAATGTTTTCGAGAAAAAGACGCAGATCCGCGGCGGTCGCCGCGTGAAGTGAACCGAGGGAGGTGGCGAGGCGAGCGGCGGTGTCGAGGACGACGAAGGTAGCTTCGATCTAGGCGGATCCTGCTGCTGCTGGATACCTAGGTCGGGTTGCCTCCCGATAAGCGCCTTATTTAACGTCGTGGCTCGACGTAATGCCAATTCATCAGTCTTCAGCGTCGGGCTTTGTTAGGACAGCTTCCTCAATTGTGTCCTTGGTGAATCCCTCATGATACTTCTTCACTCTTTGACCATTCACCTTGAATAATGCATGTGTTTTGGAATCATAGAGCTCAATTGCACCATGGGGAAAGACTTGAGCAATCACATAAGGCCCTGCCCAACGAGATCTTAGCTTGCCTGGAAAGAGTCTAAGGCGGGACTGAAATAGAAGGACTTTGTCACCAGCTTTGAAATCCTTTCTCAAGATATTTTTGTCATGCCAAGCCTTAGTTCGCTCCTTGTAGTGAATAGCATTATCATAAGCTTCAATCCTGGCCTCCTCCAACTCCTGTAATTGGAGCTTTCTAAGCTCCCCAGCTTCTTCAAGTTGTAAATTGCACTTTTTAATAGCCCAATAAGCCTTGTGTTCCAACTCAACTGGGAGGTGACATGCCTTACCAAAAACCAACCTAAAAGGTGACATACCAATAGGTGTTTTGTAAGTTGTCCTGTAGGCCCATAATGCATCATCAAGCCTCTGACTCCAATCTTTTCTGCTAGGAGACACAGTCTTCTCCAGAATGGATTTAATCTCTCTGTTTGATACTTCAGCTTGGCCATTTGTTTGAGGATGATAGGCAGTAGAAACTCTTTGATTGACATGATACTTCTTTAACAGGGCAGTGATTGTCCTATTACAAAAGTGAGTTCCCCTATCACTTATGAGGGCCTTGGGAATTCCAAACCTGTTGAAAATATGGGACTTCAAGAAATCTGCAACAACTCTAGAATCATCAGTCCTGGTGGCCTTTGCTTCCACCCATTTGGAAACGTAGTCCACCGCAAGCAAAATATAAATATTCTCGCTAGAGTTTGGAAAAGGTCCCATAAAATCAATACCCCAAACATCAAATATTTCACAAAAAATTAAACTAGTTTGGGGCATTTCATCCCTACTGGACATATTTGCAACTCTTTAGCACCTGTCACAGGATTTATAGTAGTTTTGTGCATCTTTAAAGATGGTAGGCCACCAAAATCCTGCATCAAGTACTTTTCTAGCAGTTCTTTGAACCCCAAAATGTCCCCCACATGCTCCAGAATGACAAAGTGTAAGGAGAGAATTTACCTCATTTTCTAGAATGCAACGGCGGATTACCTGGTCAGAGCAGTGCTTCCAAAGATAGGGGTCATCCCAGACAAAAAATCTAGATGTACTGCGTAGTCTGTCCCTCTAAGCTTTGTTGAAAGGTTGAGGGAATTCACCTGTGCTGAGGAAGTTCACCAAGTCTGCATACCATGGCTCTATGGTGCTCTTCTTGAATAAGGACTCATCCGGAAAGCTTGCTTGAATCTGCTTTTGAGGGGTGCTCTCTTCTTGAACAACTCTGCTGAGATGATCAGCCACCAGGTTTTCTGCGCCCTTCTTGTCCTTGATCTCAATATCAAATTCACTAAGAAATAGGACCCACCAAATCAATCTTGGCTTTGCTTCTTTCTTTGTCAGTAGGTATCTCAGGGCAGCATGATCAGTATAAATGATGAACTTTGTTCCAAGGAGGTAAGGCCTGAACTTCTCAAGTGCAAATACCACTGCAAGCATCTCCTTTTCTGTAGTAGAGTAGTTCCTCTGTGCACCATTCAGGGTCATTGATGCATATTGAATCACATGAGAAGCTTTGGCTTCCTTTTGGCCTAGCACAGCCCCCACCGCATAATCACTAGCATCACACATTATTTCAAAGGGCTTAGACCAATCAGGAGCCTGAATAATAGGGGCACTTGTCAAGCGAGCCTTAAGATCATCAAAGGCTGCCTGACACTCAGTTGTGAACTCAAACAGCATGTCTTTCTTCAATAATTCGCACAGGGGTCCTGATATCTTGGAGAAGTCTTTAATAAACCTGCGGTAGAAACCTGCATGGCCTAAAAAAGAACGAACTTCGCGCACATTAGTAGGATAGGGCAAAGATTGAATTACTTCAACCTTTGCCTTATCGACCTCAATACCCCTAGTTGAAACTATATGACCAAGTACAATACCCTGTTCTACCATGAAGTGACACTTTTCAGAATTAAGCACTAAATTAGTGTCAACACATCTAGCAAGTACCAAAGTTAAGTGATTTAGGCATGCATCAAAATTATCCCCATGTACAGTAAAATCATCCATGAATACCTCAATGAAATTCTCAATGTACTCAGAAAAGATGCTTACCATACACCTTTGGAAAGTCCCAGGAGCATTGCACAACCCAAATGGCATCCGACGGTAGGCAAAAGTGCCAAATGGGCAAGTGAAAGTTGTCTTGGCTTGATCTTCAGGGGCAATGGCTATCTGAAAGTAGCCTGAATACCCATCTAGAAAGCAATAAAATGCTTTGCCTGCCAATCTCTCAAGCATCTGATCAATGAAAGGAAGGGGGAAATGATCCTTCCTAGTGGCTGCATTCAGCTTGCGGTAATCAATGCAAACTCTGTAACCTGTTTGCAGTCTTGTAGGGACCAATTCTCCTTGCTGATTCTCCACCACTGTAATTCCTCCTTTCTTTGGTACAACCTGTGTGGGGCTAACCCACTTGCTGTCAGAGATAGGGAAAATCATACCTGCTTGCAAGAGTTTCAGAACTTCTTTCTTCACCACCTCCATCATGGGTGGATTTAAACGCCTCTGTGGTTGTCTAGATGGCTTCTCTTCTCCTTCCATCAGAATACGATGCATGCAAGTGGTGGGGCTAATTCCCTTGATATCAGCAATGGTCCAACCAATTGCTGTCTCGTACTCTTTTAGAACCGCCACTAGCCTGTTTTCTTGATCTTTTGTGAGCTTACTGGAGATAATTACTGGTAATGTTTCCTTGTCTCCAAGAAATAAATACTTGAGGTGGTCTGGGAGTTGCTTCAACTCAATCACCGGTGCCTGCACAACAGAGGGTAACAGCTTTTCCCTAGGCAGGGTTAATGGTAAAGGAGTTTTGCCAGGTGACTCAAGAGGAAGCTCATAATAAGCATCCATCTCGTTTACAATCTCCTGTATATCAGTTGATAGAGTAAAATCCAAACTAGAATCAACAATAATAGATTGCACATCATCTAGTTGATTTTCATCAAAAACATCTTGCACCACAGGCTCAAGCATATCAATAGCATAAACAGAGTAATCATCAGAAGGATATTTCATGGCTTCATAAATATTATAATTAATGATTTGACCATCAAATTCCATGGTTAAAGAGCCAGTGCTCACATTGATTTTAGTATTGGCTGTTTTCAGAAAAGGTCTCCCTAACAGAATAGGGATTGCATGATCATCATGTTCCATTTTGAGCACATAGAAATCAGCAGGAAAAGTGAGATCACCAACCATAACCAAAACGTCCTCTGCTAACCCTATAGGACGAACATTAGACCTATCAGCTAATTGAATAGAGATATTAGTGGCATGCATAGGTCCAAGTTTCAGAGATTCACAAAGAGTAGAAGGCATTACATTGATGGAAGCACCCAAATCTAGCATGGCTTTTTCAACTTTAGTACCTCCAATTGTAATAGGGATAGTAAACATACCTGGATCCCCGCACTTCTTAGGTAAGCGTTTTTGAAACACAGCTGAAACATGCTCGCTTACCTTCACCTTCTTTTTGCTGTTTTTGTCCTGAATCCGCTTTGTAGTGCACATCTGCTTCAAGAACTTTGCATAGCGTGGGACTGACTTGATCAAGTTAAGGAGAGGAATGTTGACCTCAACGTTTCTGAACATCTCGAACATGTCTTTGTCCTGCTTCAGGGGCTCTGTACGCTTTAATGCAGATGGAAACGGAGGACCTGGCTTCCATTCAGGGAGAGCTGGAGATCTTTCTTCATCGGAGGCTTCAGCAGCTTGGCGGCGGTCGCCATCAGAAGGGCGGCGGTCGCCGCTTGTTTCGGAAAAAGTAGGCGACGGGTTATCACCGTCGCGGCGGGCGCCGCTGTCCTGGCGGCGGGTGCCGCCAATTAATTTTTGATCGCCGCTAATTAATTCCAAATTGTCGTAGCCAAGCTCCTTTTGGCGGCGGGTGCCGCCATCCTCGCGGCGGTCGCCGCTCTCGCCTTCGTCAAATTCTTCCACTAATCCGCCTTCAAGTTGTCTCCCACTCCTCAAAGTGACAGCACTGACATTACGAATATTCGGGTTGACTTCTGTTTGAGAAGGAAGTTTACCCGAATCTCTTGCTTCTAGTTTGCTTATAGCTTCAGAGATTTGACTCATTTGTCGTTCCAAGTTATGAATGCTTGCTGATGTAGTTTCCTGGAATTTCACTTGACTTTGGGCCAGTTGAGTCATATTATTTTGATGTTGAGTCATACTATTTTGAAGAGTGAGGTTACTTTGCACCAACATCTTCATCATGTCGTCCATAGAAGGAGCGGCATTGTGATTCTGTCCTTGAGGCCTTGGCACATATGGCTTAGCTTGTTGAAACTGATCCAGTTGCTGCTTTGACTCAGGCTCTCTCCACCTAGAGTTCTGATGATCTTTCCAGCCAGGGTTGTAGGTGTTTGAATAGGGGTCATTTCTTGGCTTCATTTGATAACCCCCAACTGCATTCACTTCCTCTTGTAGTGTAGGACATGAATCAGTCGGATGAAAGGCGTCATTACAGATTCCACACGCCTTAGCCTGTTGAGCAGTACCCTTCAACTTCAACCGCCTCACTTCTTCTTTCAGCACATCAAAGTCAGCTTGATCAATTTTAGAGTGGGAGTTGGCGGCTGAAAAGTTTTTAGAACCTTTTCCAGTATATTGCCTAGATTCATCAGCCAACGTAGAAAAAATGTCTAGAGCCTCATCATAGGTTCTTTTCATGATGTTTTCACCACAAGAAGAATTGACCAATCGCCTGTCTTCCTCACAAAGTCCTCCGTGGAGATAGAGAATAAGATCATGATTAGCATAACCATGGTAGGGGCAGCTCTTTACCAGCTTCTTGAAGCGCTCAAAATATTCATAAAGCGACTCGTTGGGGAGTTGCTCTATGTTACAGATCTGCTTCTTGATTTGATTGGACTTGATTGTAGGGAAGTATTTGTCCAGAAACAACTTCTTCAAGTTCACCCAAGTAGTAACGCTTCCAGGAGGTAGAGCATGATACCAATCTTTAGCGGATTCCTTCAAAGAAAAAGAAAACGCTCTCAGCCTCATCTGTTCTTCAGTAATATCAGAGGGACACATGCTGGTGCAGACATCAAGGAACTCATCAAGATGTTGAATGGGATCCTAAAGTGGAGTTTCGTTGAATTTTGGGAGTAGATGGACTACTCCTGTCTTGAGCTCAAACTTCACCCCATCACCAAGGGCTGGGAATTGCATTGCACGTGTAGGCTGATTCAGATTAGGAGCTGTCAAGCTCTCAAGAGTAACTCGATCACCCATTGTTCGGATTCCTTGCAGTAGTGCACGCACAGCTCGACGAGTTCTGAAAAGAGTCCGTTCAATTTCTGGATCAAAAACAAGTGGTGAATTATTAGTAGCACGGGTGTGAACCATAAGATAGGTTCACACCAAAATTGGCACAAAAATTACACAAAAAGACAATTATTGCCTCCCCGGCAACGGCGCCAATTTGATAGGCGTGAAATGGTCGTGCAAATCACGGCTATGCAAAAGAGTCCTGACAATCCTAAAGACAGTAGTCTTAGGGAAGTAAGGGTCGAATCCACAGGGAGGTTGGTTTATCTTTCTATGTAAATTTTATGACAATTAGAGTAAAGAAGGGTTTATGAAATAAACTATACACTAGCATGCAAAAACTAATAAAGCAATTAAAGTTTGGGTTTTAATCAATATAAGGAAACACTTAGTCAACCAGAGATCCACATTCGTATGACAAGTTGATCATCGATTCACTCAATATCGCATGCATATGGAATTCCAATTCCTTTTCAAAGATAATTAATAGCACAACCAGATACTATCAATTCTAACTAATTGAATAACCCTGAAACTATCAAGATTCAATTCAAAAGCAGCATTAAGAATAGGAATATAATCAGGATACAATTCTAGCATAAAACAACCAGCTTTTATACTAGAATGCAATTTAACTCTCTTCTACAATAGACTAGCACAACCAGATACTAGTACAATGTAGTTTGCTACTATGAAATAGAGAAACTCAACCAGTAATTTCTCTAGATCTAGCAATTGAGATTCAATAACAACAACCCTAGAAATTGCTGAAATCAATCACATAAACAATTCAAACAAGAGAGAAAAATAATTCCATGCAATAAATAAAGAGTAGAAATCTCACAACTGAAAGTCAAAATGAAGCTTCAAACTGTCTGACTAAGCAAAGAGGCTTAGTTCTCCATGAAAGCTAAAAACTCTGAAAGGAAAATATGATAATCGTGTATGAATCAGAGATACAACTCTCTAAAACCTAATATATCAAACTAGGTCTAAAAAGTCTATCCAAAAATACATATATCTCGGAATAAAGCTGACATAAAAAGAGCCAATAGGAATAAAACACGTGTCGCTCAAAAGATCTCCACGTTGGCAGGGGCGGCGGGTGCCGCCAGCAGCAAAACGCTGATCTTCGTCTTCTCTTCAATCCAGCTCTAAAACTCCAATAATATGCATCTTCGGGTCTTCTTCTTCCTAGCTGTAGATAGCACATAAAATACCTAAAAACACCATAAACTAATGCTAAAACTCCTCCTAAATACACAATATAATTGTGTATATCACGGGCCTTCCCGAACGAGGTCCGCCGCGAGAGGTACCTCGCTGGCCACAGTCCCATCCTCGTTGAGAAAGAACTCACATTTTCCCTCGGGCTCCTCTCCGTCTAACTCCCCCATAGTTTGTTCATAATTAGGGATAAAGAAGGAAATGTGGGGGTCGATATGTTTGTACTTCGCAACCGCCTGTTTGACCCCCATTCGGACGGCCTGGTGGAACATCTTCCTCACACTCTCCACCAACTCCGCCTGATACTCCTCCGATTCCACATACTTCGGCCCCACAGCCATCACCTCCTTGTGGAGCTCGTTGACACGCCCCCGAAGATTGGTAATCTCGTCCTCAGCTTTCAAAAGCTCCGCCTCCTTCTCTTTGAAGAACTTGTGCTCTGTGGAGAGCTTGCCCCGAAGCTCCTCGTTCTCGCCCTGTAAAGCCCCAGCCACTTCCTTCGCCTTCCTCGCCTCCTCCTTTGCCTTGCCCACCTCGTCCTTCACCCTCGCCGCCGCCTTAGCCTCGTCCCTTACCGCGGTCTCCGCGGCCTTAACCCGCTTCCCTGCATCAGCAAGCTCCTTCTCGTGCCTCGCACACTCCTCTATGCGGGCTTTAAGCGCCGCCTCCATCTTGTCCATCCTCGACCGGAGGAGGGTGAGGCGGTTGCGGTTGTAATTCTCAAAGAAGGTATGCTGAAAATTCACGAAGTTATTTTTAACAAAAAAAAGAGGCACGAAATCCAAAACAGAAGCGAGGTTCAAAAAAAACGGAACATACCATGGCTGAATATCGGGCAGCCTCGTCGTCAAGGGCCGTCTCGGTGAGGTTATTGGCCCACGCGACCTCCTCCTTCCACTCCTCCCGACCCCATTTCACGGAGGCACCCCTGACCAGCCCAAGGCAGTGGAACTTGGCGGGTGAGGGACCAGCGACGTTAAGAGCTCGTCCCTCGAAGTTGAAAGAGGGGATGATCTCCTTCCACGACGGACCACGCTGGTCCTCCCCCCTGTGTTTTTTCTTTTTATCCCCCCGAGGGGACTCCGTGCCTTTCCTCTTGGACCCGACTCCATCGCTGGACCCTCGGGAGGTTTGGGACGACGTCTTTGCGGCGTCCCCCTTAGGCAGGGCCCCCTCAACGGTCTTCGCCCCGGACGCCTTCGGCTCCGGGGTGTTGCCTTCGGCTGCGAGGTGGGAGGCCTCGCCAGCGTGCTTTGCTCCTTTGTAACAACCCCCTGTTGGCTTCGAGGTTTCGGAGCGTTGGAAGAAGAAGTCACAGGCTTCTTGCCCTGCGACTTCGAGGTAAGAGCGCTCAATAGGTCAACCACTGTCAAAAAAGAACGTAAAAAGTTAGATAAGAAAGAAAGAAACAGTACAGGTTACCGAGGTTTTCAACCCCGCGGCCTAAAGACAACGTTAAAACGAGATAGGCAAGCGAGGTTTCTAAACCTTGCTACCAAGCAACAAAGAGCAAGTAACAAAGGCAAGCAAGAGAAACAGTATGTACCCTCTTTGCCCGCGCCGGGGGGAAGGGTGAGACTCAGGCTGGCCCGCTCAAGTCGGTCCTGTGCCAGGTACTTCTGGTACGGCGCCTGTTCCACCGGGGCGTATCGGGCCTTGAGTGCCTTAAGCTCGGCAACCGTGTGCGGGCCCACGGACCTGATAAAGTTGCCCGGCGCCGTGGGAAAATTAAGATACCTCCCGGTGAGGTCTCGAACCAAGAACCACTTCGGTTTCCACGGCCCGACGTTCGAAGGGGTCGTGGTGAGCTTAATACCCGACAAGCTGAGGTTGATGAGGCAGGACTTCTGCTCCCTCCTCGCTAGAAACAAAGTCGACATGTTGTCAGTACTCGGCCCGTCCCCAAGCTCGAGGTTGCGAATCGTATAGGCACACAGCAGCCTCCAGGCGTTGGGAAACAGCTGTGCGGGGCAAACCTGCATGGCCCACAAGAAGTCGACGAAGTGTTGGGCCAAGGGTAACCTAAGGCCGGCTTGGAGACTAAACAGGTGTACCACCACGCACCTCTCGTAGTTAGCCAAGGAGGAGCCACCCTCTTCCGGGAGCGCAAGCTCGACTCCCTCGGGCCAAGCGAAGTTCTTGGCGATGTCCACGAGGTCTTTAGGCTTCCGTTCGGTAGGTACTCCCTCAGACCGAAAAGCCTTGTTCGAATCCGAGGACATGGGGATCCGCTCCTCAAGAACAGGAGATCCGCAGGACACGGCGTCAGTGATATACGCCGCAGCAAAGCTCGGTGGCTCGTATGAGGTGGAAGACGAGACCACTTCAACCCCTGACCTCACCACAACCTCGGCAAAAACTTCATCGGAGATGGAGGACGAGGCCATTTCAACACCCGACGATGCGCGAAGTCGGGAGAAACGAGAATTGATAGAAGCAACGGAGTCACTGGAAGAGGGGTCGCTGAAAACCAGCGAGGGAGACCTCGGGTTCTGGGAGTCGCTAGTCTTTGCACTCCCTACGGACTCGGAAACCTCCTCGTAAAATCTCTCTTGAGCCTTGAACGCGAAGCCAGGTGGGGGGCTCATGGATGTTTTCCTAGGCATGAAAGAGCGACGTCCAGGCCGCAGAAGGCTAGCACTGGGAAGAGAAAGAAGTGTTGAGATGTCGAACAAAACAATCAAAGAAAGAAAGCGCGAGGTCGTAAAGGGGGAAGGCCACGAGGCACCCTAGGGCTACCCTGACAAGATAGGACGGCGGTGGAGAAGTCGAAGCGCCAAAAAGAGGAGAAGTCGAAGCGCCAAAAAGAGGAGAAGTTGAAGCGCCAAAAGAGGAGAGAGAAGGTGAAATGGAGGCCAGCGGTGGAAAGCAGCGGCGGAGACCCTAACGTCCCATCAATCCGCCATCATGACGTTTGGGTTTCCGAGGATCTCAAAATTCAGAACCGCCAAAAGAAAGCGCAGAGACCCAGCCGTCGGTTGGTGAGCGAAGGGTTCGAGAGCATGGCGGTCACCACCCTCACTCCACCGTCCCGCCACCATGACGCCGGCGCGGAACACCGAGAAACAACCATTGCCCGCTAGGGCACAAAGCCAAGCAAAAAAGAACAAAGAAAAATGGCGAGGGCGGCGCGCAGAAACTCACGCCGACCTCACCACCACTATTTCGCCGTCGTGACGCCGGCGCGAAACAACAAGCGATACACCGTCGCCCCTCCAAAACACAGAACGAAAAGAGAAAAATCGAAAGCGAAGAACACCCAAAGACGAGAAGAAGAGGGTCAAGTACTTACTTGCTTAGAGTCGGCGTGGAAAGAGCGGTGGTGCAACCGAAAAGTAGCGGAGGCTCGTCGGAAACCGCATGGAAAAACTGCTCGCAGGAAACCGAGAAGACGAAGAGAGAGAAGGCGAAAATGTTGGAAGAGAAGATGTAGGGGAAGCGTGTGAGATACGCCTTTATAAAGAGTAGGCTTGGGCCTCCCTCGCTCCCGAAAGGTTTATTGGGGTTGTCCCACTTGGACGGCCCATTAAGCAAGACATGAAGAGCGGGCCCAGAAAACTTCACCCATGCGAGCGAGAAAAAAGCCTAAGTGTGGAGCTTCGCAAGGAGAAAACCTCGCAAAGTGCTCTCCCGACCTCTAGAACCTCGTAACCCGCGACCCCAAGGAGCTTATGCCCTGCGGCCCTCGGGGCGAGATCCCCAGGCCATGGGGTTGTGTTGATGTCCAAAATATTAATGTATTAAGTGGGTCGGGGGTACAAGGAACAAACAGACCCGATGGGATTCCCAAGAATGATTTTGGGTCCCACACCCATACCCCTCACTTATTTTAAACAAAAGTCCCTACCCCCACAAGGTCCTCCGAGGTTCCGAAACCTCGGAACGAGGCCTAGACCTCGTAACCGACTCTACTGACATGCCCGCCCACCAGAGCCACTCAGCTAACACCGCTCCCCTAAACCAACCACCAACCGCCTCGCCTCTAGACCAATCTAAGGCCCTGATCTCAGGCGTCCCACATCGGACCATGATCAAAACTTGACTCCCCAATGCTCTATAAATAGGGGGATTCCTCGCATGGAAAAGGGGTCGAAAAACATCTTGAACTCAAGAACTATCTTGCTCGTTGAAGATCGACGTGATCAAAACATCGTCAAAAGACCTCGCTATAGACAAGTGAAGTCCACAAAAAGACTTCAAGTCGCGCAGAGATCTCATTCACATCAAAGACCTTGCTACCCAATCTCGCAATTCATCAACACCGCTTTCTCAAATCAACCTTGCACCAAGGTCAAGCAAGCGATACTTAGGAGATAGGATCGTCTAGCAACTAGGAGATCTCGAGCATTGTTAGATCGAGATCTCGAACAACCGTAGGGGGTCTAGGGTGTAAATCTCAAGTGTTTGTAGGCCTCGTTGGCTTGTAACCTCGTTGTCTTGTAACCTCGTTGTAAAGAAAATCATAAATAAAGAAGCAAGTATTCGCACAATCGAATATAATAATCCCGTCTCTTGTCTTTTAGCGAACGGTTTATTTCGGGTTTCATCAGTAATGAAGCTGAAGAAGTAATGGAAGATGAGAAAGAATCTAGTTCATATGGTGAGGAAGATGATACAGCTGATGAAGATGATATAGAGAATGAAGATGACACCACCTTTCATGGGGATGATAAAAGCAACTCTGATAATGTTGATGATGATACCGGTGATTTTGATGATGGGGAAGAAATACCAAAGCCTTAAAGAATAAACCTTATGCATGTATGTGGCTACTAATGTAACTATGAATCTTTGAAGTTTGAATATTGACACTTGATTTAGCTATTTGATTTGTGTTTTCATGTATCTCAATATTGACACTTGATTTAGCTATATGACTTCAACTTGTGAATTCTTGATGAAGTATCAACACTTGGTTTGCACTAAACATTAAGCAAAAGAGAGCTAGTTTGAAACCAATCAACAGGTCACTAAAAAATTTGTGAATATATCAAACAATTGCTTATGTTTAATACGAAGCATATATTGCAACTATTCTAAGATATCAATGAAGTAATAAATTTCAATACATCAAAAAAATAGTGAATCAATATCTGTATGAGGTTTGTTCATTTCTATTTAGACTTCTTCTTCTTTTGCTACATTTTCTCACAAATCCTACTATCATGATTAACATATTCTTTACACATGTTACACTTCCTTTTAGGACGCTCCCTTTTTTCAATTGCATTCTCTTTACCACCCTTGCTTTCTTGAATTCTTGTTCCAGTGCCAACAATCTCTTGCCATTGCCTTTGTTTTTTGCTTGTTCCAGTGGCAACACATTAAATTGCAATCTTAGGTTCATGCACCATTGCTTTCTTGAATTCTTCAAACAAACACACATATGAATTCACATCCTCTTTGACAATAAGCCCTGCCCCAAATATGACACACCCAAATATGACACACTTAAAATTGCTATCCAAACCAGTAAAGGGTGCAAAAACCATATTGTACTTGGAAAAAAATTAGAAAAAACATGAAATTACAAAACTATACACCTATGTTCAAATTTATAGGAAACAAGTTCAAAAATATAAAACCAATAGTTCAAATAATGAAAATTACATGTTAGTTCTATATGTTGCATCAAATGAGATCAGCCTAAAAAATCCGTGTCAAACGATCATACTCATTAACATCATAGTTGAAGTAATAAACACTACAAATCTCCTTTTTTTCTTCTAAAAAACTTATCTAAAACCATTTTAGCATCAACGCCATTTATATATGCCATCAAATCTAGCTTGAAATTTTTGAAATCAACAACCGTTGCACCAACGTTGTTATAACTCCCCACAAATTCTTTGAATATCCTATAAGACTTCATTGGACCAATGCCGGATTTAGCACAATTGATCACAAAATTTTGATGACCAACATCAAAATGTATGCTTGGTTTAGAAAATTTCTTTGAACTAGTGTCCATAAGCTCGTGAGTATGACATTCTTCAAACAACTTGACCATACATTTCCCGTCTCCACAAGGGGCAAATGCAACTCTAGCCATGCATTCAACTCTATTTGACTTAGTATTCCGTTGCCTAGAACTATTTCCTATATTCTTCTTTCCCTCTCTAGAGCATGCATAATACCTCATCGTAGTAGCCCCTTTATTCTTACGAAGAGTACTAAGACAAACCTTAAATCCACAAGCGTTTGCATACCCACGTTACAAAGCAACACCTTCATCTATAGTGGAATACAACCTATCAACAAATGGCTTCAAAGCCTCATCACACATAAGATTCCAAAATTTTGGTTCAGTTGGTGACAATTGTAAAATAGATTGTTGGTTATTTTGTGAAGCATCACCACTAACCACTGATGAGCATCCACTACTTGACGTCTCAATATTTGTAAAGTCGATTCAAAATAATTAACCAATAGTTCAAAAAAATAGTACTATGAGTTCAAATAAAAACTACACATGTAGATCGTGTCATGTGAAAACCATATAAACAACACACACATCAAACACAATGTCTAACATGAATTTCAACACACCAAACAAAGCAATTAACATTCAAATTGAAAATCACAAAGCAACTACCATCTATAGTTCATGTTTTATCTACAAAAACAAAACCTAAACTTAGCTAGGCATTTTGTCGAACAGGTTGTAGGCTATATTCAATAAAAGTGTGAAACATGAGATTGAGATTTGATCTGCTAAAATTTGATCTAAGCTTGAATAGAATATATTAAATCCTCTAACCTTTGAAAGAAGACATGAGATTGAGGCCTTGTATAAGCAAAGTGATGCAAAATTCTCAAAAGGTTCCAGAAATTGAAGCCAATTTACAGAAATTGAAGACAAAAGTAAGATCAAGTTGAAGATTATCAAAAGGCAATAGAATTCAAAGGGAAGAGAGCACAACACTAACCTGCAACCATAATCAGTTGAGAGTGAAACCTTTCTCAATATGAATGAACAAGAGCGATATTCAACTTGAACAAATCAAAAATTTGAGAGCGTCGAAGAGCGAACGAGGAAGAGCGATGAAGGAGACAGAGATGTCTGGAGAGCGTCGAACGAAGAATGTTGCGCACTTAGATGACATGATTACTTATTTTTTTAGTTTTAATCTTAACCCTAGATTTAAGAAAATCAATGGTCTTGATTAGTCCTCATTTTAAGCCCAATCCTCACCACAAGAGTGGGTCTCACCTGAACCAAAACCTATATAGTTGTACTATAAATCTTAATTAAATTTTTATGAAAAATATAAGAGTGTATATATATATATAACTCATGTTATGATGTGGGCAATAAAATTTGTGTTCTTAAGGATTGTGTTTGTTTTGAATTAATTTAATTTGTAGATTTTATTGACTTTGTGTAAACTCATGTCCACAATTTTGGATTTTTTAAGATAAACTATAATGAAATGAAAAATATAATAGATACATACAAGCAAAAATAAACAAAGAATATTTTACGGTTAGTTAATTATAATTGAGAATTTATAAATGTAATATTCAGTGTTTTATACTATGTGATCTAAAAAACAATATAATATTATGTAATTTAGAAATATATTTTTTTATTTTTTAAAAAATATTTATGAACTTTATTGGGAGATTATTTATTTAATATTGAGGGACAATTTTACCAGTATTATAAATAAAAACATAAATATAGATAAATATAGATATAGATTGATAGTACAAAATTAGAAAACATAGTCAATTTAATACTCCTTCTGTCTCTATTGATGTTCCCATTTTCTTATTTGAGCCTCCCTTTTTGTTCTTCTCAATTTTGAAAATTGTCCTCATAAGACTCTAAAAAGTAGTTCAAATCTTTGAATAAAAAAATATTACTTCAAATCTTATCCTTTTACTACTTTTTAACATTTTTCTCACACTTTTCTCTCTTAATAAATCCATACATTTATTGAGTTTGGTTCCCATAAAACACTCCCTTAACATGAAACGGAAGGAGCATTCTGGGTCCTTGGATCAAGGAGATCCAAGGGCTGATCTTCTTTCTCCTTTTAATAAAGATGGGGGCAATTATGTCCTTTTAATAAAGATGGGGGCAATTATGTATGGATCAAGGAGATCCATACATCAGTTTTCTCTTTTTTTTTTGTTTTTGGGGGTAAATTGAACGACTCAATCGATTGAACGACTCAATCGATTTTTGAGGGTACGAATTGTGATTGAGGGCGACTCAATTGATTGAACGACTCTCGATTGAGAGCGACTCAATCGATTGAACGAGATTTTGGTACGAATCTTGCGACTCAATCGATTGAACGAGATTGAAGATTGTGCGATTGCAATCTCGTTGGATTTCGGCGAATCAAAGACTGCGAGTCTTGTTACAACAATGGCAGAAAGTGGTATTTATTCCTCTTTTTGTGATTTGGTTAGGTTATTTGAAATTCTAGGGCTTATAAACTATCTAATAGGAATTCACAAATCCAACTCTATCTAATACTATCGTAACTAGTAGAAGAATTCACAAGTAATCCTTTGGCAAGATTACTCGAGTTCTGATCGCCTCGAATTGGTCATGATACTCTGTGAATTTTTCAATTCTGTAAATTTTCCTGTAAACTAGGCCAATCTGATTCCATCTGAGCAAACGCCTGATGCCAAAACTAGCAATTGAGAATACTAGCAAATGAATTCCTCTCCTCGTTGCACTTTTCGGACTTAATACTGCACTTTTCGGACTTAAGAATGCACTTTTAGGACTTACTAGTGCACTTTTCATACTTAAATAATGCACTTTGAACAATGAATTCCTCTTGTCGTTGATACTTTGAACTAATCATAAAGAAGTAATACTAGCAAATGAGAATGCACTCTTCGGACTTAATAATGCACTTTTCATACTTACTTGCACTTTTCATACTTACTTGCACTTTTCATAAAGAAGTATTACTAGTAAATGACAATGCACTTTTCAGACTTACTAGTGCACTTTTCATACTTAACAATGCACTTTTCATTTGTGTTTAGAGAACATATATTCGACCGTATATCTAATTTCATTTGTTATAGGGAACATAGTTTATACATTATAATAAGCCTCATAATACAAAAATATGATAGTTAATTACATTGTGATTTTGGTAGTAAGGATTATGACATTGGACTTCAAGGTGGATATGGACCAAATGATCATGTCTTTGAATTAACATATTTTTACTACACTTTTCACAGTAAATAATGCACTTTTTACACTTAAGAGTGCACTTTTTCTACTTATAGCACTTTTTATATCTTTTACTTTTCACTTATTTAGTTAGTAGTTTTAATGCACTTTTCCTAGTATATAATGCACTTTATTATACTTTCAATGCACTTTTACTGATTTTCAACTAACACCTTTATATTTCCCTTTTATGTTGTTGTAGTGGGGACATCAAACTCTTCTTCAACTACTTTTCTGAATGAGGAATCACCTAAAAATAGTGGTGAATATTTCATTGAGCTATCTCAAGGGGGAACGACATACTATTTGCCCACGTGTCCATCAGAGTTGAAACCATATAAAGGTCAAATTTTTGTTTTAGTACAAGTAGCCTATTAGCTCAAATGGTAGAGCGGTGTGCTTTGTGCACAAAGATGTAGGTTCGATTCCTACATGGGCTAATATGATATCTTACAAATTTTAATTCTTAACGCATTTATTCTCAACCTAACTAGCTAGGTACTAAAAAGAAGTTATATTTTATCGGTGTACGACAAATAACTAATTAACCACTATTTTTCAAAGAAAATCATGATCAAATTAGCTTATATGGGATTCGAACCCACATCTCTGTGCGTAAGCACATTGCTCTTCCATTTGAGCTAATAAGCTTTTCTTCAATTATGCCTTTAAACATGCACCATAAATCCATCAAGTATGGATTTTTATTGTAATCCAATGTAGGAAATAAAAATCAACATAGTCTGAAAATAATTTTTAAAACTTTTCAATACACTTCTTACATTTAAGAATGCACTTTTCACATTTAAGGATGCACTTTTCTGAACTTAACATAAAGGAAAAATACTAGTAAATGAGAATGCACTTTTCATACTTTACAATGCACTTTTCATAATTAAGAATGCACTTTTCATACTATACAATGAACTTTTGTATCAAACTGTATCTCACACCTAGCTCCTTCAAAATGTTGTAGCAACCACAAAGCAAGGTTGTTCGGGATGAGAGTAGATGGCCAAAACCCATAGCCTTCACGCTCTCCTTTTGGACATCATTTAGGGATTCCATAGATTTTGTAAACACATATGGCACAATCCTAGTTACCAAACTAGGATACTTAGCCGAGATCAAATTCTTGTCCTTCTTCTAGTTTTCGGTTTCGGGAGGCAATGTATTATTGCTTGTACCTGTTTTTAAAATCATAGAAAAAAAAGAATCTGAATGCAATTAAACAGTTTTGGAATGAGACTTTCTGTTTGTTAGGAATGCACTTTCGATACTGTGGAGTGCACTTTTTTAACTTCATAATGCACTTTAATTCTATCTAAGAGTGTGTGAGTAGAGGAGGACTTCACAAACTGTTTAATGCACTTTTCTTATGTCACAATGCACTTTCAAACTTTTCACTACAGTTTTGAAACTTTTCAATGCACTTTTTCAATCAGATGATGCACTTTTCTTATGCCATTTATCAATGCACTTTTCTTATGTCACAATGCACTTTTGAAACTTTTCAATGCACTTTTTGTAATCAGATGATGCACTTTTCAT